>CM052807.1:58958029-59035864 GCA_028533885.1 Nasua narica
TTTTTTTTTTTTTTTTAAAGATTTTATTTATTCATTTAACAGAGAGAACACAGGCAGGCAGAGAGGCAGGCAGAGGCAGAGAGAGGAGCAGGCTCCCTGCAGAGCAAGGAGCCCGATGCGGGACCCGATCCCAAGACGCTGGGATCATGACCTGAGCCAAAGGCAGTTGCTTAACCAACTGAGCCACCCAGGCGTCCCTATTTCTCTTTTGTTCATCACTCACATTTACTGTAGGGCATCGCCTTGAAGAACTTCTTGTCCTCACCCACTGTGGGAAATTACCCCCCACCCTGCTTTGTTTAGTCAGATGTTTGTTTACATTCTCTTTTTTTGTTCTTGGACTAGACTGGATGTGTCTCATAAGTTACTTTAATTTACTAATATAAATATGATAACTTAAAAGGGTGTCTTGGATCATTCCAACAAACATTTTTGGTAACTTTCCAAACATTAACTCATCTCATACTATGTACATTTGACAACTTTCTTTCTGTAATTATCCACTGTTTGCTGTCCTCTGTGATCTTTGGCAAATGGTTTAATCTTTGGGTTACTCTCCTCTGTACGATTGCAGTACATCTAGTTTATAGGGGGAAAAATAACCAATTTTTTGTTCATAATAATGAATCTCAGACTGAAGTGTAATATTATTCATAAAAACAGGTACTTGTGTTGCTTCTGTTTACCAAAATCCATTCTGTGTTGCCATTTACATGAAGCCAAAAAGGGATTGTTGTACTTGTTTAACTTTCAGAGAGTTACATTCATCAATTCAACCAATTTTTGAGTTCTAACTAAATACTAAGCACTCTTTCAGGTCTGGGGAATAGATCAGTGAACAAAGAGGGAAAAACTTCTATAAGCTCCCTGGAGCTTACATTCCAATGGGAGAGGCAGGCATAGAACAAACAAATAAGCAAAATCTACTATATGTCAGTGTTTTCAAGGATTTACTCAGCCACTCAACCAAGTGATACCACAGCAATTTTTTTTATAGCAATAAGATGAATGATAGAATTGCTGAAAGAAATCAGACACTCGAGATTCTTAATAAGAAATAATATCACCCAGAGATGAGTACTATTCTTCAGGCCACCATGGCTCACTGTTACCTGAAATCCTATTGCTAGGACACTTGCTAGCATAGAAAAGCTAAGGACATATACAAGCTGGGGAAATTTTTGTTGAACTGATGTTCTGATATTCATGGGACTAAATTTGTTTTTGAAATAGGAGAAATAGAGATTAACAAACAGAAAGCAGAGCATATCTGTAAAGTTTGCTTTTGAAATCATTTTAAGCTAAATCATCTAATGCATCTAAAGAGGAGATATATAACATATAACTTGTTCCACTGAAAAATGTTGCGGGCGCCTGGGTGGTTCAGTTGGTTGAGCGACTGCCTTCGGCTCAGGTCATGATCCTTGAGTTCCAGGATCGAGTCGCACATCGGGCTCCCGGCTCTGCGGGGAGTCTGCTTCTTCCTCTAACCTTCTCTCCTCTCATGCTCTCTCTCACTTACTCTGTCTCTCAAATGAATAAATAAATCTTTAAAAAAAGAAAAAAGAAAAAAAAAGAAAAATGTTGCTACTTTTTATTAACATTTAATAATCTAAAAATTGTCAGTTCTCTTCTAAATGGTTATCAATACTCTTCAGTAAAATCTAACCTATCTCTTAATTTCCTAAAAAAAGTAGGTGGCCAATATTTGGCCCCCCAAAAATACAACTTTTGTTCTGATACTGTGGCTTTAGTTTTGTAGGGTAATCAGTGTTACTACATTTTTATCCTCTAATGCTTCTCTAAACAGAAATGAGGTCTCTTCATTTGATATGGGAAATTGAATGCTAGTTGGGGAATTCAAAACAGTGTTGGTTTGAAGCTTGAGTTCCTCTGCATAGTACCAACTTCTTTTTCTTGGCCCCAAGGCATGTGTCTCAATGAGAAAACATGAGGGAATGATGAATCCAGCATATCCTGAGACCATTTTGCCTATACTCTGAACACTGTCTTAAAATTCCCAAATGTGGTCCATGAATGATAGGGCCACATTTGGACAGAATCAGATTTGGACGCATCAGTCCAAATTACATGTCCAAATGTAATTTGGACATCAGTGTCCAAATGCGATTTTTATTGCTTTAGGCTGAGTAAGCCATAGTATATAAGAAATAGGCTTAGATATATACCATGGCACTGCTTATTTATACTGATATGGGAAATATGCGCATCTGAATGAAATTTAACTATTTCTTATATGAAGCAAGATACAAAGTTGGAAGTCTGTTCATCACCATGAACCAATGAGAACTGGAGTAGTATGTATGATCCAATATGCCTAAATAATTCTCACCTCACTGAACCGCAAATATGATAGACTTCTATAGTGATTGTTAGATTTAATAACAGAAAGAAGGCAGCTCTGAATTACTAAATATTGGTAACATTTCTTGAAGAACAAAATAAATGAGCATTTCATAATATGCACAGTATTAACCTGTATCTACTGTGGTCTTAGTAGCTAAACACATCTTGCCTTGTCATTCTCTTAACATTTTGATCTTGTGTTCAAAAATATATTTTTTACCTTTATGCAGCAGGAAAGAAAGCCAGGATTCTCATGACATTTACATCCAAGCTTTGTATGAAACTTGCTATACATCTCAGTATTTTATAGCAATCAGCTGTTAGCCAAATGTCCCTACTTACCAGGCTGATTAGTAGCTGGCGTCCCATCCCTGGGACAATTGCTTAGTGGAGAAAAGAGTCCCACTTGGTCTTGTTCAAACCAGGTCAGATAAAAAAATGAGAGCCCTTTGGGGTGGGTGGGGAAGCAGATTAAATCTCTTCACAGAACTGACTTTTGGTGGAAGATAAGTAGATGATCATCATCATCATGATTCTCCATTAGAACAGATACAAGAGGTCAAAATAATCCCAGTTTAGAGTTAAAAACGGTAAGTGCTGTCACTGTTCAGAAAGACAGCATGGCCTGACAGAAAGTAGTTATTCTTTGGACGGTGTTGTGCCACATCGCAACTGCATCATTTTCTAACAACCTTTCTAAGACAAATTTCCTCATCTGTAAAACGAGTTAATAATAGGAAGTTTTCAGGATTATTTTGTACATACATATGAATATAAATATATAGCCTGGGATGATGCTAGAACATTGTGAGTGTTTGATAATTGATGCCCAATGTCTATAGATTTCCTCAGCTCTTAGTTACTCATGTTGCTAGCTTACTAGCAATGCCTCCCTTCCCCACTTCCCCACAAATATAGGTTGCTATATTTAATCCCTTTTTAGACAAAGAGGCTGACACCTACGGAGATTCAGAACTCTGCCCCCCCCTTACCTCCTTTAAGTAAATACCTGGGGTATCATCAGCCTCAGATACCCCTGTCCATGAAGACAAGCTCCACACTTCCTGCAAATGGTGGCAATTGTTATTAGCATTCCAGTCTAAGTCAGGTGAAGTCAGAATTTACACTAACCCAATAATGAGTCCAGGGAAGTATGCAGAGTAGGAATTGAAGTACAAACATTGGAGTAACAGAGAAGGAAGGGAGCAGGGAGTTCCAAGACTAAGGAAAAGAGTTTTGAAAACCAAAATATGGTGATTATAAACAAATAATGTAGAACAGATAACTCTAAGAAAATGTATCTTTATTAATCCTCTTTTCAAAAACTTTTCTTACTAGACACCAGCTACTTCTATCACACATTCCCCCAAACTCCCTATAATGATGCCTTCTTTACAAAAAAAAAAAAGTAATGCCATCATCCAGATAAGGAGCAAGACTTTCTCTTCTCTTTAATCTACACTTCATTTCCTTAATTCATCTTTCTTTCTCTAACTACAGGTGGGAAATCATTGAGGAACTATTTTTTGGTGAATCAAGTTTTGATCTCATTCTACAAGAAATCTCTAGGGATTACTTTCAAACTAAAACCAATTTCATACCCAGTAGAAAACTTTCATTTCATGGAATAAAAAGCTAAATGAGAATAGTCCAAGAACATCTTTCCAAAAAGAAGGTGCACTTAGTATACTTGCCCAATTACTACCAAGAAGTATTCTCTTCCTTAAACCAAGAAATAAAAAAGAGAATTGCTCTGTTGATAATGCTTTATGTTGTTTATCTAGGGCAAGTGAAAGATGCTCTAGTTATCAGTCCCTTTATGTGTCAAGCATAATTTTTCATGGGAGATGTCAGTTATATTTTAACAAAAGACCAAACTCAGTTCCAATTCTCTTACCAAGAGTTGTTCAAGTAACATAAGAACAAGATACTGATGAAAAATAAAGGAAAATGTATTTTAAAAAATGCAATAATTCACAAGTATCATTGCTAATCTATTTTTACTAATATTTTAGATCAAAATGTTCTAAATTATCCAGCTTATGCTTTGGGTTTTCTGAACTTTTCAAATTACATGTCTATTTACTGCTGATGTCTAAAAAGCGAGGAGATGTTAGACCAACTAGCTATCTGCAAATATAACAATAGAAAAAGATGATGTGGTATAATTTCATTTTTCTTTTTCTGTCTTTATTTTTTATTAGCAGTTTGGAGTGATCTATAGATCATGAAATTAATAGACATTGAAAAATTGCCTGGTTACCATCACTCTGATAGGTTCCTTTCCTATGAAGCCCATTCTCCCTTGACCAGAATTCTCAGCAGAAAGTGTAGTGGTGGGGTGCCAAGGTGGCTCAAAGGATTATGTGTCTGATTCTTGATTTCCACTCAGATCATGATCTTAGGGTCATGAGATCAGCCCCATGTTGGGCTCCTTGCTGGGCAAGGAGCCTACTTGAGATTCTCTCCCTCTCCCTCTGCCCAACCCCCCCCCCCCACCTGCTTTCTCTCTCAAAATAAATAATAAATAAATAAGGGGAGTGGAATGGACATGGAAACTCCTATGATGTTCAGGCACTCTATTATTAGCCTGTCTGTATCAGCTGAATATACAGAAGTCTTGGAGAAACTTACTTTTTAAACTGAAATAATGTATTGAAATCTGAAATTCCTATTTCATTACTTCTTCAATATTTTTTAAAGATGTTCACTAAATATAGGACTGATAATTTAGTGATTATTTAGTTATTAAAAGTGGAAATATCTGTATTAATGGCTATGGATCCACTTCAAATATTTCTTCATATTTAGGTTATTTTTTCTTCACACACTAGCTGTGAACTTTGGTGCTCTACCCAAAAACCAAGAGCAGATGAGACACCTAAAAATATCCTCATTTGTATGTTTCCCTTCCTTATGAGAAAGAGTATCTTCCCTTCTGATTTTGCCTTACAACAAGAAAATAAGACAATCTGGCAATTAATTCATCGTTCATCTCTCATATTAGCATGTCAGGCCCTCCATCATTTGGTTCAAATTGATGCTAAATTGCAAGAGAACAGAACAGGAGTCTTTGGCATTTTTCCACTCCATGTAGTTAGTAGCAGAGGTGATTAATAAAAGTCCCTTGGATGTGATGTGAAAAACTTGGTTAAATGAATTAGATCCTCTTTACTTTGTCTTCATACACAAAACCTAGTATTTGGGGTTCCTATTTTTTAAAGGTAGTGAAACAAAATATAAAAAAATTACCACATATTTATAAAATATGGATCACTTCCTTCCTATAAAAATTTAAGATCAGTTCTCCAGAATGAAAGAGATAAGCATGTACAGATGCAAATCAATTCTATATTGGTTTCTTACTACCACATTAAAGAGAAAATCTGAGGATGTAAGTTATGACTTAATTTTGATTTTGAATGCACACAACTATCTAATGTACATAAAATAACCATCACGGAATGAAACAGATACATCCAACAGCTTGCTGCATTTAAATGATTTTAAAATAAGTGCTTGTAAGAAGTCAATTTTTGGTGTTTCACTGCTTAGGAATGGAACAAATCACAAATATGTTTGTATGTTTTCTTTGACAGGACTGGGAATTCCCACATTTTATGGGAGATGTTGATGTAAATCTTCCTGGGTTACATACTCCTCACATGCAGTTCAAGATTCCTTTCTTCCAAAAGATCTTCAAGGAGGAGTATCGTATTCACATAACAGGTATGTTGTAACTTTAAACACAATTTGATTGTCTCCTACTTAGAGTAATACTAGCTGTTATAAAAATGCAAGCATTTTAGAGGCATGCATACGTATAGTTTTATTTCTCACTGACTTAATAGTGCAAGGTGGTTCTGGGTCAGTTGGGGGTTCCAAACTATCATTCTGGGACTTAGGGTACTAGGGGCTTTTCAACATCCAGCAGGCAGATGGGAATATCAAGAATGGAGAAGAGGATGAAGAAGGCTTATCTTTTTCTTAATCGCCTTGACATGGGGAAAAGACATGTGTTCTCCAGTCGCATTTCACTGGCAGTAATTCATCAGATAGCCCCCACTTGGGGTCAAGGGGGAAATACAGTCCGCAGCTGGACAGTCACTTCGGTGTCACATCTACTATTCTCTCGTCACTGTTCTCGTGGGAGGCCATGGTTTTGGCATGGATAGTTAGCTATCTCTGCCATGCTCCAGATATGGTTTTCTTCATTAGATTGGTTGCTTTCTCACAACATACAGCTTAGTATGTTTTTTCATCATTAACACCCCTTTACACTGTGTTCCTCAATTCCTGCTGAGATTGGAACAGTGGTACCCTAGAGCACCAATCACACCCTATGCGTTTAGGGATTTAGGCCACTTCTCATTTGATCAGAACCTCCTTCTGTGGCAGAGCACGTGTTTCTCTCAGGTGAGTCTCTTGCAGATCCTCAGATTCTTTGATTTGCAGAGATGCCCTCCTTTTGAAAC
Source organism: Nasua narica (assembly GCA_028533885.1). NCBI lineage: Eukaryota > Metazoa > Chordata > Mammalia > Carnivora > Procyonidae > Nasua > Nasua narica. The sequence goes on from CM052807.1 coordinate 58,964,872, forward strand.
AGCTCCTATATGATTTATTATAATATTCCTTCATGACATCTCAGTCATTCTCATCTGAAAAAGGTCTTCCTGAAGTTATGTTTTATACCTTTTTTTCTCTCCTAAGCAGAAGCAGACAGCTGAATGATCACATAAAGGATAGCATTAAGTCCCAAGCTGTTCGAATGCATGTAGTGAATGTGTGTGTGTGTGTTTTAAGGACAATGGCTTAGGATCCCACACCTGCTATAATAAAAACTGCTGAAATAATCTGTGCTTACACTACCGTCTGTGCTGCTGAGTAAAAAATAGCCTGAGCACAGAAAACGTGAACATCTGAGTCTTGCAAAAAAAAACCTTTGCTTCCCAACTTGAAGGCTGGTTTTCGCTTTGAGCATGAGGCGACCTTCCTAAATTGGACAATGAGCTCATGAATGGGGAAGATGCAGCAGGTTTCTTTCCCTATTTAAAATGAATGAGGCACATCTATTACATTCACTGGGTAAATCAATCAATTTTAGTTCAGGTCACATAGTGTGGTTTAAGAGTCCCCACTTAATCTCTGAAGCATGCTACCCTCTCAGACTTCTCAAACAGCTCTCACACACATGGCATCATCATATCTCTTTGGGCGGGCTTTTGCCTGGACCATCTGTTCCTGCTATCAGCTCTTGTCCCAGGCCATCATGGCACTAATATTGTCTCTGAGTATCAGAATCCCCGTCAAAAATATACCACTGCAGTGCATAGTATCAGGTTAAAGGGGGGCTGAATTTTCAGAGGAACTCATTGGTAAGGAAAAAAAAAAAAGCTGTTAAGAATATTTAATTTGGGGGCACGTGGGTGGCTCAGTTGGCTGAGCAACTGCCTTCGGTTCAGGTCATGATCCCGGAGTCCTGGGATCGAGTCCCACATCGGGCTCCCAGCTCCATGGGGAGTCTGCTTCTCCCTCTGACCTTCTCCCCTCTCATGCTCTCTCACTGTTTCTATCTCAAATAAATAAATAAAAATCTTTAAAAAACCCGAATATTTAATTTGGAGCTATTTGGCAGGGCTTTGCCATATATGCTATCATTTATGGACAGGAATAGGTTCAGGTTCTGTGGTGCCCAAAGCTTACCCAATTTGGAATGCTCTAAGAATATGAAAGCAAAATTACAAGTAAAAATTATTTTCAGGCCCTTGGAAGAAGGACGTGCTTACAGGAGTCCTTGAAGCTTCAGTGTAATTAGCTTTGAGATAAAGCATCCTATGCAATTGAGCTAAACCTTTATTCTACCAAGTATTATTTTCTAGAAACTTAAAAGGAAGAAAGATTGGTTAAGTTCTTGTAATGGAAACTGAACATTAACATAAAGTTTGTGAGAAGGTGGAAATATATTGTACTTAAGGTTTTGATGCAGTATTTGCCAAATGATGCTGACCATCATTCGCGATATATATTTATAGATAAATACACATTGTTGGGCCCCATTCCTAATAGCTCCAACTCAACAAGTTGGGGCAGAGGTCAGGGAATGGGACTTTGGAAGAGCGCCCCCAGGTGATGGTTATTGGGAACTGCTCTTTGGAGCTGGACAAGCCACAGGGGAAGCCGGGCTGTTTCCCAGGGATGGGCCATGCAAATGATTAGGTGCCTGGACCTGCCAGGAAGACCTCTGAGGATCTTGGAGTTTAAATCCAAAATAAAGTAAGGCACAAGTGGGCTTTGGGGTGAACAGTTCCACCACAAACAATTTAAACCCAATTTGTGGTAGGATGATCATGTGCCTCCGCAGATCCGTGTTAAAAAATTCTAGGAAAATGGTGGCAGGTTTGGAGGCTGAAGAAAGTCTGGATTCTTCCCCTCTTGTTTTGTTCTGTTAATTGCTGAAGACATGGCTGAGGACACACTGAAGTAGCAGCTAGTCTCCTGTGAAGGGCCTTTCTCTTTATCTGATTTTGTAAAGATAATTGTTTTTGGGGAAACCTAGATAAAATTTCCAAAAACATGGTACATGTTGTATTTTAATATGCTCAGTTGTCAGTAGCCTGCAAATTTCCAAGTCACCTACAAACTGAACAAGCTAACCTGATCAGCTCCTCCAAGTTCTGCTTCTTTTTGTAGGGAAACTAAATGCTTTTCTTGATGAATATAGTATTATCACTGGGTTATGGAGAATGAAACTCTCTATATCCATCAGTAGTTCTCAAATTTCAGTGTGTAGGAGAATCACCTGGAGAGTTTGTTAAAAAGATTCATCAGCCTCATCTCCAGAGCTGGATGCCTGAGGTAGGAGGTGAAGCCTGGGATCCAGCATTCTCTTAAGCATTGCCAGTGATGCCTATGCATGCTGCGGGAGGACCTCTCTTTGAGAAACACCGCTAATGAGAAACACTTTCTCCAGCCAAAATTCCTCTCATCCTGCTTCTATTTTCATAAGCAGCTCTTAAAATCAAAAGCCAAGGGACAGAATGAATATTCCAATAGAAATGGGGTATTAGTGAGAAGGGCACATGATAGAGAGTCCTGCTGGGAGATGGAAAGTTCAGAGCTGGGGCCAAGGAAAGAGATCCTAAAGCAGAGTATGTCAGGAAACAGCTGGGTGACCACAGAGGAAGCTGGTGTCAGGGAGGGGTAGGAAAGGATCCTGTGGACCCCTAGATAGCTCCAACTATCGCTTTCTCTGCCTATTTGTTCTGTACTAGCAGAGTCTGTGCAAAGCCTGCTAGGCCTTCTGGATTCAAAGATGGCTCCACCATGGCCTCAACTATCATTTCTCTGTGCTCTGGAAATAACGTTCAGTGTTTGCTGAGAAAATGGAAATAAAAGTTTGGTGCCTGGACTCTAGCTCCAACACTGTCTGTTGGTATGGCCCTTGTCAAGCTCCTTAACTTCTTAGAGGCTCAGTTTTCTCATTTGTTAAATGGGGACAGTAAGGTACTTGTCCCATGGAGTTGTTGTGAGATTTAAATTGGTATGTACAAGGCAACAAACACTGCCATTTGGTAAGCACTCAGTAAACTCTCACTACTTTTACCTGAAGCTTTTGCTTTCGGAGTCCTTCTAGAGTTTGTTTTCCTATTTAATTCAAAAATATTAGGTAGCCTGAGAAGGGGGTCTTTTATTATTTATCCACTATTCTGAACTCTCTACTGTTATCTGAGTCAAGAAGGAGAAGGCTAAGAATGGGAAAAAAAAATCTTCCAATGAAGAGCTCTGTATGTAGAAGGCTATCTCACACTGATGAGTTCCCATTGACATTTTAAAAGCATTTAGGATTTACGTATTTTCTAATCCTGATTTCATGCTAGTTTTATTTATGCATTTCAGAAATGACTTGAATTGTTGCATCTGTTTAGCTCATCTGGAACCCTCCTGACAGATGGTTTGCTGCAGTGTGTATGAGCTTTCATTTTATAAGCTGGGCTGCAGCTTATAAAAATAAATCAACTCTATCCAAGGGTGTGTTAAAATATTTTTTTTCTGGGAATTTTGACTTCAGTAACAAAGGGGATAAATAGTTAATGATTAGGTCACATCGGTGCTTTTAGCCCAAGCTCATTGTTCTTCTCTTGAACATAAACGCTAAAAGTAACCATGTAATAATTATCTCCTCTGGCCTCTTCCCTTTTACCTATGAGGTGAGTGCAAAGATGGATTCAAAATGTGAGGTACTAAGTCTCTGGAGGCGAGAGAGGAATGGCCTCTCAATTCACTCTCAGAAGCTCCTCTGAGTCCTATTAATGCCAATCCCGGTGGAAGCTCTGCCATCTGTCACCCCAGCCAGACAAAGGAAGTGTCCCATTGGTGGCCATCATCTGAGTAAATTAGGAGGGGGTTGGGGGAAAGGCCAGAAGGAAGGCCTGTGCATCTGTGAGGAGAGAATTCACACTGTTGGCAAGATGATGTCCCACGGGAACCCTTTCAGCATAAATGGAAAATGTAGAAGTAAACAAACCTCCATAGCGTCTGTGTTCTATTTCAGTTTCCTGAGCGGTGTGAGGGCACAGGTGCTTTACAATGGCAAGAGTGTGGAAAATAATGAATAAAATCCCTCCGTTTTATTTCCATAGGTGTCTGATTTCTGGCAAATGAGTTCCCAGAGATTGTTTTTTAAAGAGCTCTCCTGTGCCAGTCTGATTGTGGGAAATGCTGGGGAGGGCAGACCAGTGGCTCATCCGGAATACTCTTTCTGTCTGGCACAATTAACAAGCGGCTTGTTACAGGGAAATATGATGCTTCCCGTTCACTGTGACAGTCTCCAAAGATCATGAATTGATCCAAAGTACACAAAGACCTCTTGCTATTCTCTCAGTTGTGAATTTTTCTAAACCTTTCCTGAAGCAGTTTCTATTTTCAACACATTTATATCGCTCTAAGAGTTAACTATGTTTATTTCTACATAAAGCAACAATTCCTCCTATTTGTCCAGAGCTCATCTTCTTCAAGGCCATGGATGCTTTGCCCAAAGGCTGTCCCTGAGGTGGTCTGCCATGCACAAACTGAGGTGTCCTGTCTTCATTTGTGCGTATGTGAGGATTTTTGTTATAAAACTCACATTCTTTAGTCTTTACAGCCAGAAGAGAGACTTGAAATATATATCGAATTATAATCTTCGAGATATGAATATTTTGCTTTCCCCCATTTTCCAGATTGTATCTGATTTTAGCAGTATCGTAAAATTCAGCAGATCATTGTGACACATGTATGTGATTTGAAAGACTATAACTTTACACCCTGTTATTTGTCTGGATACATTATCTCAGGGTTTGACTCTTGGTTAACAGACATTTTCTGAATTAATATGTGTCTAAAACTAAGCTAAAATCTGGGGAATACAGAAATAAACATGACACAATTCCTAACCTCATGAAAGTAGGGGTCTAATGGTCACCTAATTCAGTATAATCCCATGGCTTTCCCTTCTTGTATCATCCTGTTGGATTATGTTCCACTTAGGAAATGACAATAAGAGAGGCACTTAAAGAAGCTATATTCATTTGCTTTTAAGTCTTAAGATGATGCCTTAATAACTCAAATAGCTCTTATTAATTCATAAATTTTTTAGTAAATATCTTCAATTTACTAAATGTTCTCCTTATGACCCAAGCACTTAATGTGGTTTCCAGATATCCCTAAATTACCTAGGAGTTACTTGAAGAGATGCTGACTTGGTGAGCCCTGTTTTCATTGCTCATGTTTGGAATAAAAAGACACTGAATATGGCCAAGAAGCCTGTTACAACAAACTGTTATTTCTTTAATTATCCAACATTTATCTTTTTCAAGGCCATGGTTGCTTGCTGTCCCATAATGGATATTAAAAGGCTTTGTGGAGCATGACTATTTTATGTATCTGCAACGGAGGCCAGAATCTGACCGAGTGGTGGCACTCATTCGGTAGGAAGGTGCCCACAGCACAGCTCAATCTCAATGCTAACTGGCAACCCTACTGGGTAAAAAAAATTTAACATAATTGCATATCTGAATAACGAAAGGCTTCTTATATGATAGAAATATAAGCACTTTATACTCTTATCCTTAGTTGAAAAAATTACATTTTCCCCCAGATTGTTGTCATTTCCTATACTAAGTGATGGTAATATTTAAAGAAGAATCCTTTTAAAACCAACTAGCCCAAGATTCTATAATCTCCCACAATGTAAAAAGATAAAATTACCATTATAATATCATTTTTGACAATCAGTAGAATTCATTAAAGGCACAAAATACAAGAGAGAAGTAATCCCACCAACACCATGCAGTGATTTCTCATTAAAGGACACAGTGAGCTATTTCAACAAGGAGATTAATAGAAATAATGTATGGATTCTTACCCTCCCTTCTTGCTGATTTACATTATGCTATGTAGTTGAAACAACAGGGGGAAATGCAAAATCTCTCCTATGATTAATGCTGAAATACTAAACCTCTTGTTATGGTTGATTGTACATTCACAACAACACACTTGGGAAATGGCAAGAAAGCATTTCTATTCTTTCCCTTTTTGTGTCTGATATCCTTTCCATGTGGGTCATTTCAGGAACTCAAAATTATTTTTTATGGAAAATAGTGTTTCTCAGAATATACAGTTTTTTAAGGGAAAGCTTTCTCTGCATGAAAATTGTATATTCCATCTTTCTCGCCCTAATACTGAGATTTCCTGGCCCGTCATAAAACGTTAAAGTTTAGGTGATGTATATTTCACGGGCTCACCAAAGAGATTTTTAGGGCTGGGGAGAAACCTGAAGGATCAATAGCTCAACCCCCTCATGTGATAGACAAGAACAGTGACACTGAGTTGTCTCCCATGATTTCGCTTTCTGGTTTGCGAAAAAAAAAAGTATTGTAAGGCACCATTTTCTAGACTGTTCTCTGTCCTCCTCTTTTTTTCAGGGACCACATGAATTGCTACTTCCTCCAAAATCCTTTCTGCAGATACTTCTACGACCCTCAGTTTTTATTCCATTTTCCCCAACATCTTTGGCGTTTATAGTTTATATCACTCACCTGGCACTTTTGCAATGTGGCCTCTTTTTATTATTTATCTGTTGGTGCCACTGCTCTATTTCCCCAACAAGACGAGTTCTTCCCGGGAAGGCAGAAAGGTCTGTGTTCAGCAGGTACTAAGGCATCCTACAACATAGACTATTACGAGCACAGTAAATGTTCAGTAATGATACTCACCTTTGTGTTTGACTGAATTTCTCTGGCTTTAGCATTCTTTACTTCTTTTATGGTTGATGCTTAGAGAGGCTTTGTTTTAGTTTTGGATGTGACTCCAGGAGAGCAGGAGTGGTTAGAAGTTAACAGTGCCAGATGTTATAAATAGTTTATCATATATGGAAACAACATTCCAGCGTTTCAGCTTACCTTCTGGAGGGGTATGTGAAATAAATCATTCTGGCAAGAGTTTCCACTACAAAGATTTTAACAATTGTAGGGTTGACAATTTCAGGACAGGCAGAGTTATAATTTCCAGTCAGTGAGTTTACATAAATTCTCCTGATGGAAAATTGTACCTTCCCAAGCAAATGCATTATCATGGCTTAGGCAAGGCTTTGATGTTAATAATAGTAACAATTACTGGGTTTCTTTTATGGACCAGGCACTCTGTTTAGCATCTAATAATCTTATGAAATACTAACAGCTTTAATAAGTTTTATTATTTTCTGCATGTAAAGAAACTGAGGTTTAGGAAATTTAAACAACTAGCCCAAGATCACACAGCTAGTAAGTTTTGAAGCCAGGATTAAAACCCTTCAATTTTGCATATAGTGGCAATGTAAATATGTAACAATGATCATAAAACACTTTCCTAAACTCTACACAAAGTTATATTTTTATATAGCTATATATTGTTAGAATACATATTGCAAAATTCATTTTTACCATTCTTGCTTTAATTAAGTTTCCCCAAGAGTCTCTCTTTTATCTCAAGAGTTCTATAATCATGTGAAACAGAAACTTAGTAATGTCTGATACTTTATCTTTGAATACAAAATAATTTTGATATTATATATAATATTTATAATTAAGCTTTAGAACCTGTTATATGTATCACCTAATTTGCTATAGCAAACCTATGAGGTGAGTATTACTATGTTATGATACACTGTAAAGTTTGCAATTAATTATGATGGAATCTAGTATCCCTTGAAAGTTTCCCCATAGTCCTTTCATTCGCAGATGTAAAGATATCATTAGGTAATATGTCTCTAAACAATGTTTTACTTGTATGAAAATTTTAAATACTAGAAAGAAATTGTAGTTAACAACCTCTCTAAGGAAAGAAATTGTAGTTAACAACCCCTCTAAGTCTTGTCTTCTAAAGCAGTTTGTCAGCTGTGGTTGTATTTATATGTTTGATAAATGGATTCTGTTCAATGAGAATTTGATGCAATTATTTTTAAAGTCTTGAATGCTCAAGAATTATTGATCTGAATCACATCAACTAATGGTTTAATCCACAGGTCACCTACAAACAGCAATGTGAATTCAATTGATACACTGCTGTGTTTGCATTGCAAAATGATTTCTTGCCTACACGTAATTATAAAACCGTAAGAGATGTTCAACCATATGTTGGACTTTTCTATGAATGTCATTAGAACTTTGTTTTTAAACATTAACTGAAATATTCTAGAGAATAACCTATATGGAACCAAATTTGAGTATAGCTGTGGTGCCTTTCAAACAAGAAGGCTTAATTTGGTTACTGTAAGTAGCATAAATTATTGACTCTAGGACCCACAGTCACATTTTCATGTGTCTAGAATATAATCAGGAAATATCCTTTGCCAATTCACTTAATGGCAGCATAGCCATCTTGAAAATTGCTAACAGGCAATTTATACTTATACGCCATTATCTCCATTTTATTGGAGAAAGCCCTATTGCAATTTTATAGGTCTTTGACTAATATGCAGTATTTCTTTTTTTTTAATGCAGGCAAATGGTTTAACTATGGAATTATCTTTCTTGTCTTGATTTTGGATCTTAATATGTGGAAGAACCAGATATTTTATAAGCCTCATGAATATGGACAGTACATTGGCCCAGGGCAGAAGATATATACAGTGAAGGACTCAGAAAGTTTAAAGGATTTGAACAGAACCAAACTTTCCTGGGAATGGAGGTCCAATCACACTAACCCTCAGACTAATAAAACATATGTTGAGGGAGATATGTTCTTACACAGTAGGTTCATAGGGGCTAGCCTTGATATCAAGTGTCTGGCTTTTGTTCCAAGTTTAATAGCTTTTGTGTGGTTTGGATTCTTCATTTGGTTCTTCGGCCGGTTTCTGAAAAATGAGCAAGGCATGGAGAATCAAGACAAAACTTACACTCGCATGAAAAGAAAATCACCGTCAGAACATAGCAAGGACATGGGAATCACTCGAGAAAACACACAGGCCTCAGTGGAAGACCCACTGAGTGACCCTCCCTTGGTCTGCATCAGGTCTGACTTCAATGAGATTGTCTACAAGTCTTCCCACCTCACATCAGAAAACTTGAGTTCACACTTGAACGAATCTACCAGCACGACAGAAGCTGATCCAGACCCAGTGACTTCTAAAAGTACGCCTAGGAACTAGATTCACTTACTTGGAAATAGCACAAAAAGCAACCTTGAGTGTAACTTAAAAAGGTTAGTCTTTCCTTTTGTAAATGTAAAGTTTACGTAGTGTTAGGTAAAGAAACACAAACAATGCCACAACGGTGCTCAACATGCTTTTTCTAGGACTCATTGTTTTCTATTTGTATTATAATACACGTGCCTACTGTATATCTAACAGTCCTCTAGAGATTGCTTTTCACAATTGCACAAGCTATTTACTGACTTTACAGCATAGTAGAAGATTAGCTGATTACCCGTGTATCTGATGTTCAACCATAGTGGTGCCTTGAGACATTAAACTGTTTTTTAACTGTACCAGAACCGAAGTGTGGAACAGACCTCGAACCTACTTCACATGGAGTTTTTTGTATACAATTATTTTGATCAACACTCGATGTCTTAGCAGGAAACAGATATAGCTGAGATGTGGCTTAGGAAGTATCTCTTGTTTCCTATTCAGCAGTGGAGTTGGTGACTTTGACAGTGGGATTGCATATAGGCCTAGTGATTACCTTTAAATTTGTTTTGGCTCTCTGCCAAATACAAATACGGATTCAAAACTCAGTACTAGGAGAATGATAATCCAGTATGGGTCACTACTTGTGAAATGTGGCTTTCTCCAACTAGTAATTGCAATTAGATGATAATACCTAATTATGTTTTTCTAATTAAATTGCTACTTGATTAAAAATCCTTCCCTTCACCTATGGGAACAAAGGTTAAAAGGCGTAGTTGGGTGAACTCTCAAATTTATTGGCATTTACATAAAGCACTAGAAAACCAAGGAACTGAAGTTTTAATCATGTGAGGGTTGTACAGCCTACTATCTACAATATTTGTACATCTTTCTGTAAATATGGCTCTGGACAATGAAAATTGAAAAAACATATGCCATCCCTGAATAAAGGAACTCCTCTAAAAATCATGCAGCAGAACCTTCTGAGATAGAAAAAGATGTGCATGAAAGAATCTATTCAGTAGCTTGTTTTGTGTGTGCATTTGTTTTTTTAAGAATTAAACATACATTAATAAACACAAATTATATATCAGTAATTATGTGATGTAGTTTTTTGCTTGTAATAAAGGGATTCACTTGTATCTTAGTTTAACAGAAGCCCATTTAATTTTTTTTAACTTGATGCCAGATGAGTTAAAAATGGAATACACCCAATGTGCTTTTAATTTTGTTCCATAAATTGTGGTTACATGTTCTTGAGGGGTGAGGGGAGATCATTTTAAGGCAAAATTATTTGTCATATACTGACATAGCTGTATTTTTTTTTTGTCTCTATGATTTTAAAATCTCTCGTTTTGATCTGCTTTTAAGCTTGCCGAATTTAGCATGCATAATAGAAATATGCATTTATCTGTCACTTGAGAGCCAGCTTTAATAAACATCTTTCTACAACTGTTTACTAAGTGATTGGAATCATGCCCCTGCTGTTTCTTTTACCTTTAATAGCCATACCTGGTGCTACTTAGAATCATATATATCTCTGACACTAAAATGCAGAGATCAAGCTCACTATAGTAACCTATTGACCATACTGTCCAAAGAAATTTACCATGTTATTGCTTATATATGGTAACCCTGGCCATCACCAAATTTATATAGTATAAAACATTCAATTTTTAACTCTAGGACAAGTAAATAATACCACCTAGGACTCTCTCTCTATATATTTTATTCTTAAAGTCATTGTCTTATGGAATGTAGAAGGAAGTTTATTTAGAAAGCAGGTGTTCATGATCAGTATGCAGTCCTTATAAAAATATTAAGACTTTTTAGGTGGGTATTAAGGAAAAAGTGGTTCAATGATGTAATCTAATTAGCAGAAGATGGAAAAAAAAAAAAAAACCCTAGAGCACTATGCTTACATGTTTCTAGGGACTGACTAGAAAAGCTGGCTATCGGCTGACATGAAAATATATAATTAAAGTTGCCCCAAGTTTTAGTAACATAGAATAATTTCCAGTAAAGACATTTTTTCCAGCAATGGAATTTTAATGCATTTAGCTGCATTTAAACAAGATCCAAATCTTTGAAGGCTTCCAATAGTTATGTATACCAATCTTGACGTATTTATCTACCCATGGGTCTCCCTTCCTTCTTTTGCTATCTCTTTTGGATAGCATATCATATCTGCACTTACACCAGCTATGGATTAGCAAATAAAATGAAATGAAAGTCAAAATCACATGTACTTACGTTTAGTCTTGAATCCCGAGTCATATGCCAACAGATTATGACTCTACCGAGCTTTTTGAATACCAGACCTTTTGGACTATCAAGGGCATTTCAAAAAAAAAAAAAAAAAAAGTAGTAAACCCAGCAAATGAAGAGTTAAAAAAAGGACTAAAAAATCACTAACCACAGATTCTAAAGAAAACATAACAAATGTGATGCCTTAATTGTAGCGATGCTTAAGGACTATAAACAATTATATTTCTACTGTTCAGTAATTACAGTATTTTCTTTCATGCAGTACAGAATTTGCACTAATTTGACATAATTTTAGTATTCTACATTATAGAGTACTTCATTAGTAGTTTAAATGGAAAATTAAATAAACACTATGAATTTATGCCTGATAATATATGCTTACACATAAATCTCATCACCACATGCCTGTTTATATTATATAACCATACTTAGTTATCTCATACTCTTCCCATGCTGGCCACTTATCATGCTTACTTATCTTTTAGCACAGCTAAGATCACCAGTGAATCCTATTAGAAATGTTAAGAATTATTTCTTCTCCATTTGCCTGAAGAGTCAGCCAGGCACAAAAATCTCCTTTTTACTTTTTTTTTTTTTGAAGATTTTATTTCTTTATTTGACAGAGAGGAGAGAGATCACAAGTAGGCAGAGAGGCAGGCAGAGAGAGAGGAGGGAAAGCAGACTCCCTGCTGAGCAGAGAGCCCTATGCAGGGGTGGATCCCAGGATCCTGAGATCAGGACCTGAGCCGAAGATAAAGGCTTTAACCCACTGAGCCACCCAAGTGCCCCTCCTTTTACTTTGATAGCATCAGATTTCACAACAAATAATTCGCACAAGCAGTACTGGTTGACAGGACAACTTCAAATAAGTTGTGCAACACAGATGCTCAGAGTTGCAAGTGGGGAGTCAATACCACTGTCATATCTCACAACTGGGTCCCATAAGCAATTCTGGAACATTATTTTTTTCCCCCAAATACTTTTTTCAGTGTTACAAGATTCATTGTTCATGCACCACACAAGGTGCTCCATGCAATACGTGCCCTTCTCAGTACCCACCACCAGGCTCGCCCACTCCCCCACCCCCTCCCCTCCAAAACCCTCAGTTTGTTGCTCAGAGTCCACAGTGTCTCATGGCTCATCTCTCCCTCCGATTTCCCCCAATTCACCCTTCCTTTCCTTCTGGTACATTATTTGCCTACCCTGTGGATCACCAACACAACCCAATATGGAACTGAGGAAAGGTAATGCTAATAAATCACCCTTAGCTGTCCCTGTCACCTAAGACCTCAGCACCCCATCACTGTTTACCACATATCTGTCCTCACTCTGAACTGATCCCTATTTTAAATTAAAACTCTTGGCTATGCAGCCACAATCTGGGTATTGTGGTTTTACTGGTTTCTTCCTGCTCAGACTGTGATAGCTCACTACTCTATCTGGTCTGATTTCTTCCAGCTTTGCCCCTCATAATTCAACTCTAACCTATATCAGCTAGTCCTGCCATTAAATGGGAGAAAGCAGGTAATTAGTTTTGCAACAGGCAAACTGGCGCTTTTTTCATTTATCCAAAATTTTATTTTTAAACATATTTATGTGCATAGGGTTGTGATTAATGGGAACTGATATAGATAAGAGAATCAAGGTCATAAATATTTGACTTACTACCATTGAGACTGGACTAGAACTGAATTATAATCTGAACAACTAGAGAAGTTTAGATGTGGTATTTATAGCTCACAAGTCACTCTTGCTGAAGCTAACTGGAAAAAGAGGTGGATATTTATAATGGAAAGAGGAGATTAGGCAGAAGGTGGAACATGAATGCAAGTTGCTGCCATGAAGTCTTGGAAATGGAAAATGGCAGTCTGAGTGTGAATGGGCTTTAAAACCCTGGGCAGGGGAAGGAGACCTTTGTAGAAAGAACTTTAGCATAAAGTTATCATGAGTCCAAAACTCCTACCTAATAGGAGTTCTAACAGGACTCAAGAACAGATGTTCGACATATCTGAGGGGGTTACACAAAAAGTTGGTTGGTTGATTGGTTTCTTAAAACATTCTAGCACTCACATTACTGTCTGCCCCAAGGAGAATGGTGAGACCTAGGAGAGGGGACATAGGGCCCGTGAAACAAACAACAGAGGTAGGTATGGGTGGAGTGGGCAACCTGAGAAGAGAAAGACAAAAACCAACAGGTAACAACTCAGAGAGACTGGAACATCCTTGAGGGAAGAACAAAGACGGGGGCAAAGTCTGTAAACATTTTATCAGCATATAAAATTTGACATCTTATGAACAAAAATGTCTTCAACAAGATGCTTTATGATAGACATTCTGAACAATTTTAGTGAGAAACTTAGTACTATTACTAATTTAATATGTGTAATATACCACAGGTATTATTTTTAATAGTTTTATGTTAGTCACCATACTGTACATCATTAGGTTTTGATGTAGTTTTCCATGATTCACTGTTTGTATAACACCCAGTGCTCCATGTAATACATGCCCTCCTTAATACCTATTACTAGGCTAACCCACTCCAGCACCCTCCTCCCCTCTGAAAACCTCAGTTTGATTCCTGGAGTACACAGTCTCTCATGGTTCGTCTGCCCCTCTGATTCCCCCCCCTCATTTTTCCCTTTCTCCTCTTAATGTCCTCCATGCTTCCTTATGTTCCACAAATAAGTTAAATCATATGATAATTGACTTTCTCTGTTTGACTTATTTCACTTAGCATAATCTCCTCCAGTTCCATCCATGTTGATGCAAATGTTGGGGATTCATCCTTTCTTATGGCAAAGTAATATTCCATTGTATATATGGACCACCATCTTCTTTATCCATTCTTCTGCTGAGGGCATCTCAGCTCCTTCCACAGTTTGGATATTGTGGACATTACTGCTGTGAACACTGGGGTACTGCACATGGCCTTTCTTTTCACTGCATCTGTATCTTTGGGGTAAATACCCAGTAGTGTAATCGCTGGGTCACAGGGTAGCTCTATTTTTGAGGAACCTCCACATTGTTTTCCCAAGTGGCTGTACCAACTGGCATTCCCATCAACAGTGTTAGAGGGTTCCCGTTTCCACAACCTCTCCAATGGTTATTGTTTCTTGTCAATTTTTGCCATTCTAACTGGCGTAAGGTGGTATCTCAATGTGGTTTCGATTTGAATTTCCCTGATGGCTAATAATGTTGAACATTTTTCATGTGTCTGTTAGCCATTTGTATGTCTTCTTTGGAGAAGTGTCTGTTCATGTCTTCTGCCCATTTTTTGAGCTGATTATTTGTTTTTTGGGTGTTGAGTTTGAGAAGTTGTGTATAGTTCTTAGGAACCAGCCCTTTATCTATACTGTCATTTGCAAATATCTTCTTCCATCCTGTGGGTTGTCTCCTTGTTTTGTTGACTATTTCTTTTGCAATCCAGAAGTTTTTTATCTAGATAAAGTCCCAAAAGGTCTTTTTTACTTTTGTTTCCTTTGCCTTTGGAGAAGTGTTTTGAAACAAGTCGTTGTGGCCAATGTTGAAAAGGTTGCTGCCTATGTTCTCCTCTAGGATTTTAATGGATTCTTTTCTCGCATTGAGGTCTTTCATCTATTTTGAGTTTATCTTTGTGTATGGTATAAGAGAATGGTCAAGATTCATTCTTCTGTATATAGTTGTCCCATTTTCCCAGAACCATTTATTGAAGAGACTTTTTTCCATTGGATATTTTTTCCTGCTTTGTCAAAGATTAGTTGACCATAGAGTTGAGGGTCCACATCTGGGCTTTCTATTCTGTTTCATTGATCTATGTGTCTGTTTTTGTGTCAGTACCATGCTGTCTTGGTGATCACGGCTTCATAATATAGCTTGAAATCAGGCAACATGATGCCCCAGATTTGTTTTTCTTTTTCAACATTTCCTTGGCAATTCAGGGTCTTTTCTGGTTCCATACAAATTTTAGGATTGTTTGTTCCAGCACTTTGAAAAAATGCCATTGGTATTTTGATTGAGATAACATTGAAAGTAGATCACTCTGAGCAGTATAGATATTTTAACAATGTTTATTCTTCTGATTCATGAGCATGGAATGTTTTTCCATCTTTTTGTGTCTTTAATTTCCTTCATAAGTGTTTTGTAGTTCCTAGAATATAGATCCTTCACTTCTTTGGTTAGGTTTATTCCAAGGAATCTTAATGTTTTTGGTGCTATTGTAAATGGAATCAATTCCGTAATTTCTTTCTACAGTTACATTGTTAGTGTATAGAAAAACAACTGATTTCTGTGCATTGATTTTGTATCCTGCCACATTACTGAATTGATGTATGAGTTCTAGTAATTTTGGGGGGCAGAGTCTTGGGTTTTCCATATAAAGTATCATTTCATCTTCAAAGAGAGAGAGTTTGACTTCTTGTCAATTTGAATATTTTTTATTTCTTTTCATTATCTGATTGCTGTCGCTAGGATTTGCAGTACCATGTTGAACAACAGTGGTGAGAGTGGGCATCCCTGTCATGTTCCTGATCTTAAGGGAAAGGCTCTCAGCTTTTCCCCACTGAGAATGATATTTGCTGTGGGCTTTTCAGAGATGGTTTTTATGAAATTGAGGAATGTTCCCTCTAGCCCTACATTCTAAAGAGTTTTAATCAGGAAAGGATGCTGTATTTTGTCAAATGCTTTTTCTGCATCAATTGAGAGGACCTTGTGGTTCTTGTCTCTTATTTATGTGTTCTATTACATTGACTAATTTGTGAATTTTGAAACACCCTTGCATCCCAGGGATAAATCCCACCAGGTCTTGTTGAATAATCCTTTTAATATACTGTGGGATCCTATTAGCGAGGATCTTGTTGAGAATTTTGGCATCCATATTCAAAATGGATGGGGTCTTTGTCTGGTTCTGGGATCACGGTAATGCTGGCCTCACCAAATGACTTTGAAGTTCTCCTTTTGTTTCTATTTTTTGAAATAGCTTCAGGAGAATAGGTATTATTTCTTCTTTGAATGGTTGGTAGAATTCCCCAGGGAATCCATCAGGTCCTGGACTCTTATTTTTTGGGAAGTTTTTGATCACTGCTTTAATCTCATTACTGGTTACTGGTCTATTCAGGTTGTCAATTTCTTCCTGTTTCAGTGTTCATAGTTTATAGGTTTCCAAGAAGGCATCCATTTCTTCCATGTTGTTTAATTTATTGGCATATAGTTGTTGATAATAATTTCTAATAATTGTTTCTGTTTCCTTGTTGTTAGTTATGATTTCTCCCCTTTCATTCATAATTTTATTAATTTGGGTCCTTTCTCTTTTCTTTTGGCTAAGTCTGTCCAGTGGTTTATTGATCTTAGTAATTCTTTCAAAGAAGTGGTTTCTAGTTTCGTTGATCTGCTCTACTATACTTCTGGTTTCTAATCCATTGATCTCTGCTTTAATATTGATTATTTCTCTTCCTGTGCATGGCTTAGGCTTCATTTGTTGTTTTTTCTCCAGTTCTTTAAGGTGTAAAGTTAGCTGGTGAATTCAGGATTTTTCTATTTTTTTGAGTGAGGCTTGGATGGCTATGTATTTCCCCCTAGGACCACCTTTGCCTAATCCCATAGGTTTTGGACCAATGTGTTTTCGTTCTCATTGGTTTCCATGAATTATTTAAGTTCTTTTGATTTCCTAGTTGACCCAAACATTCTTAAGCAGGATGGTCTCTAGCTTCCAAGTGTTTAAATTTCTTCCAATTTTTTTCTTGAGATTGAGTTCCAGTTTCAAAGCATGATGGTCTGAGAATATACAGGGAATAAAACAATTTTTTGGTATTGATTTGAGACCTGATTTGTGACCCAGTATGTGGTCTATTGTGGAGAAAGTTCCGTGTGCGTTTGAGAAGAATGAGTATTCTATTGAATGTTCTGTATATATCTATGAGGTCCATCTGGTGCAGTATGTCATTCAAAGGTCTTGTTTCTTTGTTGATTTTCTGCTTGGATGATCTGTCTATTGCTGAGAGCAGAGTGTTTAGGTCTCCCACTATTAGTGTATTATTAACAATAGGACTATTTTGGTTAACAGTTGGCTTATGTAGTTGGCTGCTCCCATGCTGGGGGCATAGATACTTACAATTGTTAGATCCTCTTGTTGGATAAACCCTTTAACCATGATATAATGTCCTTCTCTAACTATAGTATTTAGCTTCAAATCTTATTTGTTTGATATGAGAATTGCTACCCCAGCTTTCTTTTGAGGTCCACTGGCATGAAAAATTGTTCTCTATCCCTTCACTTTCAGTCTGGATGTATCCTTAGGTTCAAAATGAGTCTCTTGTAAAGACAGCATATGGATGGGTCATGTCTTTTTATCCAATCTGTAACCCTGTGCCATTTCATGGGAGCATTTAGGCCGTTCATGTTGAGAGTGATTACTGAAAGATATGATTTTATTGCCATTATGTTATGAAACAAGGTCCTTGTTTCTATAGATTGTCCCTATAAATTTCTGTTCTATATCACTCTTGGGGTATTTCTCCTTTTATAGGAGCCCCCCCCCCAATAATTCTTGCAGGGCCTGCTTGGTGGTCACATATTCTTTCAGTTACTGCTGGTCTTGGAAGCTCCTTGTCTCTCCATCCATTCTGAATGATAGCCTGTTAGATAAAGTATCCTTGGCTGCATGTTCTTCTCATTTAGTACCCTGAATAGGTCTTGTCAGCTCTTTCTGGCTTTCCAGGTCTCTGTAGACAGGTCTGATGTTATTCCAATGTTCCTTCCTCTGTATGTAAGAAATCTCTTCCCCCTCGTGCTTTCAAGATTGTTTCCTTAGATCTAAGAATTGCAAATTGTACTATTATACATCGTGGCATAGGTTTGTTTTCATTGATCTTGGGAGGGGTCCTCTCTGCCTCTTGGACACAAATGCTTGTTTCCTTCCCCAGATTAGGGAAGTTCTCAGCTACTATTTGTTCAAATATATCTTCTAGACCTTTCTTGACCTCTCTCTCTCTTTATCCCCTCAGGAATCCCAAGAATTCTGGTATTGAAACCTTTCATTGAGTCACTAATCTCTCTCTGTTTGATTTCCTGTGTTTTAATTTGTTTTTCCCATGCCACCTTGATTTCCTTCTTCTCTATCATCTTATCCTCTATCTCACTAATTCGTTCTTCTGCCTCGTTTACCCTGGCAGTCAGAGTATCCAGTTTAGACTGCATTTTATTCACAGCATTTTTAAGTTTGGCCTGATTAGATCTCATATCTGCCCTTAGAGATTCTATATTGTTGTTAATATTGCCTAGATATCACCTCGATAATTGTTACTCTGAAGTCAATTTCTGACATCTTGGTTATATTAATATCCATTAGTTCTGTGGCAGAGGCCACAGTCTCTGAATCTTTCCTTTGTTGGGGGTTCCTCCTCTTAGTCATTCTGTTGAGGGGTGATTGAGGGAATGTGCAGGATCCAAATTACTGACCACAACCCCAACATGATGTACCTGTTTTATAGGGACCTTAGGGTTGTTGGCTTCTTGTTTTTCCAGCCTGTCTTCTGAGGAAGGGGCCCACCATGCTGTTACTCAGGCAACTCTGTTTGGTGTTGCCCTGCCCCCTGTGTGTGGGGGGAACGGGCTCAGTAAACCAGCTTTATGGGGCTTTTATTTTCTGGCAGCTTTCCTGGTGGCTTTCCACTTCTCTTCCTAGAGCCAGAGGAGAAGTGCCCATATTCAAACCTCTCTCTCAAAACAAAGAGATCACAATCTGTTCTTCACTGAGCTCTCCAGGCCACAATGTCTCTGTTTCTGTCTGTGCTACTGAAACCACAGCATCCTGGGTTGTGCATCCCAGCAGCACTCTCAACCCTCACTTCGAGGTCCAGGCACATCTTTGTCCTTTGTGCTTCTAAAACTGCAAGCTGCCCCCGGTTTACACATGTGCCCCCAAAACTCCAGGTTTAAGTCTGGAGGGCTGCCCTAAAGTCCTTTCCCCACCACTACTAGCATGCAAGTCTGTGCCTGGTCCCCAATGTGGGAGGCTTTTGTGGTCTGGCACAGGATCCTGGGGGCTCCCTCCCCCTTCTATTATCTTCTGATATCTGCCTACAGAATCATAGTTCCCTGCTTTATACCCCAAGACCAACTGCCAGAGGTGTTCTGTTTGTAGAGATCCAGATATATCTTTTTACATCTCAGGCTGATTTCATGGGTGTTATCAGATAACTACCAGAATGGTCTGGTAGATATCCAGCCCAATTCAGAGGACCGGCTCAATCCCATGACCCTGGGATCATGACCTGAGCCAAAGGCAGACACTTAATGACTCAGCCACCCAGGTGCCTCTAAATTATCACATTTAATCCTCACATTAACAACTGAAGGTAAATATGGTTAATTTTAGCAGATGACAACTAAGACGCAGATAGGTTGATTAATTTGCCCACGGTCAAAAGGCTGGCAAATAGAGATAAGATTTGAACTCAGATTTGTCTAATTCCAAAGCCCCATTAATTACCATTATAATCTTAAGATCCATTCAAACTATAGTATCCCTTTCAAAACAGGATCTTTTGGTGAGGATGACCTGAGGAACACTGTAAAACTGTTCAGATGCTGGATTTCTAGCAACTCTTATCTCTCAAGAATCTGAGCTAAATAATTTCTAACAGGCGTCAGGATGCAATTTACAAGTTACATCTTATGATTGAAACAGATAAGGTTAAATTAAATGACAGAGCATTCAGTTCATTGCCAGGTGTTCTGATTTAAACTACATTTATTAACCCACAACACAGATTTTTCCTGACACAATTTCCAGCATTGGAATTGGTTTATTTCATGATTTCACTTTTCCTGGGGGAGGGGAAAGAACTGACCTCTTTTGAACACACCCCCAGGCAAATGTCAGGGTGGGGGATAGGTAAGAATATTCAAACAAGGGAAAAAATTATTAGCTAATGAACAGATTTTTAAAGCATAATTTGAATAGGGGCTCTAGAAACAACTATATTTTGAAGAAATCCAAAATTTATTATTTTTAAAAACCATCATCAAGGTGAGCAAGCTGTATTGTGACAGGACAAGCACTGATTTTGCAAACATGTCCCTTGAACACTATAAATCTTACTTTCTTATCCCTCAATCAGGAATACTTAACAGAGTTTTGAAGAGGATGAACTAAAACTATGTGGAAGAATTCTGTAAACTGCAGTGATTTGTGCAGATCTAAGGTAATATCACAGGTGTGGGCACCTGTGCCCTCAGTTTCCACCTTTCAATGGAACCCACTCTGTTTGCCTTCACCATCAGCTCTGGGCTGATGCTGCAATTGAACATGGTTAGGCTGTTCACTCCCAATTTTCTGTCTTCTGAGCTCTACAAACTGCAATGTTAACACATTTCACATTTAACAGGAGTTCAGATTCCTTAGTTTAAAGCAAGTGGCTAAGTTGTCCGAAATCAATGGTGGTAATCCCTTAGAGCTGCTGGGCCAAACTTATTCCTCAAGGTTTTCTCTGCTCTAGTGTTCTTAAATTATTTCTTTCCTTTTATGATTGCTTTAGCAGCTTCTCTTATCAGGACTTTCTCATTGTGCCAGTAATCCACCACCTTTCATAAACCCTGAAGTGTCGTCAGCATTTCAAAGAGAGCCAACAGGCACACCTGAGCCCTGTACTTCTAGATATTCCCAGATGTATTTGGATGCAGTCAAGAAAGCCACTTCTAAATCAGGATGTCACTCCAGCCTTGCCTTTTAGGAAGAACCTACCTTCCTATACCATGGAATCCAGGCAACACCTCAGCCATACCATAGTCATTTCAAGAATGAAATTTGAAAACAGTATTATGGTTTTCCAATCAGAGTATAGACTTATTTGCTTTGAATACCTTATTTTACTCTATAGTCCAGTTGACTTCAACCTAACCACCCAGGAAAAGGTCTGAACTTAAAAATAGTCACTCTTGACTAAACCAAAATGTGTGAGACAAAGAGCAATAACCAATTCAGGAAAGACAACTCTAACAATCACTATTCAGATTTTATAATGATTAAATTACTATAAAATTGCCTTTAAACAAATTAAAATGCTCTTGAATTTGAAGAGCAATATTTAGAGTTTTCAATATGCAGAAAACCGGGAGGCTCTGTCATTTGCATATCCAGTGGTCTCTTTCTGGTAGAAATAGATTGTATCTACTTTGTGTCTCATCAGTGTACTCTCCTCTGTCATTACTGACTGCCAGGCAGAAATCTCATCATCTCTTCCTAGGATAACTGCAGTGTGGTCTTAACTGGTTTTCCTGACTCTCACCTTGTCCAATGCAATCCATTTTCTATACTTTTATCAGAACAATCTTTCTAGGGTCTAAATCTGGATGTGTTACTTCACTCTTTCAGTTACCACTTATTGCTCACCAGTGGGGTTTTGTTTGTTTAAAGATTTTATTTATTTACGAGAGAGAGAGAGAGAGAGAGAGAGAGAGAGAGAACATGAATAGGGTGAGGGGCAGCGGGAGGAGAAGACTCTCAACTGAACAGGGAGCCCAATGGACATGGGGCTTGATCCTAGGCCTCTGGGATGATGACCTGAGCTGAAGGTAGATGCTTAACTGACTGAGCCCCCCAGGTGCCCCTCATCAGTGGTTTTTAATAATATTGTCTACAATTCCAAATTCCTAGTAGCTTTACAATAAAATTTGCTTACTTGTTCATGTTGCAATTAAATTGGGCATCCACTGGGTGGCTTTCCATTCAGTGACTTAAGGTTTCAGACATATCCCAATAAGTGGTTCCTTGACTCTGAGATCTTGGTCTTCTGTCGATCCAGCTAGCTGATGAAGAAGGAGAAAAGGTGAAGAAGGTCCTATAGGAAACTTTAGGAACATATCTGGAAGTGACATATATCACTTTTTGCAGAATTCTGTTGCATGGCCTAACTGCAAAGGATGGCAGAAAATGCCATTCAGTTCTGTGCCCATAAAGGACAGGAAACAATCTGGGGAATTTCTAGTTGGAGAAGTATTTACAAAATATATACCTAATCAGGTCTCATACCTGGAAGTTCCAGCTCAGTGGTTTTAGGTTTTAGGAACTAAAGCTGAGCTTAGTTTTGATTTCTCTTAATGATTTCCTAACAGACATCAATTCTGATAAAATGCTGAATCCTGTCTCATACTCAAGACCCTCTGACTTCTTTTCTGCTTTTTTTCCCCATGGCCAATGGGTCTAATCATCCAGCCACGTTAAACTACTCACTGCTCTTCTAATGAGCCACTGTACCATTTCATTCTGCTTTTGCTCATATCTTCTGTTTGGAATCCCCCTTTTCCACCATGACCCCCAGGATAAACTCAAGTATCACCTTTTTTATTGTCTTTCTTCATGTTCCAAAGTAAAACTGACTGCTCCTCTATTGTGTTCCTATATGACCTACATTTTATCTATTCTAGTATCTTTAACATTCTATTCATCTATATGTTTACATGTCTCTATCTTTTATTGGACGACAGTGTCCTTGATTCTGCCTCTAAGGACAACCTGAGGAGGCGAGAGGAATTATACATTAATTGCATCATACTTTCTAATTCAATAAAATTTGAATGAATATGTATATAAAGAGTGAGGCAATGTACTTAGAATTGTCTCATTTATGTAGCATGATATGCTCAAATTTTTTTTTAAAGATTTTACTTATTTATTTGACAGAGAGAGAGATCACAAGTAGGCAGAGAGGCACGCAGAGAGAGAGGGGGAAGCAGGCTCCCCACCGAGCAGAGACCCTGTTGTGGGGCTTGATCCCAGGATCCTGAGATCATGACCTGAGCCGAAGGCAGAGGCTTTAACCCACTGAGCCACCCAGGCACCCCGATATGCTCAAATTTTCTGATCTCCTCAATAATAAATGTAGGGGAATGGACTGTGACACTCAAATCCTTTAAGTTAGGTAGGAAGCAGAATGATTGTTTACATTCAATATAGGGAATGAGGGGTATATTAATCAGGGTTCTCCACAGAGTCAGAACTAATGTGTAGATACAGATACAGGAGATGTGAATAGATATAGATGTAGATGAAGATTTATTATGAGGAGCTGTCTTATTAGATAATGAAGGCAAAGAAATCCCACATCTGTCCTCTGCAAGCTATAAACTCAGGAAATTCAGTCTGAGTCTGAAGGCCTGGAAACCAAGGGAACCAATGACACAAATCCCAATCCAAGGACTGAAGAAAATGACATGTCCCAGCTCAACAGTGAGGCAAGGAAAAAAAAGGACCAAATTCCACCTTCCTTTGCCTTTTTTTTTTCAGGCCTTCAATGGATTGGATGATACCCAATCACATTGGGAGGGCAGTCTAGTTTACTGAGTTCAACAATTCCAATGCAAATCTCATGCAGAAACAAACCCCCCCAAGACACACACAGATATAGTGTTTAATCTGGATACCCAAGGCCCACTCAAGTTGGAATATAAAACTAACCACTGACAAGGGGTAAGGATAGCAAATTTTTAAAAATCTCATTAAAAAGAAAAGCCACAATCAAGCCAGAAAAATGTATCCAAATTCTTCTTCAAGTACAGGTGTCTCAAGACAGGTACTAAGAGCCAAACCAGCACAAAGCATGAGAGAGAAATAAAACAAAGAGCAGCAAATCAGAGTGGCAGCTGGGAGTCCACCATTCTCATTTCTGAGATGGGATGCTCTATCCTCGCCCAACTGTTCAGCTACTTCTACTACAGATTTGCATTGACTGGGTGGACAGTTACATAATCACTGACTGTGTATCCTGAGATACCAGACTTTTAGAAAAAAAAAATATATATATATATATACTACCCCATTCTACATAATTTTGTGAGGTTGCAGCTCTATGAGGGAAGACTCCAAGCCCTCAGGGAATCCACAGGCAGGACTAAACAGAGTGAAGAGGGATGATGCAACTGGTCTGCAAGATTTTATGTGTTTTCTGAAAGCCAAAATTGGAAAATAAACACAAGTCGGGAGCTCTAAAACTCGAATATTGTGATTATAGCTGTACTTCTATAACTTGTATCTCTCTATTCCTTAGAAGCCTATTTACATGTTGAAAGCATCAATTATTCCTCCCATTTGAACTACGTAGTTCTTGTAATCAATTGCTTTGAGTCAATGTTTAGAATTATTCATGAAAGAGTTATATTTTAGTGGCATTTGATGAGAACCAGCAGCAGCATCCATTAATTTGATTAGTTTTGTATGGGCTGAAAGAGAAAGCTGGCACACAGCCCTAAGTGAATCAATAGTGTGGGATCTAAGTGAGTATCCAAGCCAGCTTCACCAGCCTGGAATCCAGCACAGAATGATGACTGGGGGAAGGGCAAAAATGAGGGAAGACACGTCTCCTGTCCTCTCTTTCTATCTCCTTGCCTTTTTGTCATCAGTCACCTCTTACCTCAAGGCAGTGAATGTAAGCTATTTTCTCACTCTATCCCACCCTCAGCCCCACTCCCTGCTGTCCCTTTCTGAAGGACAGAACAGAGAAGATTTTTTTTTGTAACCTAAGTTCTTAAATAAGTGTCATAGCCCAAGCCCCAAAACAGAGTAATAAATCTGGACACTGAGGAAACCAGAGCCCAGGGCCAAAGGTTTAATTTCTCTGTACGGTTCATCCACATGAAAAGGTCAAGGAATAGCTGTCCAAGAAGGCAGAAATGCTCTTTATCCATGTGATCCAGTGGGGGGGAGTGGGATGAGGGAGATAGCAGACAATGCTCACCTGTCAAGGTACCATTATGGTTCCAGAGGAACTTGATCAATTTGCAGCACAAAACATTTCTGGGAGAGGCCCAAAGGAGGGGCACAGTGGCGGCCAGAGCTGAGGGACTGAGCAATTTGTATTTTGCGGGCTACATGGCCTCCATTTAAGTGGTGTGGGATTCAGGGCAGGATCCCAGGAGAGCTGGGTTGCAGACTAGAGACCAAGCTATATTGTAGCCCCGCCCACCAAGCACACCATACTGGGCAAAGCAACAGCTAAATACCCACCGAACTCCACAAACAGGAACAAATCTCACTACTAAGGATGGGGCTCTATAGACATTGCTGGATTTTGGTAGAGGTCGCTGGTGACTAAACAAAGCTGAACCTACAGATATAATAATGTTCTTGTGCTCCCACCAGTACCCCACCCCAAAAAAGAAAAGAATTGAAATAATGACAGAAAACAATGCCTTGCTAAGGCAAGAAAGATAGCATTTGCTTTTTTTTTTTTTTAATTTGACAGAGAGAGAGAGATCATAAGTAGGCAGAGAGGCAGGTGAGAGAGAGGGGGAAGCAGGCTCCCCGCTGAGCAAAGAGCCCGATGCGGGGCCCAATCCCAGGACCCTGAGATCACGACCTGAGACGAAGGCAGAGGCTTCAACCCACTGAGCCACCCAGGTGCCCCAGATAGCATTTGCTTTTACAACAGGGTATTTTCAAAAAACAAAACAAAACAAAAACAAACACAGAAATCATTTCAGTACTTCTCATAACATAATTATGTGGTTATTTGTGTGGTCATGTGTTTAAACTATATTTCTTTCTCTAGTTCTATAGGCTCACTCCTATCTCTCTGCTGTTTCTTTCATATGGGAGAGGTGGCCAGAGGTCTTGGGCCTTGTTGACCACACTGAGGGCTTTGTACTTTCTTCTGAAGATGAGAAACTTCTGAAGAATTTTAAGTAGGAAATGGTACCATTAGATACAGCATATTACTAAAAAAAAAATCACTCTGACAAAAAAAATACATGTCAAGACCACAACAATACAATAAGATAATTAAATCAATTTAGCTTTGACTTCAGTGTCTTTAGGTCCCCTCTCCACAACTGGACAAAATTATTCACCACCTGCTTATATGAGGATGACAAACAAAACAGGCCCCGTTTTATTTGGGGTTTTTGTGTGCTCCCTGTAGGCAAGAGTGAAATGGTGGCAAATATGGGTGGGGCCATCCAATTTAAGGACCTCAGAAGAGGCTCCTGTAACTCAGATCTTTGTAGGGACTACAAGATTATCTGCAAAGATTTCAACTCATTTAATGAAGTGAAATATGTATTGTTCTTCAAAAAGTTAACCTAAGCCTAGATATAAGGAAATAGATATGTCTGGGTTTACATATATAGAATACATACAAAAAAGTAGAAAGGTAATCCTGTGTTTCAGTTTCAGATCTGGGCCACTGCTTTAAAACAGAACAAAACAAAAACTTACTTCTGTAAATACTTATTTAAAAAACAAAAAACAGCAACAATACCAATAAAAAGCCTCTTCGTGACTTGTGGTGAACTTATGAAGGACTAGCTGCCCAGCCACAGGGGACGTAGTCAGAGGTCAAGTACCTCAGAGTCAACCTCAGCTGCAGAAAGCTAACTTGCCCAGGGACACGCCCTTCCTGGAGCAATACAAATACATTATGTTCTATTTGAATCAGGAAAGAGTGAATCACATGGATCAGACAAAAATATTTGTTTATAGTGTTAGCCAGGAGCATCTCTACTACTCTTCATCAAAACATAGTCCAAAGAAATCTGGATCATCTGGACATCCTACAGAACGTCATACTAAGTCATTTTATCAATGAAACTGTGTTTATAGGGGCCAATGAGCAAGGGATGGCTAGCATACAGAAGATATTGGTAAGAGATATGTGTCCTATAGGGTAGGATATGGGCCCGAAAAAATTCAGAGGTTTAATATAGTCACAAATTTTTTAGGGATCCAGTGGTTAAGAACATACTCAAACATCCCCCTCCAAAGTAATGTATCTTGCACAACCTACCACAGAAAAAGGAAACATGATGGCGAATGGGCTACATTCTACATATAGAAATGCAGCTCCAGGCCATATAGCAGGCAATATGGATCCAAGCCTAGAACAGTAGAGGACTCTGTAGCAGGTCCAACATGAGAGGCAAGCAATTCTGCCATCACATGGACCATAAGATCTGCAGACCCTATACTACTGGAGGTATCAGTGGTGAGAAAAGAGACTGAGTGGAGTTTGTACCATGCCCCACTGAGAGAATCTTAACACAGGACCCTGGATTTCTGGAGCAATACTATGCCCTTTGCGGCAGAGAATTATACTGCTTTTTGAACAACACCCCCTGACACGGTACTAGCTGCTGGTAGAGATGGGTCCCCTCACTGTGGTGTGCCACATGACCATATAGCTCAATTTCTCCTTACAGGATGGGTTCTGTCAATCCCAGCCATAAGGATGGACAGCTCCAGGAATAGCTCATTGTAAGATGAAAGTAGTACATCTAGTATCAAGCATAAGTAGGACCAGAGAGCACATATAAGCTACATGAGCAGGCAGGCTAGAACTCCCCAAGGCCTCTACTATGGACTAAATGGGCTAAAACTCCTATGTTGAAGCCTAACCCCCAACGTGACGGTACTTGGAGGTGGGGATTTTGAAAGGTGATTAAAATGAGGTTTAGATGGGGTTTGGGGAATGGAGCCCCTATGAGGTAATATGCGCCTTTATAAGGAGATGAAAAATCCAGAGCTCCATTTTTCTGTCATCTGAAGATCTAAAGAGAAGATGGCTGTCTATGAACCAGAAACTAACCCTCACCAGACACCAGATATTCTGGCACCTTGTTCTTAGACCTCTTGGCCTCCAGGAATGTGAGAAATCAATGTTTGTTGTTGAAGCTGCCCAGTCTATGTTTGCTTGTTAAAGCAGCCTGCACTAAGATAGTATCCATCTCTACTATAATAGTATATGTCCTCCTACTTATTAACACCTTTGAGCATATAGTAGTTACCAAATGAATGATTAATAGAGAAGGGAAAACAATAACAAAAGCTTGGTTTATGGATGGCTTGACTTAGTATATGGGTATCAGCTGAAAGTGGATAGCAACTCTACTATGGCTCATTCAGGGATGGCTTAAAAACATTGGAAAGAGAAATTCTTCCTAATGGTCAGTGCTTTGGTTGGTTTACCTGGTCATATACTTAGTGTGGAAACTCCCAAGGTTGGAATATATATGGACTTACAGATTGTGGTAAGTGGCCTGGAAGGCTAGACAGAGGTTGTGGAGCATATACATAAGGGGCATGATCACAAAGTGTGAAGGTCTTTGTATTATACGTCCATGCTCATTACACAAGAGGACTGAACTAGGTAGACAAAATGACTCAGCAGCTGATATCAGTGTCTACTACTGAACACTCTAGGCAAAACAACAACAACAAAAATACGACATATTCTGCTTTTGCTATGTTGTGTTTCTGTTTTCAGGGAATTGCCCAGGCTGATGAGTCATCGTGGCAAAAAAAACAAGTAGGAATATACTAGAACAGGCAGGCTGGATTGGCAGCCTCTACATGAAGAAACCAGAGCTTCCCACTGAAAACACATCATATTGTAAAGGATGTTTTGTCTGTCATAATCCAGAGAGATTTTTCAGCAAAATCAGTTAATTTATGCTCATTAAGACAGCAAAAACAATCTGTCAACCTGACCCTCTCCACCATCTTTCTGTGAGCCTTGGGGCTATTCAAAAGCTATGGGAGACCTGCCTGCCTGACAGTTGATTAAAAGACTACTTCAGTGAGCTGTGCTATGAATAGGAATTTTTAAATAAGTGCAGTAAGCTCTTTCCCCATTCTGTCTAGGTGCTATAAGACATCCTAAGGATATTGGGATGCCTTTAAAAAGATTACATTAATTAAGGAATACTAGATCAGATGTCTCCTTGCATCTAAAAACATGTTTATTTCAGCACCTTGAGGCCAAAAAGCCAAATATACAAGATTAGCAAAGGAACAAAGACAACAGATTCACAAACACAGTCCCGATTTCACTGCACTATTAATATTACCCTTGTTCAACAGATACAGAAAATATCTGATAATCCATGACAGGTGGAATTCACTTATTCTAGAATCATAAGGGCTGATGTGGCAGTGGATGGATATTCCTTACTTGGCGATTGGGCAAGCTGTCCTCAAAAGTACCTCTTCCAGTGTGGTCATTAGAAGAAATGACAAGCAGTGCTTCCATGGGAACCAAATCTGATACTGAATTTTCTCCAAAGGTAGATGAGGGAGAACCCATCAGGGCATGCTTTCTGAGGTTTTCTTTTCAAAGTAGTATATTATGGAGCTTTTATTTTGTTTTGCAAAACAAACTTCCACACCAAAACAAAACCAAAACTAAACCAAAGACTGGCACAAATATTTTATCATTCCAAGATTCCACAAATCTATTAAAGACAAATGTTTGTGTGCATGTGTGTCCCCTCCACCCCAGGAGGGAAACATTTTAATACATGTGCTAAGATGATTGACGACTGGAGTTTCTGAGTATACAATGTTTCAGGGGCAAGATAATAACAAATTAAATGTAATGATATTCTTGCATATGCTGCCATGAAACATGTCTGATTAATGGGATTATTGGTCCCTCAATAGCAAAACAAAAAAACAAAAAAAACCAAACATGATTTATAAAGCTCTTTATCTTAAATAGCATCTTCAATAAATATATACCAAATGGATGAATAGATAAATGGATGAATAACAAGGAGAATCTATACTCCTTAAAAGAAAAAGCTTCAAGAGAAATATCCTATCCTTAAATTCCCAAAGTAAAAATCTTTTGGATTATCCTCACGTGCAGGGCCATTGTCTATAAAAAAGCATATAACACAGTGGGTAAGGTGCTGGGTCCTGGGAGTCCTCTAGCCTTGGCATCACAATGGACTGTGAGCAGCCCTGCCTCCAAAACATTTTTAACCTCAGTGTTGAGTCTAGACTCTCTATTTATATATGGTTCATGCCTCTTTGAGGCCCTTGTTCCTTCCTACCAAATGATTAACTAAAATCATGGAATTCATCATAGATTTTCCAATAATACTGAACCTCAAAAGAGGTAACAGAGGATCCCCCACCTCCCAGGAGACTTCATGGCCCCATACTTACTATCCTCTACATTCGAAGATGCATAAGGAGAATTTCCCTTGTCAGGCTACCAAATGTAGTCCTTCTTCCTCAAGGGAAATCATCTTTACTTTTATATAACTAAGAACTATTCCAGCAACTTACCTAAACACAGAAGGCCTGCTAAAAGGTAAACTGATGCATCTACCCAACAAAGAAAATGCAGAAGCTAGCTCTCCTACTACAATAATTTTGAATTCAGTCTCACCAAATACTGCACTGGCAATGATAACAGTTAACATGTACTGAAGTACTTTACTGTATGCCAGGCCCTTTGTTAAGCACTTCACTTGCATTGGGTCATTTGATCCCCATATAATCTCTGTGACAGACACAGTTATTATTTCTGTATCACAGATTTAAAACTGAGACCAAGGAACTTGGACAATGTAGCAGAACCAGTAAGGGATACAGCTAGATTCAAATGAGGGGAACCTACTTTATAGATACATAAATTATCTAGATACATAAATTAAACATATATATGGATACATAAATATATGCACAGAAACATAAATACATCTAATTTATAGATACATAAATTATACATATATATGCTATATACCTATACTTCATATAAGCAGCAGGGTGGGAAGACAGCAGGAGGCATGGAAGGGAGAGATCAGAGAGAGGATTCTAGTGCAAGTCAGCACATTTTGTCTTTTTGCCTATGCCACTGTGGTCTTTTTCCCATGGCCCTACAAACCAGAATTATTTTTCATGCTTTCCTCCCTCCCCACAAAGCATTTCATAAAATTTTATGAGGAAGCCTGTCTCACTGAATCAAATTTGATTACAAAAATATTGTATGCTTCTGGGGTGCCTGGGTGGCTCAGTGGGTTAAAGCCTTTGCCTTCAGCTCAGATCATGATCTCAGGGTCCTGGGATCGAGGCCCCACATCAGGCTCTCTGCTCAGCAGGGAGCCTGCTTCCCCCTCTCTCTGCCTGCCTCTCTGCATACTTGTGATCTGTCAAATAAATAAAAAATCTTTAAAAAAATATTGTATGCTTCTATTTTTTGTAGCATTCTGTGAGAATTAACACACTTAAAATTCATACATGTTGGAATGTGATGTTTCTTTGGCCAGTCTTTGCTCTGATATGATCTTATCTTTTTATTCCTTTGAAAACCCAATTTTCTCAAGTCCAGATCACAAGAAAAAAGGCTAGCAAAAAACTGCTTTTAGCTTGTGCTATATGCTTCTCTTGGTAGAGGATTTTACCTGGTACCAAAGCAAAAAAAAAAAAAAAAAGTAAATTTGAAAAGAGAATTTTTTAATGGTCAAAAATCCTCCCATTATGGACAGCTATATGCTTTTGCAGAATGTCAGGATTCACAAAAGCAAATTATTCTTCTTTCCTCAAAATCATTCCTCTTCTCGTATTCCAGATCTTGGTGTCACAATATATGAAATTTACTTTAAAATACTTCTGTGTGGACAGTGTGATGCAAATGTACGTTTGTTTAAGGTAACTTCCAGGGCAGTAAGTTGTCT
The DNA here is from genome assembly GCA_028533885.1 of Nasua narica. Taxonomy (NCBI): domain Eukaryota; kingdom Metazoa; phylum Chordata; class Mammalia; order Carnivora; family Procyonidae; genus Nasua; species Nasua narica. Next base: position 58,996,608 of record CM052807.1, read on the forward strand.
TGATAGAACTTTCATCTGTTGGGTGGTCACGTAGAAGTTAGAACTATATCAGAAAGGCCACAACTCCAAAGTATCTTTTATAGTGTTCGGCTGTGCTGATCTCTGATCTGATGTTACTGCATAATATAATGAATGCTGGAAATGAGCTTTCGTTAGTCAAAGTAATATTTACATAGTGAGGATATTGTAATGAATTTTCCCATTTTTGCACAAACCCAGAATAAAAGGCCAGCAAATCCTATGTCCTGTACTCTTAGAGTGTGCACTGGAGGCTTAATCCCTAGAGGACCCTCAGGGTCCAGCCACTGGATCAGAGGATTCTGATGGTTACTGGAAAGGTGACCACATCCTGCCTCTAAAATAGTGTTTAACTCGCCTCAGGTAAATATTTCATAGAAGTTGCAGTAAGTCACCTATGAGAGCAGAGAGATGGGGTATCAGTAAGGTATGCACTAGTTTATGCCTGCTTCAAATATGTCTAAGTGTGTGGCAGAATTTAAGACCTGCTTTCATTATAACATTCTGCCCTTATTGCATAATTAGCAACTAACCTTCATCATCTCAACATTTAGAGACTATATTTATCCGTAAAGGTGCCTAAAGGGGGTGCTTCATCAAATTGGGATGGAATTAAACTAAGTATCAGTTACAGAAAGGGATCTGGAAATCCAAACAGATTTGGAGATTAAAAAAAGAAAAAGAAAACAGAAAACATGAGTCAAAAAGGAAGTCTTGAAAGATAATTTAAAAATATTTTGTACAAGGACACCTGGGTGGCTCAGTTGGTTAAGCCTCTGCCTTCAGCTAGGGTCATGATCCCAGGGTCCTGGGATCGAGTCCCACATCGGACTCCTTGCTCAGCAGGGAGCCTACTCCTCCCTCTGCCTCTGCCTGCCACTCTGCCTGCTTGTGTTTTCTCTCTCTCTCTCGCTCTATCTTTGACAAATAAATAAAAACTCTTTAAAAAAATATTTTGTACAGAAATCCACTGCTTTCTTATACACTAACAATGAAAATACAGAAAGAGAAATTAGAGAATCAATTCCAATTCCATTTACTATAGCACCAAGAACCATAAGATACCTGGGAATAAGTCTAACCAAAGAAGTAAAGGATCTGTCAAGAAACTACAAAACACTCATGAAAGAAATAGAAGAAGACACAAAAAGGTGGAAAAGCATTCCATGCTCATGGATCAGAAGAATAAACATTATTAAAATGTCTATACTGCACAGAGCAATCATTACTTTCAATGCCATTCCAATCAAAATTCCACCAGCACTTTTCAAAGAGCTGGAACAAATAATCCTAAAATTTGTATGGAACCAGAAAAGACCCTGAATTGCCAAGGAAATGTTGAAAAAGAAAAACAAAGCTGAGGCATAACGTTGCCTGATTTCAAGCTTTACTACAAAGCTGTGATCACCAAGACAACTTGGTACTGGCACAAAAACAGACACATAGACCAGTGGAACAGAATAGAGCACCCAGAGATGGACCCGCAACTCTATGGTTAAATGATCTTTGACAAAGCAGGAAAAAATATCCAGTGGAAAAAAGACAGTCTCTTCAATAAATGGTGCTGGGAAAATTGGACAGCTATATGTATAAGAATGAAACTTGACCATTCTTTTACACCATATACAAATATAAACTCGAAATGGAAAAAAGACTTCGATGTGAGGCAGGGATCTATCAAAATCCGAGAGGAGAACATGGGCAGTAACCTCTTCGACATCAGCCACAGCAACTTCTCTCAGGACATGTCTCCAAAGGCAAAGGAAACAAAAGCGAAAACAAACTTTTGGGACTTCATCAAGGTAAAAAGCTTCTGCACAGCAAAGGAAATAGTCAACAAACAGGCAACCCACGGAACGGGAGAACATATTTGCAAATGACACTACAGACAAAAGTCTGCTATCTAAGATCTATAAAGAACTCAAACTTAACACTCACAAAACAGATAATCACATCAAAAAATGGGCAGAAGACATGAACAAACACTTCTCCAAAGAAGACATACAAATGGCTAACAGACACATGAAAAAATGTTCATCGTCTTTAGCCATCAGAGAGATTCAAATCAAAACCACACTGAGATACCACCTTATACCAGTTAGAATGCCCAAAATGAAGACAGTAAACAACAAATGCTGGGGAGGATGCGGAGAAAGGGGAACCCTCTTACACTGTTGGTGGGAATGCAAGTTGGTGCAGCCACTTTGGAAAAAAAGAAATTAAAAATAGAGCTACCCTATGACCCTGCAATTGCACTACTGGGTATTTACCCCAAAGATACTGATATAGTGCAAAGAAGGGCCACATGTACCCCAATGTTCATAGCAGCAATGGCCACAATCACCAAACTGTGGAAAGGGTCAAGATGCCCTTCAACAGACGAATGGATAAAGAAGATATGGTTTATATATAGAATGGAATATTATGCCTCCATCAGCAAGGATGAATACCCAACTTTTATATCAACGTGGACAGGACTGGAGTAGATTATGTTGAGTTTATTTTACTAGCAGAGAGAGTCAATTATTGTATGGTTTCACCTACATGTGGAGCATAAGGAAAAATATGGAAGACACTGGGAAAGGGAAAGGATGAGTGAATTGGGAGAAAACAAAGGGGGAGACGAAACATGAGAGACTGTGGACTCTGAGAAAGAAACTAAGGGTTTTGGAGGGGAGGGGCATGAGGGGTTGGGTGAGCTTCATGGCAATGAGGAGGGCACATTTTGCAAGGAACACTGGGTGTGGTGCATGAACAATGAATCTTGGAACACTGAAAAAATAAAATAAAAATTTAAAAAAATATTTTGAACTAAGTGAACATGAAAATTAAACTCATTAAAAATTTTTTTAAAGATTTTATTTATTTATTTGAGACACAGAGAAAGTGAGAGAGAGCATGAGAGGAGAGAAGGTTAGAGGAAGAAGCATACTCCCCGTGGAGCTGGGAGCCCGATGTGGGACTCGATCCCGGAACTCAAGGATCATGACCTGAGCTGAAGGCAGTTGCTTAACCAACTGAGCCACCCAGGCACCCCTAAACTCATTAAAAATTTTTGTAATGCAGCATAAGCAGTGCTTAAGGGAAATTTGTGGCATTAAATGCATATATAAGAAAAGAAGATCTATTTTTTAAAAAAATTTTATTTATTTATTTGAGATAGAGACAGTGAGAGCATGAGAGGGGAGAAGGTCAGATGGAGAAACAGACTCCCCGTGGAGCTGGGAGCCTGATGTGGGACTCGATTCCAGGACTCTGGGATCACGACCTGAGCCAAAGGCAGTTGCTTAACCAACTGAGCCACCCAGGCGCCCCAAGAAGAAAGATCTAAAATCAATCATCTAAACTTTCTTCTTAAACTATAGAAGGAAGATCAATTTAACAGAAAGTAAAGAGAAGAAATAACAAAAATAAAACAGACATTAATGATAATGAAAATGGGAAATTAATAGGCAAGCCAATAAAAACCAAATGCTGGTTCTTTGAAAAGAACAATAAAATTGATAAATTGCCAGTTAGACAAGCCAAGAAAAAAGGAGAAAACACACAAATCACCTCTATTAGATATGAAAGAGGAATCACCACTACTGATTATGGATAATAAAAGAACATTATGAACAATATTATGTCCATATATTTGGCAACTTAGATGAGGTGGACTAATTCTTTAAAGAAACAAACTACCTAAGTCACACAAGGATAAATAAATAATCTTAATGGGCTCATATATGTTAAAGAAATTGAGTCAATAATTAAAAACCTTCCAAAACAGAAAGCACCAGGCCCAGATGGTGTTAATAGTGAATTCTACCAAAAGTCAAGAAAGAAATGATATCAATTCTCTACAGTCTCATCCAGAAAATAGAAGCAGAGGAAATTTTCATATTTTTTTTCATGAGGACAACATTAATGCCAAAACCAGTTTTAAGACATTATAAAAAAGGAAAACTACAAATTACAAACCAGAAGTTTTCATGAATAGAGATGTAAAAAATATTAGCAAGTCAACTCCAATAAGGTACACAAAGAATTATACACCACGAACAAGTGGTATTCGTCCCAGGTATGCAATGCTGATTCAACATTAGAAAATGAAATAATGTAATCCACCACACTAACAGGCTAAAGAAAAAACATCATGTGATCATATCAATTGATGCAAAAAAAGCATCTGACAAAATCCAATGTTCGTTCATGGTTAAAATTCTCAGCAAATGAGGATTAGAGAGAATTTTCATCAACCTGACAGAGAATATCTACAAAAAAATCTACAGGTAAAATCATACTTAGTCTTGAGAAACAAGAGGCTATTGCCTCTTGTTTAAGATTAAGAACAAGATGAGCATGTCCCCTCTCATTACTTCTATTCAACATCATAGTGGAAGTCCTTGCTAGTGCAATAAGACAAGAAAAGGAAATTAAAACTATACAAGTTGAGAAATAAAGTTGTTTTGTTCACAGATAACATAATTATCCTTGTAGAAAATCCCAAAGACTTGATCAAAAAAGGGGGGGGGCACCTGGGTGGCTCAGTGGGTAAAGCCTCTGCCTTCAGCTCAGGTCATGGATCTCGGGGTCCTGGGAACGATCCCTGCATCAGGCTCTCTGCTCAGCAGGGAACCTGCTTTCCCTCTCTCTCTACCTTTTGTGATTTCTTTCTCTCTCTCTCTCTCTGTCAAATAAATAAATAAAATCTTAAAAAAAGTCCTCCAAGAACACATAACCATTTTTAGCAAGGTTGAAGTATAATCAGTCAATATGTAAAAATTGTTTTTCTATATAACAGTAATAAACAATTGGAATTTGAAATTAAAAAATCACACTATCATTTATAATAGCTCCCGGAAAATGAAATACTAAGGTATTTGAAATTTTTTAAATTTTAAATCTTAAAAAAATATGTCAAGGATCTACATAGAGAAAACTACAAATCTCTGATAAAAAAGCCAAAGAAGATATAAACAAATGAAGCAATATCCCATATTTGATATTGCTAAGATGTCAGTTCTTCCTAACTTGATACACAGACTCAAACTAATTTTAATCAAAATCCCAGCAACCTATTTTGTGGATATTAACAAACTGTTTCTAAAGTTTGTGTGGAGTGACAAAAGAACCAAAATAGCAACACAATCGTGAAAAGGAAGAACAAATTTGGAAGACTTCAAGTTATTGAACCACAAGACTTACTACAAAGTTTCTTTGGCTAATCATAGTAGTTGGGGAAAGACAGACACATGGATCAATGTAACAGGGTACAGAACCCAGAAATAACCCAAAAAATAGCCAACTGATCTTTGACAAAGGAGGTAAAGGAATTCAATGGATAAAGGATAGTCTTTTCAACAAATAGTGTTGGAAAATTCTGACATTCATATGCAAAAGATGAATCTAGACCCAACCCATGCACTATTTATAGAAGTCAACTCAAAATCTATCATAGACCTACATGTAAAGCTTCTTGAAGAAAAAAGGAAAAAAAAATCTAGGTGACATTGGGTTTGGCAATAAGTTTTAGACACAATACTAAAAATACAATCCATGAAAGAAAAGAAGTGAGATTTTGTTAAAATTAAAATCTTCTGTACTGTGAAATACATTGTTAAGCGTGAAAAGCCATAGACAGAAAGAAAATATTTGCAAAACACAAGTCTATCAAAACACTGGTATCAAAATACACAAAGAACTCTTAAAATTCAACAATAAGAAAACAAGCAACTGACTTAAAAAATGGACAAACCATCTCAACAGGCACCTGATATACACCTGCATAACTGTATACATCTAGAAGATATACACATGGCAAACAGCTTATGAAAAGGTGCTTAGCATCATTTTTCATTAGGGAATTACAAATTAAAACAACTATGAGATATTACTACATATCTATTAGAATGGTTAAAACTCAAAAATACCAAATGCTGAGGATAAGGAGCAACAGAAACTCTCATTCATTACTGGTGGGAATGCACAATAGTACAGCCACTTGGGAAGACAGTTTGGCAGTTGCTTACAGAACTAAACATAGTCTTACCATATGTCCCAGACATCATATTCCTAGATATTTATCCATCTGATTTGAAAACTCAGATCCACACAAAAACCTATACACAGATATTTATAGCACTTTTGTTCATAATTCCAACAACTGGAAGCAAATAAGATATCCTCAATAGGTGAATGTACGAACAATCTGTGGTGTATCCATGGAGTATGCGTTATAAAAATCCATAATAAAAATAAATGAGCTACCATGCCACCAAAAACATATGGATGAATCTTAAGTGCATACTAATAAGTGAAAGAAGCCAGTCTGAAAAGGCCACATACTGTATGATTCAAACTTTTTAATACTTGACATTTTGGGAAAAAGCAAAATTATAGAGATGGTAAAAGACCAGTGATTGCCAAGGATTCAAATAAGGGTGGAGAAATGAACAGGCAAAGCACAGGAGACTTTTAGGGCAGTGGAACTATTCGGTATGACACTGTCATGATGGATACATGACACTATGTACTCATCAAAACCCAGAGAATTTTATAGCACAAAGAGTGAATCTTAATATATGCAAATTAAAAAAAAATTATTTAGGCGTTTGGAAGATCCCAGGAAAGAATATAGATTGTGACAGGAGAATATAATTATATAAAATGTATGAAACAACCTCACTGAATGGGGTGGTGGGGAAATGTGCTAACCTAAATAACTTTGGTAATGAAATTCCACAAAAGCATTGTATCCCACAAGGTTAGAGCTTTAACAAATTTGACACAGCTATACATATATATTGGAATAGAACAATCAAGTAAATAGATGGCAGATGGTATGAGCTAGGTTTCTCACTACTGGAGTAGGAATTTACAGATAAGCAAGGGGAAGGGGCTAGAATGATCCATATACCAATAGGTTAGAATTGGAGAGAGCCATATAAACTCAGCTTAATATTGTTACTGATGGTAACATATAGAAATATTTATAGGATATATATATAGAAAATCTACATATTTCTATATCTATATAGAAAAATACATATGTGGGTAAGTATACATATATACATATCTTGGGTCTGTCAATTGAGGACCTAAACTAAATGATGCCCCAGTAACAGTGAGCATGCTTAGTACCTAAATCATGGGGTTTTTTTTAAAGATTTTATTCATTTATCTGACAGAGAGAGAGAGAGAGATCACAAGTAGGCAGAAGTAGGCAGAGAGAGAGGGGAAGCAGGCTCCCTGCTGAGCAGAGAGCCCGATGCGGGGCTCAATCCCAGGAACCTGGGATCAGGACCTGAGCCGAAGGCAGAGCCTTTAACCTACTGAGCCACCCAGGCGCCCCCTAAATCATGATTTTTAATACCATTCTCTTGTAAAAGGAACTAAATCTCCTTAGTAAAATGACTGGTTCTAGGACTGCAGGCAGAAAATATACAAGATGAGCCTGGAGCATCTTGTAGTGCCAGAAAATAATGAAGTGCTCAAAAAACAAACAGCAGTAAACACACACACACACACACAGATGAGGTATGTCAAGAGGACACACAGCCAATTGAAAACCTCCCAAATGGCTAAAGCTGGAACAATGCAAGCAAAATAAGAGTAATAATAAAGAAGTACTGAATAATAACCCAAAGCATTAAATCTATGAATCCATGCTGATAGAAATAAATAACTGAATGACTTGGTAAGTGGGAGGAGAGGGAAAAACAAAACTACCATGGAGAGGAATTTCTAATGATTTATATAGATACTCTACCTTAAGGAAAGGAGAAGCATAACTCCTCACTCCTTCAATATGGGCTGTGTATAGAAACTTTCTTCTAAAGAGTATAGCATGGAAAAAAAAAAAGGTAACTTAACAGTGGTTAAAGTTGACAAACCCTACTCAGCCTGGTGATCAAGATCAACATAAGCAGTCATAAAGCTTGTGAGAGGACATGCCCTTGATATGATATGATCAAAATGACACTTCATCTCTGTGGTCTTTCCAGACCTATTATGCCAGTTTAACCATGAGAAAAACATCAGACAAATTCCAACAGAAGGGAATTCTATCTAATCAGTCTTCGTCAAAATTATCAAAGTCATCAGAGATAAGGTGAAGTCTGAGGAAATGCCACAGCCAAGATGAGCCTAAGAAGACATAACAACTAAATGTAATGTGGTTTCCTGGATCAGAAAAGGCACATTAGATAAAAACTAAGGAAATCTGAATCAACTATGGATGTTAGTTGATAATAATATACTCATATTGGTTCATTAATTATAACAAATATATAATACTAATGTAACATGTTAACAGAAAAAACTATTGAAGGTATATGGCAACTCTATTTTCTGCTCAGTTTTTCTGTAAATCTAACACTACTCTACAAAACAAAGTCTATTAAGGAAAAAATGTGATACACACATATATACACATAATGGAATATTATTCAGCCATAAAAAATAAGGAAATGCTGCTACTTGCAACAACATGGATGAAACCTGAGGGCATTATGCTAAGTGAAGTCAGTCAGACAGAGGAAGACAAATAGTTTATGATCTCACTTAGATGTGGAATCTCAAGAAGCCACACTCATTGAAACAAAGGACCTATTGGTGGTTCTTAGCCATGGTACGTAAGGGATGCAGAAAATGGACAAGGGTGATCAAAGGGTATAAACCTACTAGTTATAAGATGAAGTCCTGGGGATGTAATGCACAGCACGATGACAGTACAGTTAACAAATTGTACTGTGCATTTGAAAGTTACTAAAAGATTTTAGAAGTTTATAACCACTAAAGAAAAATTGTAACTATACAAGCTGATGGATGTATTAACTAATCTTATTGTGTTAATCATTTCACAATATATACATATATAAAATCACTACATTGAACAACTTAAATTTACACAATGTTATGTCAATTATATCTCAATAAAACTGAAAAATTTTTAAATAAAAAGATTTTAAATGAATAGAAATTAAAGATTGCAGGGGCGCCTGGGTGGCTCAGTGGATTAAAGTCTCTGCCTTTGACTCAGGTCATGATCTCAGGGTCCTGGGATCGAGCCCTGCATTGGGCTCTCTGCTCAGCAGGGAGCCTGCTTCTCCCTCTGTCTCTGCCTGCCTGTCTGCCTTCTTCTAATCTAAATAAATAAATAAAATTTAAAAAAAAAAAGAAAGCATTCATCAGCTTAAAGGTAATAGAATCATGTTTCCATGGATATAGTTTACTTAGACCAAACATTTCTCCAGCTAGTCATTAAGCTCAGATAAAAAATACTTACTTGATAAAATATATTGCTCACATTATTATAATTTGTAATTGTATGTCATCTTCTATGTAAGAGCTGAAAGGATTTTTTTTTTTTAAAAAAAGCTTTTATTTATCTATTTGACACAGAGAGAGAGATCACAAGTAGGCAGAGAGGCAGGAAGAGAGAGAGGGGAAGCAGGCTCCCTGCTGAGCAGAGAGCCCAACATGGGGCTCGATCCCAGGATCCTGAGATCATGACCTGAGCCAAAGGTGAGGTTTAATCCACTGAGCCACCCAGGTGCCCCTGAAAGGATTTTCTAATAAAAAGTACCTGCAGGACACCTGGGTGGCTCAGTCCATTAGGTGGCTGATTCTTGATTCTGGGTCATAATCTCACGGTTATAAGACCCTTAGTGGGGCTCCACACTCAGCATTATATCTACTTAGGATTTTCTCTCTGTCTCTCCTGCTTGTGCTCCCTCTCTAAAATAAATAAATAATTTTTTTTAAAAAAGCCTACTTGTAATCTCTAAGGGTATAGTTAAATGTTATATTCCATCGTAAGTAAACTAATAATAAAAGTAAAAAGTAAACATGCTCAGCTCACTCCGTGTGCAACACAAATTAGGGCTCACTCTGATGACAGTCATCATGATGAACACCGAATCTTTCAGAAATGGTCAATGGCCCTTACCACTTCCATTTCCTGAGGCTTCTGGATATTAAGAAATAAACAGATCACAATAGATTTACTCAAAATTGTGCGGTCCAAAATTGTGTCTTCTAGTTCTTAAAATGCTTCAAATAGAAAAATACACATATTCAGTACATACTGTCAATATAAATGTCCTGTTTATCAGATAATGATGGAATTTCTAGTGATTTGTAGTGAACCACCATATAACTGTAAAGCTATATAATGAATGCCTTCTCCTATACTTCTCGGCTTTATTCTCTGACCATATATAATAATAATCGTCCCTAACACTCACTGAACACTTACTATGTTCTACCTATTAAAACCTTCCCAATAGCTGTGAGCTAGATATTACTATAATCTTCATTTTACAGGTAAGGAAATTAAGGCATGGAGAGATGACAGTGTCCTCAAAGTGTCACAGCTGGCAAGGGTGGACCTGGGATCTGAACCTGGTGGTCTGTGTGTATAACCTCACAGTCCACGGACCTCTGTTTCTATCCAGGTGGGTAAAATCATCTGGGAAGAACAAGAAAGGGTCTAAAATTATGGCTTTTTTCGTGCATGTCAGATCCCAATCCCTCCTACCGGCAGTTTCTGGAGAGTAGACCCATCCAGTGGGACCACCTAAAGGAGTGGAGGCACCCCACTGTCCCAGCAGCCCGCATCTATCTCCAGAGAAAATGCTATTTGAATTTGCTCTCAGTGGCCACACGAATAATTCACAACCATGACCCAGTGCCACAGCTGGTGTGTTTTTCTCTACCTAGCAGCTCCAAGAGACCTGTAAATTTAGTTCAAGACCTCTTGCAGCAGAAAGAAGAGGACACAGAGCCCTCTGGTGAGATGCAATCAGTGAGGATGATCTGATGGGAGTTATGCAAATACTGCTCCTCCAGGGTGACTGTGCCAGGGACCCAAACATCAAATTCCCTTCCTGGCGAGAGACTCAGGCATTGCCCATTCCTGAGAGTCCTGCTTCAGATTACTGTTACAGTCTGTCCTCGCCTTCAACCAGCCATTTACAAATGCTGCTTCCCAATTACCACATTGTTTATTAAGAAACTTCATTAAACTCTAAGACAGAGCTAAAAGAAAATTGGAAGAAACAGAGTATTCCAGTAGTTTTTATTTAGGGAGAACAACATGATTTTCTCTCTCTCTTTTTTAAAGATTTTATTTATTTATTTGAGAGAGTGAGTGAGTGGTGGGGGGGGTGGTCAGAGGGTGAGTGAGTAGCAGACTCTCCTGCTGAGCAGGGAGCCCAATGTGTGACTCGACCCCAGGACCCTGGGATCATGACCTGGGTCGAAAGCAGATGCTTAACCGACTGAGCCACCCAGATGCCCAAATAACATGATTTCTATATTAAAAAATAAACAAATACAAGAAAATCCCAGCAGTTTCACTCACCTAGCAAAACCATCTACTATCACCATTGCTGAAGGAACTTTTACTTTCATTTTAGCTGTGAAAGACACAGGTGCCATACTGCGGCTTCTTAGTTACGTGTTGGTAGATAATTTACTTAACTGATTTGTGCCTTGGTTTCCTCATCTACAGAAATGGATTAATAATACATACCTCACAGAATTATTGCGAAGACTAATAAGTTTATACAATCAATTAGTGTGGTCACCTTGATTATTACCCATGTGGAACTGAAATCAAGCAATTTACTCAGGACAGATTATTCAAATTAATTTCTAACTATACGTATATTGTTCAGGCCAGTTCATTTTGTCCCTCCTTTTCATCTATGCCCTTTGTACTGATAATGCCTAATTCCGCATTTCCAAAATGTCTCCCCTGAATTGTAAATTTGAATATGTAACTATCTGCTAAATGTGGACCCCAAAAGCACTTTATAGTATATTTAAAACTTTCTCATAGACTTTTCTATTAATAATTTAATTTTAAAATATTTTTTATAAACAGTATGCAGTATGTTTAAGTTTTAAACAGTTGTACAAGCTAATTCTAATCTATTTCCTAGGGGGGTTTAGTAAGTATTTGAAGTACGTCATCAGAAATCAAGCTCTAAGGATGGTTACTAAACATCTGAATTACCATTATCAAAATCTAAGACCCTAGAGTATGTAATTAGTCTAAGGGATATTACAACCTTTTTAAAATTTTTTTAATTATTAAAGAAATGAATGTTTTCAAAAAAGATGACTGGCTAGAAATGTTCTACACTCTCCACTACCCTTCCACAAAAATGAAACAAGAACCCAACAAGAGCCTGAGGCCAGCCTGCCAATGGTTCTGCATTCCCCTAGTCCACAAACCACTTTGTAATCTAACCAGTCTAGAGGTTGGCTGACCCTTCTCTCAGAAATTCTGTCACAGAATCTTTCCCCTGAGCCTTTTCTACAAGGTGCTGGTTGGATGCCTGGTACAAAGCACGACACTGTTTTGGTGCCTTCTCGCTAATTGTGTTTGGGCTTTGGGCCTGAGTAGAATTTGGCCTAAGACTTGCTTTCAAGATAACATGCCGTCTGGTAGCAATGTTGTGGCAAAGAGAAAGCAAACACACCCACCTTGGCTCCATCAGAGGTTACCATGTTTACGAAATAATCTGGCATCTTTTATCTGTCAAATTCACTTTAGAGCAATTTGCATCAATTTCCCATTTAATGGCTGGCCCTACAGTTTACCTGCTCAAGTCACAAATGTAGGAATGATTCTAGATTATTTGCTTTCCTTGAGCTCACTTACCTAATCAGTCCACATACTTACGGTCTATCCAGCACATTTCTTTAACTGCATCCTATTAACTGTCCCCTAGTCCAGACCCTCATTCTTATTCTTCAAACTCTAGAAGCACTTTCCAACTTCCCTTCCCCCTCATCTTTCCATACCTTCTAACACATCCACATTGTAGTCACATTAATGTATTCACACATGTAACCTTATTCTACTGCCTAAAAGCTTTCAAAGGCTTGCATTACCAACATGATGAATAAAGTTTAAATACTTTGCTGAAATCCATCATTTTATCTTCTGTCTTGGACAGTATCTATCCTGGTCAGATCTTACTCTTCCCTTCTAGACTTGGAGAACCCCATGTCATTCATTTCTGTATCATCAACACCCAGAAAATGGAAAATGTTCAGTGCATATTTGCTGGAAGAAGGAGAATCACAGTAGTTGTCTGAACAACTATTTAAAATGAAATTGAATATAATAGCTGACACTTGAGTAATTACTATGTGCCAGAGACTATTCATGAACTCTTCACATAAATTAATTCATTCAATTCTCACAAGAACAATATAAGGTAGTATTATAATTATTCCATTTTTACAAATGTGAAAACTGAAGCACAGAGAAGTTAAATAACTAGCCCCAAGCCACACAGCTTATAATCCACAGAACCAGGACTCAAACTGTAGCGGTCAGGCCCCAGAGGTACTGTATCTAACCATTCCACTCTGCTGTCTCTTGTAGTCTTTGAGATGGATGAAACTGTTGGTTAACAGAATTTTGGATCAGATACTTTACAATTCTGTACCTCATGTTCATCTACAAAATGAAAGTAATTGTGCCTGGCTCATAGAGCCATTGTGAGGACCAAATGAGATAATCCTATGCATCTCACTTATACTTGAGTGCCTTAGGACATGGGAATATACTCTTCCCTCTGGAATGTTCTTCCAGATGCCCACATGGTCAGCTCTCTCTTTACCTCCAAGTTTTTGCTCAGATGCCACTTTCTTAGTAAGTCTAAACCTGAGTATCCTATTTTAAATGACTATTCTCACATTCTACAATCCTGATTCTTACTTTTCTCTACTTTGTTCCTCTTTCCATATCACCTAGCATCTTCTAGCATCCTATATAGTTTACTTAATTACTGTGTGTTATTTGTTGTCTGTCTTCGTTAGCTGGACTATAAATCTCCTAAGGGCAGGGATTTTTATCTGGTTTATTGAGAGATTTAGCCAAAACTGCCTAGAACAGTGACTAGCTTGGAGAGGTACTCAATCAATAGTTGTTGAATAAATGAAATTACTTTTCCTCCCCCTCTTTTCTTATATGTTTTCCCCATTTCATCCTCTACACTCAGTTATGCTTCATTTTCTCAAGGAAACCTTGTCTGGCAAACTCATTCCACCCCAATCCAAAACTATGGTCCCCTTGTACATTTTCTCCCTAGCACTAAGTACAAACTTATCAATGTTTATGTTTGTGAGTACTTGATTAATGTGTGTTTTCCCAGCAGATGATAATGTATGTGAAGATGGAAAAAGCTTTGCTTACTATTTTATCCCCAGGCCAAGCACAGTGGCCGGTACATGATAGACCTTGAATGTGAACTGACAATGAATGACTCAATACAGGAGTAAATACCCACTTCATTTCAGTCTGTAAGAAATGGGTTAAGTGCTACATGAACTCCTCATATGGATATGTTATTGTCATATGCCACTTGAATATATTTTGCAAGTCTGCCTACTTATAATGGTTAATTTTATGTGTCAACGCAACTGGGCCATTGGGTGTTCAGATACTTGGACAAACACTATTCTGGGTATTTCTGGGAGAATATATTTGGATGAAATTAACATTTAAATTGGTAAGCTGAGTAAAACAGATTGCCTTTCCTAATGTTGGGGGCATCATTCAGTTCATCAAAGGCCAAAATCAAACAAACCTGGCTCTCAGGCCTCTGGACTCAGATGATACCCACACTGTCAGTTCTACTAGGTCTCCATGCTGTTGACTGCAGATCCTGGGACTTGTCAGCCTCCATAATATTGTGAGCCAATTTCTTACATTAAATCTCTTTTTGGTTCTGTTTCTCTGAGGAACCCTGACTAATACAACTATTTTATTTGGCTCCATACTCACAGTCTTGGAGTACAAGTAGTACAGATGGTTTTATGTGAAATCGCACATCTTCAATATGGCCAAATCAGAAATAGAACCCAAGTCTTCTGACTCTACAAAGTCCTGTTTTTAGTGTCTTTTGGGTTTCAGGGTAACATACTACCTGCTAGCAAGATTCTTGGATGGCCATTATAAAGGCCTTCTCTTTTTCAAATGTGCTTCTGCCTCACTATTTTTCTATAATCAGATGCTAGAGACCTCCCAAACCATATCAATTAAAAATGTGTGTATATGTATATAATTTGAATTTTATTGTACATAAAAATGCAAAATATTATTTCAATAGTCACTGCAGGAATGAGTGCAGAAAAAGTAGTAATATATGTGTAACTGTATAGGTCAAATTTAACACTGAAAATGTGAAATGTATAGATTTTAAAAGCAAATCTGTTAAACTCTCAATCACCTGTCAGATCACAAAAATGTCACCTCCTATATGAAGACTTATGTGATGGTTAATTTCATGTGTCAAGTTGACTGGGCTTTGAGATGCCCAGATAGTTCGTAAAACACTATTTATAGGAATGTCTGTAAGCATTTTTAGAAGAGATTAGCATTTGGATTGGTAGACTAAGGAAAGAAGATCACCTTCAACAATGTGGGTGGGCATTGCCTAGTCCATTAAGGATCTGACTGGAACAAAAAGGTGAAGAAAGGGTGAATTTTCCCTGTCTGAGCTTGGATATCCATCTCCTCCTACCCTAAGTCATTGGCACTTGGGCCTGTAGAGTTGGCAAGACTTAAACCATCAGCTTTCCTGGGCTTCCAGCTTGCAGACAGCAAGTTATTTAGACTTCTTGGCCTCTGTAATCACACGAGCAAATTCCTATAATATAATAAATAAACAAAAAAATAAATCCTATTTGTTTTGTTTCTCTGGAGAACTTTGACTTATATACTTAATCAATGTGCTCCCCAGAAAAAGCCACTTCTTTTGCTCCTATGGAAAAATACAATTCTTTTATATGAATTATCATATACTGTTGCAATGACTTCTTTACATGACTTTCTCTCCCCCAGACTGAGGGTTTCGTTTTGTCTTGTTTTTGTTTGCTTATTTTTTTTGTTTTGTTTTGTTTTGTTTGAAGTACATCCACCAAATGCCCTGTAGCCCCTCTTCCAATCAAAGCACTTTGCCTTCCTTTTCAAAGAGCATTCAGAGAAAACTTTAAAAAGAAAATATTTACCAGCCTGAACATTTTCTGACCTCAAACTGACACCACTTTAACCAAAAATAACTAGACATTTGCCACTTTTTCTTGTTTCCTTGATGATGTTGATGTGAAAGGGGCGCAGTTCCTTAGACCTTGTCCTGGATAGCTGACAGGAGGAAAATGCCTACCAATCCACAACCACCCAAGTTCATGCTAAAAACTTCCACTAGTGCCGTTCAGGAAGAGAAGGTTTCTGATGAATTTCTGCTGCCCAATTCATGCACAGAGAAATAAAGAACGGCAGCCAGTGCAATTAGCAAGCAGATCTTCCAGCAACAGGATTTACACCTGGACATAAACATGTTCATTGAGGTTAGGATGAAGATTTGCTAAGGCAAACGCTTTTTGAAAAATTGTAAAGCTAATGATCTTGCACTGACAGCATAACCTTGAGCTTACAGCCAAATAGAATGCCAAGGGTAAACACTTAATGGAAGAAAACAGGCAAGGATAATGGTCCTTCTTGTGACCCCCCAGTTGAGTGCCTCTGAGTGCTTTAGAGGTCAGTAGAAACACTTCCTTATTTGCTGCCATTTTTTTAATGTGATTTTACGTATTTTATGATCTGACTTGATACGGATGAGAAGCACCTCATCAGTCAGTGTAAGATGCAATAATTGCTTCTCTTCCTGCAATTTCTTATCCCCAGAAGTGGAAATAATCATCCTTTAGCTGCAGTAGGGGCCAGCTATTATTTTGAAATATTGACAAGGGACATAGGTAAAATCATTAAGGCTCATTCTATGGATTAGGGACATTTATGGAATTTATCATGTATCAGAGTGGGGAAGTGAACTCATGTGAAAGTAGATAAACACATAATATACTACCCAACATCTGAGGTTCCAGTAACCAAACTTCTCTGTTAACTGGAAGAATGGCACTGTGAAAGAAACATAGAATATATAAAGGACTTGAGAATGAATTCTGTTCTCCAACCTCAAATAAACTAACCACTCTGAATTTCCATTTGCCTTATCTCAAAAAAAGGTGGACAATAATTTAGGGATAAAATGGGTATATGTGAAACTGATTTGTACAGTGCCTAGAACAAAGAGGTCAAAAAATGTTATGGGGTAAATGGGAAATAAGAAGCATCCATCCATGCTTTAAATTAAACACTACCCATATTATTTTTCTTCCTTTCCTCTTTGCTTCCCCAACATCCAATTCCTTCCCCACACTGGAGGAACTCTCCATTTGCATACATGTGATGAAGTCCCCACTTTAATTATTACAGAAGCCAAAATGGGGAGATAAACTCTTTATTTATGTCCAGAAAATGAGTAACAGATATATCACTATATATTTCACTTATTTGTAATATTTATTGTTATTGTCTGCATTTTCCCCAATACCATAAGCTTCATAAGGGAAAGTATTTTTATATTTTTTTCACTAGTATGTCCTCAGAACATTACTTAAGATGCAAAAAGATGATTAATAAATGTACGTTAAATGAATTTGACATTTGTATTCAAAATATTGAATCATGAACAAATAATGCAAAAATTAAGGAAGATTCAAAATTAACTCTAGCTAGTAGACAACAACAATCTAAATGTTCAGCGGAGGCACTCAGCAGAGATAATGTCAGCAGAGCCATTGAGCACTAGCAGAGGAAGCATCATGCCAGAATTTTCTCGACTTTCAGACTCTAGAGTCCTCTTTGTTCCTGCCTGCTTTCCAAGACTACTTTTGCAGATTCCCCCCTAATCTTGTGAACTTCTCAAGAGCCTTTCCATAAATTCATTTATTGCTTAAAATAGGTCTGGTTTCTGTTGCTTGCAACCATGTGACTAACACTGAACTTGCTTCTTTGGTGCCTAGAGAAGTGGAGCTGTTAAGATCAGAGTTAGTGGCAACATTATGACAGATTCAATCCCAATCTGATGGTGTCACATATGAGTTAGCCACCTGTCTGCTTAATCAACAACTAAATGACTCAGAAGACAATTAGCTGCATTATACGCATGCTGCTCTAGCTCTAATAATCATGAATTCAACTATCACATAGATATCACTGTTGAATACCTGTGAACAATGCCTAGAATCAGAGATAATTCTTCAATTTAAAAAGGTAACACTGGATAAGACATTTTTTTAGACCATAAAAAGCACTAAGGGAAAATTATTTAAACATCTCCTTTTTAAAATATAATTTTAAGAAAATGAAAAAACAAGCAATGGGAGAAAATATTTGCAATTTCTCACAAATTACTTCTATCCAGAATATATAAACATGTATCAAAATAAATGCATATAAATATAAAGAATATGTGAAAGACTCTTACAACTCAATGATAAAGGAATAAGCAAACCATTTTTTTAAATGAGCAAAAGACTTAATAGCACTTTACAAAAGAAAATATAAGAATAGCAGTAAGTACATGAGAAGATACTCATCATTAGTCATCAGGGAAATGCAAAATAAACTCTCATAGGTTGCTGGTAAGAGCATAAATTATATAGCCACTTTCAAAAACATGTTATCAATTTTTATGAAGATAATCGATACTTATTATAAAACCTACCTCTTCTACTCTCAGGCATTTACACAAAATCAATAAAAGCATATGTCTGCAAAATAATACACTTAAATGTTCACTGCAGCAATATTCAAAGTAGCCCAAACTGGAAACAGTCAAATGCTCTCTCAACAGGAGAACGGATAAACAAATTGTAGTATATTTGATGAAATACTACTCATTAATAAAAAAGAAGAAACTACTGATACATGAAACACGGATAAATTTCAAACATTTTGCTGAGTGAAATATATCAAACTCAAGAATCTGTACTACACAGAGGGAGGAGCAAGATGGCAGAAGAGTAGGAGACCTAAATATCATCAGGTCCCAGGAGTTCACCTATATAGTTATCAAACCATTCTGAACACCTACAAACTCAACAGGAGATCAAAGAGAAGAAGAGCAGCAATTCTAGGAACAGAAAACTGACCACTTTATGGAAGGTAGGACTTGAGAAGTGAATCTGAGGTGACAGACGCGAAGAGAGACTGCAGGGGGAGGGGCCTGTTCCCGGTAAGTGGTAGAGCAGTGGAGCACAAAATCAGAACTTTTAGAAGTCTGCTCCACTGAGGGACGTTGCTCCAGAGGCTAAGCAGGGACAGTGTGGTCTCAGGCCTCACGGGGTTACAAAAAGACCAGGGGTGTCTGAGTGTGGCAGCGCTCCCAGGTATTGGAGTGGGGAAGGTGGTTGCAGAGACGGAGTCAAGGAGTGGGCTCTCAGCTCGGGGTTACCTTAAACTGTGATCCAAGGCACAGAGTCAGGCTACTGCTCTTTGAGCAGGAACCCCACAAGTGGCAGATCCAGAGAGACCCCTACCTTCCTCCTCTGGGAGGAGTGGCACAGAAGCACGCTGAAGGAATTTCCTGGGTTTGGAGACTTCAAATAGGGCCGTGTGCCAGAGATAGAAACACTCGGACACAGGCTGGGTGAGCTCAGAGTGCAGCTGGAGACCCGGGAGACACTAGGGATTGACTGCTTTTCTCTGAGGATGCACTGAGGAGTGGGGCCCTGAGCTCTTGGCTCCTCCGGGGCCAGAGACTGGGAGGTTGCCATTTTCATTCTTGTCCTCCAAAGTGGTATGGAAAGCGTTCAGGGAACAAAAGCTCCCAAGATCAAAACTGAGCAGATTGCTTAGCCTGGTCCCTGGCAAGGGCAGTGCAATTCAGCCTCGGGCAAAGACATTTGAGAATCACTGCAACACACCTCTTCCCCAGAAGATCAGCAAGAACATCCAGCCAAGACTGAGCTCACCAATCAATGAGAACTGTGGAACTCCACAGCTAGGGGAAAGCAACACATAGAATTCATAGCTTCTTTCCCATGATTATTTAGTCTTTCAAAGTTAAATTTTCTTTTTTTTTTAAGATTATTAATTAATTTATTTATTTATTAGAGAGAGAGACCAAGAATGAGAGGAGAGAAGGTCAGAGGGAGAAGCAGACCTCCTGCAGAGCCGGGAGTCTGACATGGGACTCGATCCCGGGACTCCAGGATCATGACCTGAGCCGAAGGCAGTCGCTTAACCAACTGAGCCACCCAGGCGCCCTCAAAGTTAAATTTTCTAAACTTTAGTTTTTCTTATTCTATTTTTAAAATTTTTCCTCTTTCCTATTTTAATGTTTAACTATTTTATCTTATCAATACCTTTTTAAAATCTTTTTTAATTTTCATTGTTACAGTCATATTCTATCCCTTTGGGGTATTTAACCTTATTTTTTATATACATACAGATTTTCCTTTCTTTAAAATTTTGGGATACAGTTTCTTCTAACAGATTAAAATATACCCTAAATCTAGTGCATGGCTTTGTTCTAGTCTCCAGCTTCCCCTTCACTCCTCCTCATTGAAATGGACAGATCACCTAAGCAAAAGATCAACAAGTAATAAATGCTCTCAATGCCACACTGGACCAGACGGATATCACAGATATATTTATATCATTCCATTCCAAAGCAAAAAAATACACATTCTTCTCTAGTGCACATGGAACATTCTCCAGAATAGATCACATCCTGGGTCACAAATCAAGTCTCAAACGGTACCAAAAGATTGGGATCATTCCTATATAATTTCAGACCACAATGCCATGAAACTAGAACTCAATCACAAGAGGAAAGTTAAAAAGAACACAAATACATGCAGGCTAAAGAGCATCCTACTGAAATACAAATGGGTTAACCAGGAAATTAAAGAAGAATATAAAAATTCATAGAAACAAATGAAAATACAACCATTCAAAATCACTGGGACACAGCAAAGGTGGTCCTGAGAGGAAAGTATATAGCAATACAAGCCTTTCTCAAGAAACATGAAAGATCTCAAATACACAACTTAACCCTACACCTAAAGAAGCTAGAGGAAGAACAGTGAAGAAAGCCTAAAGCCAGCAGGAAAAGAGAAATAATAAAGATCAGAGCAGAAATCAATGGAATAGAAACCAAAAGAACAGCAGAACAAATTAACGAAACTAAGAGCTGGTTATTTGAAAGAATTAACAAGACTGATCAACCCCTGGCCAGACTTATCAAAAAGAAAAGAGAAAGGACCCAACTTAATAAAATCATGAATGAAAGAGGAGAGATCACAACTAATAGAAAGGAAATACAAACAATTATAAGAAAGTATTACAAGCAACTATACACCAGCAAATTGGACAATCTGGAAGAAATGGATGCATTCCTAGAGACGAATAAACTACCAAAACTGAACCAGGAAGAAATAGGAAACCTAAACAGACCCATAACCAGTAAGGAGATGGAAGCAGTCATCAAAATCTCCCAACAAACAAGAGCCCAGGGCCAGAGAGCTTCCCAGGGGAATTCTACCAAACATTTAAAGAATTAAAACCTATTCTCCTAAAACTGTTCCAAAAAAATAGAAATGTAAGAAAAACTTCCAAACTCATTTTATGAGGCCAGCATGACCTTGATCCCAAAACCAGATAAAGACTCCACCAAAAAGGAGCATTACAGACCAATATCCTTGATGAACATGGATGTAAAAATTCTCACCAAAATATTAGCCAATAGGATCCAACAGTACATTAAAAGGATGATTCACCATGACCAAGTGGGATTTATTCCTGTGCTGCAAAGTTGGTTCAACATCTGCAAATCAATCAACGTAATACAATACACTAGTAGAAGAATGAACAAGAACCATATAATACTCTTAATTGATGCTGAAAAAGCATTTGACAAAGTACAGCATCCTTTCTTGGTCAAAACTCTTCACAATGTAGGGATGGGGGAACATACCTCAATATCATCAAAGCCAGCTATGAAAAACCCACATTGAATATCATTCTCAATGGGGAAAAAATGAGAGCTTTTACCCTAAGGTCAGGAACATGGCAGGGCTGTCCACTATCATCACTACTATTCAACACAGTACTAAAAGTCCTAGCCTCAGCAATCAGGCAACAAAAAAATTGAAGGCATCCGAAGTGGCAAAGAAGAAGTCAAACTCTCACTCTTTGTAGATGTGATACTTCATGTGGAAAACCCAAAGGACTCCACTCCAACACTGCTAGAACTCCTACAGGAATTCAGTAAAGTGTCAGGATATAAAATCAATGCACAGAAATCAGTTGCATTTCTATACACCAACAGCAAGACAGATGAAAGAGAAATTAAGGAGTCAATCCCATTTACAGTTGCACCCAAAACTGTAAGATACTTAGGAATAAACCTAATTAAAGAGGCAAAGATTCTGTATTCAGAAAATTATAAAGTATTCATGAAAGAAGCTAAGGAAGACACAAAGAAATGGAAAACGTTCCATGCTCATGCATTGGAACAACAAATACTGTGAAAATGTCTATGCTACCTAAAGCAATCTACATATTTAATGCAATCCCTATCAAAATAAAATGAATTTTTTTTCAAACACATGGAACAAATAATCCTAAAATTTATATGGAACCTGAAAAGACCCTGAATAGCCAGAGGAATGTTGAAGAAGAAAACCAAAGTTGGCAGTATCAACAATTCCAGACTTCAAGGTCTATTAACAAAGCTGTAATCATCAAGACAGTCTGGTACTGGCACAAAAACAGACACACAGATCAATGGAACAGAAGAGAGAGCCCAGAAATGGAACCTCAACTCTATGGTCAACTAATCTGCGACAAAGCAGGAGAGAATGTCCAATGGAAAAAAGACAGTCTCTTCAACAAATGGTGTTGGGAAAACTGGACAGTCACATGCAGAAGAATGAAACTGGACCATTTCCTTACACCACACACAAAAATAGACTCAAAATGGATCAAAGACCTCAATGTGAGACAAGACTCCATCGAAATCCTGGAGGAGAACACAGGCAGCAACCTCTTCGACCTCAGCCGAAGGTCTTCCTACAAACATCTCCAAAGGCAAGGGAAGGAAGGGCAAAAATGAACCACTGGGACTTCATCAAGATAAAAAGCTTCTGCACAGCAAAGGAAACAGAAATTGAACAAAACTGAAAGACAACTGACAGAATGGGAGAAGATATTTGCAAACGACATATCAGATAAAGGGCTAGTATCCAAAATCTAGGAAGAACTTATCAAACTCAACACCCAAAGAACAAATAATTCAATCAAGAAATGGGCAGAAGACATGAACAGCCATTTCTGCAAAGAAGACATCCAAATGGCCAACAGACACATGAAAAAGTGCTCAACATCACTCACCATCAGGGCAATATGAATCAAAACCACAGTGAGATACCACCTCACACCAGTCAGAATGGCTAAAATTAACAAGTCAGGAAATGACAGAGGATGGTGAGGATGTGGAGAAAGGAGAACCTTCCTACACTGTTGGTGGGAATGCAAGCCGGTGCAGCCACTCTGGAAAACAGTATGGAGGGTCCTCAAAAACTTGAAAATAGAGCTATCCTACAACCCAGCAATTGCATTACTGGTTATTTACCCTAACGACACAAATGTAGTGATCCGAAGGGGCACGTGCACCCGAATGTTTATAGCAGCAATTCCACAATAGCCAAACTATGGCAAGAACCTAGGTGTCCATTAACAGATGAGTGGATAAAGAAGATGTGGTGTGTGTGTGTATATACATACATATACACACAATGGAATACTATGCAGCCATCAAAAATCAGAAATCTTGCCATTTGCAATGACGTGGATGGAACTCGAGGGTATTATACTAAGTGAAATAAGTCAGTCAGAGAAAGACAATTACCATATGATCTCTCTGACTGAGGAACTTGGAAGGCAGGGAGAAGGGTCATGGGGGTAGGGAGGGAAAAAATGAAACAAGATGGGATTGGTAGGGAGACAAACCATAAGAGACTCTTAATCTCAGAAAACTGAGGGTTGCTGGGGGGTGGGGAAGGAGGGAAAAGGTGGCTGGGTTACAGACATTGGGGAGGGTATGTGCTATGTTGAATACTGTGAATTGTGTAAGACTGATGATTTACAGACCTGTACCCCTGAAGCAAATAATACATTATATGTTAATAAAACAATTAATTTAAAAAAGAATTTGTATGACAAGATTTATTCTAGCCTAGAATTGGCAAAATAAACTCTAGGGATGGAAGCCAGATTAGTCATTGCCTGATGCAGAAATGTGTCGGGCGAGGGGGACTGATTGCAAAGGGCACAGCAGAAATCTCTATGATGATGGAAGTAGTCTATATCTTGATTGGATTAGTGGTGAGCTAGGGTATACATTTGTCCAACTCAAACTGTAAGCTTATAGTACACGTATTTTATGAAATATAATTTATATCTCAATAAGGCTGATAAAACAGATGATTGATAATTTGAATACAAAAAGCATGAGGCATCTGATAGATGCTGCCATAACGATGATAGAAAGTTAAACAGAAATAAAGGAAGGAAAAATTATTTTCCCCTGGAGATGTTAAAAAAAAAGCCTCATGGAAGATATAGGGTTTGAGTGGAGGTTTGGGGTCTAGCTGGCATTTCGAGAGAGGAAGATAGAGGGAGGAGCACAGAGTGTGTAAAGCTGGTGGCAAAGAATCAGATATGGCTGGAGTGCATGTTGCATTCTTTCATTAATTCAGCATTTTTTGAATTATTTTATTGATGGCCTGCTAGAACCAGACACTACCTTTGTAGACAAAGTCTCTACTTTTATCAAGCTTACATTCTAATATGGAGAGACATATTAAAAACAAATACATTTATAATATTATCAGTCGTGCAATATAAAGCTGGGTAAAGTGGAGACAGAGTCCAGGGATGGGGGAAAGGATAACTGTCAGATAAGATAATCAGCAAAGGTCTCTCTGAAAGAGTGACATTTGAGCAGAATCATGAATAAAGAGCACTGTAGATATCTGGAGAAATCACACTGCAGACAGAAGGAACAGTTAATGCAAAGTTAATGCAAAGGCCTTAACAATTGAGGCTGACTAGTTGTTGGTTCACAACCCTCTCAGGAGCTTTGCTGGTATAATCTGAAACCAGTACTCTGACATGGAGCAGAGGGAGGAATCTAAGAAAGAGGCCATTCCAGGTTGGTAGGTGGACATTTTAATAAGCAAAGGCAACTTACATATGAGGTCTGTCTTACGTGGCAACAAGGCAAGTGAATCCCCCCCTCACTCGCCTGCCACATCTTAAAAGTTTATAAAGAGGCCATAACTGGGTTCAATCCCCTATAGTGTGCAGGTGTTTTCAATACCACATAATTATCTCAAGGCTATGTCCTCAAAGTGCAATCTGGGAGCAAGAAAGGAAAGCAAGAACTCACATTCCAAGGACAGGAAAAGGAATGAGGAGACTGGGTCCAGCTCATGGGTCAACTGGCTGTCACATCTTTTCAATGACCTCCCCCAACACTGCTATACTTGAGAGCCTGCCAGGAGCAAGGAACGATGAGATGTAGTGGTTCAAGGGCGGCAACAAGGGGGAGCGTGTCAAGAAATCTAGAAAATGATAGCTATTGTAAGGGAGGGGCAAAATTCATAGGGCTTCTCATTACTGCATAATACAAACCAGCTGGATCTCATTAAAGTTTAATTTTTCATTCAAAGTTTAATTTTTGATTCAATCTGGGGACAGGACCTGAGATTTTGCTTTTCTTATAAGCTCACAGGTAATACAATGCTTGCTGGTAGAAAGAGGGCAGCAAAGATAGATAGAGATGACATTTCATGCCACAAGAGGTGGTGAGGTAATGGAGTGTAGAGACATGGCCTAGCCCTGAGTAGGATGTACACTGAAGTTTAGAAGTCAGGAGATAAAGTAGAACAAATATATACCAATGAGGTATAAGCATCAAGAGTGGCATCCCAGAAGCCAAATCATGATAGTTTTTCAAGGAAAAAGTGTTTAGTTTGTGGAATCTACCAAGTGGTTGAGTAAGATGGAGACTGATAGCTATCCCTGGATTTAGCGAGGTAGGGGCCACAAGTGATCTTGATGAGAGTTTTGTTGTTTTTTTTTTTTTTTTTCCTGGAACGACTGCAAGCATGATTAAAGTGAATTTTAAAATGGATGAGAAAGAAGGGAGTGGAAATAGTGAGTTTCCTATAGAAAGTCCACTCTTTAGTGGAGCTCTGGTATAAGGGAGAACAGAAAATAAAGTATGGCTGGAATGGAAAGGAGGGTCCCAGGAAGGACTTTTTATGATGGGATTATTGCATGCTATATATTGATAGGCATAACTTAGGAGAGAGAAAGATAATGGAAATTGCTGAGTTAAGTCCTTGAAGAGGTAAGAGAATGGATTATTCAGAATACAAATGGAGAGTGGCCTCAGAGTCAATAACAGCTGGGAGGGCTGAGGACATGGCTTTAGATCTAGCTGAAGTAAGTAGGTGGGGTGTGAGCTTATGAATGTTCTCACTGGTTCAGTGTTTTCAATAAAAGAAAAAGCAAGGTCATCAGCTAAGAGAGAAGAAAAAGTGCTAAAGGTCTGAGGAGAGAGGCTAAGTGGTGACATAATCGTCTCAAAGGATGGGAGAAAATTGGTACTGGGGAAATGTTACCAGATTGGCAGGCAACATAGATGTTAGTTTTGTATTTCAAGGGAGAAAAGTCAACACGGTCTTGTGTTTTTTCCAGCCAGAAACATAAACTTTGCAAGTGTAGACTGAGAATAGGCAGAGAGGCAGAGTGTAACAGGTCCTGCCAGACAGATTAGATGCAGGGAGAGAAAGGCACAGGAGATAAGAGTATATGAAAAGAAAAATTAAAGTGATGGGATATGAAATCTAATCATGTAAGAAGAGAAAACATAAAAAATTGAGAGATCATGTAAAAGTGATCATTTGATTGCACATCTCTGTGAATAGAGTCACAAAGGTTTTGAAATTTATATAACAGAGCAAGCTGACTGAGGAGACTGTAATCAGAAAGAAGGGTTGAAACTCATATTTTGAAGGTTGTGCAGTTATCACATTAACGTGCCCCAGGATTTTCTACGAGAGTGTGTGGTTTGAGTTCTGATGAAGATGTAACTATTGCACAAGAGGAGGTTAAGGAACTGAGAGGCCAAGTTAATGGAGGGATCATTTATATGAACCCTGAATTCACTGACACTTAGGACTAGCTGGGGAAAATGCTTCTGTTTGGTTTAGAATTTCCCAGTCTTAGCAGTGAAAGTCATGTGTCCCAGCAAGCTTCTCAGCCCCAGAAATATAGGGATGTTTTTCCTGGGACTGTCCTCCACGCTTGAGCAAACCAGGACAAGTAATCATCATATGTATGGCAAAGTTATCACTGGAAATAATATAGGGAGCCACACATTAAAACCTTGAAGAAACAAGGAAGAATGGGGTATATAGGACTCCCAAAAAGGAATGCTGCTCTAAGTCAGTCAGGGTTGTACGGATGAACAGAAGGATTGGTTTAGAAACAGCAGGAAAGAGTAAGAAGGACACTTAACCTTTCCCTAATCTTACAGCACTTCACAGGAAGTGGTAACTTAAGGGTAAACCTCAATCAGAGCATGAAGGTCAAGAGAATACTCAGAGATGAGTATGAACATGGAAGGTGTTGATAATTTGATGGGGATTGACCATGAGCATGAAGCAGGGTAATTTAATAAGAGGGGGCTAAAAACGTGGGTAAGGACAATCAAGGAGAACCAAAGATTAAGGAGGGTTTTAAAGAACTGTAAGGGAATATTAAATAAAATTCAAAATCAATCAGTTAAGGAAGTTTAAAAAAATTAAAGGATCAATTGTTATGGAAGATTTTGGAAAATAATTAAAGAGGTGTTATTTAAAAATGACCACAGAAACAAGAGATTATCCCACAGCTGAATTCATTCTTAAAGATAAAGGTATTATTTCTTAAATTATTGCCATCTTTGAGAGAAAAAATGGAAAGCTCTCTAATTTCCCTTACTATTAAATCTGATAAAAAGAATCCAAAAAATTTAAATTAATATTATGTCTACAGATATATAGGAATTAAGCAATTTTCTTTCCTTCTCAGAGGGTCATGTGTTTGGGAGGTAGTACTACACAATCTGTTTATCTTCAAACGTGTTTATCATGAAAGGGGTGGGTAAGTAAATAAGTCAACATGATATGCAGCATGTGCATTCCAGGTACATGACATTACATGTTAATACATAAAGGACACTTGCTTCACTTTTTCATTTTGGCTTATCTTTTCCTTCTATTTCTCAAAATAAATTTAAGGTCTTCTTATGTTTAGGTATTCTAGACTATACATTATCTAAATAGTTAATACCCATAAGTTTCAGTGTGATATGTTCTTCTAATTCATGCTTTCTATACAGTATATCCATAAATGACTTTTATTTTCTCCAAGGGTTATTTAGGAGGATGTGTCTTAATATCCAGAGAGGTAAGTTCTTTTTCAGCTTTTTTTTATTGAGTAAAAACAAAACAAAACAAAACAAAACCCTAAAAATATAGTAATCTTTCGAAATGTTTAAGGCTTTGTGTATTCGAGTGTGTGTCTATATGTTAGTGCGCTATGTTAGCACATGGGCTGATTTTATAAATATTCCAATCTACGTAACAAAACACAAATATGCTCTTTCAGAGGCATAATCTCTGCTGATTGAATTACTCTAAACACAGTTTCTACTTATTTTTGGTTTTTGATATTTGTCTAGTTTTCAAAAAGCTATATTAAAATCTCTCATTAGCTGTATTTTTATATTTTCTATTAACTTCTAATAAAAGTTTTTTTAAAATTTGGTTGCCATACTGTTGTTGCATATGATATACTGGTTTTGTAAATTCTGCTATATTTATTTACAATATCTTTCCTGTTTAGGGCTTTTAGCCTTAAAATCTTCCTTACCTGATATTGATATTGCCAGTGTTAACTCTCCTTAATTCTTTTATTTTTCATATTTTATCATTTTGTCTTCAGGGTATTTCCTATAAGCAGCAATACCTAGGTGTATTTTTTAACCCAGGTGACTCTTCCTGTTTTCAAATTAAATACATCAGCCTAGTCCCATCCAATGTTAGCAATAGCAGCATGGTCTCCTTTCAAGGGCAACTGTCTAAGTGGAGTGAGGCAGAATCTACAGTATTAGTGTACTAATACTCCTGTTAAGAAAGTACTACAAACTTGGGACGCCTGGGTGGCTCAGTTGGTTAAGCAGCTGCCTTTGGCTCAGGTCATGATCCCAGCGTCCTGGGATCGAGTCCCGCATCGGGCTCCTTGCTCCGCAGGAAGCCTGCTCCTCTCTCTGCCTCTGCCTGCCTCTCTACCTGCTTGTGTTCTCTCTCTGTTAAATAAATAAATTAAAAAAATCTTTAAAAAAAAAAAAAAGTACTACAAACTTGATGAAACAAGACGTTTATTATCTTAGAGTTCTGTTGGTTAAAAGTCTGACACAGACTTCAGGGCCCAAAATCAAGATGTCAGTGGTGTTGCATTCCTTTCTGGAGGCTCTAGGGAAGAATCTGGTTCCCTACTTTGCCAGTTTCTGAAGGACTCTGACATTCCTTGGCTCATGGCCCCTTACTTCTTCAAAGCCAGCAATGTTGCATATTTCTAGCCATTCGTCTATATTTAAAGCTCCCAATGACCACACCTGAAAGTTTTGTGGAAAGGAATTCATATGCTTAGATTGGGCCCACCCAGATAATCTAAAATAATTTTCCCATCTCAAGGTTTATAACTTCATCACATTTGCAAAGTCCTTTTTGCCATGAGACATAGCACATTCATAGATTCCAGGGATTAGGACATAGACATCTTTGAGGAGTCACTGTTTTCCCCACCACATACTTCCTCCCCACCAACCTCTTCGGGATTGTCCTGATTGCAGTGTATCCCTTCTTTTTAATGATCAGTATTTAGCATTCTCCTATTGTTATTCATTTAGATTTAACTATGCAAGGTGTAGAACTATTTCCTTATAACCAGTGGCTCACCTTTTACATTTCTCCTACCTTGAAATTACTATTCTGATTTATTTATTATGTTTATTCTTGAGTGTTCTTCTCAGACAGAGTAGTAACATGGCACAGGCTTTGAATTTACCATCAAATATCTTTCATCCTAGCCAGGGGAGAATATCATGCCCTGATAAGGGATTCCTAGTCTGGAGTCTTTTCTTCTCATCAGTCTGTAGGTTTTATTCTAGTATGCCCAATTTTATTGCTGCTACTAAGAAGTCTGATATAAAACTGTTTATCCTTTGTAAGCAATTTTCATTCTTACTGGAAACTTAGGAGTTTTTCTCTTATTCTTAAAGAGTTCAGAAATTTCACCAACATATGTGTAGGAATTTGTGATCTTTTATTTTCAGTCATTCCTTTCTGGATCTCAACAAGCCTCTCTAGTCTGCAAATTCAAGTAATTCTTTAACTCAGATAAATTTTCTTCTCCTTTTCCTTTCTTATAGTGTCTTGTCTATATATTCCTTTTAGGTCTTCTGAAATTGCCATTATGTGTAAGTTAGGTCTATTAGTTCTATCTCCAAGTTTTTTAGGCATTCCTGATTTTTTTAATGCATTTTTATTTTTCCTCTGTATTTTGAAATATTTCTTCCACTTAATTTTTTGACCTTCCATTTTGGGTTTCAGTAGTGACAATTATTTTCTTTAATTCATCTGGTAAATATTTTAAGTTGAAAGTCAGTCCTTTGAGGAACTCAATTGAATGTCCTTAAGGATACATAGTTTTCCTTGGGAATGTTTCCATATTTTGCTGTGCACATAGAGGTTTATTTACCATGGAGTTCAGGGGGGAACTTCCGGTCCTCCTTGAGCAGCAGCTTCCCTCCCTGTGTGCTGGTGAGTGTATAGCAGTTTCATTGCTATGGGCTAATATGGAAAGTTGTCAGCTCTATTGGGGCCAGGGAAAACACTCTGCTCCACCATCTGTGAAAATGTTAAGTTTACTAGTCTCAGACTTCAGGGGTAGAAAGAGCTCAGCCCACAAAGGAACTCCCAGGGAGTGCCTCTAAAAACAAGGATCTCATCATCACAAGGACAATCAAGCTGAATGGTACCACTGCTGTTTTATTTTTGAGTCTATGAATCTCTGTGTGACAATCTCAATCCCAAATTCCTATTTTCTCTCTCTAAAATGGAAACAAGTTTCCTGAGAGAAGGAAAATTATGTATGTGAAATGCAAAAAAAAAGTTAAATGCCATGTAAAATATATATGTAATTGATAGATGAATATATTTCCATATCTTCCTCTTCTTCACAGATTAGAACTCAAGAAACATTTAATGACCTTCTAGTTTGAGTCAGGCAAAGCTATGAACTTTCATATATATTATTCTATTTTCTTAAAATGACTCATGAGTAGGTATCATTCTTTAGGGATAAAAATGTTGCTCAGAGAGATCAATAAGCTTTAACAAAATTCCCCAATGTTGTAGAATAAGAATTCACATTCATATCTTTTGATTCCAGGTCCAATGTGGTTTCCACTATTCCACAGATTTTTCCATTACAATGCAACATTATGTCCTCGAGCTTTATGGAATGTCGACTCAAGAGCTGTCCATTCTAACAGCATTTCTAGGGATGTCTAGGTGGCTCAGTTGGTTAAGTGTCTGCCTTCAGCTGGGGTCATAATCCCAGGGTCCTGGGTATGGAGTCCTGCATCAGGCTCCTTGTTCAGTGAGGAGTCTGTTTCTCTCTCTGCCTGCTCTGCCTGCCACTCCCCCTGCTTGTGCTTTCTCTCCCTCTAATAAATAAATAAAAATCCAAAAAAAAAAAAGAGAAAGAAAAAGAAAAGAAAAAAAAATTCTAACAGCATTTATGTATCTTTTGCAAGTCATATCTCTTATTTAATGACTCATGCTAAAATTCATTCTTGAATTTTATGGAAAAAGTTTCTCTATCGACAAATTTAAATGTTTTCTTCTGTCAGAAAGTCGATGCTTCATAGCTGTCACATTTCTTTTCTTTACAGCAATTTTAATTCACCAAAATTAAGAACTAATCATGGTAATCAAATTATCTTGAGTATCTAATAACATTGGATCCCTTTATGTCTTAAATTTAAAGGGTTGTCTTCTCTTTATAACTTTTTTCCTTGAAAGCATCATTTTGAATGGTAAATAATTTAGAATAAATAAATGCAGCAAGTCCACAATGAATAAAAATGAGTTTCAACTTTCTGCAATTTTGACAGATATTTTAAGGTATTCTAAGTTCAAAGAGTTAGAGAACAGTTCGGTTAGCCAAATAACCTATTGGGCAATTGGCAACATAGATAAGGAGTAAGATAGAGATAGCTAAACTGCTTTTCTTAAGAAATTAAAGAAAATTTGGACTTTCAGGAAAGATGGCAGAATATTCTAAGGCAGGATCTTAGGCAGAAGATCCTAAGTTCATCTCCTTCCACAGATACAACTAATAATGCTCACATCAGTGTAAGTAAATCACAAAAAGACCCAAAAGGCTTATAGACTGACTCTCCACAGCTAAATGTAGAGAAGAGGACACATCAAAGAGTGGAGGAAGGACAGAGACAGGGTCATGAACTAAAGGGATTGGTGGGACTGTGGGAGGAAGAAGGGATGCTGCAGCACAGAGAAGGGAGGGAAACAGACTCTCCTATCAGAAACCCCAGGCATGGGAACCTGCATGGGGAAGATGAATCCCCATAACATTTGGCTTTTAAAAAACAGAGGCTTAATTTTATGACTTCTTCCAATCAGCAGAGTTTAACAATTAGAACTTTAAAAAAACCACTAGGCTGGGCTCTGGGAGATCCAGGAGAATGATAGTAAACTGAGTCCCCAACTTTAAAAGGAAAGCGTCCAAATTCATTCTACAAGGCCAATGTTACCCTGATACCAAAACCAAATATATTACTACAAAAAGAAGAGAACTGCAGGCCAATATCCCTCATGAACATAGATACAAAAACTCTCAACAAAATATTAGCAAACTGAATCCAACAGCAAATTAAAAAAATCAGTCACCATGATCAAGCGGGATTTATATTCCAAAAGTGGAAGTGTGGTTCAATATTCACAATTCAATCAACATGATACATCACATCAATAAGAGAAAAGATAAAAACCATATGACTGTTTCCACAGATGCAGAAAAAGCACTTGACAAAGTACAACATTCATTCATGATAAAAATCCTTAACAAAGTAGGTTTAGAGTTAACATACTGCAACAAAATAAAGGCCATATATGAAAAACCCACAGTTAACATCATACTCAATGGTGAAAAACAGAGCTTTTCTGCTAAGATAAAAAATAAGACAAGGATGTCCATTCTCAGCACTTATATTTGACATAGTACTACAAGTCTTCGCTGCAGCAATCAGACAGGAAAAAGAAATAATAGGCATTCAAATTATTAAGAAAAAATTCAACTTTCATTATTTGCAGATGACATACTATATATAAAAAACCCTAAAAACTCCACCAAAAAATCTACTAGCACTGATAAATGAATTTGGTAAGGCTGCAGAATACAAAATCAATATTTAGAAATATGTTGCATTTTTATACATTACTAATGAAGTACAGAAATGGAAATTAAGAAAACAATCCCATTTACTATTGCACCAAAAGTAATAAAATACCTAGAAATAAGCTATACCACGGAGGTGAAAGACCTGTACTCTGAAAACTAAAAAAAACTGAAGATGACACAAAAAAATGGAAAGACATTCCATGCTCACAGACTGGGAGAACAATCTTAAAAAAGAAGAACGAAACTGGAAGTATCACAATCCCAGACATGAAAATATACTACAAAGCTGCAGTAACCAAAATAGTATGGTATGGGAGCAAAATTAGACATATAGATCAAGAAAACAGAATGAAATGCCCAGAAATAAATCCAAATTTATGTGGGCAATTAATCTTTGACAAAGGAGGCAGGAATATGCAATGAGAAAGAGAGTCTCTTCAACAAATGGTATTGGGAAAACTGGACAGCTACATGCAAAAGAATGAAACGGGACCACCTTCTCACACTACACACAAAAATTAATGCAAAATGGATTAAAGACCTAAATTTGAGATGTGAAACCATAAAAATCTTAGAAGAGAGCATAGGCAGTAATTCCTTTGACATCAGCCATAGCAACAGTTTTTAGATATGTCTCCTAAGGCAAAGGAAACAAAAGCAAAAATAAATTATTGGGACTATATCAAAATAAAAAGTTGCACAGCAACGGAAATAATCAACAGTACTAAAAGACAACATACTGAATGTAAGAAGATGTTTGCAAATGACATATCTAATAAACGGTTAGTACCCAAAACATAAAAAGAACTTATACCGCCCAACATCAAAAAGCAAATAAATCAATAAAAAATGAGCAGAGAACATGAACAGACGTTTCTCCAAAGAAGACATGCACATGGTTAACAGACACATGAAAAGCTGCTCAACATCACTCCTCATTTGGGAAATGCAAAGCAAAACCACAATGAAATAACACCTCACATCTGTCAGAATGGCTAAAT
This sequence comes from Nasua narica, assembly GCA_028533885.1. Taxonomy (NCBI): domain Eukaryota; kingdom Metazoa; phylum Chordata; class Mammalia; order Carnivora; family Procyonidae; genus Nasua; species Nasua narica. Next base: position 59,031,093 of record CM052807.1, read on the forward strand.
TCAAAAACTCAAGAAACAACAAGGGTTGGTGAGAACGTGGATAAAAAGGAATCCTCATGCATTACTGGTGGGAATGCAAACTGCTGCGTCCTCTATAGAAGGCAGTATAGAGGGTCCTCAAAAGATTAGAAATAGAACTGCCTATGATCCAGGAATCATAATACTAGATATTTACCCAAAGAATATGAAAATCCTAATTTGAAAAGATATATGCACCCCTATGTTTACTGCAGCATTATTTACCATAGCCAAACTATGAAAGTAGCCCAAATGTCCATCGATAGAAGAATGAATAAAGAAGAGGTTATATACATACCATGGCACATGTACATATAAAATGGAATATTATTCAGCCATAAAAAAGAATGCAATCTTGCCATTTGTAACAATATGGATGGATCTACATAATATAATGCTAAGTGAAATAAGTTGGTCAGAGAAAGATAAATAGCACATGATTTCACTCATTTGTAGAATTTAAGAAACAAAACTATTAATAAAGGAAAAAAGAGACAAACCAAAAAATAGACTCTTAACTATAGAGAACAAATTGATGGTTACCAGAGGATGCATGAAATAGGTGAAGGGAATTAAGAGTACACTGGTAATGATGAGTATTGAGTAATGTATAGAATTGCATGAATCACTATACTGTACACCTGAAACTAACACTGTATGTTAACTACACTGGAATTAAAATTTAACAAGAAATTAAGGAAAATTTGGAAGGACTAGAAGTAATTCAGAGAGAAGAGACAAGGAAGAGGCTGAATGTGAGAGAAATGAGTATGACAAACCCTAGGAGTATAGAACTTAGGTAGAACAGATGACCAGTGAAAATCCCTTAGGGAACCTCACACACATGTCTAGTCTAATAACCCTTGATCCAGAGTTTAGGAACTGACACAGGGTCTGCACTCCCCAGTTGACCTCCTTTAACTCTCCCTCAGCTTCTTTCCCTAGACTTATATACCCTTGGCCCTTTTACTACTGGAATCATATCAAGACAGCTATAGCCCAGCTACCATCCACAGCACCCACCGGGAAAATGGAAACTTATGCCTTCTTCCCTCTGCTCCCTCTGCCTTCTCTTTTCTTCCTGAAAATACAGGCTGTTCTTTCTTCTATCTTACTTTGAGGCTTTTCCAAACATATACCTCCAAATTTACATGATGGCTTATTCAGCTCCCCCAAGAACCCTCTTATGGTATTTTGTTGGTCCTCAAGACCCACAATTCTGCAGTTCTGATAATTTCCATCTAGGGAATAAAATGCCTCTCTGTATACAGCCCCAACTTTAACTGAAAACTTGGCTAGGGCCCTTTTCTTTCTTCAAGTAGAGGGCAAGAGTGGTCCATAGATAAGTAAGGAAAGGATCCAATCAATCCCTCTGTAAGTTTATAACTAATTCTTTAATTCTTCCTTCAAATCAGCTGGAATGTTTGATAAGGATTCATGGTCACAGAGTAGTACTGCTCCCTTTAAGTATATTCAGCACAGATGTCTCAGCACCTCTCACTAGACTTTGGGGAAAACGATCACTCATTGTCTTCAGAAGTCCCAGATGCCAAACTATTTCCTTGAGAATAGACTCTGAGGCTCTGAGATTTGTATAGAGGAGGGGTACTGTAGAGTGTACTACAGATCTAGACCTGTGAGGGTTGAGTGAAGCTAGACTGGACATGGAGACATGGGGAGATGTTAAACTGTGAAAAAGCTGGAACAAAGCTCTCACCCTATCCTAAGGGGAGCTCTGGGGAGGGCCCTTTAGGGTTGCCCCAGACTGGAACAAAGACTTGAACACTGCAGGAAAGGGACACAATTTTGGGGAAGGACGGGCTGAAGTGATAGAAGAATAAGTTACAAATCAATTCAATAAAGAAAGTCATGATCTTTTTGTCCATTTATCTTTGACTCGCCTTTTTCAATAACAATTTGCCATGTCAGTCCACATAATTTTTACTGCAGAAAATAAAAAGATTATTTGCCTAGGTGAATGCCACACTGATTTCCTTAAACCTCAGAGTCACAAATGGAAAAGTGGTCAAAGGTGACATCAAAAGTCAGAAGAGACATTAGTCAATGACCATGTTTTCCATATTAGTAGGGACATCATTCAATCTAACAGACACAACCAAAGGGTACACTTCCCTTGACCATCACAAAAAGTTTGGATTTATTACCCCTGCTTTTTCTAATTAGACGTCTGGAGACCTGAACAAATAACAAAATCAATTGCAACTTGGAGTGGAAACTAGTTCTCAAAGGGCAGTACTGCATTTTCTGTCAAGGGCTGCTCATTATTCCTTATTTGAAAATCTACACCCCATTTGCAATGTCTGCATTGGCACAGATTACACCACAGAAATGAGCTTTACTGAAACTTAAGTATTTCCCCCTCTACAGTACATTTAATACAGATTCGCTTTAAAAGGTAATCTTACTCAAATGATTTCCAGTACTGGTACTTTATATTTAAATAACAAAAATGCTTTCAAATCTATTATGTGACTTTGGGAAAATCACTTCCCCTCTCATTGTCTTAATTTTTTATATTATAACAGGCAGGGAGAGGCAGGAAAATTAATACCTGTTCTATGAAAATCAGATTTGTTCTAAAGATGAAATGAGTTAAAACAAGCAAACATTATTTAAAAGTTTAATGTCCAGTGATTTTCTCAAAGACAGCATAGTATGCTATAGAAATTTTCAAACTGATTATGCATTGGAATTACTTATAGTATTTATTATTATTATTATTATGTGTTAGTCACCATACTGGACATTAGTTTTTGATGTAGTGGTCTATGACTCATTATTTGTGTATAACACCCAGTACTCCAAGCAATACATGCCCTCCTTAATATCCATTGCCAGGCCCACCCAAGACCCCTCTAAAACCTTCAGTTTGTTTCCCAGAGTCCATAGTCTCTCAAATCTCTCATGTTTTTTCTCCCCCCCCTGATTTCCTGCCCTTCATTTTTCCCTTCCTTCTAATGTCCTCCATGCTATTCCTTATGTTCCACAAATAAGTGAAACCATATAATTGACTTTCTCTGCTTGACTTATTTCACTTAGCATTATCTCCTCCAGTTCCACCCATGTTGATGCAAAAGTTGGGCATTCACCCTATAGCATTTATTTAAAATGAGATTACCGGGCAATATTACAAAAGATTCTGATTCAGTAGTTCTGGGATAGGGGCCGAGAAATCAGCATTAATAACAAGCTCCAAGAAAACTGAGATGGAAGTGGTTCAGAATCAGATATGCAAAAATACTTAGAGTAGCATAATTATGGTGACCATGTTCCCTTCCTCATTCTGCTGGTGACTAGCATATGGCCATAGCCAATGTCACTCAACAGTCCTCAGTCTCAGTCTCATCACATGTGCATCTGTGATTAAAAGAATATTACTTTAAAAGACTGTATTAAGAAATAAAGGAGGGGGGGCAAGATGGCAGAGAAGTAAGAGATCCTGCAGCAACTGGTCCCCAAAAGTGAGCTGGAAATCTACCAGAACATGCTGAACACCCATGAAATGACCCTGAGAAGAAAGATTTCTCACTCTGGGATCTCTCCGAGAGCAGAAGACAGCAGTGGAGAGGTAAAAGCAAAGTGGGAACACTCGAACTGATATCGGAGGATAAACAAAAGGGGGAGGGAGCCACCAGAAGCCAACCAAGGACTGTAATACCCCAAAGGAAAGTGCCCGGGGGCGGGGGACCAGCATTAACATAGAGTCCGTTAAAAACACTTAAAAAGGGCAAAAAGTTCTGAGGAGTAACTAGTGGAAAGGGGTGGTTGCGGGCACCGGCGCTTGGACCCACACTCCCAGGAAGGAGTGCCCCAAAGTGAGACTGGTGGGGGGATCCAGTCCGCGATTCCTGAACCTGCAGCTTTCCGCTCTCTGCAACAACCTGTGGGCCAAGCGCGCACCTGCAAGCGCCTTTAGAGAGTCTGCGGTGGTCCAAGAACCGCAGCTTTTCTCTGTGTGCACCCGCGACCGTGACACTCGCGGCCCGCCGCAGAGCCTGAGCGATCGCCACCGGCCGCGGAGAGAACACGAGTAAGCGGCCTAACCTCCGGGGCGCCCCTCGCGGAGCCACAGAAAGGAGGCTGGGGTCAGGACTTTCCCAGCCGCTGCAGGCCTCCCGGGTCCGCACTTGGGAGCCGCAGAAAGGCGGCTGGGGTCGCGCGCCACCTTGGACAGGCTGTGCTGTGAGCAGAAATTTCGTGGAGGGGAGTGTGTTCTGAACCACACAGAGAGGAGCAGAGACTCGGGCATCCTGCAACTCAGAGGTCTGAGTGCTTCTGGGCAGATTCATTGCTTGGACTCTCTGAGAAGGTGAAAAGGCTACAAAAGGCCAAAAACCTTCAGAGACCGAAGACTGAGAAACCGGTTTCCACAGAGCTCAGCCCCTTGACTGGGGGGCAGAGTGACTCAACCCAAGCAAGACTGACTGGAAAACAACGCGGCAGGCCCCTCCCCCAGAAGACCAGCCAAAAAACAAAAGGACTATAACCACAGGGTCCCCATAAATTTTAAACCCCCAAAGCCAGGGGAAATCAATATATTAAACTCCTGGTAATACCCTCAAACCTGTATATTTCATAGATACAAGTTTTTTTTTTGTTTTTGTTTTCTCTTTCTTATTCTCTATTTTTTTAAATTTTATTTTAGTATTCACTTGCTTTCACATTTCTTTTTTCTTTTCTTTTTTCTTAACTACTTAACATTACAACGAGAGGTTTAATACAACTATAAACGC
>CM052807.1:59036364-59057199 GCA_028533885.1 Nasua narica
TGAGAAATGGATGAGAGGGTGTGTAGCTGGATATACCACCTCCGATCCAGGCAGGGTGTACTCCAGAGGGTTTTGGAGCAATTGGGCTCTCCACTGCTGTCTTCTGCTCTCGGAGAGATCCCGGGGTTAGAAATCTTTCTCCTCCGGGTGATTTCATGGGTGTTCAGCGTGTTCTGGTAGATTTCCAGCTCACTTTTGGGGACCGGTTGCTGCAAGATCTCTTACTTCTCCGCCATCTTGCCCCCCCTCCTCTGTTGCATTTCTATACACCGATCAGTGGTTGACTATAAAAGGATGTGACTCAGGAACAGCCAAATGGAAGAGTTAGGTAGGGTGAGGTGGAGAAAGAGCAAACAGCTTCCCTGACCTCTCCAGGCCGACATTCTCCCCAAACCTCCACGTGTTCACCAACCGGAAGCCTGTCTGTCTCTTTTCTTATAAAATAATTTTATTATTACTTTATTTTGTGCAGGTTACTCGTAAGTAATATAAAAGTCTTTTTTGTTTTGCTTTTAATACAATCTGACAGTTTCTTCAAATCTTTTACTTACACGTAGCATAATAAATAATATACCAATTTTATACCTTCCTTTTAAGTTTATTGGTTATTTTATCTGTTTGCTTTATTACCTTTTTTTTTTTTAGGTCTAAAAGGGAGAGTTCAGTATAAGTCCTTTTCATGTAACTTCTCCATGTGATGTAGGTCTGTATCCACAAATCAGTTCTAAAAGTTGCTGTCCCAAGGCCTCCCATGGTTCCTCAAGACAGCAGTGACGATAGTTAAGGATAGTAATAGCAGTGATTACAATAATGTTGGCTGCTGATTACTGATTGCTCTCTTTGCAACACCAGGCAGTTTAAAGAAAATATTGATAATTTCTATAGCTTAACAGGGCTGTATAATTATCCTTTTATAACAGATGAGGAAACTAAGGCTTTAGGGAGCATAAATAATGTGCTCAAATTCATTCAGTTTTTCAGTGGGAGAGCCTGGGTGTACACCATGTCCGTCTGCCTGTCCTTCCTTTCCATTGCATCTCATGTGGTCAACCTGGGCTCAGAGAAGCCCATGAGCTTACTTGGAGCCGCCTTGGGATAAGGGAGGATTGAAGTGGTATAGTTCCAGCTTCATCCACACTTCCATCCAAGCGACATGGCCCAGGGAACCTTCCCACTGAGGACAGGAAGTAGATGAGAACTGAAATTGAAAATGGCATTTCCCAGCTTTTCTGTTTGGGCTTAGTTCCATCTTCTGAACACTTCCTGCCTGCCTCTTCCGTGCTAGGCAGCACACTGACACTCTTCCTCTTCACCAATGTCCCCATTTTTCTTCCCCTCTCTGTTTCCTAACTCCTATTTTGAGCCCTGTTCTTAATTTCAACTGCTCAAGTATTAAATGATCACTAATATAACTAAAGCTACAGGTGACCCTTAGATATAGATGAACAAACCTCTTTATCTGATGGAAGTTGGGGCAGTAACTGAACTTAGAGAGGTTCTGTGTTCTATATACTCAGGTTTTGTTATACATTCTCAGCTCTGTTTCCCTCACAACATACTACCTCTTTGAGAATGGATGGGATAGCTGATAAAGTTTAAGGTATGTTCTCTCTCACGAGCACTTAGAGAAATCCCTTGAGGATGTAATGGTTCACAAACAGCAGGCTGAGAATGTTGCATAGAGCTCTTCAGTTAGCTCACCCTATCATTCTTAAAAGGGACTGACCTCTGCCTTTGAGGGAATAAAATTCATATTCTGGTGTTCCTCCATTACACAGAGTAGAATAAAGATTAAGGCTGTAAAAATTAAAATATGGAGCCTGCATGCCTACTAATGGCTGTCACTGGCTGTCAATATATATAGTTAAGTCTTCATCTTTAGTTATTACACTTTAAGATTTAAATGTATTAATAACTAAATAGAATATTTCCTAGACACCTTTCCTGGTGTGTGTGTGTGTGTGTGTGTGTGTGTGTGTGTGTGTGTTTGAGCAGTCATGTTTGTGTGCCAAAGTAATTAGAGCTTACATGAACATAAAATTAATGCTCTGAACTCATGGTCTAAAAGACATCAGAGTAGGTCTTAGGAAATATCCAGTATCCCTAGTCTATCTTTTCTTTCCTTTTTCTTTCTCCCAGATGCTCAGAAGGAGATGCTCAGAAGCATCTCCTATAGCCAGTTAAGTGCACACTGCTGATGGGAAAGGCAGTGTTCCTCAGCTTCAGATTAGAGCAGAGGTGCCAGGAATTATCTATTTCATGTACTCAGTCAAATGAAAGAATAATAGTATTTCAGTAGGAATTGTGGGTTATAAGTAACAGAAATCAGCTCTAGCCAACTTATGTAAAATTTGATTGGAATCTCACAGCATCATTGGAAAGAACAAGAAGCAGCCTTAGAAAACAGGCCAGAATCAAGAAGCCTTGATAGCCAAAAACACAGCCTGGACCGGCCACAGGTCAGTCCAGTTAGAGCTTCTGCGCAGCTGCCATCATTATGGACACTTCCTGTAGCCATCGTCAGACTCACAGCCTTACTTCTGGAAATATAATGTCAGTTGTTCTTGTCTTTTTGCCCAGTTCTCTCAATATTCAAAGGCCAAGGTGAGAGCATCTGACTGTTGTAGTCCAAGTCACATGCCAGTTGCTGGAAGGTGAGGAGAGATAGTATCTGATTCCTTCCATTTCCCTGGTGGAAGATCTTGAATTTTTAGACAGTGAGGGAGTACCCGTAATCAGAAGGGTGTTCATATGTTAGGTAGCCAAAGAAACTGTTGTGAATACTCAACAATTTCCCAGTTTATTTAGGTATTGTTCTGGCCTAATTTCACATTATCCTGATGAATCCATCAGACTTTCTACATTCCTAGATAACTAGTTAAATGATGACATTCTGATTTGTCTGAGAGTCCTGTCTAAAGGTGGGAGTGGGGGCTTTATATGGTAGATACACATATGGGAAATAGTCTCAGTATCAGAGTACTTATCAGAGTACTTCATTCTCAAAATAACTCTATGCCTAAATGGCCTTAAAATCTAAAGAAGAGAAAGTATTTGTATCCCCAGCATTGAATATTATGCCTGCTGTATAGCAATGCTCAATGTTTGTTGAATGAATACTTAATAGAGCTTTTTCTTTGGAATTTAGCTACATACCAGACATTGTGAAAAGCAATTTATATACATTATCTAACTTACTTGCCACAGCTATTATCCTTATTTTACAAATGAGGTTATGTAACTTGTTCAGTGTTATAGTACTAATAGGTGGCAGAGTCACTAGAACCCTGATCTTTCTGGAGTGAGCCAAGAAATGGGATACTTCAAACAGGTGCTCAGCTCTGTGCTCCTCCCAGGGGCTGCTGCCACTCTTATTTCAGCTCAGTCATCTTTTGAGTTAAGTTTATGATTATCATCAAAATAAATGTATCATAAAATATAAACAGAACAGAAACTATAAATCATGTCCCTTCCTCTCCAAGTATATTTTCTTAAATAGTCCATCCAGACCTTTATTTTTTCTCTCAATGAGGTAGGTGGGATTTTGAGGTGAGCAAATACTATCACTTTCAAGAGGGACAAGGACTTTAGGACATGGTCAGGGTCTACGATTTTAGGGAGTAGAAGAAAGCAGGAAGAATTTCCCATGTGTATTTCATTTACAAAGGTAGGATTTCTCCATACATAAGCCAGTTCCTAGACAGAAACTTAACAGAAAAGAAGCCATGAGTCTTGTAGAGCTTAAAAAAGGAGAGGGGGGCGGAGAAAAAAAAGTTGACAGTTGCTAATTGGTTAATTAGTATTTGACTAGAATGACTCCAAATTTGAACACTCCCAGATGAACAGTAGGAAAAGTAAGCAGAAAACAAATTTAATGCACTTGAAGTGGAATGCACGTGACTGTCAGACAAGCAGCTGGTCTACGTTTTCTTGCCTGCTGTTTGTTTGTTTGTTTGTTTGTTTGTTTGTTTTGTCTGCCTTTTGTGAAGTAGTACTTTCCTCAAGTAGCATGTGAAAATGCACAAAACAATAGGGATACTTGATAAATATTAGTTTACTTTCCTCCAATCCACTTCCATTCCTTGTCTGCAAAGAGAGGATCGGAACCTACTCCATTTATTCTCAGCAGAGAGAAGGCATGCATGCATTCATTTATTCAACATTTCCTGGGGGTCTGCTCTCTGTCAGGCATCTCCAGACATGGAGAAAAAGCAATAAGCCAAACAAACATGGTTTCTGTTCTTATTGAATTCACAGTCTTGCACAGGGACAGACTCTCAACCCAAGAATACTTCATAAATGTCTTGATGTATGCCGTGAAGATAAAGGGGACAACTGCCCAAAATCTAAGGAATGGAAAGGAAGGATGTCCAGAATGAGGAATAGTCTCCCTTTTCTTCCTTCTTCCTCCTTCTGCAGCCAGGGATCCCACATTGGACATAATTCAGCAAGAATTGAACAATAGGGTGCAATAATGACAGTGTTTGTTTACATCAGGTTTTACCTTATCTCCCCCTCAGAATCAGACCACAGCCTTCATGAAAGCTGAGGAACAGTTCCATCCAGGTTTTCCTCAGCATGCGCGTGGTGAGTTGCCTAATTCTCTGGCAAAGCTCTTGGCAACAGAATCTAACCACAATCTCATGTATCCTTCAGATAGGCCAGCAAAAGCTGTTTGAGATGTCAGATGCTTTTATTTTAATGTCGGTAAAGGATGATGGAGTTGAATAGTGCTCTTATGTTCTCAGTGTTTTTAAATCTCTGAGTGGCTTTACAGTTAAGCAATTGTTCTTGTCGAGGCACTAATCTTTGAAGGATATTTATGTCATGGAGGCATGTAAGAGTGGTCTCATGTTCATAGGCAACTGAAAACTATTTCTTAATAATAATAATAACATTTATTAAGTACTTCCATTTCAAGCACATTTTGAACCTGATCTTTTGGAGGCATTATTATCCTGCTTTATGCAGATTGTGATACTGTAGCAAGCAAGGACTGGGGTTCTGAAGTTTGGTTCAGTCCCTAAGAGCTTAGATTTTTCATTTTGAACAGAAGACTTCAAATCAGGATCTCAAATTGTATTTAATTTTAGGCCATGCTTTTTCTCCTATGTCACCTAGAACAAGTGATTTAGTTCCTTGGGCAGTGCTTCTTAAAGTGAAGGAGCTAAACAAGATAAACTCTAAGATCTTTTCCAATTGTACCATCTTTCTAATTCAAACTGATAAATTCTGCTTCCAGGTAGAAGAGAATGATGGTCATGATGAGTTTAAAATTACTTGCTTTTCCTATTTAAGAGGATACCTGAAAAGAAAAAGAGAAGCTGACTTTAGACTCAAGCAGTATTTACAGTTGGTTTTTTGTTTTTGTGGGTGTTTTTTTCCCCAGAAATGTTTTCTAATTCCCTATAAGTATGCTTTATGTCTGGTTAGATAAATACTTCAGAGGTGAGACTTGAGTCATTTCCAATGAATCTAAAATGAAATCCTAATGAGAGTGTGTTCTATTTGTATAAGGGTGAGAGTTGAGGGGGGACAATTTTCCCCTCCCACATTTGCAGCAAGCTTTTGAAAAATGGCAATTTAGTTAAGGTTTGTCAGTCTTCCCACAATGGCTAGAATGCAAACTTCCAGGAAGTTGGAAATGAGTATTGTCCTCTCAACCAGAGCACAGGACCAAGTTCAATTTTCTGCTTTATCCTGGATTTTTATGCAATCATTAAAAAAAAATCTTTGAAATGACTCTTGCAAATTTTTCTGCCTCTAAATAGAAAAAAGTAAAATATTTCAAGCCTCACCAAAGAGCTGTGAGAATTCATTTTTGTTTGTAAATGTTAATCGAGTGATAGGCATGGATACATAAAAAGTATGGCTTTTCTGTAATTTAAAATTGGCCAGGTTATTGACCAAAGTCAGTAATTCTTACAGCTGCAGTTTGGTATGTAATTTGGTGCCTTTCTTCCCTTTGCATTAATTTGGACCTAGGTGGGGGCTTTAGGGCTTTCCTCAGGGACAGTGCCTATAATGATTTATTTAAATTGAACTTGGTCCTCTCCCCTCTGCTCACTGCATGACAGCTGCAGTGGCTCCCTTGTTCTCTCAAACACCATAGCATATACCAACCACTCCCACCCCTACTCCTGGAGCTAGAACTGCTAATATTCTGAATGCCACCCAGCTTTCTCCCTACTTCCTGCTGATCTCAAATGCCACTTATCAGAGACATCTTCCCTGACCACCCCTCAAATAATGCCCTTCTCTTTGTCCCCTTCTTCTCTATGGAACTGTCTCCTCATCCTGTTTTTTCTTCCGTTGATAACATTATTGGCTATATCTGTACTTTCCCCCACTTATTACCCTGTCTTTTCCCTCCACAACAGTTACCTCAATCTGGCATGTACTTGTTTTATACATTTATTGTCTCTCTCCTACTGTATCCTTAATGCCTAGAACAATGTTTTAGTCATTCAGTACTTATTGATTAAATGAATGAATGAGTCATGACTAAGAGTCTCTCCAATTCAGAATGTATAAAATGTCCCTATTGTCTTAAAAAAAAAAAAATCCTAAGCTTTTCAGCATGATAGTCAAAATCTTCCAACAGCTGGGCTCCAGACTTCTTTTTTTTGGGGGGGGGGGACTATTCCAAGCTCATTTATTTTTTTTTCTCCCCAAATTTTGTTTATTTTAATTTTTCAGTGTTACAAGCTTGATTGTTCATGCACCACACCCAGTGCTCCATGCAGTACGTGCCCCTCTCGATACCCACCACCAGGCTCACCCCCCCCACCCCCTCCCCTCCAAAACCCTCAATTTGTTGCTCAGAGTCCACAGTCTCTCCTGGTTCAACACCCCCTCCGATTTCCCCCCATTCGCCCTTCCCTTCCTTCTCACAATTGGGCTCCAGACTTCTGATAGAATCTTCACTTCTGCCATTTACTTGCCCCCTGTCCCATGCAACATCCATTCCACTCCTGAGGAATATCAACTGTTCCATGATATACTCAGCTATCTTTCCACTCTAGGTTTTGTTCAAGGTGTATTATACATCTCTGTATTTACCTGATTAAATATTTCCCTTCTGCGTTAGTTTACTAGGGCTGCTGTAACAAAATACCATAAACTGGGTGTCTTAACGACAAAAAATTGTTGTCTCACGGTTTTAGAGACAACATGTCAAAATTCAAGTGTCCTCAGAGTTAATTTCTTTTGAGGGCTCTGAGGAATAATCCGTCCCGTGTCTCTTCTCTGAGCATCTGGTGGTCTACCAGCTGTCTTTGATGTTTCTTAGCCTCTGCAGCTTTGCCCTGATTTCTCCCTTCATCTTTACATGGTGTTTTCCCTATATACGTGACTGGGTCCAAATTTCCTCTTTTCAAAAGGATATTAGTAATATATTTTTTTTAGGATATTAGTAATATTGATTTGGGGTTCATACTTCAGTATGGCCTCATCTTAACTAATTACATCTGTGATGACTCCATAGCCAGATAAGGACACATTTTGAGGTGCTGGACGTTAGGACTTCAACATGAATTTTTTAGGGAACACAGTTCCACCCATAGCACCTTCCTTGAAAGCCTAGAAGAAATATCAATTTCTTTAAAAAGCTTCCCTAATGCTTTTAGTAGGAGTCCCTTTCTCTTTTGTGTTCCCATGGTCCTTGCTTTACCTATATCCTTCCTTTTATAGCATCTGCTTCACTAGCTCATTCACTTACCATTCAGTACTTAAGAGTGTTTAGTTTATATCTGGGAACATGCAGTAAATAAGATATACCTTCTGCCCTCATGGAGCTCCTAGACTGTTGGGAATGAATTTCTAAACTCCAGAAGGGCAGAAATTCTCATGTCTGAGTAGTCAATAGATTGTGATTGAATTCAGTAACTACTCTTCAATCTAATATTACCATGATAGATGCATAGGAAGAAACAATACAAATTTCAAGTTGAGGTGGCAATAGTATAGGGGAGGCGGGGAAAAGCAAGTCATATTTGAGATATTGCTAGTTGTTGAGAATGCCTGGCATGGGAGTGTGGGGAACGGTGGGAGAGGTCTTCAGAAGTTGTATTTTGAATGTCTTGAGTCATAATTAGAAAATCTGATGTGACTGGATGTTGGATGCAGTTCTTCTTGTTCTCTCTAAATTTGTCTAATGCCTCCAAATTAAGGGCAATTGCTTTTAATAGGAGCAACAGACACCTCATTAGATCTTAGATCTTATTAAAATGAGTCCAAAGCAGGTCTTCTCTTGCCCCCAGCCCTCTTTCTGGCTTGTGTAAGAACTCAGTTTGTTGAAGAGGGAATTGATAGAGACAGTGCATCTCAGACTTAGAGGATATATACTTTTCATTTCACCCTTCCTTCCCCTCCCCAAACTATGTGTGTATGAGAGAGGAACAGAGAGAGAATGGCTGAATGAGAGAGAGACCATCAGAGAGGCTAAGGATATGCAAAGCAAAGAAGCCAGCATTTCATCCCTTTATTGATGCTCGTTCAACCACAGAAACTTGTCATCCCTTCCAGTGGAGCTGCCATGGTGGAGAGAATCCTTGGGAAGCATACACAGACCTAGAGGCTGTATGTATTTCCTGAACAAAGAATCTTTAAGATTCTTTAAGGTGAGAAGCTTTAAGAGCTACTTATGCAGGCAGCAAGGGTGAGAGATCAGCTGTGAGGCATACTTGACCACAATGATGCTGGGAGTGGACACTGTCTTGCTTCAGGGATAAGACACAAAGGGTATGTGCTATGGTGAGTGCTGTAAATTGTGTAAAACTGGTGATTCACAGACCTGTACCCCTGAAGCAAGTAATACATTATATGTTAATTAAAAAAAAAAAAAGACAGTGAGTTGAGTTACTGGGGCAAGAGCTGTTGGTGGGGGTGTGGAAGTGTTCACAGCAGACTCATCAGAGAATATTTCTCCCACTACATGAATAGTACAATATGGGGACACCTCCAAAGAGCCTGCAAAATGTACTTTCCAAGAGAGCCAGCATTTGGATGCTTGCTAGTGGTTAAGAAAATTATGTATCACCCTGTCTGATTAAATGACTTTTCTCCCTTTTTCTTCCCTGCTCCTTTTCACCAGCCCAAATCCTTAAAATAAAGCAACAGAATAAGGAGGAATCAGGAAAATAGAACATGACAGTGCTCCCTATTCCCTTCTTTATTGCAGGACACCCTTGGTTTTAATTGGATGCTAAGCTAAAGTTTTAATTCAGACTGGGCTGCATTGGTTTCTATATCTGAGATGTAAATTGGTCATATCATCTGATTCAGTCCATTCAAGAAGCCTGTTACACAGAACTTTTTTCTCCCCCAAATACGTTTATTTTTTCAGTATTACAAGATTAATTGTTCATGCACCATACCCAGTGCTCCATGCAATATGTGCCCTCCTCAGTACCCACCACCAGGCTCGCCCAACCCCCCAACCCTCCCCTCCAAAACCCTCAGTTTGTTGCTCAGAGTGCATAGTCTCTCATGGTTCATCGACCCCTCTGATTTCCCCTCATTCACCCTTCCTTTCCTTCTCACAATGTCCTCCATGTTTTTCCTTATGTTCCACATGTAAACGAGACCATAAGATAATTGACTCTCTCCACTTGACTTATTTCACTCCACACAATCTCTTCCAGTCCCGTCCATGTTCATACAAAAGTTGGATATTCATCCTTTCTGATGGAGGCATAATATTCCATTGTATATATGGACCATATCTTCTTTATCCATTCATCTGTTGAAGAGCATTTTGGTTCCTTCCACAGTTTGGCGATTGTGGCCATTGCTGCTATGAACATTGGGGTACATGTGGCCCTTCTTTGTACTGCATCTGCTGCTTTGGGGTAAATACCCAGTAGTGCAATTGCAGGGTCATAGGGTAGTTCTATTTTTAATTTCCTAAGGAATCTCCACACTTTTCCAAAGTGGCTGCACCAGCTTGCATTCCCAGCAACAGTGTAAGAGGGTTCCCCTTTCCCCACATCCTCTCCAACATTTGTTGTTTACTGTCTTGTTGATTTTGGTCATTCTAACTGGTGTAAGGTGGTATCTCAGTGTGGTTTTGATTTGAATCTCCCTGATGGCTAAAGATGATGATTATTTTTTCATGTGTCTGTTAGCCATTTGTATGTCTTCTTTGGAGAAGCGTCTGTTCATGTCTTCTGCCCATTTTTGATGTGATTATCTGTTTTGTGAGTGTTGAGTTAGAGTTCTTTGTAGATCTTAGATATCAGATCTTTGTCCGTAGTGTCATTTGTGAATATCTTCTCCCATTCTGTGGGTTGCCTCTTTGTTTTGTTGACTATTTCCTTTGCTGTGCAGAAGCTTTTTATCTTGATGACGTCCCAAAAGTTCATTTTCGCTTGTTTCCTTTGCGTTTGGAGACATGTCCTGAGAGAAGTTGTTGTGGCTGATGTCGAAGAGGTTACTGCCTATGTTCTCCTCTAGGATTTTGATAGATCCCTGCCTCACATTGAGATCTTTTTTTCCATTTCGAGTTTATATTTATATATGGTGTAAGAGAATGGTCAAGTTTCATTCTTCTACATATAGCTGTCCAGTTTTCCCAGCACCATTTATTGAAGAGACTGTCTTTTTTCCACTGGATATTTTTTTCTGTTTTGTCAAAGTTTATTTGACCATAGAGTTGTGGGCTCTCTATTCTGTTCCACTGGTCTATGTGTCTGTTTTTGTGCCAGTACCATGCTCACGGACCTTATATTATAGTGGATGCAGAATTGCTAAAGGTTTTAAGTCAAGGAGATATGTACTCCTGTTGGTTGTCATTTTAGAATAACTATACCAGTGAAATTCTACCCTCTTCCACAGCCCAATCATCACTTCCTCAGGAGAGCTTCCTCCTCTCTTATGTCGGTCAGTTCTCCCTATTTCCAATATTTACCTTTAGCAGTATTTGCCTCTCTTTTTAGAAAAGTACAGGCTGGTTTTACACTTATTATTGACATTCCTTGACAAATGCCTCTCTCCCACACTTGCATGGAAGCGTAATGGGAATAGAAACCACCTTTTTCTTTTTCTTTTTTTTTTTTTATTCCTTAGGGACTAACAGTCCTTCAACAAAGATACTTACTAAATGAGTGAAGAAAAAAATCCATATATATTTTGTATAGTCACTGTAAATTCTCTGAAAGTGGGAACCATGTACTATTGGTATTTATGTTCTTGAATTTCTCTATAATAGTACTCAATAACTTTGTTGAAATGAAATTAATATTAAGTTACTTTTTAAAAAAAAATCCAAGGTATTCAATAATTACCATATGGCATCTGAGCCTGTGGATGTTCCTGTTATCTATTCTTTTCTGCTAGTTTGTCATGTCATCTTACTCCCTCGTGGGTTTTTTTTGTATCATTGCCTTGGTATGACTTCAGTTTAAAAAAATTCTTCTAGAAATAATTTGAGGCATATAACAATAATATATTCCTCCAGGACAATTTTTATTTGCTTCTACATGTACCTGGAAGCATCGGCATTCAGGGGTCATTTTAATCCAATTTCATAGTGAGATTTTCTGGGGGATCTGGATAGTTTGAAATCAGACTGTAGTCAGAGAGAGACTGGTATACTTCTAGGTCACTCTGTCTCCTCAGGTATAGCATTTTGGGGTCCTGACCCAACACGCAGTTGGTTTACCAAACTCCATTTATAGCTCTCTACCTCTTTAAGGTTATGAAAATTCTGGTTAGTCTTAGGCTGCCTCACCAAAATCAGCAATATTCTCAGGGCAAAACTAGCCATTAAGGGAGGAGTCTCTTTCTCTTTCCAGTCTTGACCTTATATTCTTCATTTTTTGTCGTCTGAGTCTTCAAGCTTTATCTTGTGTCCATATTTCCTAGTTGCCCTCAGTGATAGTACTCAGGACTGGTCCAAATTACCTGCTTCATCATTACTGGATGCTAAACTCTTAAAAACCACAATGTTGAACTGACTTAATGCTTTTTTTCTAACTTTAAAAGAACAACCATTGGCTTTGGCAGATTTTAAATTAACCATAGCAGGAATCCTGGATTGTTGCCTTAGTGCTGGGTAGCATTTTGAAAGCTACCAGGAAATGTTAATGGAATATCAGATTCTATACCTCCAGAGTTCAGCCAAGTGCCTCCTCAATATCAGACTGATACAGAATACATTTAAACTTTCATGCAAGTCAGTCTTAATTCCCTATGAATCTGTTTTCATCTTGGTTGCGATAAAATGTAAGAATTAACAATGTGGTAACGTAAGCAGTTAACAGAGAGAGTCCCCTTGACAACAAGATTTGTGAACACACGAAAGAGAGAAATAGAACAACGAGGCCTGGCAAATCCGACTCTAGGGACAAGGCTTCTTTCTGTGGTGACTTTAAGATTATTTATCCATTAGTTCATCAAATATTTATCAGAACTCTGAGGTGTATCATGTGTGATAAAGGATGCTGGGAGTGGGCAGCAAAAGTTGAAAAAGAAAGCCTGTCCACCTAGTGTGTTGTACACTCCCAGCAACTGCATAATGTACTTTTCCTCTAAAAATTTTCCCAAACTTTCTAACACTCACTCGAGAGTGTTTTATTTGTTCTACTGCACAGACACATTGTGTGGGTCCCCAAATTAGAGCTTCATGGCAACAAGAGGTGACCATTTGCTGGGGGCAGTGAAGATGAGAAGGGGGCGAGAATGAGTTGACATTATGGTAGCAGAATTTTCTGCTTTACTGGTCGGGATGGTGGTGGTCCAGAAACTGCAATGGAAAGTCCCTCTGAGTCCCATTTTCCACTCCACCACTTTTTCTTCCCTGTGTTGAGCATCTAGTACCTGGATGAGAATCCCTTTCTCCTGCTTCACACCTCTTCTCTCTATGACCAAAGCAAAATATCACAGTGAAACTTCTGCTCAGATGAATTAGCAGCTATTGATAATGAGGCCACAGACACAACACAGCACTGTTCCCGCCATTTTAAAAGATCAGAAGCTTTAATTAAAAACCAAGAAAGAAATGAAAATTCTCAAATTTACTTGCCTTACTTACTCCGTAGACCCTTTCCAGGATTCCCTAATGCTCCCAAAGAAAGCAACATTGTGGGTTCAGCACATTTTCTAAGTATGAAAGAGAATTGGAAAGTTAAATGGGCTAGGAAAGTGCTGTGGAAACTAATCACATTCCTCATGTGAGCTCTTCTGTCCAAACACCAGGGCTATGATCAGGAAGTAACAGTCTCTCTCTCTCTTTCCATTGTAAATCACTGGACCAGAGCAGTGCATCTTGATGAAGTTCGAATATTCATGAATAAGCTGGTTGAACAAACTCACCTTGAGCTTGGATTTGGAAACTAAAGACAAACAGGTCAATCTTGTGATTTGACAGAAAATAGGAAGTAGGAGGATTTCACACAAATGTGAAAGATTCGAGAATTAAAGGGCCAAAATATAAAAGTAAGTTATGTAGGTAAGTGACTCAAAGGAAAGTAAAAAATAAACATGAAAGCAACTGCATTAACACTGCAATAGTTCACATTCCTTGAGGGAGCTAATCTCATATTGGTAGTCTTAATTGTAAAATTGCACTGTTTTTACTGTCAGTTTTCTATTATGTTAGTTAAGTAAGTAATTGAAACTGAGCTTGGTTGTCCAATTAAATTTTGATTAATACAATAATTGGAACTAGTCAAACAAAGCATTGCTTACCAGCAGCCCTTTGGGACCTACTTTTGAACAGATAAAAATGATTCATAATTAGGCATCAATTATTTATATGTAAATGATATTGCTAATGGGCCTGAGGGCATCTTGAAAAGTTTATTCTCAAGAGGTTTAAACTTCTTTCCCACCTGAACCTTACTTGTATTTATTATTAATTTTCTTAGTATGATCTATTCTTAGAGACTAAAACAAAACTATAAACTAGCTTTTCCTCTGCTTGTTTTAAAAATTCTAAACTTATGAAAAATGAATTAATAGAATTTTCTTGTCTTTTATTTAGCTTAAGCTTTCAAATAGGGGCTTATCAGTGGATAGCATTATGCCTATTTATAAGAAACAGCTTGACTAAATTCCGCTTGATCTGTTTTTCTTTTTCAGAAAAAACATGTTCATAAACTAGATGGGCTGATTTACTCTTTTTCCTTTCCTCCTTCCCTTTCTTCCTTCCTTTTCCCTGTCTCTTCATCTACTTCCCTCTCTCCATTTCCTTCCTTACTGCTACTTGCAGCAAGGTTCTGGACCTTTATGTTTGTGTAGGGACACAGTAGTCTACTGTTTGCTAATAATTTTCATCAAGAATATTTTACCTTCTGAGCGCCTGGGTGGCTCAGTGGGTTAAAGTCTCTGCCTTCAGCTCAGGTCATGATCTCAGGGTCCTGGGATCGAGCCCTGCATTGGGCTCTCTGCTCAGCGGGGAGCCTGCTTTCCCCTCTCCCTCTGCCTGCCTCTCTGCCTACTTGTGATCTCTCTCTCTGTCAAATAAATATATAAAATCTTTAAAAAAAATTTACCTTCTTATAGAACTTGAATAAACACTTTCTCCTTTATCCTCATAATTTAAAGATATTGAGAGATAACTATTTTTTCCATTTTACAGATGGGAAACTAGGTCCCAGAAAAGCAAAGTATCAGACTCTAGTTCAATAGTTGCTAAGTCATGGGATTGCTATTATTATAACACATTTGCCAATATTAACCAATTTTATGTGCCAAAAACTTATGGAGTAAAATAGTTATTAAATGTGTCATGATTATGCCACATGAACATGTGGGAGAATCTGGTCTGCCTGAAAATACTCTTTCTCTATTCCGTGCTTTTTTTATATCTTCAGAGGCTAAGAGAACACCAGCATCTCTATGTTAGATAAACTTAAATGTCCACCAGTACTGCTCTCCAAACACAGAACCCTTTGAAACCCAATCTGAAAAACTCAAAATATTTTAAATGATCTTCTCACAGTCTAATTTTGCCTGCAAATGTTCATTTTTGGCCGTAGGGCAAAACTACTTTTTATGTCTCCTATAAGACCTAGATCCTTATCTAATGCTTTTCCTATGAACTGAGACAAGAGGGTCACACAATCTAGATGTAACTTTGACTTGTGATTTTGGTAAATGTACCTGTGGTGAACCAGGGTCACTTTGCCCATTAAAATTTTACATTTGTACTTGTGTAAATGCCCAGAACTAAGCTTTTTTTTATTTTTAAAATAACCAAAGCTGTTTTCTTTAACAAGCACCTGATCTCTACACCTTTTCCTCTAACCTTTCTGAAAATGATAGCGTTTCCCAACTTGATATATTTATGAATTTAAAAAATAATTAAACAAAAATAATAATCAGTAGGACAAAAGTGGCTCACCCATTAAAAACCAGAAAATAAAAAAAAAAACCTGACAGTAAATATTCCGTGGAAATATTTCTGAAGAGTCACATATAGTCAGCTATTAACGAGTTGATACAGAAAATGGAACATATGACTTAAGACACTTATTAAAATATATATGCATGTATGTATAAGTAAACTATATTTAAACATGTGCATACAAGCTAAATACATAATTTTTCATATATGTACACTATATTCATTATATATGTATATATTATACACAGACATAACATACATAAAAATATGAGAGACACTGTGAAATTGTATCATTTTCCCTTAGATAAGCAATAAAAAATAAATATATTTGTTTATTTACTTGGGTAGATTAGCGAAGATGGAATATTTTGACTTAAGCTTCTACCTATTGCTTTACTGTCATATTTATGTTTTATTCTCATTTCTACAGTTGGCTAAAACCCTAGTAGAAGAAGTAGGCACGGGAACTGGCACATGTTATAGAACTCTAGAATTGCACTGACAAGTAGTGGATATAGGCAGCTGCATATAATTGCATCAATTACAGCTACATTGTTATGAAATAACCTTGGGTAGGACATTATGGTTGTTGGAGGAGGTTATCTAGGAGACATGAACTCCTATTGACCTGTGATTTGGACACAGGCAACCACAGACTTTTCATCTTTCCATGTTTAGAATGTACAGTCTGTCCACCATTCTCACAATGGTAATCATTTTTAAGGATGCAACCTTGAGAAAACAAGATCTTTTTCGGACCATCTTGACTGAATACATAACAGAACCCAGTTACCACCTCTATATAAACTTTAAGATTTTGGCAAGCAGTTGTGGAGATCTACTCCTCTTGTGGCCACCCATGGGAAGTCTGTTGCTTGTGGAATCTGCAAGCTACTAATCTGGAGTGGCCTGCTTCTTTCTCTGGTCTCTCCTTGCCTTCCATGTTCAGGTCTAGTTTCAGATTTCACCCAGGAAGCTGCTGAGTTTGCAGACCAGCAGTGGCACAGGAATGTGCTGCCTACTTAAAGGTCCTCTCTCATCCTACTTAAAGGTCCTCTCTCATTCCTATTCCATCCTCCATAGTCCTATATACTCAACTGACAGAAGCTGAAGCAGGGTAAAATCTACTCTGCATTTCCAAGGCCTCTCCAGCTTGTGGGTAGAAATGATGTTATTATAAAGTTACAATATCTTATTTATAATAATAAAAACAAATAGAAAAGTTATAAATAAATTTGGGGGCTCCTTGGTGGCTCAGTCTGTTAGGCAAGGGACTCTTGATTTTTCAGCTCAGGTCATGATCTCAGGGTCCTGAGATCAAGCCCTGAGCAAGGCTCTGTGCTTAGCACTCAACATACAGTCTGCTTGTCCTCTCCTTCCCACTCTGCCTCTTGGACCCCTCTGCCCCTGCTGCCCTGTTCCCACAGGCACATGTGCAATCTCTCCCTCATAAATAAACAAACAAACAAATAAATAAATAAAATCTTTAAATTTTTATTGGCTCTTGCACCGACTTATAGATTCAAGTCCCCCAGCTCCTGCAATATTCACAACCAAGTATTTCTAGAAAACTCAAAGGGCTGTCTTAAGTGTTCTTATGAATAATTATGCCCCATTGGGACTCTACTATTTCTCCATTAGGTTCCAGAGATCCCTTTGGGCACCATAATGTTCTAGTAATCTCTGCCACTGCTCCCCCAAGCATCATTGCCTATGCATTTAAGCCCATAGCAGAGAAATGGGCAGGAGGTAGAACTCCTCTCTTCCCTTCATGTTATAATTTGTTGGAGGGGTCCCCAAGAAGTGTTGCCTATACACCAATATTTCTGGCACTCTTATGTGAAACTGCTCTTTGGGTTTTTAGTTATTGTTTTCTCTCTTTCTGGACATGCATCCAGGCTGGAGGTGGATTTTAGTGACAACCACTATGTTGTACTCAAAATTTTCATTCTCTTTCAATGACAAAGCCTTTTTTTAAGTGCATCGTACCTGCTTCCTTCTTCCCTATAGAAGAACACTTTGCCAGGAGGCTTCTCAGACCCTGTGAAAGTAGACTTGGGTCAGGGCCATACCAGAATACTCTAGACATATCAGAATGTCAGCACTAGACATAGATTGGGCTAAAAATGAAATCCTTGCTATAAAAATAAGAATATATGTATAGATTCGTAGAACTGAAAGGTCGATTGGTAGTCTAATGTTTAGTTCAAAAATGAAAACAATAATGGCAATTTCAGAGGAGAGCAACTCAAAGCTTAATAGTCTTAAGGGGTAGAGAGTTTGAGTGGGAGACAGATTGGAATTCCAAAATGGACTTCCCCCCCAAAATGAAGAAGATAATTCTGGAGATAGAAGCCTGGTGTTAGCACTATTGGTGTGAAATACCTTTTATATTTAATATTGTTATCTTAAAAATGGTAAATACTAAGAGAATATGGAGAAAATTAAAGCTTGGATACTGTACACCTCTTCCTTAAAAAATATGTAATAATTTTCACTCCCTCCTACCAGTTAGTGAAAACATTTATTCTTTACTTTTCTTTTTAATGTGATAATTAAAAAATGTTTTGTTGGTTACTCCTTGTAATGTATGAACATCAAGGAAAGGGATAGTTTTCCATGTACAATTATATCACTTCTACAAAATTAGGATAAGACAGCTTAGTGAGGCTCCTTTTGAGACTGCTCTGAGTTGGTTTCAGTTTCCTTCTGCTGGTTCTTCAGAATGAACTTCTTAAGGTTTTGCAGGGCCCAGACCTGATGCAATGATAGAAGAAAGGGTTCCATCAATGCTGATTGTATCTCATTGAATTTTTCTCTCCCTTCTCTTGGGTTCCTGAGGGTACTCTGGGATAGTGGGGAAAAGCTAAGTGAAATTATCAGCATATACTGAGCACTGGAGAAGCTTGCCTGAAAGCGCCGAATTTCTCAATCTGATTTAGAACCAAAGATTAAAGTGGAAGTCCATGACTCTTCCCTTCTAGGTTCCCTGAACTCTTTCCCTAGAACCTGAACTTTATTCTCACTCTTGAGTCTCTGGGAGGAATTGCCTTTGTACACTATAAAGCATTATGTTACTGATATTAGAGTAGTCATCATAGGAGATAGAATATCAGAGCCAATTCATTTAGCAGCCTTTGAGGAATATTTCTCAGCTACCTTGTGTTCTTCTCCACTGACATAATGATTGCTACCTCAGAGGGCAGAAATGAGCAATGTCATCAGACACCCCTGAGGTGTTTCCATTCCGGATGTTCACTGTTTTGGTTTGCTAATGGAGCTGCTGAGTCCATACTACTCTACAGCAGGAAATACAAATGGGAAATCCACCCTTCATTGCCTTGCAGAACACACTCATCATGGACTACAGAGAAGAGCTGCCTTGTGCCCTCTCCCCATCTCCAAACTCACAGTAAAATAACTTTTCAAGGTACCTTTGGATTTTTGATATAGAGAGAGTTTCCTGATTTGGGTGAAGAGAAAGATAATGACCCAATCTTTAATGTGATGTGTTTAGGCCCAAAAGTCACTTCATAGGTTTCTTCTGTCTCATGATACTGTTTTCTTCTAATGAGTAATACATCAGTACCCCTGAAATGATTCAACCCCTGAAATGATTCAACCGTCTTCAGTGGATTTCTGGAAGAATATGTCTTCAAGGATGTCATTTATTTGCAGAGGAGGCACTATTAACAGTTAGCATGCTAGTCCAGGGTTGCGCTTAATGACAGAATAACTTAAGATGAGGTTTGAAATACAAACCTTTAAAGGTTTTATATACTGGTAGCTTGCTTTGCGTTCTGAGCAGTGCTTACTAATTAGTTTTACATGTTGTCAAAACTTTTCCAACATCTCATTTTTCTAGCTTAATAACCTTAGCCTACTTCTTACTGAGCATGTACCTCTGCTAGTTTTCTTCAACAGATGGTATGGTGTGAGGAAAATCAATAGCTTATTTTTAACAGCACTGAGATGGATAAGCCCAGGAAGAGTTTCAGTGAAACTTTGCATCCTCCTGACAGGGAAATGCATGTTTTTCCTATTTCAGCCTGTACATTTTACAAGCAGCAATTGGCAATCTTGCAGAACTTCTCAAGGTTAGATCTAGTGGCGCTTTAAGTTCTTCCTGAATGTGGCCACGAATGTGTATCTAACCACGCTTTCCAGCCAAGTTCAATTCCATAGAGCTTTCTTAGTAGAATGTGCTCAATAAATATTAAGACTGCCTAAGTAAAAGAAAGCTGTTAATCACCTGCAGCTAGGTGGTGGTGGTGATTGAAGAAAGAGAAATCTTAACACTTTCCACGTGTCATAAGGCACAAGGTTAGTGTGTTTGTATATTTCATTTTAAGTACCTGTCAAGGTAACCCAAGTTGTAACCGACTTGATTTGGCTGATTGTTAGAGAAAAGAATACTGTTGAGTTGATTTAATCAAAGCTGGAAGCCATTTTGCACACTTGGGCATAATTAATTCATATGTCTATTCTGGTGGGTATATAGCTATTGCTAAATCTTAAAATCAAGAACATTCTAGTGCAAAATTGCCTTGGAGCAAAAACTCTGTATTTTTTATATCACTTATCATGGTAAGATGCATCTTTATTAAAAATTGTGCCTTCTATCCAGAAATAGTAATTCATGACCAAAAATGTCATTAAAATGAACACCACTGGGAGCCAGTGGATTTCGGAAGAACCAGACTTGAGTTCTTTGCTTCACTATTCACTTTCACCTTTCCAAGAAGAGTACCATCCATATTTCCTTAGTGTCTGTTTTTCTCCTAAACTTTACAGAGCTCTATCACTTTAACCACATCTCTACTCATTTCCACTAAACTTTCTTTCTCTAAGAGTAAGGTCATAAAATTCTACAAATAATCATTTATAGAATGGTTTGTGTCTCATAAAGAGTATCTTCTTTCTTTCTTTCTTTCTTTTTTAGTTTTTTTTTCTCCCCAAATATGTTTATTTTAATTTTTCAACGTTACAAGATTGATTGATGCACCACACCCAGTGCTCCATGCAATACGTGCCCTTCTCATTACCCACCACCAGGCTCGCTCACCCCCCTACCCCCTCCCCTCCAAAACCCTCAATTTGTTGTTCAGAGTCCACAGTCTCTCCTGGTTCATCACCCCCTCCGATTTCCCCCCATTCACCTTTCCCTTCCTTCTCATGATGCCCTCCATGATTTTCTTTATACTCCACACATAAGTGAGACTATAAGATAATTGACTCTCTCCGCTTGACTTATTTCACTCCGCATAATCTCTTCTAGTCCTGTCCATGTTGATACAAAAGTTGGATATTCATCCTTTCTGATGGAAGCATAATATTCCATTGTATAGATGTACCACATCTTCCTTATCCATTCATCTGTTGAAGGGCATTTTGGTTCTTTCCACAGTTTGGCAATTGTGGCCATTGCGGCTATGAACATTGGGGTACACGTGGCCCTTCTTTGTACTGCATCTGCTTCTTTGGGG
>CM052807.1:59057699-59097869 GCA_028533885.1 Nasua narica
GAGGCAATTATCTTATGGTCTCACTTACGTGTGGAGTATAAAGAAAATCATGGAGGGCATCGTGAGAAGGAAGGGAAGGGCGAATGGGGGGAAATCGGAGGGGGTGTTGAACCAGGAGAGACTGTGGACTCTGAGCAACAAACTAACGGTTTTGGAGGGGAGGGGGTGGGGGGGTGGGTGAGCCTGGTGGTGGGTATCGAGAGAGGCATGTACTGCATGGAGCACTGGGTGTGGTGCATGAACAATCAATCTTGTAACACTGAAAAATTAAAATAAACAAATTTGGGGAGAAAAAAAAAAAGAAATGCAACAGATTTCTACACATTGAAAAAAAAAAAAAGAAAAGAGACAGACAGGCAAAGAATCACCAGGGAAATGCAAACCAAAAAGAAAGCAAGAACAGCAATATTAAAATCACTCAAATGGGATTTAAGGTTAAAGGCACTAAAAAGGTGAAAGAACAACACTG
Source organism: Nasua narica (assembly GCA_028533885.1). Taxonomy (NCBI): domain Eukaryota; kingdom Metazoa; phylum Chordata; class Mammalia; order Carnivora; family Procyonidae; genus Nasua; species Nasua narica. The sequence goes on from CM052807.1 coordinate 59,058,169, forward strand.
TATCGTGGAGTTTCAGCAGGAAAGGATTAAGAGAATGTAGTAAATGTAATATCTGGATAAATGACAAGAATTTTCCAAAACTGATGAAAACCTGATATCTTAATCACTTAATATCTATATCTATAGCACTTATTCAAGAATTGCTAGGAATCCCATAAATAGTAAACCATATCATACCAAAAGTACTTAAAAACAAAGACAATACAGAAGCATTTACCCAGACAAAGCCCTATTTTGGCTGTCCTAATACAGCAGAAAAGTGATAGTAGCCAGAAGAAAATGGAATGATATCTTTCACAAAAGAAAATACAAAAAAATGGGAGGGGAAGGAGAATAAAGATTAAAAGTTCTAAGGCTGTAATATTGCTAGGGAAGTGGGGAAAAGTCATCATTGTTATTATGCTATAATAAGTTTCCTCACTGGAGATAAAAGGAAAAAACAAGTGCCTGCTGCTTACTAGGAATATACATTAGACCTAAGATTGAAAACACAAGGTAGGAAAAAGATGCGCAACACAAACACTTCAACAACAGGGAGGGGATCCCCATCGAACAGTGTAAGATGGTAAGGGAAGGGGCATTATTAAAGATGAAGAGAGACATTCCATAAGGACAGGTATTAATCTACCAGGAATATACAACAACACTAAATGTATATGAATCTACAATATTGTTAGGACAGACCACTGTCGTCCCTGGTAGAGAGCTTGGCTGGACCCCACTGACAAGGAACTCTGGATGGAACCAGGGTCAGGATTAGGGTATAGAAACTTACTGCTAGAGATCTCTGGTCCTCTATGCCCCTAATGTGAGTTATTTTGATATCCGGGCAGTAGCTAAAGTTTACTATTACTGTGTTGATAGTTTTCAGACTAGTTAGAAACCTAGAGTGGAGGCTAAGAAACCCTGGGTACTGACCTACACTAGGTAGTAAAATTTTAAAATGTAACCAAACCCTCTGATTTCTGGTGAAAAATATGGCTCAAAGTTAAGGAGATTTACACAAAGATATCATCCTTGCCTTCAACCAACTTACATTCTGTGGATGATGAACCTATAAAAGTAATTAAAATACAAGGTTATGATAAGTGTCATAAGAAAGGAGAAGTGGGCACCTGGGTGACTCAGTGGATTAAGCATCTACCTTTGTCTCAGGTCATGATCCCAGGGCCCTAGGATGGAGCCCCATATGGGCTCCCTGCTGAGCAGAGTCTATTTCTCCCCTTCCTTTTGCCCCTCCCAACCATTCCTCTTCTCTCTCTCTCAAATAAATAAATAAAATCTTAGAAGAAAAAAAAAAAGAATGGAAAAGTAATAGTATATATAGCTTAGGATGCTAACTATCATAAAGAGAGTTACAAATAAGGGCAAGTTAAAAAATATTATATTTGAAAAAATAAATTCAAAGCCTCTGATTCTAATGGCGGGTGAAAGAAACCCAGGATTTTACTACACTTCCAGTGCCGGAACTTCCATGAGATTAAAATGCAGTAACATCAAATCTCTATGGGTCCTATTAGTCAGGGCATCACACACCCTTGATCCTTGCATTTAAGTACAGTTGGAGATCTATTCTTTAAATAATGGCTTAACAAAAGAAATACACAGAAGATCAAAATGTAAAAAAAGGGGCAAAGTTTCTGTGAGCCCCCACTTCATGCAGGTTTCTGTGGGAACTGTTTTGCTTGGTGGAGTCAGATTTCTACATTCTCTGGTGAGCCTTCAGGAAGTGTGCATCTCTTTAGAAGGGATGAAAACACAGGTCTCCCACTGCCTTCAAAGCACTGCCATGGTGAGTCATCCCGAAAGAACAAAAAGAACGCAGTTGAGACAAGCTGCAGGTTCCTAAATAGCATCTTTCAAGCCCTTCCATGTAAAAACCACAGAGCAGAAATCTAAAGAAAGCACAGGTGAGTCCAGAAAATGACTGATAGAATAATTATCCTATTTAATTATCGAGGTACCTAATGTAAACCAGGACCATATGACCCCAAAGCCCCCCTTTTCCATCTATCTTAATATAAATCAAGCCAACAGCTCTCAGTTTAAGATGTAGCTTGATTATTTCCTGCAGAAATGGTAAGCCAACCAAAAGTAGTAATTGTTATGTTATGTCCAATATCAGATCAGAAAACAAAACTAAGTTCTTTGTAGTGTAACTCCTTAATTCTGAATATTATTCTTTGCTTGCCCAGGGAGGATAGAGATTTGGGTGAAGAATCAGAAAAGACTGTCAATGTTTATTGTATATCCATGTGTCTATGGAGGGAAGAAAGGATTTAAAAATTAGCTCAGTTACCCAAGCAGGATATTTTCAAAACCATGGGTTCTGATGTGTCTGTGCCCTGACAAATTGAGGACATGCTCTATGTCAGGCACCGACAATCTACTGGGGATATAACAATGCACAAAACAAAGTCCCTAACCTCAGAAAGCTTAAGTTCTAATTGAAAACACACAATAATTATAAACCATAATAAATAATGTGTTGGGAGAGCACCAATACTATAAAGAAGGAATAAAGCAGGGTAATAGAGATTGGGAGTATTAGAGAATGAGAGAATTGCTATTTTCTATGTAGGTGGTCAGAGAAGACCCTAGTCCCAAGGTGATATCGGAGCAGAAACATGAGGAAATGAGAGAATCAGATGGTATGCTAACTGGAGGACTTGCAGGGGACCAGAGACTACTGTGGACCAGATAACCACAGTAAGTGAAAATGAAGTGGAATAAGCTCAGCGTGCTCAAGGAACAACCAGGAGGCCCCTCTGGCTCCTGGGGCTAGCCAGGGCAGCATGATAAACGGGGCAAGTAGTACGAGGATGAGAGATAATGTCAGAAAAGGAGTGGGAGACGGAAGATCACAAAAAGTCTTGTTGTCCATGGTAGGAACTTGAGCTCTTCTTTTGTATGAATCCTTTGAAGGATTGTGAATGGAACAGTGACTTATATTTTAAAATGATCATCCTGGTTGCCCTATGGAAGTTAGACAAAAGTGAGACAATAGCTGAAGGTAGGAGACCAGAAATGTTGAAGGGTACTGCAACAATCCAGGCAAGAGGTGATGGCAGCTTAATACTACATTAATGATGATACACTGTGGGCACTCGACAGAAACAGGATGCACCTCCATTCAAACTTCACTGCAAATGTCACTACTGATGACCACACACACACACACCCACACACACCCCAAAAGGGCATGAAAAGGTTTATTATTCATACAATATGTTTTTTTGGAAAGAACAGGACACACCTCCTAAGAAGGCCCAAAAATGGCCTGAGAGAGCAGGAAAAGAGGCACTTGGGGTTCTGTGGTGCTTAGTAAGTGGGGCTGGATGGAGAGTTCCCACTCACAGTTTGAACCTCCCACTAAGTCCAAGGTAGGAGCACTCGGGGCTTTCTCATCAGCTTTCCTGGATATGGGGCAGAAGGGCTAAGGGAACAGGGAGGCTTAAAAACAGTAAGCAAACACCCAAAATGGAGTCAGATTCTTCATTATATAATGGTAGAAGTGGTAAGAAATGATCAGATTCTAGAACTATCTTTAGGACTGAGGTGTTAATATTTACACCTAAAACGAAACTTGGGGTGTCAGCATAAGAGAGAAGTTAGGGATAATTCCCACTCTCACTATATTTTGACAAATAAAAATTTAAAAAACCTAAAAAATCAGTAATAAAGTTGTATTACTTGTTCAAGGGGTTTTCCATCCTACTTCTATATTGAAGGTTTTATTTAAATATAAAGACCATGTCCTTTATTTCTTTTTAATCCTCTTTGACTTCCCCAACCACTTTTTCTGGGAACTAGGACAATGTTCTGCAAGCAAGAATATTAAAAAAAATATGTATCTGTTGAAAAGATTTACAATGACACATTATTGGAGTACTATGTTGACTTAAAACCACATGCTACCTTGCTTAGCACTCAAGTCAAACACTGACTTTAAATGACATTCTCTTAAATATCCCATATTATAAAACTAGAATTTCATATCATTATTTATCACAGATACACTTAAATATCTGGGGTAAAGAACCTTTTACTTACATCTTTTATTTCAAAAGTGACCTTTTATTATTTTATAGCTAATTAAGGAGACAGCTGTGTTATAATAAAAATGTCCTCCTAAAATAGGAACTTAAAATTCTTGGTTTTATTCACATTTTTGCCATAAAACAGGGAAATGTGTGGTCCTGGGTACCTGGGTTCTCTTTTCTGAATCTCATCAGTAAAATGAGGAAACAGGATTCAATAATACCCAGGGTTATTCTTCCAGTGACACTATGTAAGTGCTGACAGCAAATGTGGAAGTTTCAAGAACACTTGAACAATTGCATGGATTCACACAATTAATTGGAACAAAACCCTTCACCTTTGTCTTGTCATGTACAAGTGAAATGGTTTTGTGGTTGGAGAAATGCAGAGGAAACATGTAGTTCCCAAGTTAGAATATTTTTATGAGAACTATTTTTAAATATGTTTTTTAATGACCACGTATGTCTCATAGAAAATAAGAAAAATACTAAACAGTATAGAGTATATTTAATGAAAATTAACAGAATGGATTGGGTTCTACATTCCTGATCTCTTGAGATTTAGAAAGAATAAACTCAATAAACCTATGTTATTAGAACTTAACTGTCAAATGCTTTACAAACCTAGAGTCAAGTGTTTTATAGGTTATTCTTTTAAAACAAATGCAAGCTGCCTAAAATTATGTTGGCCCTAGATTATTAATCTCAAATATAAAAGTATTATTCAATATAAAACTGTCAAAGTTATGATTGTAGTTTAGATAGCCCATCAAAAGAAAAGAAAATTTTACATGTAATTTAAAAAAAAAAGTTAAAAAGTTTGGAAAATTATGGCTAAAAATAATATAAAGCTATAATTCAACCTTGTCCTTTTGACAACTAAGGATGTGCTTTCAGAATTGATATAAACGGATTTAGAAAACAAAGTTCTGTCTCAGAGACAGTACCACTCACTCCCACAGAAATTACTCTCTAAAATGTCTCCAGTGGTTACTTGATATATCCAATTCTCTGTTCTATGAAAAGAATCTCAACCTTCATTTTGCTCAATGCCTGACAAATTTGTAATTACTTTGATAATTCAGTTTCCAATTCAAGTCCTATCATATCTTGCATTCTAGTTGTTCTTCATGCACCTATCTGTGTTATCACAGATAGCTTCTTGGAAAGAAAGCCTGTGGCTGCTCATCTTTGTATGCCTAGAACCTTACACAGTTCTTAGCACATGAGATGATTTCAGCAAATGTTTGCTCTACTAAATCAATGGGTTCCATCCAAAATCAGTGATTGGAAACTGAACCAGCAAAATAAAATCTAGTCATTTGCTAAGCGATCTAGATTTAGTGATTAGAAAACACTAAGTTCGGTTATAGAAGAGCTACTTCAATATTTACTAAAATGGAAGATATTTTTGCCTAAGAAAGAAGACTGGGAAATTTTCAGCAAATATGTGCAAAGATGGCATGTCTCATGGAATTAGGAAAGAATCAGTGCGGGCTGGAAGCTATATTAGAGACAGGTGAGTATCAGTCCTGTATTACAGCTAGAAGAGAGTTTCTATAGTTTCATAAAATATTCTTAGAAAAAAGAACCCCCATGCTGCTTGTATTTTATTCTTGTTTAATTTCATCTACCTTAGAATCACTGGTAATTCTTAAAAATTCCAACTTCAACTCTGTTTACAGTTAATAAAGTTAAGATTGTTTTCCTTATTGGATCACAGTTGTTTTTTTTTAAAGATTTTATTTATTTATTCGACAGAGAGAGAGAGATCAAAAGTAGGCAGAGAGGCAGGCAGAGAGAGAGAGAGGGAAGCAGGTTCCTCACTGAGCAGAGAGCCCGATGTGGGGCTCAATCCCAGGACCCTGAGATCATGACCTGAGCGGAAGGCAGAGGCTTTAACCCACTGAGCCACCCAGGCACCCCTGGATCACAGTTTTAAAGAGTGAATAGCAGCAATGATAATGGAAATGAGGGAACCCTAGGGGATAGATACAGGTTACAGAATTAGACAAAATATTGCTTGGAGATCCATGTCCCAGAGCTGCCCTCTGTTCCAACCTTGGGAATTCCATGTTTTATTATAAGGATCAGCAAGTGGGGCTGATACTAACAAAACAAAATTTCCCCATAGCAGAGCTTATCTCACTTTATGTAACTTACTTCTTACAGCTCTTATACCTTGATGACCACCACCAATCATCAGCAAGCACCACCAACATTTCTGGGACCAACCTTGACCCTAGGCAGGAGGGATGTACATACTAGCCCAGCGCTCTGGGGTTCACTTTTAATTCACCTAATGAAAATCTGACTCTAAATGTGACTGCTGATTTTGATACCTAAGATTTTGTTCAACGCTATGTTTAAGACATACAGTCTACTTTAGCACCCAGTTAATTGCTAAGGGGCCTGGAAAACCAAAGTACTGCAAGGCTAGGCTTGGCATTCTGACGGAAGGTAGCAGAGTGTTTCTAGGACATAACTCAAGGGAATGGCAGTAGATAAATATTCACTCAGAGCAACATCTAAGGCAGAAACATCACAGAGTGACCTTCCAAGTTGGCAAAGCATAGAAGAATCATGGTATTCAGAGATTTAGGTTGGTAAGCAAAATTCATAACTATTTGGGTCCTATGCTTGTTTCTAAACCCTGGACACTTTTTTTTTTTTTTTTTTTTGCCTTAATGTACCATTCTAGCCCTAAGGCAAGATAAGGCTCTGGAAGCTTTACCTTCATAAGAAGCAATAACTCTTTTAGAACTGTATTAGACTAATTCATTATTCAAGAAATCTTACTGCCTATTTATTGAATTCCTTATATAATTCTAAGTGATTGCTGAGCACTGTTAAAGGCATTGCGATAGTAGCATTTAAAAAAAAAAAACACAAGCAAAAATGTCTGCTCTTTTGAAGTTTATATTCTGATGGCTTTCTTCCTTCATCTACTGCATGCATGATACCAGCCCTCCCAAAAAGTCTGTGGTTGCAGCCTAAGGCTAGTCTCTACCTACAAGAGCAGTGGTTAAAGGGCTTACTGTGATCCCTGGTCCTCTGATGTGTGTGTGTTGTGTTGGGGGGAAGGGTGGAGTTGAGTAGCTATGGGCAATTATATTTGCAGTCCAAATATCGATTAAGGAAACTCAATAGAATCTTGATGCCATTAATGAATCTTCTCATAAACACATCCTTGTAGGATGAGAAAATAGGTTCCTAAGAGGTACAAATGATGCTGGTCTAGAATCACCTACCGTAGAATGCTATTGTTGATGTCATATTTTTTATTAGTCAAAGCTTAAAGAAACAGAAACATTTTGGGGTTTTTAAAGCAGAAACTGACATGATGCAGAGAATTATATGCTTGCAGAATAGTTGGAAGTTGTAGAAGATGTAGTTTACTATGGGGCCTTTGGGAACAGTCCTAGAACAAAAGATCATCACTGGAACTATGCCAGGAAGGAGGGAGACCACTACTTCCTCTGAAACTGCCACTGTTCACCACACAGAAAACTGGACAATGGACACTGAAACATTACCTGAGAAAATCCATGACCAGGATCATGCTTGAGAGAAGAAAGAGACAATGGGCTGGCGGGGAGGGTGGGGGGAGAGGAGCAAGAGGAGGGGAGAGCAGAAAGATGGTTTTCACTTTGCTTTTGCCTTCCAAATTTTCTGCAAGCGCATCTAAATAGTGGAATTAATTTGGTGCCAGAACCCTAGCCGCAAGAGAATCTAAGAAGGCAAAATGGAGGATGAATGATCCAATTCATAATATCTAACATACTGCTTAACCTCCAAGGTAAATCTATGAAAGTGCACTCCTGGATCTTCACCATACCTAATCAATCAGCTTCTGGGTACAAAAATTGACATATTAACAAACAGTAACCCTGAGTGAATCTCATGCTTAGGAAAATTTGGGAAACATTAATTAGAATGATCAGGATAAGATCTTGGATATGTAGTCATGTTATGCATATTCAGAAATTATTTTTTTAATAAGGTATTTTTTAAGAGAAATATTAAGTCATGCTTATATATAATTTAATCTGATGAACATGACTGTACTCTGAATCAGAAAGTGAAATGCTTATCACCTTAGGTAATTCACTTTGCATTGCCAAATGGAAAAAAAATCTCCACTCAGTGTTTTGCTCTACTTCTTCATCTAATTGGGACAAATATTGACAGTTTGGTGGCTGCATTTTATTACAGGAGTTTCCCTAGTGCTCTCTCTGGGGATATTTCAAAGTAATGTCCCATGCAAACCTCAAAATTTATTCTTTTCTAGTTTGCAAGCAAGGAATAACAGTTTAGCATCATCCCAAAGAATGAGAAATTGCTCATTTAGGAGAGCAAAAATGTGTTTTCTTTCTTTATCTAAGCAACAACTTCCATTGAACAAATGATTGCATGTGGCTTCTGATGACTTTTTGATTTAAATGTATTAAATTGCTCAATTCAAAAATAAGCAGGAATTTATCATTCAAAGTGAAACATGAAATCAACCTTGCATATAACCTTGCTCATAGTGCCTTAAACAATGTTGGCCGGTTTAATGAAAGATGAATTCCCTGTGCTGATTTACTTTGCTAAAATAATGCCTCTGCAGCCATTTCCTAAAGCGATTTAAGTATTTCCCAGAAATATTCATGGTTTCTGAGGTTTCCTTAAATGTGAATTTCAATCATATAATTAAGAGAATGTTTTAGTCATAGTAACACTGGCTGCTCTAACAAACAACTCACAAATCTTGGTAGCTTACCACAATGAAGGGTAATTTCTCATTCATGTCATGATCCAGTTGAGGATTCAGTGGTGAGTCTTCCACATTAATGATTAGGAATCCAGTCTCTTTGCATCTAATGACTCCACCATCTTCAAAGCAGGAGCAGAAAATATTCGCTGTAAAGTGCCAGAGAGTAAATATTTTAGGCTTTGCCAGTTAAGAGGAAAAATCAAAGATATTATCTAGATATTTATATAACAAGAGAGAAAACACATTTCAACAAATGTTATTTTGGTGAAATTCAAAATACAGTAACTAAGTACATAAGCACAGTTCTTAGTAATACAAGTCTACTAATAAAAAATGAAATTATTTTGTTGGGGGTTATACTTTTGCTTAATGGGGGTTTAAAATTAGTTTCCCTATTATCAAAATGTTGCAAATGTTTATCAATTAATGATCTGTAATGAGTTTTTCATATTTCATTTTTTCACATAGATAAGCTTTGCCAATACAGATATCAATCCATGAATGTTTGATTTTAATTGACCATTTTCTACTCTTAGAAGGCATTTTCAGGATACTATTAGATTTTTCTCTTGCCTTTTAACCTGTCTTTACACAGAAGACTAATCACTTGTGATTGAAGATCAGAAGGAAGTTCCTCAATTGAATGATTATATGGATTTTGAAATATGAAAATTTCTTTTGTACTTGCTTAGAGATACCAAAAAAAACTGCCAAAAAACTACTCTTTGAACAGTAGTTTGAGCTGGTAAAACACATCACCGCAAATTTCTGTGGGATTAGAGATTTGGGCACTTTGTTTGTTCCAAATTTTTATTTAAATTCCAGTTACTATATTGGTTTCAGGTATAGAATTTAGTGATCCATCAGTGCTTACATAGAACACTCAGTGCTCAACACGAGTGCCCTCCTTTATACCCACCACCCATTTAACCCATCCCCTGCTCACCTCCCCTCCATCAACCCTCAGTTTAGCTTCTATAGTTAAGACTCTCCTATGGTCTGCTTTCCTTTTTTTCCCCTTCCCCTATGTTCATCTGTTTTATTAAATTCCACATATAAGTGAAATCATATGGTATTTATCTTTGTTTGACAGGCTTATTTCACTTCGCATAATATACTCTAGCTCTATCCACATCACTGCAAATAGCAAGATTTCATTCATTTTGATGGCTAATATTCCATTGTATATATATATACCATTTCCTTGTCCATTCATTAGTGGATGGACATTTGGGCTCTTCCCATAGTTTGGTCATTGTTGATAATGCTGCTATAAACATTGGGGTGCATGTGCCTCTTTGGGTCAGTATATTTGTATCCTTTGGATAAATACCTAGCAGTGCATTTGCTAGATCTCAGGGTAGTTCTAACTTTTTGAGGAAACTCCATACTGTTTTCAAGAGTGGCTACACCAGTCTGCATTCCCACCAACAGTGTAAGAGGGTTCCCCTTTCTCTGCATCCTCATCAACATATTGTTTCTTGTGTTGTTCATTTTCGCCATTCTGATAAGTGTGAGGTGGTATCTCATTGTGGTTTTGATTTATATTTCCCCGACAATGAGTGATATTGAGCATCTTTTCATGTTTGTTGGTCATCTGGCTGGCTTTTTGGGAAAAATGTCTACTTACATCTTCTGCCCATTTCCTAACTGGATTATTTGTTTTTTGGGTGTTGGTTTTGGTAAGTTCTTTATGGATTTTGGATACTAAAATATTTTATATTTTAAAATTTGGATGTCTTTATTGGATATGTCATTTGCAAATATCTTCTCTCATTCTATAGGCTATCTTTCAGTTTTGTTGATGGTTTCTTTTACTGTGCAGAAGCTTTTTATCTTGATGAAGTCCCAATAGTTCATTTTTGCTTTTGTTTCCCTTGCCTCAGAAAACACGTCTAGTAAGAATTGTTACAGCTGATGAAAAAAGGTTCTCCTCGAGAATTTTGATGGTTTCCTGTCTCACATATAGGTCTTTCATCCATTTTGATTGGTTTTTGTGTGTGTATGACAGAATGGTGCACTTTCATCATTCTCGTTTTCTCAACACCATCTGTTGAAGAGACTATCTTTTTCCTATTGGATATTCTTTCCTGTTTTGTCAAAAATTAGTTGACCATATAGTTGTGGGTTCATTTCTGGGTTTTCTATTCTGTCCCATTGATCTATGTGTTGTTTTGAGCCAGTACCACACTATCTTGATGACTATAATTTGTAATAATGCAGTTTGGAATGGAAATTTTGATTTTTGTTTTAAATTTACTGCACAGAAAGTACATAAAACAGCTTGACATCACTTATGACTCAAACAACATTAGTTGTTATGGAAATGACTTTATGTAGTGTTTCCCACATATAAGGGGTATTTTGCCTTCAAATTTGGGTTGAATTCATTAAACATTACCAATATTATAGAAAAAGTTGACTCCCAGGATGCCTGGGTGACTCAGTTGGTTGCCTGCCTTCAGCTCAGGTGGATCTCAGGGTCCTGTGATCAAGACCCACATCAGACTCCTTGCTCAGCAGAGAGTCTGCTTCTGCCTCTCCCACTCCCCCCCACCCCCGGTTGTGCTCTTTCCCAAATAAATACATACATACATACATACATACATACACACACACATTAAATTAAAAAGTAGCTGCCTTCCAAAGTTATTCAGTATTTGATAATAGTGGCTGAGTACAGTTTCCTTGTTCAGAAAAATTTCCACTTTTGACTCTACTGTTTTGACAATAAAATACTAACACTGCTAAACCATAAAACTGCTGTAGGATGGCAAGTCAGGCTACTTCTGTTCTTTATAAAAATTCATGGAGCTGATGATGGATAGATCCATGAGATCAAATGAAGTACACTTTTGGCACTTGTTTCAATAACGCATGATAGATTCAAATATTTTCTGCAAAATCCCTGCTCATGAATAACATAATGAACAACCATGGGCTTTAAGTACCTCATTTTTTCACTACTTTTGTGAATTTGTCCAACTAAGCCTTTCTCTGCTCCATACATACTTTCACCATATCAGTTGTAATACGTCTTAGCAGATACCTCTTCAGGTTGTGCTAATGTTTTCTCAGTGTCTCCGGAAATGTGTTCACCTGTGGTTTCTCCACTCAGATGATTCAGTGACTTTAAATTTGGCATCAAATAAACAATTGAGTAGTGTAGGTAACATTTACTCTTCAAGAATCAAGATAAACCACTTAAAATTATATGCCTTATTTTTTAAATAAATTATCAATGTTGTTCCCAATATCCTAGATGATATGTGCAACTATTCTCATCAGAAGCGTTAATAGTTTTGAATTCATTTTCTCTGGCCACATTTCTTCAGCTTCTAAAACACAATTCAGTTAATCACATCAGTAAATAGCTCTCTTTGTGTGGCTAGCAAATGAGCCACTGGGAAACTTACATAAGTTTTTAGCCTCATTGTTTTTTGTTTTACTTTTGTGAAGAAAGTGTATGTAATAAGATACTTTAACATTTTCTTATTTTTCTGGACATTGCTTTCCTTCACTTGGAAATATTTTAATGTGTCTGCTAACATCAATGCATATTGCATTCTTTTCCTTTTTCTGCTCTAACAAAACAGCATAAACTTAATAATTTAATACCTTACAAATTTATTATCTTACATTCCTGGAGATCAGAAATCTAAAGGGGGTCTTACTGAGATAAAATCAAGGTGATGATGGGGCTGTGTTCCTTCTGGAAGATGGAGTAGACAGTCTGTTTCCCGGTCTTTCCTAACTTCTGTAGGATTCCTGGATTCCTTGGCCCATGGTCCCCAGCCAGCAATCTCATGACTCCAATTTCTGCTTCCATCATCCCACTTCTTGACCGTCCTGCTTCCTTTTTTAAGGACCACTGTGGTTACACTGGGACACTAAGACATGTCCTAATGTCTTCCTGGAATGGTAAGATTCCAAACCAAATAGCTAGAACTGCAGGTCTGCTGTTTTGAGGGATTTTAAATAGCTTAAATATCCCTTATGTTTCTAGTATAAAGGGCCATTTTATGTCATATTGGCATAAACTGTTTTATAAAATGGAAAGTGTTCCTAATGGTGTTTCAATATTTGTGCTGATACAAAGTAAGTTATTACTTTGCACTAGGTGGCTTGGCCACTGAAAGAATACTGTATTGCCAGGGAAACAATCTTATTTTTTTAGAGAACAAATTTACGTTTTACCAAGTTCTTTGCTTCTGTTCACTGATTTCTAATTGAGTTTATGATTCAGGCTGAGAATTGAGAAGTTATTTGTAGTAGGATAGGTAAACCTCAGCATATTATATAAAATGCACTGTGTTTAAAAACCACTGTGTTTAAAAAAAAACATTTTAAATCCCTCTTTACAAACACTAAAGTAAAAAAATATGCCTTTCTGGGTTGTAAACAAGTGGTAGCAGTAGTAGAGTACTGTATAGTGAACATTAAATAAAAGCCCAAACTGGATGGGGCACCTAGGTGGCTCAGTGGGTTAAAGCCTCTGCCTTCAGCTCAGGTCATGATCTCAGGGTCCTGGGATCGAGCCCCGTGTATGGCCCTCCTCTGTGCCTTACTTGTAATCTCTGTCTCTGTCAAATAAATAAATAAAATCTTTGAGGGGAAAAAAAAAAAAGCCCAAACTGAAATGTGCAGAAAATAGAATTTGGTTAATTTATGGACTCATCTTTAGTTTTGTGCTTAACACTTTTAAAGACGAGATTCCTGAAATAGATTAGTATATTCTGTGAAAGACTTACAGTGATCCATTTTATTACACTGTTGCATCACAAAGGACTCGTCCAGGGACCATGACCTGCTGGTGTGTGTATTTATTTACAGAAACAAAAGAAACAAAACATCCACAAACCATCCATTGGGATATAAGGTGGCAGTCACTACTGAAGACTTCAGGTCACTGAGATGCCATACTGTGATTCCAAAAGTTGGTTACAGTAGGTCTTATTGCTTTTGTGATAGGATTTATTCAGACTGCTGCACTCTTCATTTGATGTAACGAAATGTCATTAACCTACTTATTTATAAATAAAGTTCTGTATCTAGATTAAATTTTTAAAATCTCCCTCCATCTCAAGATTCTTAATTTCATAGCATCCATAAAATCCTTTTTGACATGTAAAGTAGCATTCACAGGTTAGAGAAATGAGGATGTGGACATCTTTGGGGGAGGAGGAAGTATTCTTTTGCCTACCACAGTTAGGTTATTGTATAAAGACACAATGCTTTGCCACCTAACTAACAAAATAATCCCCACTCCATTTTGCCTTAAAAGTGTACCATTTGAAGTTCATTTTTCTCTTCATTTCTTGTTTTGACTTGATGAGTATGCACTAAGAGTAAAAAAACAAAATGTCACAGTACAATGATATGCACAGCACTCAAAATGCTGTCCAAGTTTATCTGCATCACTGCAGTGTACAGAGCACTGAGTTAACAGGGTGCAGCAATGAGAGTGCCACACACATGTGGTCTGTTGCAACTATTCAACTCTGCCACTGATAAGCAAAAGCAGACATAGACAATATGTAAATGAATGTGAACGTGGATGTGTTCCAATAAAATTTTATGACATTTCAACTCAAATTTTATATAATTTTGAATGCTGTTAAATATTCTTATCATGTTTGGTTTTTTAATAATAAAATGTAAAGCCATTTTAGTTCATGGCTTGTACAAAAGTAGGCAGTGAGCCAGATTTGGCCTATGGGTTGTAGTTTTTTAACTTTCTTCTAGGATCTCAGAATCCTCTATTGCTAGAGGTTGTGCGGGGTGTGCCTGGTAGTATGCTACTTTATTTCTGCCCACATTCCATTAGCTAGAACTCAATGACCTGGCCGTATCTAATCAGGTTGAGAAAGGTACTTCTTCTGTGAGTCCAAAACAAGGGAACACGGATATTGGTGAATATTAGCATTTCTACCATAGCCTGTTATTTCCAGTAACCAAATTTTCATGCTATCCTCTTTTTCCATGTATAGATTACACTCACTTCTAAAGTTCATTCAAAACCAGAGTCTCAGGTAATGCATGTTCGTTACAATACAGCAGATATAGCTCCTCAGAGCCCTGTGACCTATGAACTTAGTATCTGTCCCTGACATCCACCATAATAAATAGTTCCATATGGAAAGAGTAAAAAAAGGAAATACAACAGTTATTGGTTGGGGGTAATGCAGCTAAACATTATGAAGGCTCCCACCCTCGAGAACAGGAGAAGAACCATGATTCTTCCCTGAGTCTGCTCTCAGGAAGGAACTCTTCCATATTATTCTCTCTAGCCCCTTGACTCTACCTTTTGCAAGGTTCTTCCTTATCTCTTAGCCTCCTTGGCATAGCTGAAGTGTATTTGTTCTTCCTTGGGGATGCGGAGCTTTGAGAGCCCGCTGTCTTTCTAGAGATTATTTTAATGCTTTCTAATTACAAGCTCCCTTGGAGCACCCTCATGGTTTTATGTGCCTTACAATTTTCTCATGAACAAAGCCTAAAATTTATTTGCTTGCAATAAGTACCATGTGCCTATAACCACATCCAAAGATGCTTTCCAGACACTGGTCTCAAATCAGCTTGATTTTATTGTCTATTTCCTCTACTTGTTTTTTTCTTTTTAAAGTGGCTAAAAATGGATATTAATGTGATGTTTGCTGAAAGGGTCTTAGTCACTTTGTTCAACAGAAGTTTTTTGGTTGCTCAAGAACTTTCCCATTCATATCCCTTACTGTTTGGGGCCTAGAGGCTGCAAACATTTCCAACCCTTTAATGGCCACATTTTTAGTTTTTTTCCTTCCATTCTCTCTCATTTCTGCTTACAAAGTGACCAACTCTTTCCTAGGCTTATTTCTTTCTTGTAATAACCTGCCCAGTGCAGACAACACTAGTGAGGAGGATACACTACTACTAACACTGCACTACTAACATTGTTTTCTAACCTGTTTCACTAGAGGTACCTAGCAATAAGCACACGGTCTACCTACCAAATTATTGCTGGCAACAGACTATGGCAAACGTCTTTTCATAGCATAACACTTTCCTAATCTTCAGTCGGCTGACCACCTTCCTATTGCTAAGCCGCAGTCTTTAATTTCCACTGGAAAATGTAGGTATTAGTTAGGCTAAGTGCTGCAGCAAAACAACTTAAATCTCAGCAGCTTAAAATAATTAAGTTTTATTTCTCTTTCATGCCATAATCTGATTTGGTATTCATTGGGGAGCTCTCAATGCAGTCGTTCAGACTCTAGTCCTTCAGAGATCTGGGTGAACAAATAAGATTCCAAACCTAAAGATTCTGAGAAAGTACTATAAGGACTGACACAGGAATTTAGGTATAAGAGGCATTTAAAAAATTCAGGAAAACGTTAACCAAAAATTAGATCCAGATGAGGAACAAGAGTGGCTGGACGCCAAGTTGCAAAGAACCAGGCCAAAGCTTTTAACTATCTCCTCAGATTCTCCTGTGACTGGGATTGATGAAGAAAGTCCAATCACCTGATCTGTTTATATTGGCCTCAGCTGTAGAATCCAAAAGGAAACCAGGGGGATGTCGCCCTCACCCTCCAAAGAGCATCCTGGCATGAGCTGACCAGGTCCTAGGGAGGGAGAGTACCAACTCTAAAAGTAGGAGCTGTCACTCCTTTCTTGTATTAATCATGCTCAGTGTAACCCTGGGAGTTGGTTTAAAAGTTAGGAATAACCTCCATTCCTTTTGTTTTCTTTTGGAACTCCCAAACTTATTTATATTAGGATTATTATGTATTTGGTTCTACGGTGAACTTTCCTTGTTTTAATTTATTTTCCCCAAGTCACTAGTCTCAGTGACTACATCCATCCATCCATCCATCCTCCGTTCGACAACAGTGTATATTACTGTCAGCAAAAACTCACGTGTACCCACTAGTGCGGTGACCTGACCCTCTCCGGGGCTGTTGCACTGCAGAGGGACATTCACACGAATGAAACCTGGTTCCCGGCTCAGCAGAGGGCCCCTCACCTCTCCCCGGTCCCCTGGGCTGCATGGGGTAGGGGTGGGGTAGGTGGTTGGGTGGGGGGGCTCTGGTCTGAACTCCCCCCCACCTCCGGCCCCCTGCCCTCTGTCTCAGGGCCTCAGCAGCGGCCGGGAGTCCTCTGCCCCGGGGCCATTCTCACTCACCTCTTGGCGGTGGCCGTGAGTGGGCCTCCATGTGGCGGGGAGGGTCCTTGGCCGTGCCGGGCGGTGGTGCCCGGCCCTCTGCGGTGCCCGGGAACGCTCCAGGCCGTCCCTCGGGCGCCCGAGGCCGAAAGGCGGCCGTTTCCGGCTCCCGGCGGCCCCTGGGTCAGGGAGCGGGTGGGGTGGAGGAGGAGTGGGAGGAGCCGCTAAGGCAGGCACAGCCGTCCCCTTGGCGGGCTGGGCTGCGTGTTTGCACGCACGCCGCACGCCGGAATGGGAGCTTTCGTTGTGGGTGGAGCCTCTGGGCCACCTGAGGCCGACCCTCGTGCGGCGGCAAAGCGTGCGTGCGTCAGCTCTTGCTCTTTCCGGAAACTCCGTATGGTCCGACCCATACACGCACGCGCTCTGCAGGATTTTGACTAGCGCGGTGAGGCGCAGGCGCCTGCACCCTCACTGGCCTATGCCCCACCAGCCCTCAGGATTCTCTATGCTTGCCCGGGCGGCACCCTCTCCCCCCACCAAAGCCCTGGGGTCTGATCCACTTTGCTGCCTTATGGTGGAGGTGATGCGCCCTTGGTGAGAAAACCTTTGCTGGTCTTTGAAGAGGGGGTTGCCTCTGGGGTACCGGACCACTCAGCAATGGTCACCCGTGCAACTATGGTTGGATGAGGGCAGAGCCCTTCTCCTTTGCAGGAGGGGTCCAGAGGCCCTGGCAGTGGGGCTGAGATGTGCTCTTAAAAATAGTAACAACAACAATGCACTGTCTTAGGGATATATACCCATTTTTTAGAAAGTGAGCCTCACCAAAATTCAGTCAGTAAGTAATAGAACAGGGATGTGAACTCTGGTCCAACACATTCTTGGTTTTTAAACAACTTTCACATCTTTCAGAATATTTAGGAGAATTTTGGATAACTCGTCTTGATACCCCTCTAATAACCACGAGACACAGATATCTTTAAGGACATAGACTAAAAAACATGCCTGCAAAGCCTGGCATTTCTGTGAATTGGGGTAAAGGCTTGAGGCCCAACATTGTCCCACCGAGTTGTAGAACAGACCACTTTAGAGGACAGTGGAGAAGAGTGGCTGTAAATAGGTGGTATTTTCTTAGAGTTTGATATAAGGATATATATGGTTGATTTACTACAAAGGAAGTGAATTCTGATGCTATTTCTATTTCAGATTTTATGAAATCTAAATCTATTCTTTCTTACAGTTCTGGTGGATAGGAATCAGGTTGTTTTGCAATCTTTCTCAAACTTTTCTGAACTGATGCCTCATGTTTCTCTATAGGGCTTTGGCTAAAGAAGCACTCAGGAGACCTCCCTCTGAAGCAGCTATAA
Source organism: Nasua narica (assembly GCA_028533885.1). Lineage (NCBI taxonomy): Eukaryota > Metazoa > Chordata > Mammalia > Carnivora > Procyonidae > Nasua > Nasua narica. Next base: position 59,076,466 of record CM052807.1, read on the forward strand.
GGTATCCAGAGCCGCTAGACAAAACTGGACTTCCCAGATCCCTGGTGAGCTAGATTTTGCAGCTGCCTCCAGGCTCTGCAGGAAAATTTATGTGTTTGAATAATAAGGTATGCAATGGGTTCTGGAAGAGAAATGTAGGGAGTATGACATATATCTGCTAATGGGAAAGGATTGACTCATTTTGGGGATCTGAATAAATGAATATCTCCTGGGAAGAAAATTCAACAGGCTAATGGGTAGCAAACTATTGGTTTTAGGTTGCTATTAGTGGCTTTTTGTAAAACAACAACAACAAAATTACTGGTGAAGTCCTACCAGCCTCTTTGGAGAATAATAATATTACAAAAAATAGGTAAAACTTATTGCATACTTACATTATGTTAAACACTGTATTAAGTACTCATGAATAACCATGAACTCCTTACAAAAGCCCTACAAGGTAGGCAATATTGTTAACTCCATTATGTAGGAGAGCATACTTAGGCTTCCAGTCCTGTAGAAGATAGCTGAGCCAGCCTCTCTGGGTTCTGAAGTGGCAAATCTATGGACCCCCAGGGATTAGGGATACACTCACTTTCCTCTAAATGTCAAATAAGAAAAGAAAATCCTAGGTGTTGGGATTGGTTGGCTCTGTCCTTTATGCCTGCTAAACCCTAAGATTCCATTTGCTGGAGCCTTATGGCCTTAATACATCCAGCATTAAGACATTTATAGATCTTTGGAAAGGCAGAGGCTCTTCGGTGGATATGGCCTTCAGCTTTAATTGGTTTAGGGTGAACAGGCTGAAAGTTTGGGGGCTAAGGGAAGAGGCGGGCAAGTTTCACTGGGTTGAGCAGGAAGGCTACATGTAGATTCAGAATTTGCAAATGTAGGTCTCCCTTGGTCTGGATTTCTTAAAATGCTTTTGGGATTTTGATCATGAACTTCCTCTATGTTTACATATAAGAAATAGAACAATAAGTCTATTTGGGCAACAAAATTCTGAATACCCAAAAGGCTTTGTACATTGCTGTTGGAGGTTCCCCACGGTATCTATAGCAGAGGTTGACACAGTACAGCCCATGGGCCAAATATGACCTGCCATTGACTTCTGCCAATGCAATTTTATTGGAACAGAGCTATATTCATTCATTTTATATTTTATATGCAAAATTCTGTATTTATATATTAGGTCTACAATAGCAGAGTTGAGTAGTAGTTTAACTGAGAATGTAGGCCTAAAATACTTTCTGGTCCTTAGGTGGGGCTTTGGACTCAAACCCACTTTTCACCAACTCTCTGGACCCCATGTGAGCTAAAACTTCTTTTTTTCCTCCTTTAGTCTAAGACTTGAGTTAGAAGCCAACTATAGGCAGAATCAGGCCCAAGGTGAAAAGACAAGAACCTCCGCAATTCACCTCCTTCCATGGGCACAGCAAGTCCTCTGACAAACACAGAGCAACTCATAAAAGAAATCCAGAAAAGAGCAGAGCAAATCCTGCACCTACATCACTCACACTGAAACAGATAACAAAGGCTAAAACACACTCACCATAAACCTCACCAATGCCATTGCCATGTAGTTGAGAGGATTTCCCAACTCCCAGCTCCTCCCTGAGGAGCAAAAGGATTGGTTTGCACATCAAGCACCTCAACTTTGAAGACTCCCACCTGAGGGATAGATCCCCCAAACACTTAGCTCTGAAAATTAATGGGACTTTATATGCATTAAAACACACAAGACTATAACTTCTCAAGAGGACTCACTGAGGCTATCTACCCAAAGCTCAGAACCAAGAGAGCAGGCAGATTGCCCTTCTCCCAGTCTTTCATGGAAAGAGGCCTATTTGCATATGTTAGAAGCTATTGTTTCAGGGTCTGTCTTCTGATTTAACATGCATCTACTGACTGACTGCCATCCTCCCTTGAGACCAGAAAAAAACAGTGGACATCACTCTGCCTGTCCCTTGAGCCCACCCCAAATTGTCAATGTATCCCTGGAAGGAGGAACTCACACACACATGTCTGGTACCCCAGCATTTGTGGCTGCCACCCAAGGGACAGATGCCTGGACCACCTGGCTCTGATAGCAATGGGGATTACATTCCTGTGTCCCCACAGGACTGTAGCAAACAAAGAGGTCTTAACCAGCTATCCTCCCAGGGCTCAGCAGACAGAGGGAGCAGACAGAGAGGCCTATATCCCATTCTTTCTCTGAAAGAGGACTATTTGCATACCTCAAAAACTTCTCCTTAGAGAGTCAGGCTTTAGCATTCACCTAAGGGGCTGACTATCATCCTCCTCAGAGACCAGAGAAGTCTGTGGACACCTTCTATATCTCTCCCCTGCCTTTCCTCTGGCCCACTCCAAGGGCCAGTATCTCCTTGGAAGGAGCCTGGTCACTTGTCTGGTGCCCCAGCTTTTGTGGCTACCATTTAAGTGACAAGCTCTTGGATCACCTAGCTCTGATAGCCAAAATGGCTTGCATTTATATGTCTCACAAGACAGTACCAAAGAAAGACACAGTTAATAACAGGCGTAAGACCACCCAACTTCCCAAAAAGGAAAACTTTAGGAAGCAGATGGCTTCACAGGTGATTTCTACCAAATATTAAAAAAAAAAAATCCTTTTCAGACTCCTCCAAAAAATAATGAGGAAGGAATATTTCTCAACTCATGTTATGAGGCCACCACTATCCTGATAAAAAATCAGAAAAAGACAGTACAGAAAAGAAAATTACAGGAAATATCCCTGGCGAACATAGATGAAAAAATACTCAACACAGTATTAGCAAACCAGATTCAACAGTACATTAAAAGGACCACACACCATGATCAAGTTGGCTTTTTTTTCAGGGAAGGAAAGGATGGTTCAACATATACAAACCAATCAATGTGACACCCCACATTAATAAAATGAAGGATAAAAATATGATCATGTCATATGATGCAGAGAAATCATTTGACAAAATTCAACATCGATTCATGATAAAAACATTCAACAAGCTAGATATAGAAGGAATGTATCTCAATATAATAAGGTCCATATAGGACAAGCCCACAGCTAACATCATATTTCATGATGAAAAGCTGAAAACTTTTCCTCTGGATCAGGAACCAAAGAAAGATGTCCACTCTTGCCACTTTTATTCAACATTGTATTGGAGGGCTTATCCAGAGCAATTAGACAAGAAAAAGAAATAAAAGATATCTAAACTGGAGAGGAAAAAGAAATTGTTTCTGTCTCCAGATGACATGGTCATACCTATAAACTCCAAAGACTCCACCAAAAAACTGTTAGAACTAATAAGTGAATTCAGTAAAATTTGGGGATAAAAAATCAATATGTAAAAATCAATAGTGTTTCTATACCCTAACAATAAACTGTCAGAAAGAGTAATTAAGAAAATAATATCACAATCACATCAAAAAGAGTAAAGTACCTAGGAATAAATTTAATCAAGGAGATGAAACACCTATGCAATGAAAACTCTAAGACATTAATGAAAGAAATCAAAGAAGATTAACATAAGTGAAAAGATATTTCATGCTCATGGATTGGAAAGATTAACATTGTTAAAATGTCCACATTACCCAAAGCAGTATACAGAATCAATGCAATTCCTATCAAAATTCCACTGGAATTTTTACAGAAATTGAACAATTCTAAAACTATATGGAACCACAAAACTCCATGAATAGCCAAAACAATCTAGAGAAAGAACTGGAAGCATCACACTCCTGATTTCAAGCTATATTACAAAGCTGGAGTAATGAAAACAGTATGGTATAGGCATAAAAACAGAGAGTAGAAAGGTGGTTGCCAGGGTTGGAGAAGGGGGGAAATAGGGAAAGGTTGGTCAAAAGGTACAAACTTTCAGCAATAAGATGAATAAGGTCTAAAGATCTAACATATAACATGGTGACTATAGTTGATGATACTGTAATGTGTAATTGAAATTTCTTAAGAGAATAGGACTTAAAAGTTCTCACTAAATATATATGTAAGGTTTTTATTAATATATTAATGTATATTAAATTTATATTACATTAATATGATGATGAATGTGTAATTAACCAGATGGCAGGACTCCTTTCAAATGTATGTCTAATCATCCTGATGTATACTTCAAATATATTATGATTTTGTTTGTCAGTTATACTTCAATAAAGCTGGAAAAAAACTACAGCATAAAAAATATTAATAGGGATTCTATTTTACACCAGCAACTGCACTGTGTTATCATTTAAAAGATGAATAAGACATGAATCCTGCCTTCAGATATGTTCTGTAGCATGGACAAATTAATGTAAGTGGAAAGTAATCAGGAGTAGGAGGAGAATGAAAACATCTTACTGGAAATAGATCAAGAGAATAAGGATTTAACATTTGATCTAAATTTTTGCAGACAAATGAGGTTTGTTTTTTTGTTTTGTTTTGTTTTAAGATTTTATTTATTTATTTGACAGAGAGAGAGAGAGAGATCACAAGTAGGCAGAGAGGTAGGCAGAGGGAGAGGGAGAAGCAGGCTCCCTGCTGAGCAGAGAGCCCGATGCGGGTCTCTATCCCAGGACTCCGAGATCCTGACCCGAGCCGAAGGCAGAGGCTTCAACCCACTGAGCCACCCAGGCGCCCACAAATGAGGTTTGCTAAGAAGAAAAGTGAAAACTCTTCTACCTTATGGAAATAAAGCATATAAAAGAAAGAATTGAGGGATGCCTCGGTATCTCAGTTGGTTAAGTGTCTGCCTTCAGCTCAGGTCATGATCTCTGGGATCCTGGGATCCTGGGGGCCTCCCTGCTCAGCAAGGACTCTGCTTCTCCTTCTGCCTTCTACCCCTGGTCCTGCTCTCTCTCAAATAAATAATCTTAAAAAAAAGGAAGAATTGAAAAAAGGCGAAGCTACCAGATAAGAAGTGTCCACAGTATTCATTGCTTCCATGCTCAGTCCCAACCCTATGATCCTGCCCCAGCACCCCAGTTAGCAGCAAGGAGATAGTCTAAGGCTTGGAGCAGACCGATTATGTGGTCTTTTTCCCCTCAGGATAATGACAGTAATGTTATCAAACAGAAAGAGTAATCGCATGGAGAGTAACTTTTTAAAAAAAGTAATTAAAAAAAAAGTTTATGTATTTTTGTTTTGTTTTTAATTTAATTTTATTTTTTCAGTGTTCTAAGATTCATTGATTATGCACCACACTCAGTGCTCCTTGCAGTACGTGCCCTACTTAATACTCACCACCAGGCTCACCTTATGTATTTTTTTAAACAGTTCATGTTTGCTAAAAATAAAAAAAAAAGAAGCAGTTTTCCGTAAAGGAAAAAAAAAAAAAGAGGTAAAACAAAACTCTAGGTTGGTTAACATATGTCACAAACAGAATAAAAACAAATGTTCAGAAAACATGAGTTAAATGTGCCAGTTGCAAGAACTCTGTCATTATTATTAATCATCACTTAATGAGGTGTGCTACTGTGTCTTGCTCTATGTCAAGTGAGAATTTAACCAAAGTGATACAATTCTGTTTCTATTGACTTGGCTTTGCAGTCAAAATGATTGAAATTACTAAAATAAAATCAAGTTGTTTTATTCATAGCAAGGCAAAGTTATCTTCCTTTGGCATATCATTTAGAATGATGAGGTGATGCATGAAGTCCTACACTGAGAAATGTATTTACTATGGATGAAAAGCCCAAATTACTAGAAAAATTCAATTTGCAGTGGAAAATACATGCTACTGGATTCTTTATGGAATAGTAATATGCCACCAAATAGAATCCGATTTTACACAGCATTGACTATGCTGTCAGAAAGATGATTTTGTAAACACATCTGGGAGAATGCAATTTGAATATAAATGTTCTGTTAGTTAGCATTTTGAAGTTTTTATGAATTTTAAATATATCAGAAGAGATCACTTGGTGAATTTGGAGAAAATTTTTATTCTTTGTAAGATAGAAAAATCCAGTGAAGGAGCCCCAGTTTATCTTTTCAGTTTCTTAACCAAGTGTGTCTTTGGCTAAAGAAATTTCTCCTGGAGCAGAAGCTTTGAACAGACACTTCTCCGAAGAAGACATACAAATGGCCAACAGATGTATGAAAAAATGCTCCACATCACTAGCCATCAGGGAAATAGAAATCAATCATAATGAGGTACACATTAGAATGGCAAAAATTAATAAGTCAGGAAACAACAAATGTAGACAAGGATGTGGAAAAAAGGGAACCCTCTTACACTGTTGGTGGGAATGCAAGCTGGTACAGCCACTTTGGAAAACAGTGTGGAGGTTCCTCAAGATGTTAAAAATAGATCTACCCTATAACACAGCAATTGCACTACTAGGTATTTACCCCAAAGATACAGATGTAGTGAAAAGAATGGGCACATGCACCCCAATGTTCATAGCAGCAATGTCCACAATAGCCCAACTATGGAAGGAGCTGAGATGCCCTTCAACAGATGAATGGATAAAGATATGATTACATCTTTACATTATACAATGGAATATTACTCAGCCATCATAAAGGATGAATACCCACCATTTGTATCAACATGGATGGAACTGGAGGAGATTATGCTAAGTGAAATAAGTCAAACAGAGAAAGACAAATATGGTTTCACTCATATGTGGAACATAAGGAATAGTGTGAAGGACCACAGGGAAGGGAGGGAAAACTGAATGGGAAGAAGTCAGAGAGAGAGACAAACTATGAGAGACTCTGGACCCTGGAAAACAAACTGAGGGTTACAGAAAGGATGGAGGTGGGGTAACCGGGTGATGGATATTAAGGAGGGCATGTGTGGTGATGAGCACTGAGTATTATATGCAACTAATGAATTATTGAACACTACATCAAAAATGAATGATGTGTTATCTGTTGGCTAACTGAACATAATAATAAATAAAAGAAAGAAATTTCTCCTGGAATATGTTGTTTACTTTAAATTGAAGAAATTTAATACTAGAAATAGAGGGTTCTAGAAGGATATTTGAAGAAGAGCTTGTCAGTATGGCCCAATGAGTAGAATTAGGAGCAACATAATGTAAATAAATTAATTTGAAATTTAAGGAAAATAGATTTCAGCTGATGTTCAGAAGCACTCAAATAGAGTATCTAAAAAATGGAATGTGTGGTTTCTGGAAGTGGTGAGTATCCCATTTCTGGATGTGTACAGGGAACTAATTGCAATATAATAATCTGACTGAAAAACTATGAGGTTAAAAAATAACCATCTATGATACATATTAAAATTCTTTATAATAAAAACTAAAACTAAAAAGAACATTGAGGAAGACATTGGCAAAAATATGTCAAAGGATTTCTAACAATTAAACATGGCTATCTAATACTAACTTATAAGAAAAATATCAAAGCACAAGAGATATATGAACAAGAACATAAGGAGAAAATGACTGTACTACATACATTTGACCTTACAGTTATTTAAAGAAATTGGAGTTAAAATAGTAATGTATCATTTTACACTATTTTTTATAAAATAGTGGAGGACTAAAAATAAATTGGTAATATAGGATAGGCTATTTTTAAAATAATCCTATACATGGCCAGTGGAATTGTTCATTGGTACGGACTTTAGACAAACAATAAAACAAACAAACCACATCATTAGAATTGTTCACAACTCGCTTCATTAAATATACTCTTGATAATACAGCCTAAAGATAACTTACATCATATGAATATAGTAGCATCTATAATAATAAAAAAGTTAGAAGGATATAAACTACATTTCTAACAAATCAATGAAATATTTACAGGTCATTAACATTTTATGAACATTTAATAATATAAAATTGTTTACCATAAAATGCCATGCCAAAGGCAGAAATAAAATGATAGTGTGACTTAACAATGTAAAATATGTAAGCATGCCAGCAGAGAACAAACAAAAATCAAATCAACAGCAAAGGTCATCTTGATTTTTTTTTTCTTACTATTTGTGTTTAGAGGAGTTGTATTTAAATAAATTGTTAGAAATAGAAACCTTGGGCGCCTGGGTGGATCAGCGGGTTAAACCCTCTGCCTTCGGATCAGGTCATGGTTTCAGGGTCCTGGGATTGAGCCCCACATCAGGTTCTCTGCTTGGCAGGGAGCCCGCTTCCCCCTTTCCCTCTGCCTGCCTCTCTGCCTACTTGTGATCTCTCTCTCTCTGTCAAATAAATAAATAAAATTTAAAAAAATCCAATCAGGAAAAAAAAAAGAAAAGAAATAGAAACCTTTTAGGCTACAGATAGTTGCCTATTTTTTAGTATATATGCTGCTGAAGCAAGCATACTACATGTAATTGTCTAAAGCCTAGCTTCCACAAATCTTATGACTTCCATACATATCTGTCAAAAATTAAATGGCTTAGTTTGGGGAATAGAAATGTAAATTCCATTTAAGTTAATCAATCTGTAAATTCATTTACCTGAATGCCAGCAATAGACAACATTATTTGAAATATCTGAAGTATATAGAATATAATGATAAATATTACCAACACAGTTATGTACCCTGTATACTTGGTACTTCTTTTCTACCTTTGAGAGACAACCACTATCCTAGTTTGATGTTTATCATTCCCATGCACTTTTAAATCCTTATATGTGCATAAATATATTCTTATATAATACACAGTTTTGCATATTTTAAAATTTTATATAAATACTCTTATGTGTGCATTTTCTGCATTTTGATTTTTTCTAGACTTTATTCCTGAGATTCATCCATGTTGCTCTATGTAGTTCTTACTCATTTTCATATTCTAAAGTATTTCAAAATATAAACATACCACATTTCGTTTATCAGCCATCCTACTGATTGACATTTGAATGGTTTCTAGAATTTTGTTATTATGGATTCTAATACTATATCTGTTACACATCTTTTTGTACATGTGTATGAAAATTTCCATTGAGTAGTACCATTCCAATAGAACTTTCTTTAGTGTTGGAACTATTATTATGCTGTCCAATTTAGTAGACTAGCCAATAGTCACAGAGTGGCTATTGAGCCCTTTACATGTGTTCATGCAACTGAGGAAGTAACCTTTAATTTAATGAATTTACATAGCCACAAACGACTAGTGGCTACTGTATTAGACAGTGCAGCTCTAGATCCCATGCTTCAGAGTATGTGTTGGGTCATGAGGGGTGTATATTCCCAACTTCAGGTGTTGCAAAGAGGTTTGGAGATGTGTATAATGTATGATACCACTGCTAATGTGCAGGAGCTCCTGTTGTTTCATATTCATACCAACAGCTGGTGCTATCCTACCTTTTATTTTTTTTTGAAAGAGAGAGAGAGAGAGACCGCATGCACATGTGTGATTGGAGGGGGAGGGGCCCAGGGAGAAGGAGAGAGAATCTTAAGCAGATGCTACACTCAGCGTTGTGCCCCACACAGGGTACAACCTCACGACCCTGAGATCATGACCTGAACTGAAGTCAAGAGTCAGTCACTTAACCAGTTGAGCCACCCAGGTGCCCCATGTGCTATCCTTACTTTCTAAAATTTATCAAATTTTTACTGAATTTTGTCATTTTTGTTTTAATATAAACTTACCTAACTCCTAGGGAACCCAAGAAAATTTTCATATTTATTAGTCATTTTGGGGTTTCCTTTCTTGTGAAATACCTATGTGTGTCTTTTGTTCATTTTCTTGTTAGATACTTTGTACTTTTCTTCTTTTTAGGAGAGTGAGTGTGTGTGTGTGTGTGTGTGTGCGTGTGTGCTGGTTACCAGTCCTTTATGATTATATATAATGCCAATATTTTTCCCAGTCTGTGGCCTGTCTTTTCATTGATTTTGTAAAACAATTTAATTGTAATTTTATGATAGTTGTCTTTTGAATCTATTTTAAAATATTCTGAGGTCAAAAAGCATTCTCCTAAAATTTCTTCATAAGTTTGTGTTGCTTTTTATATTAGGTCTTTAATCACTGTGGAACTAATTTGGATGTAATAAGGATAGGTTTTTGTTTTTCTATAACCAATTTCCACAGGCTTATCTCTGCAGTGTAACCTCTGTCACACATCAAGTATCCATAGGAGTTTGGGATATTTTCTGAGGTCTTGATACTATTATATACATCTGTCACCTATCTTATTTATTTCTATAGTAATACTCTTAATTTCTAGAACTTTATACTATCTTGACATATTGTAGAACAAGTCTCTCCTATCCTCAAATATTAATTCTTTAAAATATTCTTAGCCATTTGGGGCGCCTGGGTGGCTTAGTCACCTGAACATCAAACTCTTGATTTCAGCTCAGGTCATGATCTCAGGGTCCTGGAGTTGAGCCCCCAATCAGTCTTTGTGCTCCATAGGGAGTCTGCTTGAGATTCTCTCTCTCCCTTTGCCTACCCCTCCCCATCCCCCACTTGTGCACGTGCTCGCTCTCTAACAAACAAACAAATATTAAAATATACATTCAAAAACATTTTCTTGGCCACTCATTTTTCTGTGACAGCTTAGGATTAACTTAAAAGAACTGTTTTTTAAATATTTTTTTTTCTCATTAGAACTACTGGGGAGAATTGACTGTTTAAAGGTATTTAAACTTCCTATCCATTTTTTTCATTTAGTTGGATCTTCTTTAATGTTAAATTCCATTGGTTCTCACTTCTCACCCTTGTTACCATCCTAGTCCAAATGATTACCATCTTATCTGAAATTCTGCACTATGAATACACCTCCTGCTTCCACACTCAGCACATCTCACCCTTCCTGCAACTCCCCTATCTATTCTCCACACAGGAGCAAAAGTGATCCTTTTAACTGTCAGCCCAATTATGTCACAGCTATGCTCAAAATTCTCTAATAACTCCCATCTCCCTAAAAATAAAACAAAAATCTTTAACCTTGGCCCAGATGGATCTATGTGATCTGGTCACCAGTCACTCTGATCTCGTCTTCTGTCTCAGCTTGCTCGCTCCTCTCAAGACACATATAAACGTGCGCCATCTTAGATAAGTTCCCACAGTTCTCCCTGTCTATAATTCTCTCCCTCCAGGAATACAGATGGCTCACCCCCTCACTCCATTCAAGTATTTGCTCCAGTGTCACTTTCCAGAGAGGACTTCCTGCACACCGTATCTAAACTATCACCCTTATCCATATCACGACCCCAACCCAGCTTAATTTTTCTCCACAGCACTTATCCCCACCTGAGATAGCATCTATGTATTTGTTAATTTTCTCTCACCATTAGACCATTAGAATGTGAACTCCATAAGAAGGCAGTACGTCCATGAATGTTTGTGTCCTGTACATACTTTATTCACTGTGGTACTGCTCTGGGTGCTCCTGCTCTGTAGTGCCCTGACTTTCCACACAGTGCCTAGAATAGTGTCTGATATATGGTGGGGCCTCCACAATTATTTGTTTAGTGTGGTTTTATGTCTCCTCCATAAGGCCGTGCATCTCTTTTAGTAGACTTATTCCTGGATTCTTTATATATTTTTTAGAAAATTGTATTTTCTATTTTTTCTTTTTTCCCTCCTTACAGTTGTGTACTTGTAGAAGAGAAATAAAATTACTCAAAAATAAACATGGTGTCATTTTGACTTCTGCATATAGTCACACTCTTATTCCAAAGTGTTTTTTTTTTTTTAAAGCACCTCGCACTAGAGATAAATGGGAGAACATGTTCTAAATACAGTATTTTGGTGGTGACAGTAACATATTTATACCATTTTTCATTCAAAATAAAGAATTTCAGAATCTGCCATGTAAACAATCCCTACAAAAGATTTGATTTAATCCCAATACAAAGACCAAAGGTTTGGAGGAAGTAGTCCTGGCCTCCTGGCAAATATAAGGTATATATAGGAAATTGCAACTGAGATGATTTTACTCAAAACTCCTCCAGTGGTTCTATTCTTTGTCACTTTATCTCATCACAAATCCAGAACCACTATAGCTAAAGCCACTTCTGCCTTTCTACCTGTAGGTCTATTAAGTAAGGCCAATTACTCTGCAAAGAGGTGACAATTCCTTTATGGAAGATATTGAACTCTGGGGCAGAAAACAGTGCATCAATAATGAAAGGTCAGTAAGAACACAATGAGCCAACTTCAGAGCAACAAAGGGACTGCCAAGGGTGAATGTCCAGGTACCTCTGTGAATAAAGTGTGTGTAGAGCATGAGCATTCACTTATTGCCTTCAGGTATTCTTTTGGCAGGAATCTCTCTGAGATCAATTTACTATTGGACCACTAACACTCTACATTTGAAAATATAAAGACAAAACATCTTGTTCTAAAAAAAGTTGGTCTCATCAATGCTTAAGTGCTAGGTCAACAGGGCTGAGGCCATGCACAGGTTTGCGGGATCCGCTGACCTGCAGAGGAACTCCAAACTAGTTAGCAATACAGAGCTCTGATAGATGAGGTAATGCTTAATGAACTGCATCTGATATTCTATTCAGTACATGTAACATCAGCTTTGTTCAACTGAGAACTTCTGCTATTCTGATACTCAAGAGTATTGATTGCTGTTTTAGAGAGCTTTGATATACCGTTCATTTTTTTTAAAGGCAATTGTAGGGTATTTCAACTTTGGCTATAGATAACCAAGTTAGTGGGAGGATGAAAGAGTTCCGTGATATTGCAGTATAATGGAACAAACCCGTGGCTATCTTTACCAGCATATAGGGCAAAGGGAAAAAGCAATATGGCAGTCTCCTTATGAAAAGGAAGATAAATGATATGGATTGCCATGTTACTTACCAAAGGACTGGATTTAAATATTCTTGTGCTTTTCTTCTCAGAAAAGGGAAAATAAAGGAAATGTAAAAACAACAATTGTTACCAAGAGCTGCTCTTAAAAGAGCCACGTACCCCCAAATTAAATTCATGCTTCTTAGTTCTCACTTTCCCATAATGTCGGCATAATTCAATGATGGCATTTTGCCAATTATCTCCAGCGTAAGAAGTAGGGCATTAACCACCTCTTTTTTAAGGAACAAAGTTCTTAAGAAGCAATTGATTACTGCTTGTCGGGGTAAACAGTAATTCTCTTGGGATCTATCTTTTATGGTATAAACCTTGAAGGGAAAAAATTCAATCTGAACACATTCATTGCTTTAATAGTCCTTGGAAGAACATAATCTTATTTCTTCCTTCTTTTCACTGTTGTAAGAGTTTTCTTTCATTTAGCAGTCTGAGGAAACCAGGGGTCTGCAAAGCACCAAAATCCTCAGAGTCCTACAAAGGTTTAAAACAAATTGGGAATATGCAATTACAGCCTTACTGCTTCTTCCAAAAGCCATAAAATATCTAAACGATGCATATATATATGAGTATATGGAGGGAGATGGTCTGTGTATATACATTATACATACATACCTGCCTGCACACACTTTTTCTTATTCTCCTCATTAATGCAAATAAAATATATTTTTTCAGGAAGATTTAATATGAAATCCAAAACATATAGAAGAAAAAAAATCACATGGAAATAACTTCAAATTAATATCTTCTTGGAGACTAAATTGCTATTTACCATAGTAAATAATAGCAAGAAAAAGCTCCTTGTACTCTACTGAAATTTTAAATTAAATATAAAAAGGCTGCAGAAAAAATAATTTATGATAAATCCAGGGAATATGGGGAGATACTTGAATTCACACATTCAATAAATATTACACATGCCAAAGTATTAAGACATTTATAAATTATCCTTTAGCTCAGCTAGTGTAAGATTGTTTCCATAGCAATGATGCAGGGATAGTGAAAAGCCACTTTACCATTTCTGTAGTTTGGAGTAGTCATATACTGTCCATTTCAATTTTCTTCTTTAAAGCAAAAGTCTCTATGCAGCTAAAATTTAATGTGATAATTTTTGCATTTGGTTTTACCCTAATGCAAAACATATAGATAGGACAAAAATGGATTACATGTCCTTTACTGGGGCATTGATCTGTTTACTTTTTTTCCTCCTGAGATTCTCGTATATCAGCAAACTAATGTCATAATTCCTCCTATCATTGGGATTCTTTAATTGTTTATGTCAAAATGAGAAGGACCAATTCTTGAAGACATTTCCAACCCTCACATATTCCTTTCCTTATGGGTATCACTCAGAGTCCTGGCAGGAAACAGATGGCACACACAAGCTGGCTAATTAAAGAGAATTTAACAAAGGGACCATTTATAAAGATGTGACAGGAAACAGGGAAATCAACAAGAAATGGGGCAGGCACCTCCTGAGGACAAAACAGCCAGAGTTGTGACTGTCCCTAAGCTGGACGAAGCAAACAAAAGTTATCCAAACCTGGAGAGGGTAGCTAGTCAATCAGACAGGGCCATGGGTCAGGAGATGGAGCCTTCAGTGAGGTGACACCACGAATCATGGCAATGCTTTGGCAGAAAGGGAGGCAGCTGGGAACAAACCCCCCAAATTTAACTCTTTCTGATATCTTGCAAATGGTCCCCATTGGTAAAACCAAGCCAGAATCCAAAGGACAAGGGAACCCATTAACATGGTCCATATAGATCAGCTCCCAGGATACAGACAGGGTAGAAAATGTGATTGAGAAGATCTCAAGAGGCAGAATGGAGGTATCCACCACACTCCCCACTTAGACATATACTTTAGTGAAAATCACCTTTCGATTTGGAAATAGCATGGTGGGAGGAGTTTTTCATCAGCAGAACTAGGAAGCAATTCGTATGTTGAAGCATCTGTGGGAAAAGGAATACATTAAACAAGACACTTGGACACGTTATAAGGTAAGAGAAATATTTATTTAATTTTGCACAAGAACGAGCTTATACTGAACAAATCCAACCAAATAATATTAAGTGCAGTAAAACAAGGAAATAGGGATGACTTTTCCTGTTAGAAAATATTAAGTAACCATGCCTGTGCATTATTTTTATCATTACAATAACTTGTTTCAGATTTCTTTTCGGAGTGTATACTGTACATAACACGTTATAACTTCTTTGCTTTGCTTCTGAAAATATAATTCGTTCACTGCCTTGCATTTTATTTTTTAGCAGTGAAGGAACCTAACTGATTCCTGAAGATTCTGATCTAGAGAAAAATTTTCTGCACCAGTGAAGCTAGAGGCTTTCAAAGCTCTGATGGGCTCAGGCTTTATATCCAGGGGTCATGATGTCATGGTGTGTATTCTACACCCATTCTTCTACCACGGTGATGTCAGACATAGTAGAAGCAGAATTCTGGTCTCGTTTTGCCCCAAGAATTTTCCTTTAGTGATTTTCTCAAGCTTCACAAATTTCATAATTGAATGTTCACTCAGCTATTAACAAAGCTGCACTTAGCTGCCTACAAATCATCCACTTTAACTTTTTTTTTCTTTTCCTTTTTTTGGTCTTTTTAATGAAAGAACATTCTTTAAACCGAAATCTCCCGTGAGACAGTTAACTTCACAGTTCCTGAAGGCACTGTGGATCCACTGAGCAACAGATGTGGCCATTCTAGAGAAGAAAAAAGGGGAAAGAAAAGGATGGTATGAGCTGTTAAGCCGTTAGTAAATACTCACACTTATTGATTGGTGCACATAAATCTAACCAGGCCTTGTTATTTATGCACCCCTGCAAGTTCAACAGCCCAGTTACTTCTCATGTCTCTACTTCTGCAAAACCAATTATGCCCAATTATTTGTGGCAAATCATAGACTAGCTTTATTTACCACACGGCACCTTTTTAGATCACATTTGTTCTCTTAATTCATCCACAAAGTATGTATTGGGTGTATTGAGCCCTAGGTATAATGATGAAGAAGCAGACATGGTCACTACCCTTGTAGGGCAGGGGTTAATTGGGGGGGGGGCAGAAAACTAACAAATACCAAGCAAACATATAAAAAATTATGAAAGGTGCTAGAAAAGAAATAAACTAGGTGGTGTCAGGAGACTGGCTGGGGCACCCGAGGGGCTTAGTTGGTTAAACATTTGCCTTCCTCTCAGGTCATGATCCAAGGAGTCCCGAAATGGGCTCCCTGCTCAGCGGGGAGTCTGCTTCTCCCTCCGTCCGTCCCCCTGCTCCTGCTTTCCCTCTCTCTGTCGTAAAAATGAATAAATAAAATCCTTAAATAATAATAAAAAAAGACTGGCTATTTAGATTAGGTGGTCCGGGTGGACTTCTCTGTGGAAGTGATATTTAAACCAAGACCTCAAGGCAATGTGAAAGAGTTGGCCAAAAGCACAGGGAACAAAATGAGTAAAGGCTTTGAGGTGAAAATAGTTTCAGTTAGTTAAGAAGCTGAAAAAAGGTCCGGGTGAGAATTTTGAGTTGGTGAAGAAAACTATGTGGGGATAAAGTAGCCTATTATACTTTTATGACAAAATTAAAATGTCTATTCTATAAGACAAAAGATTTTGACACTTTAAACTTCTTCAAAGTACACCAAATGAGGGGAAAACTAGTCCCATTTCCAAGAAGAGTATTATCAATTTAAGCCAATACTTTTCTGTTCTAAATTTTTATGAAGGAGAGTTCTTATTCTGACAGCAAGAAAAAGTCTCAACATCTTTTGGATCTCTTGTGGCATTTTAAAGCTTTGTCATCATGCTCAGAGTCAGGTTTTCTAACCAAAGCCATTACATCATCTTTCCCAGTCCAGGGATACGCTGATGTAAGGGATGTACCAGTTCCTGAGAGTATCAGTGCCTCAAGCAGAAAGTGAGAGAATTTCTGGGACTTTCTACCATTGAGTATGTGAAGCTAGCATTAGATCCCTATGGGTGGAAAAATCATTATTATGGTTCCCATGAGTATGTTTTAGGAAGGGACTGTATTTTTCCAAAATCTTCCAGGGATGCTTTTCTTTTTCCATATCCATATTTTCTGTAGTAATAAGTTAGTGCTTCATATATCTTATACATTGGAAACTCCTCAATTAGGGAAACATAGTTCATACAAGAATGAATAATAAAATACCCTACTGGAGTTCATTTCAGTAATGGCATAGTTGCTTATATAAAACTAACTTTCCCACAGATAATTATAAAGGATCTAGACAAAATAGAAAAAAAACAACTATTTGAAAGCAATAGTGACCAAAAGCAGGAAGATACTAGAAAGGTTTCAATTTGTGAAAGGGAAATGTGTTGTGTGAGATTTATTTTTACTCGGCATTTCCCCTAAGGGCACTCTAGTCAGTGCAGCTTAGGCTAACTATAACTCAGGGAGAAAGACACAATCTGATAGGCCTCAGACATTAGAGGACAACTTTTAGAGCTGCCAGAGTGGTTGTAAATTCAGAGGGAAATATCTAGAAAGGAGGGAGTGAATCAGCATATAAAGTACCCTCAAATCCTTGGCTGGTCTTTGAAATAGAGGAGACTAAAGAGATAATGAGTTATAGTTTGAAGGTTGAGAGATCTGGGCAGAGATTTAAAATGCTACTTACTGTGGGCAGCAGTGTTTAAAATCTATGTCCTTCCAAGTTAGGAAGGATTGATTAAAAAAAATTCAGGCTTTTCAATGAAAGTCCAAAAGGGCCATGATTAGGAGTAAAACAATGTCAAGATTAAGAGACTCACCCTAGAACTAAGGGTAAATCTGGAATAGACCCACCTAACTAGAGTAAAGGGAAGCTTTCTTAAGTGCAAGGTGATACGCCAGTAATTTGCAAACTGCTAGAACAAACATAGTCTTCAGAAGAAGCTAACAGAACATAGGATCTATGCCATACATCCAATAGTATCCAATAAACCATAAAAAGTGTTAGATATCACAAAGAAAGACAAGAAAATGTGACTCCTAATCAAGAGAAAAAGTACTGAATAGAAATGACTCAAAGATAATCCAGACGGAATAATTAGAAGACAAGGACTGGAAAGTATCTATTTTAAATATGTTTGAAGTAAAAAAAAAAAAATAGATGGTAAGACTCAGCAGATAAAGTAATAAATAGAATAAAGTCAACACTTTGGAATGAAAATTTGCAGTATTTGAAACGAAAAATTCATTGGATAGGTTTAACATCAGATTAGACATGCAGAAGGAAGTCAGTAAATTTATAACAAAAAATAGAAATTATCCAATCTAAAACAATGAGAAAAAAGACTGATATAAAAATAGACCTTCAGTGACCTTCAGGATAGTATTAAGCCATATAACATATGAATAATCATAGTCCCAGAAGAATAGGTGGGAGAAAATTGCAGAGAAAATATTTGAAAACATTTGAAGAAACCACAGTCAAAATTTTCTCAAATTTCTTGGGAGGAGAAAAACCCCATTAGCTTACATACTTAAAAGCCTAGCAAATATTAAAGAATAAAGTCACACAAAATATCACATTTAAGTATATCACAGTCAAACTTCTAAAAATAAAAAATAGAGAATTGTGAAAAGGAAATAGGTGGGAAAAGACATATTTTCTCCTGAGGAACAAAAATGATAGCTGAATCTTCATCAGAAATGATGGAGGTGTGAAAACAATAAAGTATCACCCTTAAAGTCCTAGGAACAAATCTGTGAATTCAGAATGCTATATTTAATAAAAATATCCTTTAAAAATAAAGATAATTTCAGATAAAGGGAAGTTGAGAGATGTGTTAACCAATGGATCTACAATATGGAAAATGCTAAGGAAGTTAAAGCTGAAGGGAAGTGACACCAGATGGAGTCTCAAATATGTGAGAAGAAATGAACACTAGAAATGATGAATATGTGGATAAATTGAAATATAGCATTTCTTTTTCCCTTAACTTCCTTAAGAGATATTTGGCTGATTAAAGCAAAAATAATAACAAGGAATTTTAGGGTTTATAGCTTACATAGTTATAAAATATATGATTAGGGGTGCCTGGGTGTTTCAGTGGGTTAAAGCCTCTGCCTTCAGGTCAGGTCATGATCTCAGGGTCCTGGGATTGAGCCCCATATTGGGCTCTCTGCTCAGCAGGGAGCCTGCTTCCCCCTTTCTTTCTGCCTACCTCTCTGCCTACTCGTGATCTCTCTCTCTGTGTGAAATAAATAAAATCTTAAAAAATATATATATATACAATTATTATAGCTCAAAAGCTAAGGGGGATGGAATTCTATTACACTGAAGTTCTTATACTTTATGTGAAGTAGTTTAATATTATATATTATACCATAATAAATTAATGCTATATATTGTAATCTATAGGTCAGCAACTAAAATAATATAAAAGGTTATAGTTAAAAATCCCAAAGAACAGTTTAATTAAATGCAGAAAGTTAATAAACAAAAAGGAGAATGAAATGGAGGAATAGGAATATGAAAAATAGGACAAAAATAAAACAACTGGCAAAATGGTAGCCCTATATCCACCAATGCCAAAAAATTACATTAAATGTAAACAGACTAAACACTTCAATTAAAAGACAGAGACTGTCATACTGGATAACAAAATAAGAACTAAGTATATATTATCTATAAAACATGCAGTTTAAATATAAAACCATAGATCAGTTGAAAGTAGATGGATCAAAACAAAATGAATATCTGAAAAAAACTGACTTCAAGTCTAGAAGATTTGCTAAAGGAAAGGAGGGCCTTACATAATGATAAAATGATTAATTTACCAGAACACATGAAAGAGTATGTCCTGGTGATTCCATTTATATGAAATTTTTAAAAGGCAAAATAAATCTACTACAATGAAATCAAGTTAAAGTTTGCTATGGTAAGTCAGTACTGCCTGGAAGGGGGAAAAAAGGTACTCATTCGAGTGTTGTCTATAGTCTATATTTGGATTTTTAAGACCCATCAAATTATATATATGACCCATCAAATTATATACATGTAATAACTATGCATTTCACTATAGTTGGTATTATCTTGATAAAAACTAAAATAAAAGGCATTCCACTGGGGCACCAGGGTGGCTCAGTGGGTTAAAGCCTCTGCCTTCGGCTCAGGTCATGATCTCATGGTCCGATAAAGCCCCTCATTGGGCTGTCTGCTCAGCAGGGAGCCTGCTTCCCCCTCTCCCTCAGTTGCCTCTGCCTACTTGTGATCTTTGTCAAATAAATAAAATCTTTAAAAAAATTAAAAAAAAAAAAAGGTGTTTCACTGAAAATTAGTCTGATTACTGGGAATAGTAACAACCTATTATTATAATGCATTATAAAAACTAGTTATTTTCACATAGTACAAAATAGTCTTCTTTAATATCCGATTATTTCTGGCTATATTTATTCTATATTAAAATTTTTTTTTAAAAGTCATTGTCACTATTTTTGTGCTGAACTCAAATCAAGATTAGAAGACAGCTGGCTTTTGGGGCGCCTGGGTGGCTCAGTTGGTTGGGCAACTGCCTTCGGCTCAGGTCATGGTCCCAGAGTTCCGGGATTGAGTCCTGCATCGGGTTCCTGGCTCCACCGGGAGTCTGCTTCTCCCTCTGACCTTCTCTCCTCTCATGCTCTCTCTCTCTCTCTCAAATGAATAAATAAAATCTTTAACAAAAAGAAAAAAAAAAAAGAAGCCAACTGGCTTTTAATTTTCAGTTAATATATTTATATATAATACATGTATAATATATTTTAATGTTATTTATATTCAGTAAATTTAGTTTTTATTCATTTATTAATCATTTGTTATATATTAATCTGCTTATAAATTATATAGATAACTAGATGTATTTATAAATATTTTTAAACATCCCTCTACCATCAGTATTTTAGTATGTCTTTATAGAATTCATTTTCATACTCTTTTATTTTCAACCTTCTTGTTATTAAAGTGTAAATGTAATTACATATTGTATTTTTAGCTTAGGTTTTATTTTAAGCCATTTTTTCAATGTCTGAATAATATAATTATATATTACATAATTATAGTATAATATGATATACTGAACAATAAAGAGTTACTAGAACTTATTTTAACTGTTTTTCTATTTTTGGATGCCTTGGTTTCTTCCTTGTTTTTACATGACAAATAATATTGAGGTGAATATTGTCATGCATATAGCACCTTCCATATTTTAGAGTATTTCTTTAGGTCATATTCTCAGGCCTGGGGTTAATAGGACAAAAGATGTTTGAGTTGGGATGGGGAGTAGGCAAAGAGGTGTATTGTGGCATGTTGACATGTGTTTTTCAAACTCATTAACAATTCATAGGAGTTACAGTTCCAGTACATCTCTGTCAGCATTGGAGATTATTGTTTCTTTTTTTTTATGAAGTATGTGAAAATAATAATTGTTAGTTTACCTTAGAGTTTTAATTATTTAAAAGTCGAATAATTTCTTCTTTTTTTAATAGCTACATTTTTTTTCCCAAATTTATTTTAATTTTTCAGTGTTACAAGATTGATTGTTCATGCACCACACCCAGTGCTCCATGCAGTACGTGCCCCTCTCGATACCCACCACCAGGCTAACCCCCCCCACCCCCTCCCCTCCAAAACCCTCAGTTTGTTGCTCAGAGTCCACAGTCTCTCCTGGTTCAACACCCCCTCCGATTTC
>CM052807.1:59098369-59157145 GCA_028533885.1 Nasua narica
AATCTCCATACTGTTTTCCAAAGTGGCTGCACCAACTTGCATCCCCACCAACAGTGGAGGAGGGTTCCCCTTTCTCCACATCCTCTCCAGCATTTGTTGTTTACTGTCTTGTTGATTTTGGCCATTCTAACTGGCGTAAGGTGGTATCTCAGTGTGGTTTTGATTTGAATCTCTCTGATGGCTAAAGATGATGAACATTAATAGCTACATTTTTTAGTGGATTGTTTATTCATTCTTTGCTGATTTCTTTATGGAAGAAATCACTTTTTTTCTTCTTAACTTTGATATGTTTTTAATTTAACAAAGAAATCATATCTTCTGAAAGAATATTTTTCCAGTCTCTAGTTGTGACTTCTTATTTTACAAATTTTATCCATAGAAGCTCTAAATTTTCTGAAGTACACTTTATTACTTTTAAGTTAGAAAAGACATCTCCCTTCCAGAATGTTAATTAACATTTGATTATATCTTCTTTTTATTCTTAGTATCTAACATTTCTTCCACATAGAATTTGTTTTGATATATGATAGCATATAAAATTATTTCCTTCAAATTGCTGTCCAGCCATTCCAATATATATAGAATAATCCTTTCTTCCTCTATTGGTTTGCAAATCTATGTAAAATAATCCTTTCTTCCTTTATTGATATGAAAATCTCTCCCAATCATACATGAAAGTCTTGATTTTAATGTCCTCATTGATGGGGCATTTGTTTCCATAGATCTATCTATTCTAATTAATATAGAAGTCAGCTTTCAAAACTTTAAGTCTGCTGTTTCTTTTTTTTTTTTTTTAAAGATTTTTTATTTATTTATTAGAGAGAGAGAAAGACTGAGAATGAGAGGGGAGAAGGTCAGAGGGAGAAGCAGACTTCCCGCAGAGCCGGGAGTCCGACATGGGACCCGATCCCGGGACTCCGGGATCATGACCCAAGCCGAAGGCAGTCGCTCAACCAACTGAGCCACCCAGGCTCCCCTAAGTCTGCTGTTTCTTATAGATGAAGGTAAAGTTTAGGAAGTTAGGAGCTTTATCCTTAAAACTCTAATTTTCTTTATAACTCAATTATTTCAGTATTACATCTAGAGTCTCCCCAGGAACTAAAAATAGCCCCCCGGTTTCTAATTCCCAAATGGTCTGTTTGGTAATTATTTATTAAAGGGAATGACCTTCTAATATCTCCTCCCTTCATATTCATTTCTCAACTGGCTACATCCCTAGTTATTGTTTGAAGCTCAAAGCATAACTGCCTTAAAGCACTCTGACCCATCAAAGGGTTCACTGTCTCTCTTAAATTTAGGAATGACAACCTTAGTAATTCAAGAGTAAATTCAAAAGTTTAACCTCTGAATGGAAGAACATTTTTTTTAACCTAAGCAAATTAAATCTGAAGGCATCCTTAAAAAGACATCTTTAAAAAACTCCCCCTTGCTAATTCCTAATTCCTCAGATATTATCTTCAATGTCATTTGCTCAGGAGGTAACTGGTACACATGTTGTATGGTCTTTTAGCATAGTGCTCCTTTCCTTCAGAACACCCATCACAGTCTAGAATGTCTTTATCTCTTTATGACTTGATTAATATGTACTTACTCTATTACCAACAATAAGAATAGCCAATACTGAGTGTTTACTCTGAATATGCATGAAATGTGTAAGAAACTTTTTATGGATATTCTCATTTAATTCTTATAGCAACCCTCTAATGTAGGTACTATTAATCATTCCCAGGTAGGTACTATTTTTATTCTTTTTTTTGGGTGAGCAAACTGAGCCACAGAGAGATTAGTGAACATCCCTTGAGGTCACATTGCTGGTATGGCCAACCAGGCTTTGTCTGAATCCAGGTGGCCTGATTCTAGACGCTGCATTCTTTACTTCTAGACCAGTGCTGTCCAGCAGAACTTTCTGTGGTGAGATAAATGTTGTTTTTTTTTTTTTTTTAAGATTTTATCTATTTATTTGACAGAGAAAGAGAGAACACAAGCAGGAAGCCCAATGCGGGGCTCGATCCCAGGTCCCTGAGATCATGACCTGAACCGAAGCCAGAGGCTTAACCCACTGAGCCACCCAGGCACCGCAAAAGAAATGTTCCTTTTATGTTCTATCTAATATGGTAGCCACATGTAACTATTGAGTGATTAAGATATGGCCAGGGTGACTGAGAAATTGAAGTTTTAATTTTATTTAATTTTAATTAATATAAATAGCCACATATGGCTACTGACTACCATATTGGACAGCATAGCTTTAGACAATAAGGTGTTAGGTAATAATTTCCAGGAACAGGTCTATTTGCTTATCATTACACTCCTGATACTAGCATAATACCTGGCACAATGTATTTATTGACTAGAATGAATAATTCATAGGAGAGTAGGACAGGGAGATAAGAAGTAAAAATGGTGCTCTGAAAGCACCAAATTGTGGAAAATGCTTAACTCCAATGCAATATCTGTAGCCTGTTTTGCATCCATTTTATTTTTAAAGTAACACAAAATAAACAAAATAAAATGTGTATTGGGATAAATTTGGTAAAATAGCACATATTTTTTTAAGAGCACATATTTTTATAACTCATATTTAATAAGAAGGGAAAAAGGAAACAGCATCAAACAGTAACTTCTGAGAATCAGCATTTATCTGACAAAAACTGAATTTAATTCTAAAATACACTTTCTGGAATTAATGCTGACATTAATGCTGAAGTTTCTAGATGTGCACTGCTAAGTGTACTCATAGTAAGTGTATATTAAAGCAACAGTGCATATAGTTAAGTCACTTTTAGTAGTAGTAGTAGTAACTTTCAAATTTGCTAATGCACTTTCAGAAAATACATGAAATGTTCACTCAGAAAGCTTTGCTTGATTGACAAAAATTACACTGAAAGAGACAGAAATTTTGGTTTGAAATAGATAATAGTAAATCAAAGCTTAAAGCATTTTATATTTCTTTGTCCTATTACATCAAGCCACTCTAGTAAGAATTTGTGCTAAGTGAACTTGAATTAAATTGTTTTATTACAAAAAAATTAATGGAATTGTGTACTTTAAAAAAAACAGTAGTTAGAGATATCTGGCTGTGCTATGTTGGAAAAAAATCTGAATCTTTGCTTTCCTATGTTGTTGTGATTAAGCCTTCAGATTATTTACTTAGTTTTAGTGTTGATTCAAAAATTATGACTATGAAATACAGTGACCAGTGAATCAAAATTTGTAGGAACAATAATCAAGTAGAATGCTTTCAACTTTGCCAGTATCTACAAACTCTATATACTGCTTACATTATCTGTACTTTTGTTCTCATTGAAGTAAAAGGTATATGCTCTATTTTCCTATAAGAATAAGAAGAAAAATCTTTATAATGATTTTTCTCCAAATGTAGGAATAAAGTAAACAACAAATCTTAAATTTTTCAACCCAATGTAACCGACCACAACAAACCACGAAAATACGCCCATTTTTTCGATATTGATTTTCACTTTGGAAAATGTAATATATTTATTCTGTCGATATATCTTACAGACTTCATAAAAGGACCAGATAAAAATCAGGGCGCCTGGGTGGCTCAGTTGGTTGAGCAGCTGCCTTCGGCTCAGGTCATGATCCTTGAGTTCCGGGATCGAGTCCCACATCGGGCTCCCGGCTCCATGGGGAGTCTGCTTCTTCCTCTGACCTTCTCTCCTCTCATGCTCTCTCTCACTTTCTCTGTCTCTCAAATAAATAAATAAAATCTTAAAAATCAATAAAATAATATTGTCTTACATCATAAAAGAAGAAACATGAAGTTTGTGTTGTAGATTTTTTTTGTTGTTGTTGTAGATTTTTTTTTAAAAGATGTATACATGGATACTTTAGGGCAATTTAAGTAGGTTCTTTCTGTTCTGGTGACATAAATAACTTATCATTCTGGTTTTTGATCATGCACTTCCTTTTCTCTGACTATGCTTTGAGGATGCACAGGGCAGTTAGCCTTGGCACTGATAAAGCTGAGTGGCCCTCTTTCCACCTGTTTCAACAATAAATATGAAAAAAAAAATGCTTTCCATTGGCTAGGACAAGCACATTAATATTGATGAGCCCTGGGTACAGCTGGCCAAGCTCTCCCTACTTGGGTTTAATAGGCTTTACCTTGCACTGGCAGAGAGTACACTCGGTGCCATGTTTGATCCAAGAGGACCCAGTGAAGCGAACCACGTTCATCTCATCCAGGCAGGTTTTGGTGATGTCATTACGAATGGTGTCAGCCTGGCAAGGGTCAGTGACACAGCGCCGGCAACACTCATTCTCTGGGAGGACACTGAATTCACATTCCACCTCTGGGCAAGGCAGAGGCCAGCAGTCAACTTCTCCTTGCTGTAAGGAAAGCAGATGGCACCAGGGCAGGAACGGAGGAAGGAAGGGTGTGGAGGGAGGAAGCCGGGGGGGGGGGGGGGCACAGTGTTTACTGAATACTCAGTTTATTTGATGGATAGTTATACTCACACCTTCAAAGCCATGAATCTTGCAGGGAATCTACAAAAGTCCTATCAAATGCTGAGGTCTATACTGCAGCTGGATTTTAAGAGTGTTCAAAGATTAAACAAGAATAACAATAAACAAAAGCAAAACCCTTTCCCTTAAAACAATCAAATTTGCATTCTCCTATCTTTTCCTTGACAGAGAAGAATCATTTACTATGGAAGAAGGTTTTACTTAAATTTTTGCATATTAGGTGCTTTTTTCATTCTTTTGATTTCCTCCCCCGCTCAACTTCTCATTTACTGCCTTCTATATAAAGAAAGTTTTGTCCATGTACAAGAAAATCAACTGAAATCTAAAGGGAATTTGGTAGGTTTTCTTTGTTCATTTGTATGTTTCTCAGGTTAGGGATTTTGGAGAAAAAAAACAACAAATCGGAACTGATTTCAGGTTTCTTTATTCCACATGGGAAAATTGTGTGAATCGGATCTTTTTAAAATTTAGCTACCACCTGTTTCCTATATTCTTCATAATTCTGAATCTCACGGTCTTGGAGATGAAAGCAGCCTTCAGGCACAGAAACTGACCTTGTTCCTTCAATTGATTTTTGGGTTTAAAGTATAAAAAGGAAGCAACAAAAAAGCATTGCCTTAAAAATATCCTCACACAAATAGAAAGGAAACTAGCCATGACTTTAAAAGTAGCATCTGTGAAACTTTCTTCTATAAAGACATAGACCAATTTTCCTTTTCATTTACACTACTCAAAAGAAACAAGAAGTTTGGTCAAATGAAAAAAATTGGTGTTTTGCTGATCAAGTCTTTATTTTCTTCTTTCCTATTTTTTCCAGTGGAAGTTTTTTAAATATATACATTCAACTCTAATATTCTAATAAGTATTTGTTGCAAATCCATATCATGTGTAAAACAGGGTGTTGAATAGCATTGATGGTAAAAATATTTAGAAGGAAAAAGAGTGTATGTGTTTTTTTGTTTTTGTTTCTCTTTTTTTAAGTCTGAGCATGACTGATAGAAATGGATTAACAGAAGTTCTACTTGGACAAAAAAATTACAATTTTCATGAATGCTGCTGTTCTGCTTATAACAGTCTGTGTGTAAACCTAAGCTGAATGGGATTGGGGATGAGCCAGGAGAGTCTTGTCTTCTTCTTACTCTGGAAAGACATACATGACATACTGTCCAACATTTACTCCAGGATGTGTCTTCAAGGTCCTGACTGCATGCCTGCCATTTTGTCATCCTAATCTGGCTCACTTTTTGTAACTGCCAGCACTATGGCCAGGTAGGTGCTGAGAACTGGCAGATGTGGGAGGGCAAAACTGCCTCCCTCATTAGATTCTGGGCTGGAACTGCCCCCATACTTCTGTAGCTAAACTTACCAAGCAGCGGCACTGTTGGCAGTTCTGGACCCAGGTGTCACCACTATTGTATAAGGTTTCCCCATTTTGATGGAGGCACTGACTGCTAAGCCTTGGGTCACATTCAGGGCAGCAAAAAAGATCAACCGTGGGATTCTCACAGTCACAGACCATCCGACGACACATTACAAATCCATTCTGTATGAGAAAGAAGAAAGCAGTTACCAAAAGCCTCCATTTCTCAATGTAAAAAATTTCAAGTTATATTTTGTAGCTAGCGCACAGAAATTACCCAAGCTAGAGAACTTCCAATTTCCTTTCCAAACACTGCTTGACCAGAAAATTTTCAGAAATGACCCACATGAAATAACCACTACACAGTCCTTGTGTGCATATGAATGTGGATAATGTATATGTAAATATACATGTACTTGTTTATTAGTGTAGTAATTAGATCACTACCTAAATTTTGTTTTGTGTGAGGGCATGTGTATTTGTATTTAGTAGTTAGTCAACAAGCTTTACCTATTGTTAAATTTATGGAACAAATTAGACCTTAAGTTTGTGTACAAACTGTTATCAATTTCTTTCATAATAATTGAGTCCTTCATACAAAGTGTTATTTATCTAACTATAATTTAAGTCTCTCTTATCGACTGGGTAAGTAAAGTAGAACATCCTTTTAAAACTGAAACACAGTCTAAATAGATTGTTTTCATTCATAGGCCAAAGTATGTCCATTCTGGCATCATTTATGTATTCATTCAAATATGATATTGTTACTCTGGAAGCACCAGCATAGTTAGCAACAAAGTTTTACCAACATGTGCAGATAAACACATTGTGGCATTCCCATAGGTTGGAATACTATTCAGCAATAAAAAGAAATATTTTATATTATAAAATAATTAAATGAATGTCAAAACATAATGCTGGAGAAAGAAGCCAGACCAAAACAAAACAAAACAAAACAAAACAAAAGCGTTATGTCCTATATGTACTACCTACTATAGAAGGCTCTAGAAAATACAAATCTAACCTATAGTGACCCAAATCAGTGTTTCCTTCAGGCTGATGGTATGGGACTAAGAAGGGACAGAGATCACATTATGAGCAGATGAAAATGTCCTTTTGTGCTAACTGTGATAGTGGTTAAGTAGATGCATGCATTTGTCTAAGCTCATCAAGCTGTACATTTTGAACATATACCAATTACATTCCAATAAAAATGATTAAAGTGTTTTATTTATACCGACCTGACATGAACACACAGAGCACCGGTCATTTTCCAACACCCAAATCTGACCATTGTGCTTAATTTTTCCATCATGGATGCAGTCCCCTGTGCAGTTCTTTCCATGAGGACATCGGCAATCATATCCACCATCCAAGTTAAAGCAAATAGTATCATTGGCACAGCTATGCCTCCCAGTCCCACACTCATCGATATCTACAGCCAAGAAAAGGCAGCAGGCAATGTGCTTAGATTATGATTGGTTTCAAACAACTGCAATCAGGCAAGCTGTCTCTAACACAAATCATTCAACTGTAAATTAATTTTCATCTTACTGGCATGCATTTCCTATTAAATGGTGACTAAAGCAATGTTGATGGTCTAGGGATTTCATAGGAAAACATTATCATGCTTGCCTTCAAACACCAGATAACCTTGGTTAGATTCTCAACTTTTATATCTCTGTAAATACCATCAGGCTTTATAGAACACTTATATTTTTTGAAAGTAAGAATAGAACTCAATTTATCAAACAAAAAGCAGTGGCAGTTGAAAACCTCAAAGCACTATGAGTTTTTATTCGGAAAACCATTCTCAATGTTAAAATGGTGCTTGCCCCAAATCCTTTCTTAGTAGGAGATGAAATGGCATGGGGCCTCCAAGGCATTTTATTTAGCTTCACCCACGTGTCACCCCCACGTAAACCCAGGTGTTCAGCCCAGGTGAGGGCGTTCTTCCCATACAGTCAAGCATTTCATACTGTCCTCACACACTGAGCCCCCCTTCCCCACAGAGGGCAAGTGACCACCAGCAATTACCAACTCTCTCACAAATCAGCTCCCAATTCTTAACTTTTCCATTTCAGATGATTGTTTTGGCTCCTGCCTCACTCAAGGGGCAACGGCTCATTCCTCACCTGACCTCAACTATTCCAATGGCAATCACAGCCTAAAGCATTTTCATACAGATGAAAAGCAAACATATCTTGACCCACAGATCAGGTCCACAAGAAGAGATGTGATTCACTTTATTTATTCCCATAATTTAAGGTCCACAAGCCAAAATACATTTCAGGGATATTGTATGAGTGACAGTAAGCAGTTATTTCCTACTTCATCTGTTTCCTCTGAGTAAAGGTCAACAAAGAAAGAATTAAATCACAGCAGAAGAAGTGGGTTAGAGAGAAGATGGAATGGATAGCTTTTAACCAGGGGAACTGTATACTGCTTTTCTTAGAAAATTTTAAAGATAGACTTTAGTGGATACCTGTCTTAAATGGTTTGGTTTTAGCATTATTGAAGATGTGGCCTAGTCAAGGTTATATTTAAATTCTTAAATATTAAGTTCTGTCATATATGCATTCCTCAAAATAAGCCATGTGATAGATTTCTATTTGCCTTGATTTTGATCAGTTCTACCTCAACAAAACCAATGAATTGAGACAATGGCTGAAAAGATTTTTGTTATAATTACAGTGAACACATTATTATAGCCTGATTTGTCAAGGATAATACAGTTTATAATTATAGAGTATGATCAAAAGCAGAATTGTTAGCCAGCATGAGAATATATTTCACATTTTTAAAAAGTACAATGATAAATATATAAATTATATATATACATAACTATTATATATAAATAGATATATTTTTTCAGAGCAGAGAAATTTGGCTAATGCAATTTAGAGAAAGAAGAGGAAGAAGTGGAATTTTATAAAACTTTATAAAATAG
This sequence comes from Nasua narica, assembly GCA_028533885.1. Classification (NCBI taxonomy): domain Eukaryota; kingdom Metazoa; phylum Chordata; class Mammalia; order Carnivora; family Procyonidae; genus Nasua; species Nasua narica. Next base: position 59,107,171 of record CM052807.1, read on the forward strand.
CTCTATATTTGGTCTATTCAGAGTAATAAGGTATATTTGATGGCTTAATCTTTGTTTCCTATTAAATATTCTTATAATTAGGAATTACAATATATAGGAAAAACATTAACCGTAGTTATTTGGTCTCTTTGACCACAACCTGTACAAATATTTCTTACTACATAACCCTTTAAATATCCATTATATGAATACTATTCCATTAATGGCAATGACTAGATTTTTACAATAATTTCTTATAATAATTTTTATAATTTTTATAATAAAAGCCCTGCTGTTAGGTAATGCATTTTTTTCTTACAGGCAGAGATAATCCTTGGATTTGCTGCAGAAGACAAAGAAGTCACAAAAAGAACATGTCCCCTGAAATAAATACGTTTACAACTAAGAATTAGAATAATAAGTAACTTACAACATCGGTTGATACGTACTTGTCTTACCTGGAGAAATGCGTAGGCGTAAAATCACTAGGAACCAATGGTAATCTCCTTTTGCTATGGGAGTTGAATTAATTTGAATTCATCTCCCTCCACCCTCCTGCTTGTTATCTACACTGGTTTCCCAATGCAGAGACTATTCTCAATTGAATGGCAGTACAGTTTTAGAACACATTGTTACATATAGTTTTATTATAATGTAAAATTCCTTAATTAAATATACACAAGAAGTGTATATTGTGCTTTGAAAAACCTACTATGATATATAAAAATTCCAACTTAAAAAGTACTGATAGCTCCTTTGGTGAGTTATTGAAGAAATAATGTTGCTAAATCTGATGGCCAAGTCTCATTTCAGATCTAACTTGATCTAATAGCAGCATTTGATACAGTTCATTCTCCCTCCCTAATAAATTTTCTTTACTTGCTTCCTATCACATTGGTAGCTCTTTCTGGATTTTTCTCCTTCCCACATAAACATTCTAGTGTCAATTAAACTGTGAATAAGATTTGGCCAAGAGGAGGTAAAGAGTGGTCTAGGCAGAGGTACTTGAAAACCCAAAGTTGAGAGTCAGTAAAATGTGTTAGAGGGAATGAGTTGAATGTTCAAGAGGAACAGAGTAGTTAAACACTGAGCTGAAGAGGTACTCAGGGCCCAAGTAAAGGTAATGTTAAGAACTCTGAACTTCAGGGGCACCTGGGTGACAGAGTCGGTTAAACATTTGACTCTTGGTTTCAGCTCAGTGAAACCAGGATCTCATGGGTCATGAGATTGAGCCTCGTTATTGGGCTCCACACACAGCGTGGAGTCTGCCTGAGTTTCTCCCTCAGCCTCTGCTCCTCCCCTGCATTATCTCTCTCTCAAGTAAATAAATCTTAGGGAAAAAAAAATCCTGAACTTCATCATAAAGACAATAGAATATCATTTTAGGGAACTGCAAAAAAAAATCATAATCAGATTTTTTTTAGAAAGATTCCTTTTGCTTCATTTTGGAAAAAGGATTTCAGTGGATTCAAATTTATAGCCAGGAAATCAATAGGCTGTTTCAGAAGTCTAGGCAAGCAATGGTCATATAATAAAAGAAAACACTAGTTGGTATGTGCCAGACTCTAAGTGCTTTCATATAATGGTTCATTTAATCCTCACAATAACTGAAGGACACAGTTATTCTCCCCATTTTACAGATCAGGGAGTTGAAGCATAGAAATGTTGCATAATTTTCCCAAGGTCTAGCAAGGTGTACAGCCCAAGTGAGAATCCAAGTAGTCAGGCTTCAAGTCTGTGCTCTTAAGCACAGGGCTGAGCTGAGCTCATCTCTCCTTTAGCAGTGGAGAGATGAGCAGAAAGAAACAACCAGGAAAGAATCTTTCAAAATAGAAAATAAGTAAGTAAGTAAGTAAGTAAATAAGTAAGAAAGTAAATGAATGAATGAATGAATAAATGAATGAATGAATGAAATAAATTAAGCAAGCAAGCAAGCAAGCAACTTAGTGATTTGTTAGCTTCAAAGATTAGGGAGAGGAAGTGGTCCTGAATGATGTTTAGATTTCTGCCTTGGAATCTTTGGCTGATGCTACTTAAAGAAAGTAGAGCAAGATTTCGCTGTGGAGTGAAAGTGGTTGGCAGGATGAAGAAAGGCATGAGTTAGTTTAGGATATGTTGAATTACACTTTCTTCTTGGCTTCCAAGTAGAGGTGTCCAGTAAATAGTTGGATATATGGGTCTGGAGTTCAGAAAATAGAACTAGGCCCAAATATGGATTTGGTGAAGATATATTTTCATCATTTCCTTTCTCAAAAATAGTCCTTTGGAGTCAAGTTCCAACTTCTTAGAAAGGCATTTAAAGCTACTTGTTTTGCTTATCTCTCTTTCCAATAAAACAACTTGCCGATAATCACATCATACTTGAAGTCCTCATACAAATGTTAGGCACTCAAGCCTTTCTTGTTCCCAAACAGAAAATCATTTCTTCTGTTTCCTAACAGCTCTAGATTTATATTTTTCTCAAGTATTTATTATTTTCAGCCTTACAGCTTTCTCCTCTATTAAGAAAGTCACTGCACTCTATCTTGTAGGAGAGTTGTGGTACATATTTTATCTCTTCCACAAGCTGAGAGCAGTGACCACACCTCCTTTATGTTTCTATGCAGCAGATGCCTGAAGGCACTTGTGCATAGATTCAGTAACTATTTGTTTTTTTTTTTAAAGATTTTATTTATTTATTTAACAGAGAGAGAACACAAGCAGACAGAGAGTCAGGCAGAGGCAGAGAGAGGAGCAGGCTCCCTGCGGAGCAAGGAGCCCGATGCGGGACTCGATCCCAGGACGCCGGGATCATGACCTGAGCCAAAGGCAGCTGCTCAACCAACTGAGCCACCCAGGCGTCCCAGTAACTATTTGTTGAGGTGAGTTGGATTCATTTCATTTTTGTCCTTTTTCTTGATTTAGGTTAAGAATTTATAATATTTGGCTTGGGCATAATACTCAAAAGATGCTCTCCTATAAACATTATTCCTTTTTTGGTCTTACAAGTTCAAAAGCCTCACCAAGCTTAAAAATAATCCAGAAATTAAAGCAATAGGGGGGTGAAAGTGGGCATGTAAATAAAATATTCCTATGTAAAAAAAACACTTTCTCTCAGAGAGAGACATATTTTCAGGCATAGTAGAAATGATGACATGGAAAAGGAAAATGGTACTCAGGCACAGTATCTGGGAAGTAAATATCTATACCTCTGAGATAAATGGATGAGCAAAACAGCATATAATTTGTATGAATGCAGCTTATAAACATGTATGTTGTAGATTATTCAACTGCAACCTGAAAAGTAGTGAAACAGTACACAGTTATTTTTTCATGTCTTTAAATATATTTATGCATGTCTTCAGAGTAATTGTGAACCTACTGCTGTGACTTTGTCCACTTTGAAATGACTTTTTTTAGCAACAGAAAAATGGCACCTACTCAGATATAATCATACTCTTAAAACTGTACCCTTCTAAATACTAATATTACAATTCTACAAATCACTGAAATTGTAGCAAATGGATAGTTGTTTAGAAGAAGCATTTTAGTCTTTTTTTTATAACATTGTTTTTGTTTTGTTTTGTTTTTTAAGGAATCTTTCAGAGCACACTGTCTTCTGAAAAAGTCATAGGTTTTTCTGATAATCATTATAAATTCTATTGGAAGATAATAGTAGAATCCTCTTTCCAGGGTTGTATTTAAAAAATAAGATTTCCCACTGTTTCTGTGTTTAAGAATTTCCTTGAAAAGTCTGTTTTCCATAAACATCTCTACAATTCTTTACTTCCCCATCTTCATCTTTACCATGTGTTATTTTAATGCCTAGTTTAGTTTTCCTTGTTACTTTCTGAACACTCATGAATGCACTAATTATGCTTTGTTATTCTGTCCTGATTGCTATTTCATATATTTAGTCTAACATAAGACTACATCTACTTCTAACAGTGGTTATGTTCCTAATGTACTTCTGATTAAATATTATTTGTATCAAATGTATCTTTCTATCTCAATTTTTATTCATTTCAATCTTTTTCATTGGACAAGTCAATATATTATCTACTATGTGACAAGCACTGTCCTAGGCATTGGTAATTGACAAGCACAAAAAAATCTATTAGAAGTCCCTTAAAAGTCATAAAGAAGATCCTATAGAAGATAATAAGCAAGTAAACAAATAATATATGCAATCATTTCAGGAGAACTTATAATTTCTATGAAGAAAAATGAAGAAAGGTAAATGGAGTGTTTCAGAGAAAAGCTGTTTTAAGTTTGGAGTCCAGAAGAAGCCATTTTGGAGGAAATCTGAATCATACGAAAGAAAAATGCAAAGATCTGGGGAAGACATTCCGAACAAAAAGAAGAGCACATGAGAAGGGAAACAGTTTGGTATATTTGTGAAATGGCAAGAGAGCCAAGTACTCTTACCATGAAGACTCTTACAAGCCATTGTTGGGTTTTGGATTTTACTCTGAAGAGAGATGGAAAAGCTCCAGGCATTGGAACAGAACTGAAGCATGCTCTTACTTCTGATTTTACGAAATCATTCTGAGTATTATAGAAAAAAGACTCGAAGGGAGTCAAGGGAGCAAGTAGGGAGACCAGTTTGGAGAAAGTCACACAAGTCCAGACAAAGATAATGATGGCTTAGACCAACATGGTAATGATGGACACGGTGAGAAGTGGTAACACTGAGAATATATTTGGAAAATCACAATTATGAAACTTGTTAATATATTGGATATGAAGTACAAAGACAAGAAAGAAACAGTGACTCCAAAATGTTGGTCTGGGCAATTAGTTTTAGGGCCTGTAGGAATGACAGCGTAGACTAAGAATTGTATTTTAGTCATTAAGTCTGAGATGTCTTTAAGAAATCCAAGTTAGACACCCAGTAGACATAGAGATATATGAATCCACAACTAGGGGAAAGGTCTGAAATAGCAATATATGGATAGCGTTTTAAACTATGGAACTGGTTGATTTAGTTTGAGAATGGATAGAGAAGATTGCCAACCACCCTGTGGTGCTTGAACATGCAGTCCTCTGGAGAGGGAAAGAAGAGACCTATAAGGGTAAGAGAAAGACAGGAGAGAGTGTCGTCTCCAAAGCCAAGAGAAGAAAGTTGTTCTGACAGGAAGAAAAGATCGACTGGTTCAAAAGCTTGAGTTGTCAAGCAAAGAGACAGTAACTGACTGTAGATTTGGCAAGATGGAAATTATTAGTGGTCTTGAAAGGACAGCATTCAGTGGGGAGGTGGGACTAAAGTGTTGTTAGAAGCAAGAGAATGGAGATAACAGATATAAAAGATTCTTTCAAAGAGTTGTTCTAAAAGGGAGGAGAAAAAGGGAAAATGTCCGGACAATCAGGTTATATCAAGGGAAGTTAGTTTTTTTTGGCTTGCTTTTATTTTATTTTTTAAAGATGGCTGCTACTCCAGGCTGTTTGTATGCTGGTGAGAATGATGCAGCAGCAAAAGAATATTTATCATGTGGAAGAGAAAGTGGATAGTACAAAGGCAAAGAACTCAAGCAGGTGAGAGGGGATGAGACGTAAGGTATTATGAAGGGTTTAATTTTTGATGGGAGAAATGAAACAATTCATTGAAACAGGAGGGAAGGGAAAGCAGCAGATACAGATATAAATCAGAGTAAGTTAGTACAGCTCCTGATGCAAAAGTGCTTCTGTTTCTTGGTTAAATAAGCAGCAGGGCCATCAACAAAGAACAAAGAGAAAGGAAGTGGTACCTAAGATTTGAGGAGATTAGAGAAGGTTGGAAATGGCTGTATTGGAGAGTTGCAGGGGAAAGTAACTAAGGGAATAAAATCAGAATGCTGGGCAAGGCGTAGGGAGACCAGGCGGTCAAGGCGGATGGCCCTTGAGGAGGGAGCCTATAAACTAGTCCCCAATGAGCCTCACCATTTACTATTCATAATCTGGTGTAATCTCCCCTTGAATATGGGCTGGCTAGTCCTACTGACTTACTTCTAACAGAATATAAGGAACAGATGAAATGGCACATCTGCGATTAGGTTATAGAAAGACCATAAGCACTTGGATTTCTTGCTCTAGGGGAAGCCAGCTCCCCTGTCTTGAGGCAGCCCTGTGGAGTGGGTCTCATGTTAAGGAAACAAGGCCTTCCAAGAGCCACATGAGCAATCTTGGAACCCCCAATTTGACTGCAACCCTCATGAGAAGCCATGAACCCAGAGGCCTCCAGCTAAGCTGTCTACAGATTCCTCACCCACAGAGACTGTCAGATCATTTTTGTTGTTTTTAGCTGCTAAGTTTTGGGGGTAATTTGTTATGCATCAATAGATAACTAATACAGCCCTCTTGAGATCTGCAGTCATAAATTTCAAAGATAGTGAGTGCCAGTGCAAATGTAAAATGAGATAGAAGAAGTTATGTGTTTTTTCTCTTCACATTCTGATGCGTTAAGGTACCAAGGGTACCTTAATGGGGTACCTTAATAGGGTACCGAGCAAAACTCAACACAGGTTCCCCATGGGGAAGCAGAATAGGCAGGGAAGGGGAGGGATGAAATTAAGATGCATTTTCAGCGTTAATCTGTGTATTTGTGTGTGACTTGAATTATTTTTAATCAGCTTATATTCATTCTTTGTGTGTATAACTTAAAGACAATCAATAAAAAGGCAGCACTTCTAAACAAAAAAACTTCTAAAAAAAAGTAGACTTCTTCCCCATGAAAAAAGTTTATCAAGGAAGTACAAAATCACACTGTTTGATCTGCCTCTTGATTTGCAATCCATGGTTCGCAGGGGCCCAGGGTTCTGCAGCGCCCACATTCTCTATAGGGCCCACCTTCTCCACCGGGATGTTCAGGAGGGCAAGGCAAAGCCCTCGGACCACAGTTAAGCGCTTATTTGCAAATGCCAGGTTTTAGCTCCTGGTAAGGTAACAGCATTCCCATTCCTATGCAGAAAATCCAAGTGAACCCTCTACTTAAGGCCCAGAGCTCTGTGGCTGCAAGCAAAGTACAACGCACACCAGAAAACTCTTATCACCCAAGTCCACTTCACTTTCCTCTGTGCGAAACCCTTTGAGGTCCAAGAAGAAAAGACACCTTATCATTTAGGTGTCAAGTACTGTTAAGTTGGATTCTCCAAGGCTTTCACTGCTGTGTCATTTTGGTCACATTATTCTCTCAGGTTGTTAATCTATGAGGGTGTAAATACCAATGGCGAAAATTATAACTTCTTGAAGTTTGCTCTGTGTTCCATTCCATTCCAAACTTCTGAGGGCAAATCCTTTCAGTGTGGGTGGTTTCCCTGGCAATTATTCATGAGGCTTTGTATAGCCTGCCTGCTTTCTAAAAATCATGCCTTTTAACAGGGGATACAGAGGGGCAGAGTTGTTTGTCAATTCACTGAAAATAATAAAAAATTAATGGTCAGTAATCAAATATGACCTGGTTGAATTTTCCACTACTATTAGATTGAAATCTTCTCTGAAGCAAGGATCGTATCTTCTGTGTCCAACATTCAACATTTACTAAACAGCACTTACTTTGCCAGCCAAGTGATAGGTTAGGAGTAGCCCAGAGTAGCGTGTACTGTGAATATTATCCTTGGCCATATCATTATCCTATTTCCTCTCCCTCTATTTTCCTTCTATCTTGCTTGCCTCATCTATTTTTTCTAGCTCTTTTGGATCAGCTTTTTGCCTGCTGCCATTTAAAAATCTTATTTGATACTATGGGTTAATTCATTCTAAAACACCCTTTAACAGTTGCAGATATCCAGAGAGAACCGGTTTAGCGTCACAAATTCTGAATATCTAAAAGTCAATTAATTACCATAATTAGCAAGCAAAGTTTCAATTGTAACAGGTTCCCAATCATCATTGTACAAACACACAGCAAAAATAACTAGTAACTTAAACATTACGTCATTGTCTACTACTTATACCTTACTGCCTATATTTCAAGCTTAAAAGGTGTTCTTAAACTCTAGTTCTTCTCCTTGTACTGACCTTCACAAGATTCTCCACTTGGTGAAAACATCCCATTGTCATGGTAGCCGTCTCTGCACTCACAGTGGTACCACCCAGGCAGGTTAATGCAGTTGGCACGACTGTCACACTGAACAAAGCCATCAGAGCACTCGTCAATGTCTGTTTGGCAAAGAAAACAAAAACGGGATGTTATACAATTGCTGCTTTCCTCCACCCAAAACTCAAATATTCTGTTAGACAGCTACTAGATGTTTTAGTGCCAGCAAATCCTTAAAACTGAGGAAACAGCAACTCAAGAATGTCTAATTGGTTGTTGAAAGCTATACAGAAAAGAAGGTAGTGGTATCAGTAACAGGAGAAATAACTGGATGGCTTCTCTGTTGAAGAAGCCATCCAAAATGGATAAAATGAAAAGAAATGATCTACGAGGGTCATTAGTGCTGCTCACCATATATTTCTAGTTCTTCTTCTGGACACAAGCTAGGATTGCCATGTGAATGCTTGAAGCCAATTAGGAAGTGGCATGTGTCACGTTAAGATGCAGCCCGTGATTCACATGAACCCTTCCCCATCACAATCGCCGGCAGTCCCCAGGGGCTCTAACGATCAGCGTGAGTCCCTGAGTGAGGGTGAGGTGGGGCACAGTCGTCCCCTGCATGATGGACATGGAATAGGAGCAAGAAATCAAGCTTTTTGCTTTAAGCCACTGAGATTTTATGGTCTTTTATTACTATAAACTTAACCTACCCACCCTGACTAAAATCTCATTCATCTCCAGTAGCAATAGCAACATGCTTCATACTTTCAAGAATATATACCATTTATGTCACTTTTTAATGGGTTTCACATATATTAACTCATTCAACCCTCAAAAAAAAAAATCTTGCCAAGTAGACAGTGTATTGAACATACGGAAGAAGAATGAGGCAAAAGAAAATTATGGGATTTAACCAAGGTCACCTAAAAGTTCAACGCTGCCTGACTTGCAGGCATGTGTTTCTTCATAGAAGCTGACACAGGCTAAAATCAGGAAAATTGTCTAAACAAAGAAAGCTATGTATCTTCAGCCTCACAAATTTCCTCCAATGGCTTATTATTACTCCCAAATAGTGTGAGCCTTTTGTTCTATTTTTTGGGTCAGATTTTTGCATGCTGCCATTTAAAAATCTTATCTGATACTATGGGCTTAGTCATTCAGTCTGTTAATGATGAGGACATCCAACACCAATCCAGGTCTCTTCCTTTGCCCATAGAGGAAAAAGTAATTCCTAGAGGTGCCTTACAGAGTAGCCCCTTCTTCTGGGTGCTCTGACTGACTCAGACCCTGCTAAATGATAAGATAGCAGCACATGGTCACAGCTGCCAAAAATATCCACATGAAGCTTACTTCCATCTTGACAGCCCTACGCCATGACTGAAGATTTCACTCACCAATGTAGGATAGCCCTTTCTTATACACTTCCCACATTTGCATCGCAGTGCCTGCTGCAGTGACCAGGCATGATGATATCCCTCGTGTTGAAGGGAAGGCCTGCTTTTTAGATTCCTCTCTCGTCTGAAGACAGTTTACTACAGCTCCACAGGATCTACTTCCTTCCTACTTCTGTCTCATTTAACTCCGAATTCTTGGAAGCATATATTCCTTTCATTTCATTAAAAAATTTTTCTTTTTCTCTATTCAATTATGGAAGAGACAAAATTTTTGAATAAGACACTGTTGGTTTTTTATAAAAGAGAAATAAGCCATCACTCATTTACTTTGTGACGAGCCCAGAGTTCTTGTTTTTGAGTCCTAAAACAAGGTGCAAATCATTCTCTTATATTAGGTAATAGGCATGTATATATATACATATATTTTATATCATTGCAAAATTTTAACATCATTTCTGAACTAAGAATTCTTTTGCCTCTGTAGTTTCGCTTCTGAAATGTTAGTTCCTATTGTCAGTAATTCCTACTGTCAAAATAATTGTTAGTGGTCAAATCAGCTAACCACTGACTTCTTGACAAATAGCTGATGTGGATTGCTTCCACCTACTGAGGCCTCCTAGGCTTTATGAAACAGCCTATTTATATTTCAGGAACCTCCCTAACTGATGAATCTCCGATTATAAATGGGGCTAAAATGCTATGCTCATTTCAGCTTAATACAGTCTTTTCTTCTAACCCAAAAGATGCAGAAAATTGATTATGTCATTTCTTAAGTACATGGACAAAAGAAAACAGGTTGGGATTTCAGCTTTAGAAGTGAGTTTATTGGAAGAAAGGCCATGAGGGGGATATTGTAGAGTATCTCGTTTTAGAAGAATCTAGTCATTAGTGTTGGTGATTTGCAAGTAACTATTAATGGAACAGAGCCTTCTTCACTGAAACAGCTTTTGCATGTATATTTAGCCTTTAATTTAGTCCTTTTTTATTGCCTGAACACAGTTGTGGGGTTAGCTTGGATCTCATGACACAGATACATACTTCAATTTTTACTTCTCACTTACTTTCTCTCCTCCCTCTTCACAATCGCTAGACCCACTCCTTACTCCTCAGGCCCACTTCTCTCTCCTATATTGCAGCACCCGTCCTTCCATGAGCTACGAATATGCTCACTAAAATTTAATAAGAAGCTATGTGTTATATTACTTCGTGTTCTAAAGACTGGGGATACAAACACATGCTGGACAAAATGTATTTTCCTTTTTGGAAAAATGTATTTTCATTTCCTATTTGTGTTATTATTTATTACTACTAAGCAGTACTTTAGATGATGAATATGCAAATATATGCACTACTCATTAACTTGCCATTCAATTTTTATTGAATGCCTGTTACGTGCCAACTAAGTACTGGGGAAACAAGGATGCACAAACCAGAAATAACTTCTGCCTCATTGAGATTAATACACATCTAAATTATGTTTTATTTTAAGAGAATTTAATTTATAAAAATCTGAATTGACAATCAAAAGGACATGTTTCCCAACATGTCATTTATCTGCCACCATTGGCATGTTATTTAGGTGATAATACAGGATTTTAATGGCTATATATTTATATTTCTGAATTATTTCCATTTATAGCAAGTGATACTAATAGTACAGTAATGAAATTACATTTACATTTAAAAAGTGAGAGACATTACAGAAATAATATTATGTAAATGTTGGTATAAATATTATATGAATATAACAAAAATGATGAAGCTGGTATATAAATGACTAAAGTTTTGAAAATAAAATACAGTATGGAGCAATTGTTCACATTTTAGAAGGATTGCTGAGTAATTCCTTAGGTAGTGAAATACCTTAATTCATTTAAAATACGACTCAATTTGTAAAATATTTAGAATGTCTATATCATGCTCCAAATATATACTTGCTATTATTTAGGATAGTGAAGAAAAACTAGCCAGATAATATAGAGTACTTCATTTTACACTTTCATGTTCCTGCTAATATTGATTTGTGTATGCAAACTTTTCTGCTTTGGTGAAAGTCAGCAGAAAATGAGTGTGCTTGAATCACCAAAGTATGTACTTCCCACCAGAAGGCATGTTAGTTTGGCTTATGGTTCTAATTAAAGCCAAAGCTAAAACAAACAGCTTCATCTGTAAGCTATTTAATGGTATGTATGTTATTAGTTATTCAGTAAATAGTAAGTGAAGAATAGAAATGTGATCCACAATTTAAGAAGTAAGTATATTTTATCTATACACAAATTTGAATATATTACTATGTTTAACATATAAGTGACACATATATTGTGTGCATTTTCAAATATGCATATATTATGCTTTATATAGAAAATAGTAAAGACAAAATTTCAAAGAATTCATTTCTTGGGTATTTTCTTTTGGTCAGTTAAAACCCAAACTTCACATTATCTAATTGAGTTAGATTCATAGGGAACGGCAAACTGAGGAGAGGAAAATGTTGCTTCATTCCAAGTGAGAACTACCATGTTTGAACAAATTACTTTCTGAACTGAATAAAAAGCATTCAAAAAGAGTAGTACAGAATGTATAAGCTCATATGATTTAGTCTTGATTATAAGGGCCTTAATTTTATACTCTGTAGGTACATTATATAGAAAACTAAAAACACACTTTATGAAAACCTATGATTTCATTACATACTGTCTTTGAAAGGAACAAGTTCCCAGTTCCCTGAGGACAATTAAAACTTCCTCAGTAGCAACATTTAGAACAGTCAGTTAGTGATGATATTAAAATGCTGTCCCAGAGCACAGAGAATCCAAACTCCAAATAATATTTAGCTATCCAACAGCAGTCATGAACAGTAGTCATACTCCAGGGATCAAAGTCGACTTAGATAATAAAAGTGGAAGGCACTGTTGAGGATAGATTTTTCTAGAAAGCACATATGTTTTGAGGCAATCATTATAAACAAACCAACGAGCAGAAAAACAAGAAAGAAAAAGATATGAATAAAAAAAAGCTCACACATGTCAGTGTCTTGTTTTCTTTGTCTCCCTCAGGTATGACAACACAAGAATGGATGCCTTCTAGAATGTCACATGGACCACTGCTTTCAACTGAAAATGGCTGTTGCCATCAGCATTTAAAGGGTCACTTCAGACAATGACAAATTATTTCCTTATAAAATTAAATACAGTTACAGAATGAGACACTTGAGTGATAAGCAACTTCATTATCATACACCGTAAGTTATTTCTATCATAACAACATAACTAAGAATAAAAATGTGCAAATATCTAGAATCATCCATGCCTAAAACAGACCCTGCTCATTAATTTATCCTGCTTTCTTTTAAGCTAAGAGGAAACTGATTAGTTGCTACTTAGTTTATCCTGCTTTCTTTTAAGCTAAGAGGAAACTGATTAGTTGCTACTCTATACAGAAGAAAAGAAAATCCAGCTCTTCTTTAAAATGAGCACATTTTTAATGGCAAAGTCAAATAATGAGAGTTCTGTCTTTCATCCTCTTTATCATTAATAAAAACCTTACATCATTTGTCATAAAAAATAGTACTTGGACTATTTATATCACTATCCTGTGCACTAGTAGTTAAATTATATTGATAAACAGCAGGCAATTAAACATCCTGAAAACAATTAATCAACTCTTGATTACCCACATGTGGATTATTTGTTTTCTAGATTATCTGCAGCATTTTTTGGGGGGGCAACATTTTTTTTTAATCACAAGGCCATTTCCCTCTGTCTCTTGTTGAGCTTCTGGGGAGTCTGCCTTTAACATTTAGATGTGAGTGTTCAAGGAATGCAAACTCTTCCGAACATTGTGTTATTTTTAATAACTATGCCAGATCTGGATATAAAATATTGTCCAAAATTTCATAAGACTGATTTTTTTCATACTCATTTTTTTGAAAATAAAACAGGACAACAGATGTAAATAAACTTTGAAAACCGTAATAGCATAAAAACCTCTTCACAAGTTGGGTGATAACATTGCAGATTTAGTGAAAATTATTTTCATTACTTTATCATTCATAATCAGAAACATAATGACGACTCTTAAAAAAGCATTAATCCATATAAATACAAGACACATAACAATGTCTCATATCATTTAGTCCTCACTACAACCATATGAGATGTTCTAATCCCTATGTCACAAAGAAGCCATGAGAACAAAGACATTGCCCAAGCTCACACAACAGACCCGAACACTCTCAACTGCCAAGTCCAGTGCTCTTTCCCACATTAGGCTCCCTCTCAACACCAACACTTGCATAAATAGCTTCTGCTTTGAGATATTGCAGTGTATATCTTAATGTGAGTGAATTCTAGTTCTTTGGCTTGTTAGCTATGTAACTTTGAATATTTTGCCAAATCTCTCTGAGTTTTCTGGTTTTGAATGAGAATTCTCTCCATTAATAGTTTGCTGTTTCCTACTATTAACTATGCAAGGCTTCATGGGAGTGGTACCTGGCTTCTAGAAGCATTAATATGTATAAATTCCACCTCCACCTCTGAAATAACCCTTCATAGTTTATAAATCATGCTCACTTATGTCATTTGATTGCCTAGAAAGCAGCAAAGGAAAATACAGTTTTACAAGTAGGGTTTGGATCAGAGAATGTCTTTTCTTCTGGGGACATCAGGAGCCACTGAAGAGTGTTTAACAGTAGAGTGATGTGGTTGATCTAAGGCATACTTTGCGAGGAACAGGGCAGCACCTCTATGTTGGACAGGTGGGACTGGGCAAAACCAGGGGCAATCTCATGTTCATATGAGGATGTTTATCATGATCTAAGAAAAGAGGCCAATAAAGATGTGAGGGAAAAAACAGTGGAAATAGGGATAAGGAAGCATATTTTTTCTCAAATGCTTATCTTCAGTCAGTGTAAAAAGCCCTCTCATATTCCCTGTGTTGATATAAGATTGGCCAAGTTCACATTACATATGTCAGGGGACATACCATACAGAGAAAGAAGATCACGACAACCTGATTTTTCTTGTGGTTCCTGGGGGCTTAGCGTTTCTTTTTTTCCTTCACAGTCTTTGCCTATGCTGTCCCTAATGCCTAGAATGCTCCTCTCTCTTTCTCATTGCCTTATCCAGTTAACTATTTCTTACCTGTCTCTGTCTCACATTAGATTAATTTCCTTTGGGAAAGCCTTCCTTGACTCTAAAGGCTATGTTAGATCTCCTAGTGCTCATTGTTTTTTTTATACTTTTTCCTATGTGTTCATTGTGTTTTGCTTTAATAGCAACTATCATAACGGTTTTTTCAGGGGTGTGGTGTGGTATGTAAACTTGCAAATATTATTCTGACTTAATTAGAATAACTTCAATTCTGGAGAAAGTCCACCCCCCCTCGCTTTTCAAAAGCATCTTGATTCTTTGAGCTTTTAATCTATCACTTTGTGAATTTCTCACCAAAAAGAAAAAAGAAAAAAAAATCCAAAACAAAATGAAACCAAAACGGGGAGGAGAAAGTCTGCACTAATTCTATGGATTGATCTGACATCTTTACATTACTGAATCTTTTAATCCAGATGCATGATATATTTCCTCTTTTTCTAATAATTTTCATAGATTTTATAGTGTATAGTTTTCTTAAAGGAGGTCTTAGGCATATTTTGCCAGGATTTATTCGTAAATATATATATCTTTGCCTTTCTTTTAAAAATATCAACTTTATTTTTTCTAATTTTATGGAGATATAATGGGCAAATAGAATTGTAAGATATTTAAAGTGTACAACGTGATGATTATATAAACAAAGGTAAAAGGAAAAACACCACCAGCAGAAAAGAAAATTCAGTATGTTTTTTGTCTTTCCTTGGAAAACAGAATGTAGTTCTGATATGGTACAGTCAGAGCAATAGAAGCCCCAGCCTAGAATATATATGTAATAGTGGGGTGCTACAGGTGATTGGGGTAGAGACGTGAAATTCCACATAAAACTAATGTGAGACATGGAGTTGAAAGTAGCTGGTTTAATTAAAAGTCTACTGATGAATAATCAACCCCCTCCCACCTTGAGCAGACTGCTGAAAAAAAGCAATTACCCTTAAAGCCAGAATGGATGGTTCTTCTGTAAAGAAAATAGATAAAATATCTGGAAGAAACTGGGCAGCAAATATAGGTGTTATCATCCCTTGGAACAAAGTACCTTCATTTCAGAGTTTAGAGATCTCAAATTATAAAAACCAACACAAAACAAAACTGGCTCTCTTTTAGCTCACCTACTTTAAGTCTGTCAGTCAACAAACTTAAACTTTACATCAAAGCTCAAATCAGTTTTTCTATTTATTCAGTCTTAAACAGTAATGTGAAATCAAGGGACAACAAATACTCAAGAAAAGTATGTAACATACTTGATTATTAGAATAAGGTATACCATCAGAAAAACTGACTGTGAAGGAAATAGAAAAAATTTATAGAACAAAACTTAAAACATTTCTTATTACTAACTTCAAATAGATCTGACAGAATATTTCACCCATAAGAAAAGGCACTGTACTATTAAAAAAATATTCAAAGAATAGGGAAGAGTTCTTGGAAATTAAAAAAATATGATAGCTGAAAATATTTAAATATAAGGCTTAGAAGATCAAGAAGAGCTAGGATACCATATAGAAAATAGATGAAAAATATGACTGAAATAAAAGCAAAGAGCACTACCTTAAAAGGTCCAGCTTCTGATAAATGACAAAATTCATACCAAGAAAACAGAAAAGTCAATGGGAGAAAAATAGCTTTAAAAATAACAGTAAGAACTCTTCACTACAGAGTCCTCAGATTAAAAGGGCCCAAACCAAGGTCTTCAAATAATGAATAATGACCTGATAGCTAATATTTATTGACGGCTTACTATGTAGCAGCCCCCGTGACTTGTAATTTACCTATATATATTCATTTAGTGCTGACAGCTATCCCATGAAGTAGGAAATATTATTATGCTCTCCATTTTAAAGAGGAATAAACTTAGGCAAGTAATTTTTAAGAGAATTTAAGTAATTTTCCCCATGACTATTAAAAAACAAAACTAGAATTTGAACCAGACACCCTAGATACAGAGATCAAACCCTTACTCCATATACAACACTGCCTCACAAATGAACAAAACAAAGACTCACATCTAAATACACACTGACTATAATTTCACAATAAGTATAAAATACAAATCTTAATATCTTCCAGAGGGTAATAATAGGTTACATATAAAGGGATGAGAAGTAGTCTAGCATCATTTTACTCACATGTAGCACTGCATGCTATCACACAGTAAAATAATTATTTTGACCCTAGAAGTAGTCTATACTTAGCACAACTGTCAAATATCTATGAAAGCAGGATAAAGATATTTTAAGACATAATTCATTAGAAAATTTATGTCCGTGTAGTATTTTTTAAAAAAATGTTTTATAAAGGTTTAAATCAAGGCAGAGAAATACCTATCAGAAGTTTATCCTTCTCTCCTTGAAATACTTTCCTCATTTTGCAGGGACATACCACTTTTAGTTCTCTTTTTACCTGACTGGCCTCTATATCTTGGGCTTCTTTGCAGGTCTTATATCCTCAAGTTCCAAAAGTGTGAGTTCCCCAGGGATCTATTCTCTGATCTTTTCTTTTTTCTCTACTGGCTTCATAGTGGTTTTATCTAGTACTAAGGCTTTAAATACCCAAATACCATAAATACAATGAAAACTACCTGTAGTGAGTTGAATAATGGTCCCCCAAAATTCATGTTCTTGGAACTCAGAATGTGACCTTATTTGGAAATAGAGTTTCTGTAGATATAATTAGGTAAGGATCCTGACATAAAATCATCTTGGATTTAGGATGGGCCCTATATTCAATGATTGGTTTCCTTTTCAGAAGAGAAGACACGGGAAACACACATACAAAAATCAATATGAAGATGGATGCAGAACTTGCAGTTATATAGTCACAAGCTAAAAAAACCTCTGGGGCTACGTGAAGCTGGAAGAGGCAAGAAAGTATCTTACAGTCTTCAGAAGGACCATGGCCCTGATGACTCTTTGATTTTGGATTAGGTCCTCCAGAACTATAAGGTAACAAATTCCTGCTATTTTAAGCCACCCAGTTGGTGTTACTTTTATATAGCAGCCATAGGAAAATAATACCTGATCTCATTCACACTTTCTCTCAGATCACTCTCTTCTCTTCCAAACCTATTTGTTTTCTCACACAATTATTCAATGTCTCAGTCAATGTTTCCATTTGGATACTAAACTGCTCTTTCTGAAGTCTTCCCCACTTCACCGAATGGCAACACCATCCCATTACTTAGGCAAAAAACTTTAGATTTATTCTTAATTTCTCTCTTTCTCTTACTCCTCTTACCAAAGCTATCCAAAAATCCTACTGGCGATGTCTTCAAAAATATATCCAGAATCTAATCACCACTTCTAATCACCTTCATGCTTACCACTCCAATCCATGCCACCATCACCTTTCACTTTAATTAATACAACAGCCTAAGGAATATCCCTGATTCTATTTTTTCCCTCCTACAGTCCATTTTTAACTCATAGCCTCCAGATGGTTCTATTAAAATATATGTCAGATTGTATCATACCTCTGCTCTGATGCTATCTACCATTCCAGGAGGATTTTTAGAAGGAAGCACATTAGGAAAAAACTGTAGGGGACATACGCTCTTACCAACCATTTTTTATTTCTAAGGCTGGGAACTACATTTCCCAGAAGCCCTTTCTCTGTATGGTTCTCTGTTTAACAAGGAGAGTAACTCCTGAGATTTGCCAGAGAGAAGTGAGGAAGAAGCCATTATTTGGGGGGAGTCATGGCAATCAGTGTCAGTGGTTCCTATGAGCTCTGGCTTCTTCACCAATTCTAGTGTGTCACTCTGAAATAATAAGCGAGTGTTTCTCAAATCCTCAGGCTGTAGCCTTGCAGATCTTGACTCTCCAAACCCTCTTACACCTGTGTGAATCTTAATTCCTAGATAAAAGTCCCTGTTCCCATAATACTTGTAGTTGCTCCATCTTCCTGATCAAATGCAGACTGATAGAGAAGTCTATATGCCAGAAGATATGATGGAGAGTTTATTTTATTTATTTTTATTTTTTTTAAGATTTTATTTATTTATTTGACAGAGAGAGAGAGAGATCACAAGTAGGCAGAGAGGCAGGCAGAGAGAGAGGGGGAAGCAGGCTCCCCACTGAGCACAGAGCCCAATGTGGGGCTCGTTCCCAGGACCCTGAGATCATGACCTGAGCCGAAGGCAGAGGCTTTAACCCACTGAGCCACCCAGGCACCCCGAGAGTTTATTTTAAATAATGAATTAATGATAAAGTATAAAAGAAAAATTACTGTCAATTAGAAACTTCAGGGAAAAACAAAACAAAACAAAATGCTTTAAAGATAAGAATTTCTATCCAGGGCGCCTGGGTGGTTCAGTCATTAAGCCTCTGCCTTTGGCTCAGGTCATGATCGCAGAGTCCTGGGATCGAGCCCCACATTGGGCTCCCCACTTCCCACTCCTGCTTCTCTCTCTCCCACTCCTCCTGCTTGTGTTCCCTCTCTCGCTGTCTCTCTCTGTCAAATAAATAAAATCTTAAAAAAAAAAAAAGAAATTCTAACCATATGCTTCTTGTCTCTCTAATAAATAATATTTACATGGTCACAATAATGTAAACACTAAGAATATTCAAATTTTAGACCTAATCAATTAGTGAGAGCATGGGATACTTCATTGTGGTGACCGAATAGAACTTATTAGTCTTGATAATGTAAAAAAGACAGGAGGTGGTAGAAAGTAGAAGACAGAGGAAGTAAAGAGTGGAAGCAATATCTTTATTTTCCATAATGGAGAACTGAGAAATTCTAGAGCAGATAAAACAAAAAATGAAGGTAAAAATATATATTGCTGAAGGCAGAAAAGGTAACCTGAATGACAATGATGGGCAGATGGAAGAGCGGTGATTTAGGGAGGCAAATCTTCATCTTTCACGGCAAGAAGTTTGTTGATAATGTCTAAAATTGACTAATTAAAGCATGGTATGAACATACTAGAAGAATTAAAAGTGGTACCTCCTAGTATCTTGCATCAACTGGACTTTCACGAAAGAATTATGTTTGACCTAAGTCATCCTGTGTAGGCCATACATTATCTGCTCTCCTGTATATCTGGTATAGTACTAGTCACATATCATCTTTGGGAAACAGAAGAAAATAGACTTTGAGTCATTTTCTGGTTCTGCAGTTAAGAGAAGGAACGTCTTTTAAGAAAGGCTTCTAGAAAGTAAGTCAGGGAGCTATTGTTTTCATTCGAAGGTCTATGTTGTTTGAGATTTTTAACCATGTGCCTATTTTCTTTCATATACATAAAAAATACACATTCAGAATATTCAGAAGCTTCACTATAGAAATGTTGAGTATAATAGGATTCCAATTCTGCTAGTAGTGATGTTTAGATGGAGAGAAAAATGAGACAAGAACTCTGGAAAAAGGTACCAGGGCGAGGTGCCTGGGTGGTTCAGTGAGTTAAAACCTCTGCCTTCGGCTCAGGTCATGATCTCAGGGTCCTGGGATCGAGCCCTGCATCAGGCTCTCTGCTTGGCGGGGAGCCTGCTTCCCCCCATCTCTCTGCCTGCCTCCCTGCCTCCCTGTGATCTCTCTCTCTCTGTCAAATAAATAAATAAAATCTTTAAAAAAGAAAGGTACCAGGGCTGGAGACATGAGGGGAGTATTATCAGACCTGATTTACGTAAGACGCTACAAAAATCAGAACTGGCTGGATGATACTACAAAAGTTAAGATTAGAAAGAGACAAGAAAGAAAATGGGGAAAATGAGGGAGATAGAAAAGAAAGAGGAACTACATGAGGAATTGCTAGCAATGAGGTGGGAAGATCACAAGTCCAATAGAAACCAAGGGAAAGGGTGTCAGGGGAGAAGAAAGGGCTGTCAGGGGAGAAGAAAGGGCTGTCAAGAATGCTAAGGAGCGGGGCGCCTGAGTGGCTCAGTGGGTTGAGGCCTCCGCCTTCAGCTCAGTTCATGGTCTCCAGGTCCTGAGATCAAGCCCCATGTTGGGCTCTCTGCTCAGCGGGGAGCCTGCTTCCCCTCTCTCAGCCTGCCTCTCTGCCTGCTTGTGATCTCTCTCTCTGTCAAATAAATGAATAAAATCTTAAAAAAAAAAAAAAGAATGCTGAGGAGCACTGCCAATGACTTCTTGATGTATATTTAAGAATAAATACTTCTAAAAAAAAAAAGAATAAATACTTCCGGTTTAACATAGCACTGAAACTCCCTCTGATATATGAGCAACCCGTTGAACAAAGCATTTAACATAAAGGAACTCTGAAAACTCCTTTATTAAAGCGTAAACATCTTTGCAGCCTCTATCCCCTTTACAAGGTAGCTAATGTGTATAATGTGAGACTTGAAATACTTTAACGTACTCATTCATTCAACAAGAACATATCAAATGTCTATCATATAAAACACAGATGGTAGATATTATGGGGATATACTCAAGAGCTCATAGTCTAATAAAAAAGATATAGAATTAGCATAAACAACTCAGATACAACGTAGATACCATGAGGCCTAAAGGAATAATACAGATGAAGAAATATGTAAATTCAGGAAAGAGACATTATTTCGCTCTGAAACTCTGATCAATGTAGGCCACTGGAGTAAAACATGGCTGAGCAGAAACTTCCAGATTTATTCCTGCAAATAGTAGCAAATTACTTAAAACATTTATTCATTTATTACACTGCAATCAAGTACTTACTTTTAAAACAGGAATGTTCTTTTCATATATTAGATGATATTATAGTTAGGCTCCCAAGATAATATGAATGTGAAGCATCTGCTAGTTTTACAATAATAAGTAGACTTCTCTTAATGAGGGTAAAAAACAGGAAAGTCTTAATTCCTATGCTTCCCTGAGCCACTTTCTAATAGCAAGGATTTGATTGCCTACTTGATCTGCCTCAAGATTATTTCCAGAAGAAGAAGAAGCTGATTTTTCTCAAACTATCCAGTAGGAATAAGAAGGCTAGAGAGTCTTTGTGTAATAATTTACTGCATGTGTTCTAATTGTTAATATAGTGCTAAGAAAGGCTTTCTGCATTTTGATGAGCTCACTTATGGGCTATTCAGGAAAATGAGCTTTGACTGGCATGCCAGGAATAGTAAAATGATAGTCAAATTAGGTATTCTGTATTTATTTGCAAACTAACAAACTTATAAGAAATACTGCTTTGAGTCAAATGAGGTCACTGATGCTAATAATCAAAGAAATGGAATATTACAGTTTCCATATATCTGAATAAGAAGTCAGCTCCGAATAGGGGCTAACCATGAAGTGTACCAAAGGATGGCTTCTGTCGGCTTTGAGCCGGCGTCAGGTCTCCGGCTGACTATCTACTTGCAGACCATTTTATTATAACCAGTGCTTCCATCTCTGCTTAACCTCCCATCACCTTGACACAGGTTTCTTAACAGGTGACAGAACGTCACATCTCTCTCACATGGACAACTCAAGGGCAAAAAAAGCAAAACAAAATGAAACAAAACAAAAAGCAAGCAAAAAAACAAAAAACCAAAAAAAAAAAAAAAAAAAAACCCCACCCCAAAAAGAAAGTGATTGAGCAAAACAATAACTCCTTCCAATTACAATGAAGTGGAACAGATTATGGGTTTCTTAAACACAGGCTTATTCTCTTATGGTGCTCTAAAATCTCAGCCACACAGACTGATGGCAACTGTTTGATCCTGTCAATATGAGGTCACTTAATCACACTTGTTCCTGACTAATTATATTTTTTGTTCACTTTAACAATGTATTTCTCCAAGATCATTCTGATCAGTTACATAATCCCATGTTCTCATGAAGGCAACAGCAAATGCTAGATCAAAGGGTTTCTGGTCCCGAGTGTCTGATCTCATGGACTCACACTAATTCTGTACCTGGGTACTGTATATTAGAAAGAAAAAAATTTCTTTATTTCACATTTTTATGATTATCTTATATGAGGGAGTAGGAGAGGAAAAGTAGCTGACAATTGTTTGGCTACTAAGTGCCAAGGATTTTATCTATCTTTTGTATCCAGTTTCCATCACATCATTATTTACACACACACACACACACATACACACACACAGATTGTAAAAATTTATCTTGTGCTAAGAGAACTGATACGAACCCCAAAGAAATATAATCTCTATATGAACACAGCTGCTACAAGCTACTTGCAGTTTTTCATAGCACACACGTTGCCCAGGAATTCATCCCCCTGCTGCTCAGAGGCAGGCTCCAATGTTGTAAAGAGTCGGGGTAAGAAGTCTATCCTTCTGGTAGCTTCAGTGCATTCCTCAGCTACACGAAGCATTTGGAAGTCTGGCATCTGTACTATTTCAGTATTGTGTTGCCAGAGCAAAGAAAATGATCTAAATGTACAGTGATGAGGGAGTGATTCAATAAATTATGGCACATGCATAAAATGGAAAGCTATATAGCTTATTAAACATTTTTGAAAATAAGTAATGAGATGAGAAAACACTTATGATAAATGTCATATAAAAAAGGCAGGATCAAAGTGAAGAAGAAAATATTATTACAGCATGTAAACATGGATTTCATTCATGAATATGACAGCAGTTATCTCCAATTGGTAATATGACAAGTTATTTTTATTTTGTATATTTTTTCATTTTATAAATCTTCTAAAATTAAGCTTCATTGTTCCTATAACTCATAAATATTTACACAATAAATATGGAGTTTATAGATGAAAGCATAATGGATCAGAAGAGTAGCTCACACACATCCTTCAAGCTATTTAATGTCTCAAGAAGATGACCAAGGCCATCCAGTCTCATCTTCCACAGATGGTGTGCTCTGAGACTTGTAAGGACCTTCCCCTTTCCTTGCATGGGAACCAGACTCTCTTGCCTCCATTCTTTTGCCTACAAGGCTCCTTCTTTCTGAAATACATATTCCCTTACTGTGACTCATTCAAACCATATTTGCAAGGCTCTTCTCAAGTCTTACTTATCTAGGATGCCATTCCAAATTGTCTGGTTTCTAGTCCTCCTACTGCATTTGTTGTTGAAATTTTGTCTGTTGAGTGTCTGTTAGTTTCCCTCCTCCCTCCAGCTTTGTTGAGATATAATTGACATACAACATTGTGTACTTTTAAGATAACCATTTGTTGATTTGACACACTTATATATTGGAAAATGGTTACCACCATAGCATTAGCTAACTTAGGCTCCATCACCTCATAGAACTACAATTTCTTTTTTGTAGTGAGAGCATTTAAGATTTACATTCTTAGCAAATATAGTATTGTTAATAACAGTCACAATGCTGCACATAGATCCTCAGAACTTATTCATCTTATAACTGGAAGTGTGTGCCTTTTGACCACCATCTTCCTATTTACCCCACCCTCAGCCACTGGTAACCACCATTCTACTCTCCGTTTCTGTGAGTTTAGCTTTTTGAGATTGCACATCTAAGTGAGATCAAGCACTATTTGTCTTTCTCTGTCTCACTTATTTTACTTAACACCATATCTGAAAGGTCCATCCATGTCCCTTGCAAATGGCAGGATTTCCTTCTTTCTTTCTCATGGCTAAATAACATTCCACTGTATGTATATACCACATTTTCTTTATCGATTCATCCATTGATGGACACTTAGGTTGTTTCCAAATGTGAGCCCTCAGAGGGCCTGATATTACAATATTCATCCTTGAATCCCTTTGTTTGTAAGCCACAGTCTGGTATACAGTAGGCCTCAGAAAATACCTGTTGACCTCTGACGAATTCATCCTCAACAGATGGGACTGAGTCATGAGTGGGAAGCATCTGAATTCAGATATGAGTGTTTCAAGACAATGGAAAGAGCATTAATGAAATAAACTTATTTAAGCCATTGTTTTTCTTCAAAGGAAATGGTTTTGTAGTGGGCTTAGGAACATAACTTAAGTGTTGGTCTTTTAAAGTTAGGCCCACACTGACCAGCACAAAGCAAGAAGGATCTCTGGATTTAGAGAGTATCAGAGGGGAAGACCTAAAAGATTAAGCTACACATTTTTTTTGCCTATTTAAGGATAATGGCATATACTGATAGCTGTCATTTCATTAATCAGTTAACCAATCTTATTAACCAATTAACCAATATTTTCTTTTAGAGTTATACTAACAATAACTGCTTCAAAACTTAAATTTGGGACTTTAAAGCTAAATTGTAAATATTAAATCTGCTCTAATTTTTAACTGGAACTATTTCAAATATGATTCATAAAAGTAACTAACATACAACTATAAAATTAAGCACTCTATATGTCTAAGTTCCTATAGCAAATGATTTTAAAAAAGCAAATAATTAAAAATATTTGTTAAATCACCTATATTTATGCCCTAATAGCATGTTCTCCCTAAACTATAGAAACAGTATCTGTAATTCTTTACACTCTAAAATCTCCTGTGTCTACAGAACAAGAGAAATACCTCAACAAGAAGAGTGAAATTTATTAGATAGGCAGGGAAAATTAATTGACAAATTCTATCTCATTTGCTATAAATTTCTCTCCCCACATATTTAATTTCTTGTTATTTTGAAAAAAAGTCATAGAACGTACTAATAAGATAAATTCCTTGAAAGAATAAAAATAGTTATAAAATATTACTTGTGTCAGAGATTGCTAACAGTTTACAGAAACCTATTTCCTCTTCTTGCTTGGCACACAGCTAGAATACCTGCGTTTCAGCCAATGACATATGAGTAGCCAATGCTTTAGGAAGCAGGGATTGCTGGCCTCACCTTCTTTCTTCCCCTTCTTCTGGCTAGGTGCAGTTAACAAGGTCCCAGGGTATGGGGAAAGTGGGGTAGGGGAGGCAAAAGAGAGAAGGAGTTTGATTCCCTGAACTTCCTGCTAATCAGAAATACTTTAACAGTTATGTGAAAAAAAAAAAAAAAAAACTTCTAGTATGATTAAGCCATAAAGGATTTTGGCTCAATTTGTTATTGCTGTTAATATTCCCCTAATTTAAAACTATACCCCATATAAACTACTTGAAATCTAGATCTTTCAAGTTCAGAGGCATAGGAAATCTGTGTATCATTTGCCCTGCTTTCTTATTTCTTCTCCCCTGAATATGGATGTTATTTTTTCTAGAAGCATATGCAAGATACATAAGGCATGCATGTCCACAGTTATATTAATTAATTTATTCATTCATTATATCAGTTTGACTGAGAACCTGTTATTAAGTAGACTTTGGAGATATATGAATGGAAAGAATATGGGACCTGACTTTGAGAAGCTCATAACATAGCAAGAAAGAAAGACCTGTATAGCAGGAGTATAACCTGATGTATTAGTATATGTGCTTCCTGGTTCCTTTCTTTTCCTTTCCATTTTCTCTATGAATGGCCTTCTCTTCTCCTAAGGGTCTTCTCTCCCTCCCCCAAGTAGCCATCCCCAGCTCACACAGAGGAAACTGAGCCACCCACTTTGTAAATAGCAGCAAAGTCTGAAAAATTAAAAAAGGCAATCTCAGATTGATTGAGTGTTTGGAAAAACACAAAAGGGTTTGATGAGGAGATGATGCTAGTTCTGGGGATAGATCCAGAAGACTATCTGAAGGTAACATGGATAGGACTGGATGCCCAACTTGAAATGGAGAAGCCTACAATGACTGTGTTAGACTCACACAGATAAAAAAAGAAGCAAATTAAAGCAAAAGCTTTGATTACTCATAAGACAAAGCACCCTACTGGAACACGGTCTCTTAGAATCCTTTCAAAGAAAATGAAATTATCCTGAACACACAAACTGGAGGGGCTCAGGAAAACACAGGTCACACATGTAAGCATCTCTACCTATACTTTGAGGAGACTAATCCCAGAAAATGACTACTCTGTTTGCTAATAATCAGGGATTCACAATGCAGAGCCTTGGGATATTACTTTTAGTACAATGTATGTGGTGAAGTCTGAAATGCAGTTATTCAATTTTTTTAAAAATTACCTTTATCACGTAACTAGCTTAACTAAGTATTTTGCTCACTACATGTAGTTTGATAACATTTTCAGATACAGAAAGTGCAAAATTTTGCAAAAGATTAATTTTATCTAAGAGGTAGATTGGTAATTTTGGTTTGCTTTCCCACATGTCTCTTCATTCTTCGGCATTATGAAATAGATGAATAATATCCATTATAGCCTGTCCTTTTAATGCTTTTAAAAGATTTATTTATTTTAGAGAGGTAGGGGAGGAGCAGAGGGAGAGTGAGAGGGAAAGCTCCACACTGAGTGCAAAGCCTGAAGTGGGGCTCAATCCCACGACCCCGAGATCACAACCTGAGCCCAAATCAAGAATTGGACACTTAACTGACCGTGCCATCCAGGCGCCCCCCTGTCCTTTTTAAAGATGCTCCTGAAATTAAAGTCCTATAATTACCTTCTAGAAGGGTTTCTCAAAAGCCTGTACATATTTTCTTTAAAATAATTATTTTCTCTGACTGATTGACCCAAACTTTCTCTCTACTCTGATTGTGTTTCTAGAATTTTGCAGAAATCTTCAATTACAGAATCCTTTACAAATGAGGCTAATTATTCTGAAATTACTGTCTTTTCCTTATTTAAAAAAGAATACTCCTACCAGTAATTATTATTACTACCACCTCTCTTCATATTATATAGAATTCTCCACAAGGAAGGCATTTACAAAGAGATTTTTGGTACACGATGCTAAGATGATAAGAAAACATGAAAAAAGAACAAAATGAACCAGTTACTTGTGTCTATATTTTGAGGAAACCATTCCCCAATCCCTGCTTTAATGATAGTGTTCTTTTTCTCAGTGTCTTAAATTATTGCTGTGACTTTCAGATTTTATTTTGTCATAGGCCAAGTAGCCCATTGTATCACAAAACATGACCTTTTATCGCTTCACTAGGTTAACCAAGTACTTTGGTTTGTTTGCCATCTCATCACAGAGGTTTTATTTGGTCATCTTCTATTATCTACTCTATGTATCTCCCTATTTCGATGGGGCCACTGTGGGTTGGTTAAAGGTGAACATTTCCTATAAATGAATCTCTTTACCTCTATCACCCAGGTTGATTCATTACCTAATTCATCTCCCAGGTTGTTTCATTACCTAATATAAACTTTGGCCCTAAGAAGGCAGATTAAATATATATATTTAAGATTTTATTTATTTATTTATTTGGGGGGGAAGGGGCAAAGGAAGAGGGAGAGAGTCCCAAGCAGACTCTGTGCCCAGCGGGGAGTTTGACATAGGACTGGATCCCATGACTTTGAGATCATGACTGAAGCTGAAACCAAGAGTCCAACGTTTAACTGAATGCACCACCCAGGAGCCCAGAAAGATTTCTAAGACAAAACTCTGCTAGTTTTAAATAGTTGTTTGGCTTCATATCCACAGTCAGGTAACCCTATTAAATACACTCAAGAATTTCTACCACAGTGAATATACAAAATGTTCTTTCTTCTCAAAAGAAAAATGTCCTTAAAAAATGAAGCAACCATAATGTAAGTATAATGCAAAGGATAAAAAAATCCAAATATATAGTGATTTACACACCATGATGCTTAAAATAACTAGCCTATTTTAGAAAGTAAATCATAAAATAAGACCATGGAGGGGAAAGAATTGGACATTGTAAGAATAAAAGAGGTTAAGTGTTCCAAAGTAATGAGAAAGCTGATTTCCAAACATACACTATTCTACCTACTCACATACTATGCTACAGACATACACTCAGCTATTTTCTCCTAGAACCTAAAGCCTGAGCATCATAGCTAATTTATATATGCTAGCTCCACTCAAATATGATTATTTTGAGGGTAATAAGTATGTTCCTTATTCTGACTCTGGTGATGATTTCACAGGTGTATAATATATATATGAACTTATCAAATTTTGTACTTGAAACATGTGTGGTTTATTATATCAATTCTAACTGAATAAAGCTATTAAATATGTAATAAAAAGTATTATGTGTTTTCAGCTTAATGCACATACACAATAGACAGAAAGTGATTTTTAATTACTTAGTCATACTAAGTGATTAAAGTATAGAAGCCACGAGAATCATGGGGTTACTTAAGAGAAACACAGTATTTTAACCTCACATTAAGAAACAGAAGTTTTGCAAGGACATCTGTTAGGAGGAGCCTCCTTTTAGGAATGAGGAAACTGTCACAGGGGAAGGAGCACTACAATCCTGAATACTGATTGCACTCAGCAGGTCAGTCTCCATGGGGGTATTGGGCAGCCAAAGCAGAACTGGTTGGGGTTCATGGGAAGGGTTGGTGAGCAGCAGGCTGCTCAACCTTTCTGGAAATCAATAAGCCTATTTGTGGAAAGCCGACTCTTGAAAGGGCTACAAGGTCAGGCCCAGTTTGAGATGAACTCTTTTTTCCCTCTGAGTACTATTGCACTTACTACTGGTTCATCACATGTCTCCTAACATAACTGACTTGCTTTGTAGTTATTTTGGTGTGTGCCTTACTAAAAACAACCCTCTATTTGAGGTCATAAGACTACGGTGGAGAGCATTTCTTATGAATCTTTGATCCCTCATATTACAGACCAAAAAAATGGGTGAAAGAAAAAAACTAATGTTAGTGGGCTTTCCTTAAAGCTCATTAGTGCCGTTTCACAGCTGACACCATCATCTGCTTCCAAGACTCTCTGCTATGAACAGAATCGGCTGTCTAGTTCACCTCATCAGAGTGGACATCAGAATCCCAGAGTTTAGTCACACAACCTTTTAACCTGTGATAAATCTTAGGCTTGTTTTATGAAAAGTTGCAGAGGCCAGTCTGACAGGAAGCCAAGAAATTCGAGTACAATCCTCCAATTCAGAGAGCTCCTTGGGCTTGCCTACTGTGTGATTCAACTTGACTGAGTTTCTGAGCAGCCCATCTTAGCAGGAGACAAATCCAACAGCAAATCTGCCTTGGGGTGGGTAACATAATATTTATCTTTCATTGCCCACTTCCCGTATTTTATCAGTGGGGGACTGATTGAAGAGAGGATGTCTAGGTACCAGACACTGGGATTCTGCTGAGGTTAAGCTGTTAAGGCTCACAGGCTTTAGGCACAAACATATTCATCTTGCACGCTGCCCTTAGGTCCACTCTGTCAAGAACAGCAGTTAGAAAGCACCAGTCTGCATTATTGATAAGTTACCTAAAGAAGCTCTTTGGGCTTCTTTGGTCTCCATAAAACACAGAAGGGGAAGGGCGCAGTCTCTGTAATTTGATGATTCTAATCCAGTGTAGCAGGCAAGATCCAAAAACGAATAAGGTCTCTGTGATTTCCTTCAGTGTGCTTCTGTCCAATTCAATCAAATTAGAGTCTAATAAGTTCCATACACCACGTTGGACACTGTGGATTCAGCAACAAATGAGCTCGTCTCCCTTCCAGGAAAGTAAGTGCTTACCCAGAGGGGTTGGTCTAAAAGCCTAACCAGGACAGAAGGATGAGCAGAGCTTGCCTATAGGGGTGGTGGGAGTAGTGCAAGACCAAGACATATGAGAAACATGTAGGGATGAAACAAACCCCAAACCTGGAAGGCAGAATTACCAGGTCATCAGTTCAAAAAGGCTAGAGATAGGGGGAGAAGCCAGATATATAATTGAAATTGAAGAAGCAGAGAAAGTGGGAATCAACCTGGAGAAATTCTTCTACCTAAAGGAACAGGCATTGACAGTTTTACAGCAAGCTGGTGCTTCCCCAGGGATATGAGGGGATTTGTTAAAAGCACTAACCCAGGTGAGGTCCAGCTCTAAAGAAGCTCGTTTAGGCAGTACAAACATTTTAACAACTCACTAGAGATAACTTTTCAAGGACTATGAGAGCAGTATGCGCTCTGCCAGAAAGGCTAGGCAAAGCAAGTGATTTCGAAACTAATTAGAAAGACAAACTGGTAAAAGAATTCCAAACACAGGGAACAGCTGATGTACAGACACAAGAGGATGACAAGGATTAGAGAAGACTGAGTGGCTCAGTGTGGCAGATGCATGTTTATGTGAGGGGAAACAGCAAAAGACAAGGTTGCAGATACAAGTTGGGCCAGATGGTGAGGGGAGTTTTTTCTTGGAGCTGAAATTCTTGATATTACCCTGAAAGCAATGTGGAGACACACAAGCTTTTGAATAAAGACTGTTCACCCACGAATGGTCTCTTGAAGCTCTCTCAGCATGCTGATGGCTACAAGAAGCAGATAACGAGCTCCCACAGACCCTTGCTCATTCTCCAAAACGCCTCGATTCCAGCTTTGAACCTGAGTTCTTACTCTCTGCTTTGGGCAGTGTATGGCTTGGCTGTTGCCTCTCTTTCCCTTGCTCCTTTTGCATTACCGACTATTTACTGGACTCTGATCTGGTACTCCCCTGAGGGACCACTACTACCATTAACTGCCAACACAGTATGGCGAAACAAAACCAGATATCATCAGTATTCTTCGTCCAGTCCTAGCCTCCGGAGTGCTGTAAATCAAGGGTAAAGACAGGACAGGAACATGGCCAGATCTGTTTGGAGGTAGATAAGAAGAGAAGGATGGTAGGAGGAAAGCTAAATTAGAGAAGACCACTATGGACTACAGATAGAGACGATGATGGCAGCAGAGAAGATCGGTGTCAAGATAATAAAGAAGTAGAATCTATAAGACTTGGTGTCCACTTCATGTTGAGGATAAGACGGAGAGAATAATGGAACATCATTTTGATGCTGAACTTTAAGTACTTTATGAGACATGCAGGCAAAGATGTACAGCTGGCCATTGAAAACACATGTCTTAGGGTTTAAGAGATATCAGAAACAAAGCACAGATTTGGTATTATTTAATATATACTCTTGTGTATATCTCTTGTATGTAATCTTGTAAATGAAGCCATGAAAATGGATGAGAGGATGGGATTGCTATGGAGATATTCAAGATAGAAAATAAGACCAAAGAAGGGAAATCAAAGGAAGAAGAAAACCAAGACAAAGCACCCTCAGCAGTGAGAAGAGAACAGGATTTCAAGAAAGAGAAAATTTTCAATGGTGTCAAATTGGTTAACTTGAATGAAAATGGAAGAGAGGCCAATGGAGCTAGCATTTCAGATGGGAGCAAGGAGGACAAAAATTGAAATAAGCTTAAAAGTGAATAAAAGGTCAATAAAATAAAGACAGTGAGTATATATTTCATGTCAAAGTTGACATGGAAAGCATAGGGGTACACTGGTATTTTCTGAGAAAAGGAGGAGAAAAGATTCAAAGAACGGCTTAAGATAATAAAACTTGAGCATATTTACAGACTGAAGAAATGGGATGAATCAAAAAGGAAAAACTGACGATGCAAATTTAGATCACTGAACTTGAATCCCATTTTTCTATTTTTGGGTTCATGAAAAATGATCCATAAAATTTTTTTTATTCTCTGATGTTCAAGAAAGAATGAGACCAAAGGTAAAAAATGTAATGTTAGAAAGAACAGAGAAGTTATAGGTGGCCATTTTTTCTTCTCTGGCCTCTGCCACCAGCAAAATCCCAAGTCCTGAACTGAAAGCAGAGAGCCTTGCTTTAAAGGTGGTCTATTATTTAAATATGCATAAATGTACTAATACTAATTCCAGTAAGTCATCATTCATTCATATTTTTGGGGAAAGGGAGACTCTGCATAACTGATGAATGAGTCTAAATAAGTAGACATCATCTATACTATTGAAAGATATATTCCAAAGTAATTACAAGAGAAGAAAATCCATTAGTTATTAAAACGATGCCAAACACAACTCTATCTTTCCTTACTGGTTTAGAAAGAACTTACAGTGCCCCAGGGACATCATTATAAATATTAATTCTCAATGAATATATAGAACTGTCAGTTCTATTGATATTTCTAGTAGAAATGGCCTTGTCTATTTTTAGACTTGCTAAATACATTGACAGATAGGTTGAAAGGAATAAAAGGTTAATGTCACAGATAGCACAAAATGTAGAGAACTGTCAATTTGCTTCTGGTCCCAAAAATGTTATGATTATTTCCTGCGGAAAACTTCCTACTGTGGTTATAAGCAATCTTATTTTAATATATTTGCTGCAGGTCAAGAATATAGCATATATAGATGTATATCCCTAGGACAACTATTTTGGGAAAAAAGTAATATATGAGATGACAACACATTTCCATGGTTTAATGAACTACTTCCTGATAGCACATGATGGGCCATTTCCGTTTTCATGTTCATTCAACTGTATCATTACAGTAATGATAATGATAAAATACTTGGAAAGGATATGATATTTGACTTACTATGTCCAACAAAAATTGTCCCTAAAGTTTTTATTATGTTAAAAAACAGTCAAGTCAGAAGGCAAATGCTATTAATATATACAAGTGAGGTGCACCTGCAGAAGAAAGTACCAGATAGCAGTATATACATATATATATATATTATTATATTTAAAATTATATATATAGTAATATATATATTTTGAAATATATATATATTTTTTGTAAGGGGCAGCAAAACAAACTACAATCAGGAAATTTTTTATTGAGGGAAGAGACACAGCAGAGATATTGAATATGGCTTATAATTGCCATTATCAAAGGATAAGCTAAATGATATCAATATTTTAGCAGTCTTCAGGGTTGACAGTTTCAGCTTTCAGTATTTGTATAGTATCTTCAAAGAGGTGCAGCATTTTATTAGGAAATCATGTGTGTAAAAACGCATTGCTTGGTTGGGTATCTACAGAATGCCAGGCACTGGGTGAGGCCCTGAGGGCATAAATATGCAGCCTCTGTCCTATTAGATTCACTCCCTAATAAAGTAAACATATACACACACATGAAGTACATATAAACAGATATATAAAATACATATAAACATATATATGAAAAGCATATATGCATTACATATACAAGTGTGTGTATATATATATATATATATATATATATATATATAAAGACTGTCACTAAAGCAGACAGCTTGTTAATAATCTATCCTCTGTTTTAGATATAAGTGGTACACATAAGCTGTATTATTTTGGTTTTCCCCTAAACCACATTGAGATGTGTTTTCAGAGTACATTTTCATTTTTTCTTTCATCAGATACTACATGATGACATCTGCAAATATCACTCCTGTGCATTTGCCATGGAAAGAAGGCATTATCAGCATCATCTCTAATACCAATCCATACTCATTCTGAAGCTCCATTTGAAAGCTAAATACTAAAAACAGTTTTACATCCCTTACAGCAGTGGTTCTCGAAGTGTGGACCACCTAAATCAGAATCCTCTGAGGATGCCTTATAAAAATGTGGGTTTTCAAAAATCTCTGCCCCAGTGCTGTGAAATGTGTAAGCCTGAAGATTCACAGACCTGTACCCCTGGGGCAAATAATACATTATATGTTAATTAAAAATTTTCTCTGTCCTAGATCTATAAACTCAGAATCCCAGGTGATAGAGTCTTTAATCCATACTTTTCACTTCATCAAAAGGTGATGTGTGTATGCTTCAAAGTTAGAAAGCCATTGCCCCAAGGAGCCAAGAATGTTCTCCCCCTCTGCGTTCCAGATCTGTGAAAGTACTCTCCCTCATTTGATTTGGCCTCCAAGAGACTTAGTATCAAAACTAATGCTGATCTCTTAAAACTACTATATTTTATCAAATCCAACTAATTCAGTATGTTGCACATTACTATTGCATGTATCACTAAGAAAAAAACGCTGCCAATTTAACAATGACACCCATCAATTATAAGATGTCTTCTGATTTTCGAAATGTTAAAATACTTGGAAAAATGTGCATCTAAAAATTGATAAAAGACTTTATCCCTAAATTTTAACTCTTGGGTGAGAAGGTTATCAAAAATAAGGTTTGAGAGATGAATGAAAGTGTCTTAGGAAGCTCTGTGTTGGGGGAAGTTACTTTCAGACATCAGGAAGAGTAAATACAAAGACGCAGGGAAATGAAACTCATCAGCCTGGTCTAGAGAGGATTATAAAATCAGACAACTTGAATTCCAATATTTGCCTTGATACTTACCAATTGAATGACATTGGGACAACCTAACTTTAAACTTTCTGGATTTTGGTTTTCTTATTTTTAAAATAGAATTTTAACCAGCTACATAGTCTGTAAGGCTTAAATAGAGAATATACATGAAATATTGAATATGTTGTCAAATACACACAACATATTTTCAATCACAATTTATTATTATTATTATTCTTTTTGCTAGAGGGAACAGTTTAGTGGGGAGGGAATGGGAAGTGGGAGAAATGAAACTGGAATGGTAACTGGGGATCAGATTTTAATAGTTGCACATTCCTAACAAGTTTAGAAACCATCACCTAGGGGATAGGGACTCACAGGAAACAGGTAGTGACTAGTTTGATTTGCATTTGAGAACAATTACTCAGGTCAACACCAGAGTTTGCACAATGGATTCCAATGGAGGGAACTTGAGTTCCAGTAAAAGATGTGAGAGCAATGGCAATTGGGATGGAAGTGGGAAAAACTTCCTGGATAGATTCAAAAGCTACTGAGGAGGTAGCTTGACTTACATGACTTGGTGACTAATTTGATGTAGTAATTAGTGAGGATACTTCTCAGATATCTTAGTTTACAGAATTACTTTTAGACAATAGACGCATATTTCAGAGATTTCAACCAACTTTTGCCCTTAAGAAAGTTAGCACTTCAAATGGAAAACCTTAGAAGTCAACATATAATTAGCATTCACAGATACTGCTGAATAAAGAGAAGATAATGTCAGGGAGAAGAAATGGCATGGACAGGAGGTTAATATCAGGAACGGACAAAGTTAATTAGGCAAAGAAAACAAGACGTGAATCACAGAGTTCATATGTCCTTTTTGGCATCTAAGCTAGCAGAGATTTCATGCACACACAAAAAGGTTTCATGAATAACAACAGGGACTACAATAATTTGACATATAGCTATAGCGAGGAGGGTTATCCTGTAGCTGGAATCAGAAAATCTGAATTCAAATCTCAGCGTTAACCATTTAGTATCTTATAATTCAAGGCAATTTAGCTAATGTCACTGATCCCATTTCATCTATAAAAACAGGGACTATTATATACCTATCTCATATCATTTTTGTAAAAGTATTTTGAAAATTATGAAGTTATATTTACTGCACTATATATATATATATATATATATATATATAGTCTGATATAAAGTTTCACATCTTCAGTGAGACATGAAAACTCTACATGTTTTCATAAGTCAGAATAAAAAGCACTTAAATTATTTTAGTTTAAAAAAATTAACTCATCCCTCATTTATCCATGCCACTTTTTAGGAACTATAATCTTTCCACTTGGTTTTTAGATACATCAGCTATTAAGGCAATTCTCTTGTGAAACAATATGAGCAAATAGAAAGGAGATGCAAGTACTTAATGTATTTTAGGGCAGGCAGATTCTGACTTTTTTATCAGGATCTAAAAAAAATTGTTCTTGAAATAGAAATCAGAGTTGAATGACCTCTACACTATAGTCAATTCAACATTTTTCTAAGTAACCCTAGGGTAATGAGAAAGTGAAGAAGAGAAAAACCAAAATAAGGGTACAGGGGAATGATGATTTCAGCATGTACTTGAACACAGCCTAGAAAAATGAAGGGAAAAAAAAGAGCACGCAAGCATTTTCATTATTATATGACACTATTCATATTGCAATAATCCTCAGGTTTTCTTTTTCTTGCTTTCTATATAAAGTACAGAAATCTTTTCTGCATGTAAGTAGGGCCCTACCCGAGCTACATACAACTGCCCATTTGTTCTGATCCAGATGCATCTTGATTGTGTAAAAAGGTAAAAATGTGCCTTTTAAGATTTAAAAAAAAAAAGGAATTTGGTGATGGTTCTATGCTCAGTTCTATGCTAAATGTTGGGAATATAACGGTGAATTGTGTAGATATGGTCTTCATGGAGTTTATGGGTTTAATGGAGAGAATGATGATCAAATAGGTACTTAGAATACAATACTGGGTAATATGTGCCATGTGTAGGAATCTTAGGGTATGCATAAACGTTAAAAAATAGTACCCAGTGTGAAGAAGTCTAGAGTAGAGGAAGACATATCTAAGTTGAAACCAAAGTGCATAGGACTTAGGAGAAGACAGATGGCAAAAGACAGAAATGTAGGAGGCTAGAGAAAACCTGGCTTCTGTGAAGATCACATGGCTGCTGCATGTGTTCATGAGCACATGTGTATATGCATGAACATGTGTATGTGTGCACATGTGTACGTGTGCGTGTTTGCATACACGCGTGTCTTTGGGGTGGAATGAGAGAAAGGGCAAGATACAAGGCTGAAAAAGTAAGCAGGGGTGAGGTCATAAATGTGCTTAAAGGCCACACTGAACAGCCTGGTCTTTACTATAATATTACTCAGCAACCATTCAAGAATTTCAGGCCAAGATCCAACATCCCCAATAAAAGAGCATCCTGACTGCATTGTGGGAAAGAGATTGGAGGTGCAGCAGAGGACGGACAGGCACAGACAGCAATTAGCCACCCATATTTTAGGAGAGGGTCTAACTCAGTGATGTGGTCACAGGAATGCATGGAGGGAAAGAGAGTCAAGCAATATATCACTCTGAAGGGGAATCCTATTAGGCCCCCTTACGTGGCTCAAGGTAGACTAGATATAGAATGAATTAGAACATGGAGCATGAGAGAAAAACGTAAAGGCCACAGAAATGAGAAGGGTGCTAAAGTTTCCCCATAATGTACCCAGCATGATGCTGTTTTATATCAGTCACCTCATTTCAATTTGCACAATTAACTTATAAGGTACATATCATTTCCTTTTACATTTGAGGACTTCCCACAATCTATAGCCGTTTGATAAGGAAAGTTGGGAATGGTGGCAAAACGTATTTGCAATTTGAGAATTTTTTTTATTAACATATAGTGTACTATTTGTTTCAGGGGTACAGGTCTGTGATTCATCAGTCTTAGACAATTCACAGCACTCACTATCGCACATACCCTCCTCAATGTCCACTTGAGAATTTTTAAATCTGAAAGGAGCATCCAGGTAAACACAAATAATACACATAAATAAATCTATGAAATAACACTAACCCAAAAATAATTCATTTAAGATGTGAATGCTAAATAATTACAGAAAGGAAAAGGAAAATGTATTGTGTGTGGTTAACCTAAATGGCAAGACCAGCGTCATATAAAAACCTTCTGTAGGAAAGGAAGGTTGAAAAAAAAAAAGGATTTGATTTGATATATGATTATAAAAGAAATGGTTTAGTGGAAGGAAATGTAGCCCAGTATGCATAAGGGATGAGACACAAGCTTTAGTAAAAGTGAAAAGCTCAAACCTAGAAAATTATTGCAATCTCCTGAAAAAGAGTACTGAATCATGTAATGAGGAACCAACCTTAAATAATTTATTTCCAAATTATGGCTTACTTTATTACCAAAACTACGTATTAGTTTCTATGTAATTGTGTTATTCCCATATTTGTGATTCTTTTGTTCTACTCAGATTGAATTTTGATTTGAGATTTGATATCATGGAAATGAAACACAATACTGAGAGGGTGAAAGCATAATAGCCTTTGGATTTGATCCATCCAGAATGAAGTATCATATTCTATAAGCTCACAACTCGTCATATCATCACTATAATATTTAAAAGAGAATCACCTAGAAAGGAAATACAAACTGACACATAAGGGCTAGGATTTGAGGGATGTGTACATAATAACAATATTACTAGAAATTAATGAAATTGCTTCTGACATATGAATCCTGATAGGATTTGCTTTTACAAGGTTAGACTGCCACATGCACATCTGTGATTCTGAACTATAGTGTGTGTGGTATGTATACATGAAAGCATACTGTAATACAGCCAGCCTGTTAATTAAAAGCAATATCTGCAATATGCCTGCCATGATGAACTACTTTCTTTAGTTAAACTAATCTCTGCCACATATAATGAAAATAATCTTGATTTGAATTTATAAATGGATCTGTTTTAAACCTCTTTAAAGATTTCTAAAGTTATGTTTAGATTTCAATTTTATACAATATGAACACTGTGGCCAAGGGCCTTTATGCCTTGGGACCCAGAAATAATAAGAAACAACTGAAAATACTTCTTAAGATATTAAAAGCATTCTGAAAATTAACTAAATTTTAATTTGTATTAAAAGGTATCCTTTCTATTCAGAGAAGACTTTGATTATCACTCTATTGGGGAGCACTATCCAATTCGAAGACATGTTTCTCCTTAAAAAGAACAAGCACTAAGAAATTAGTTACAATTTCCAGCCAGGAATTTAAAGACTGATTTCAAGGCACTTCAACAGGTTGAGTTAACACAGCGGATAAGTTGTTCTCTATAAATTTCCTACTGACATGTTTCATGATAGAACGGACTTCACCCGAAAAGCAGGTAATGTTTTTTTTTTTTATTCTGAGCAAAAGCATGATTGCATTTTTTAAAAGTACCCTGTCTATGGAAAACCAATTTAGTTTCATTAATGAAAAGGAAGCACAATGTGATTGAGAATGTAATACGGAATTATAGTTCATTAATTCTTCAAGTATGTAATTTTCCAGGCTCCTGATCCCCCATTGATTTCTGCACACCCCTATAGGTCCCACTAAATGTGAGCAAAAGGAAATTTAATCCTGTTGCTATATCATGTGTGGCAATGGTGGGGCTCCACAAATTAGGGAGAGACACTGTGAAAGAGATTTTTCCAGTGACTGCTTCACCATGTAGCCCTGTTAACATTTCTTTGTTGTCAAAAATTGATCAATCACAGACCCACAGACACCTGGGATGGTGACAGTCTCCTATTATGTGGCCAATACCATCAAAGGAGATGACACTTGTAACAATCGAAGCTGATAATTCAGAACACTTAATTAGGCATGATGAATTGGATGTATGCTTCAATCTTTTTTTTTTTAACTTGTACACAATATATTTTCCTATCAGTATCATCATCACGGAGTATGTTAATGTCCATTAAAATTTAAACCTAAAAATTATATACTAAATGATAGAACACAACTCAAATTTAGAGGGCAGGCTCAAAGAGTTACATCCTGATTTTTCTCTCTTTTATAAGGAATATTTCTTTAAAATTATAATGCTCTACTCATATCCCTGCCAACTTACCCTTGGACCTTAAATTGCTTCATTTTCCCCTATTTCAGATTTGGAGCAAATGTGTTACCAGTAGCTCATGAACATGGTGTCAATTAGTAAATGCCAGTACATGTGGTCTGAAGAATGGTACAGAAATGCATTTTGTCCCAACCAAATTTAGCAAAATGTTGTATGGTACTGCTTTCTTGCCTTGTAAAGACAGCTAATATTTCAAAGTAGCTGTGAAAGCTACACTGACAACCCTATTGGGGTTCTTCCATAAGGAATCAAGGTCAGAACAATCCTATTGTGCTTTATTAATAGGCTCAAATAGCACATACTTTATATATTAAGAGGAAAAAGCCAGATGGAATCTTAAAACAGCTGTGTGAACAAAAGCCATTTTAGCAGCAAGAGGAAAATCTACCATGGAGGTCAGCCTTCAAATACAGCCTTACAACCATTTCCCTTCGTTACATGGTGGAGTAGTAAATTGGGCAATCTTTAAAGAGTCTTAGCTATTCATTCTACCCTCTTTATATATTTTTATGAATAGAGGTGCCTCTTTGGCTTAGCCCTGTGTATATAGGTCTGTCATCCAGAATACACAATGCAGGCACAGGCCAGCAATTAGCCTGCACTGATATATTGATAGACTGTCTTAGATCTTAGATCAGCAATGACTGAGTTGAAAGGGTAAATGGTTAAATTTGAGAATGCTTATTAAGAACCCAGTCTATGTAATAATTATTCCACAGATTGATGTCTATCTCCTTCATCCCAAAGTAATGTAAGGGGAAGGATTTTATCTCATTCATCAGAATATTTCCAGTCTTTAGAAGAGTTCCCGCCACATGGCAGGCATTCAATATGTATCAGATGAGTGAGTGAATTTTATGATGGGAATCATATTTGGTAAGTATCTTTATTGCAATACCAAAGTGAGTTTTGAAGCATTTCAACATGATTCATGCAATACAAGTTCATACTCCCAACCTTACATAGATTTCTTGAAGCCCCAATACTATAAGAACAATAAACCACACAAAAAGTTGATGCCATTTCTTTTGACTAGGGTCTAAAACAGTTTCTAAGTTTTCAACTTTATTTTAATAGGAACTTATGGCTCAATACAAGCCACAAAAATTTCATCATCAGGGTATATAGATTACAGCCACCCACATGCACAATAAACAAAAAAAAGAAAATAAGGAAGACAGCAAAACCATAACAAAAGCAATATAGGCTTTTTATGTTACTGGCAAAACAGCACATAGCTCAAAAAAGACATAACTCTGACTAGGTCATGAAGGTCACTTGGGATTTTCTTCCTTTCTTCAAAGACACTATTTCCAGAGCCCATTACTACATGTTTTATTATACCTAATCCTTTTAAGATCAAATGATTTATATGTTTGATATTTTTGATAGCAATAATTTATATTTGGATTTTCTTAAGAACTATGATAAACACAAAGCTCAGCCAATTAAGAAATATACTAGGAACTTATTTTAGCAAACATATAAAGTTTTAATATTCACTCATTTTAAATACTTCGGTGTTGTTTGGTTTTAGGTCTGTTTGTATACATGTAAATGAAAGAGCCAAAGTAATATACAGGTGATGGGAGATTTACTATTTATTTATTATTTATTCATCTATCTATTTATTTGAATCTATATTTTTGAAAGATTTTATTTATTTGTTTATTTGAGAGAGAGAGAGAGGGAGAGAGTAAGAGCAGGGGGAGGGGCAGAGGGAGGCAGACTTCCCACTGAGCAGGGAGCCAAATGTGGGGCTCAATCCCAGGACCCTGAGACCATGGGCTGAGCCCAAGGCAGCCGCTTAACCAACTAGGCCACCCAGGTACCCCAGATTTACAGTTTAGATCGTAGAAAAACAGCACAGACTCCCAGCAATAACAGTGAAAATCACCACCAACAAACAAATGAGCAAAGGGATGCGATGCAACAGCTTTACTTAAGAAACTGGAGTTTCTGGGGGCACCTGGGTGGCTCAGTGAGTTAAAGCCTCTGCCTTTGGCTTGGGTCATGATCTCAGGGTTCTGGGATCGAGCCCCACGTTGGGCTCTCTGCTCAGCGGGGAGTCTGCTTCCCCCTCTCTCTCTGCCTGCCTCTCTGCCTACTTGTGATCTCTCTCTCTCTGTCAAATGAATAAATGAAATCTTTATTAAAAAAAAGAAACCGGAGTTTCTGCAGCCAACTGCAGCCATGTGACACGGCCAAATCCCTTATCCTAGCCCATCTCCAAGAAGCCACGTGGCAAAATAGGCCAGTTTCTGAGATTCTCAATAATACTCCCAGATCTGGCGAGAAGAAAGCCGAGTGGGTATTCTCTTCTGACCAGTGACTGGTGGAGGCAGCAGCAGGGGAAGGACGGGTGGAAGGAGATGTGCATGACAGGGCCAATTCTGGAAGAACGTGCCAGTGTGACACACACAGCTGGGCTGACCTGAAGCTGGAGGGTGAATCTCTGCAGAGATGGGGCTTTTCTCTGACTCCATAGATTGAGTTCCTACATCACGTGTTTGCTGAAACCCTAGGAGTGAGGGCAAAACTCAGATACTACAAAACACTCCTTCAGCTGAGCTCTCCCCTCAGCCCATCAGATCTTGCTCAAGCCAGAGAAAATTACAGATAGGACACAAAATGCCCCATCCTCAAACCACACAGTGGAGGGACAAACAGTTCTCAGAAGAGGCAGAGAGAAGTCAAATAGAAAATTTGGACCAAACTGCCCAAGAGTGAGTAAAATATAAGGAAAGAGAATGGAATCCATATAGGAGACCTATGGAAAACAATAAAAAAATATATATAGCAGAAAAAACCAGAAAATATTCATCTTAGAAAAAAGCATAACCCCCAAGCAGAAGGAAACTTCCCACGAGTACTTAAAATAAATATTTTAATTGGGGCACCTTGATGGTGCAGCTGGTTAAGCATCTGACTCTTGGTTTCAGCTCAGGTTGTGATATCAGGGTCATGAGATTGAGCCCTGGGGTGGGCTCCATGCTCAGGGCAGAGTCTGCTTGAGACTCTCTCTTCCTCTGTCCTTCCCTCCCATGTGCTCTCTCTCTCTAAAATAAATAAATAAATCTTTAAAAAGAGGAATATATTAAATAATAGAATATTTTAAAAAATGAGATGGTAGAAAAACCAACAGAAAAAGAATACTGCAAGCCTAAATGAAATAAAATTAAAGACAAAGACAACACCTCAACTGAAGCAATGCATAAATTAGAAACAACAAAGAACAGAATATACATGGCTTAAAATAAAGTTTCCAACTTCAAAGAAAGACTTGTGATAATCACAGAATATATAGTTGAAAGGGGAAAAAAAGATTTAAATAATTGAGATGAAACTAATAGATAAGGAGGACTAGCAAACATAATTCAGCTAAGGGTAATTGGGGTCTCTAAGATAGAGGTCTTAATAAAAGAGAAAACATGCTTAAAAATATTTTATATAATTCTCCACAATGAGGAAAGATTTTAATTGTACACTTGAAGACCCCACCATTTTTGAGGAAATTTGATACAGATTGCTCCACATGGAGACACTCTGCATTCACAACTTTGCTTGGCTGGCCTTTTTGGAGCCTTCTCATCTTCACCCACAAGTATCACCCACTAAAAGAGTCCTTCCTGGACTGAGCAAAATCCAAGAGCTTCACCAGTTTTATTTTATATTAATCAGAGTTCTGTCTGTTCACTTCATCATACTTCTATCATTTGAAAAATCTGTGCAAATTCTGGTTATAAAAAAGGATTTCTATTTCATGAACTTTGAAAATGTACAAAAATAAAAATCTGGAGACAGAACTAATATGTTAATCTTCGACAGGACTTTACAGATATTGCCTTAAATTGAAAAATGCAGGTTATATACCTGCAACAATGACTTAACGTCTTTTAAAATCTTTCTCTTCTTTTAACCTTAGAGGAAACTTTTAAAACATAGTATATCTTGTTGTGATAAAAGCCATTAAACACCCTGTATTTCACATTAAATGGAGTTTGGAGAGATCAAGCAAAAAAGCCACTTAATGTTATTCTATGACAATATAACCTTTTATTAGATATTATCAAAAATTTAATTGTCAGCATTTGTAAATGAGCACGAAGAAGGAATACAATTTGAATCAAGAGATGTTAGTGCTTCAGAGATTTTGCTCTTATGTTTCTCCTGCCAAGAATATCCTTGCCCCAAATACCTGCATGGCTGGCTCTCTTACCCCGTTTAAGTATTTATGATGATTCACGGACTCAGCGAAGCCTTGCTTTGATGTCTAAAATTGCAACCTCCAAATTCACCTACACTTGACACTCCCCCTCTTTTCTGCTTTAATTTTCTTGTTAAGATAAAATATTATATAAGATCCAAACTATACTGTAGTATAAATTATAAGGTACATGCAATTTGCTATAGACATCTCATCTAGCATACTACATGTTTTACTTACACATCTTGTTTATGGTCTGCCCCTCCTCCATACAATGTAAAGCTCCATGTGGGTAGGAATGTTCATCTATTTTGTTGTCTACCATAACCTCAGTGTCATGTACAGTGCCTTATACATAGTGGTCACTAAAGCAACTAATTGTTTAATAAACAAATGACTCAAGAAAATAAATAGAAATTAGCACAGTTGAGTATCATATTATTAGTTACTATTCTTAATAACTTATCAACTTGCTTAAAACTTAGGAGCTTAACATAAATAAAGATACCCTAAAAACTGAACAGGGATTCACTTTCAGTCAGGTATTTGCAGGCAGATAATTCTACAAGCTCTGGGCAGCTTTGGTTCCTAGTATCATGGAAACAGCTGGACTTCTTGATTTGCTGTATCTTTGCTACAAAGTACTGACGTCTGCCTATTTCTGGCATCCGAGAGGTAAGAAGTACAACAGTAATATATAAGGAAATGTCTGAGGATAAGGTCTCCATCTGTTGTCTTGTCTTATGGTCATCCAATCGGTTCCAATATCTTAACTCACATGTTAGAGCTGCCTCGTGCTTGCTTATTGCAGTGGGACTGGAGAGAAATGGAAATGTGAACGTACTTTGACAGAGCTCCACAGTTTTCCAGACAAGTTCTCGATAA
The DNA here is from genome assembly GCA_028533885.1 of Nasua narica. NCBI lineage: Eukaryota > Metazoa > Chordata > Mammalia > Carnivora > Procyonidae > Nasua > Nasua narica. The sequence goes on from CM052807.1 coordinate 59,151,890, forward strand.
TGCATAGAAAGCACGAAGTGTGGTGTCTGCTGTTCGTGAGAGCTCAACATGTTTGTTTTCTCCACAGTCATCGAAGCTTCCATCGTCTCTCTCCTTAAGTAGCTACCTAACTCTTCTTCCCATTCTCACTTTCACTCCCTTCTGATCTCTTCTCTACACCCATGCCAAAATGATCTCTGGGTAAGTCAAAAACTGACCATACTGAAAACGTTCAATAGTCTTTGGTTGGAGGATGAAGACCAAAATATGAATGACCAGCAAGCACTCACAGTTTGGCCCCTAGCTGCCGCCAAGGCCTCATCTCTTGCCAGGCTCTCCCTTCGCTGTGTGCTTCAGGCACACTGACCTCCTTGCCATTTCTCAAATGTGCCTCAATATCCCAGTCCCAGGCTCTTTGCACATGCTGTGGCCTCTGCACAGGATGGTTTTCCCCCAACTTCACTTACTCAACTCTTACCCTTTCCCTAATTAGATCTCAGTTCAACCCAATTGCCTAAGTGAAGCATTTTTTACATTCCTGAGAGGTCCAATCAATCCCACCTCCCCGCCCCCAGCCCGACCAGACACAGAGCTGATGGCAGTTTGGATAGCTGGGCAGAGCAGGGGCCTGCTCTCCTCCGCAGGACTGAGCAGAGTCGGGCCTGCAAATTATCAGTGGGGTGGCTGGGTAGGTCTCTGTCCTCTCCAAACCTTGAACTCCTTGAGGGCAGGTGGTGAGTGTCTTTGATCATTAACTCACAGTGAATCTCCTAACAGCAAGCACTGAACGCACCATCCTTGTCACTCACCCCAGCACTACCATCTCATCCCCGGGCAGAACCTTTTCCCCTGAAGCCTGCCTTCTCTTAAACTAGTTTCAGCTGAACGAGCACATCTGTGATCACGGCATTTATATAATCAAAATCATAATCACAATTCCACTGTCCCTAACTCTTAACATATGACCTGAGCAAACCTACTGTGCATTTTCGAATTCTGACTAAATCTGACCAATTGGAAGTAATTTCTGTTCTTTGAATCTTTGGAACTCCCATGCGCTGTAGTAATTTTTGTATTTTCAATTCTCGCTCCTGGATTTTAAATTCCTTAGAAACAAGGACTGGGCTGAACTTATCTTTGAATGCCTGCAGTACTAAACATTATCCCTTCAATATAGATGTTCAAATTAAAGTATCATTTTCTTCTCTCTCATTCTACTTTGTACTATTCTCTAAATCTCTACTTCACCAGAATTTTTTTTTTACTAACTTTTTTCAAGGAGCCACACTTTTCCTTTTATTAACATTATAAGCATACGAGGGAGGATCTTTAAAATACAGCACAGCTAACTTTAAATATATAAATACAAAATATACATTTAAATACATAGAAACAAAAGAAAACCCTCATTCTAACAAAGTATTTCAGGTGTACGTAAAAGAAAACAATATAAAATTTCACCTTTGAAAATAAAGAAATTGATCAAGATAGAAAAAGGCCTAAGGATATGAAAAGATAGTTTAGAGAAACAAAATGCCTTAAGGCAATGAGAGTACCACAGTGATGTCATAAGAAGTCTATGTCAGGGGCGCCTGGGTAACTCAGTCAGTTAAGCATCTGCCTTCGGCTCAGGTCATAATCCAGGGTCCTGGGATCGAGCTCCCTGTCAGGCTCCCTGCTCAGTGGGGAGCCTGCTTCTCCCTCTCTTCTTCACTTGTACTCTCTGTTGCTATCTCTGTTTCTCTCTCAAATAGATAAATAAAATCTTGAAAAGAAAAAAAAAAATCTATTCCACTTTCTTTCTTCTAGATGTTGATTTGATTTTATCCAAAACTTGAAGATATGTGTCTATTTAACTAAGGCCTATACCTTGCATGCTTCCCCAAGGGATTATAACTAATTTAACGGGAAGGCAGCACAACGTCCTAGGAGAGAGTAAGGTATACCAGTGGCTAGCCAAGAGAGCCTCCTGGCAACGAAGTCTCAAAGGGAAACAAAGAGAGCTTTCAACTTTTAAAATCCAGCAAAATGGTGCCTGCAAGTTTTCCTAAAGAAGGACTTTCCCCTGGTGTGAATTTGAAGAGTGAATTTATAAGAGGAATGTTTTAATATGGTGGTCAAAGTTGTATTATTGATTTGCAAAGAAATAGTCTTCAAATAGCTACTTTCTCTGTCTTTCCTAAGTTCAATCATAACTTAGTAAAGGCCTTTCTCAGAGGCACTGTTTTCTATTTTTTTTTTTTTTTATACCTTGCTCACTCTAAGGATAGAGCTTAGAGAACTCAGAGGAATGGATTTTGATATTTCACTATGATTATCAACTCTCTGAAAATATCAAAGATTTTAAGTCAGCTTTTGGCAAGTTGCTAAATCAAAATCCCTTCCAATTTTAAATTTGTTTAGTTCTTGAAATGTTATTACTTTGTTTTGTGATGAAGGAGAGAACATGCTGCTTTAGATTCCAGCACGTGAGGTGACAAGTTTCAGTAAAATGCCATAAGTTCGAATTAGCTCCCAGAATTCACTGCCTCTTGCAGCTGTATCATGAAACTACTTATGGGCATGACTGGGTGTTTTGTTTTGTTTTCAAAATTAATTCTGAGTCTGCTCAACTGCATATCAAGTATTACCTGGGCCCCCCGCTTGCTTGCCGAAAAGCATAAAAGTCACCCTTCTGTTCTGAGACAAGTGTCACACATACCCTGGCCTCATAGCTGTTCATCAAGAAACTTTAAACAGCTGAAATAAATGGATTGTCAGGGAAAACATATTCTAATGAGTCCTACAGGATGTTGACCGGAAAATTTATATCCCCAGCTATTTAGATGCCTTACAAATTATTTAATACTACAACCCCTTACTTAAAGTATGAGTTTAGTTTTAATACGGTTCAGTTTAACATAGTGGCACTGTTCTTTCTCGCAGTGTTAGCTCTCCAGGTCATTTGTTTTTTAAAGCACATTTGGAATCAGAAGATAATACTTTAAGTCCTGTCCTGTCTCTTCCTCGTTGTGTGAGATTAGAAAAAAAAATTTTGTTAACATCTTTAAGCCTAAAGATGTTAGGCTTCCCTGTTTTCTCCAAAACAGGGAATATCCATCATTCAGAGAGGGCTTTCTGAGAGAGTCAAACACATAATGTATTTCAATCTCATGACACTTAAAACCACATTCACATAGTTATAACAAAATCATTATTTTTACAGGATTATATAAACTATCCAGAGGGTTTTTTGTTTTGTTTTGTTTTATTTTGTTTTGTTTAACCAAGAAATAAGGTCTTCGGATGCGAAAGACTGGCTTTTAAAATGTGCTACAATGATATGTGTTTAGAGAAGAAATCTCTCCAGAAGTCAGTTGGAGTGGACTTTTGCAGCCACTTCAAATTAAAGCTAAACTTTTATTAGACTCCTACTCTCATATAACCTTCTTAACTGCATAACGACATGTGATTATGGGTTCATCAAAATGGAGAATAGTTATGTGGAAGATTCACATTGATTTAAGAGAAAAACAAAGATGTCCCTGCTAAAATTGAGTTGGGGGGAAGAGGCAGTCAACTCCCTTCAGTGTCTTGCTTCACAGGCGTTGAAAAAGTACTCTGATGGGACAGGCAGACAGATGCCATTCTACACACCTCAGATGCTCACTCCTCCCCATCTCCCTCTCCTCACATACCATGGACTTGCCCCTCAGAAAAAAGTGTCGTCTGGTGTATCTTCTGAAGTTCCACAGAGCCTGGTTCATCTTAAGAATGCAAATTAGTGTCGACCTCATGGACTGCCTGCCAACACTCACAAACCATTCCATGCTCAACTTTTAATATCTGTGGTTTAACATACAGACACTATATATAATTAAATCCATAAATGATTTTTAAAACTTATGTCAAATTACTGATACTCTAGAGATCCCAATGCATGAATTTATTCCTCTGGTATATTTTATTCCCGAGACATCAAACGAAGCACTAATTCATTTTTTCTAAGATTTTATCTATCTATCTATCTATCTATCTATTTATTTCCTTCCTTCCTTCCTTCCTTCCTTCCTTCCTTCCTTCCTTCCTTCCTTCCTTCCTTCCTTATTTCAGAGAAAGAGAGTAAGCACAAGCATGAGTGGGGGGAAAGGCAGAGGGAGAAGCAGACTCTCCGCTGAGCAGGAAACCTAATGTAGGGCTCCACACCGGACACCGGGATGCTGACCTGAGTCGAAGGCAGATGCTTACCTGACTGAGCCACCCATGTGCCTCAGCACATATTCACTTTTAAACCCAAAGCAATTTACTTCCTTAGATAAATTATACTGTTCTAAATTACATCCAATTTTTAAGGGTGCCTGGGTAGCTCAGTGGGTTAAAGCCTCTGCCTTCGGCTCAGGTCATGATCTCAGGGTCCTGGGATCAAGGCCTGCATCGGGCTCTCTGTTCAGCAGGGAGCCTGTTTCCCGCCCCCTCTCTGCCTGCCTCTCTGCCTACTTGTGATCTCTTTCTCTCTGCCAAAAAAAAAAAAAACTCTAACTTACATCCAATTTTTAAAATATAATTTCTTTTTTTAAAAAAGATTTTATTTATTTATTTATTTGGCAGAGAGAGAGAGATCACAAGCAGGCAGAGAGAGAGGGGGAAGCAGGCTCCCTGCTAAGCAGAGAGCCCGATGTGGGACTCGATCCCAGGACCTTGAGATCATGACCTGAACTGCAGGCAGAGGCTTTAACCCACTGAGCCACCCAGGTGCCCCTAAAATATAATTTCTTATTCAGATATATTCATACACTAATATAGGAAACAACAATTAGAAGGCTTGAAACTAGGCATCCAAATTGGCAAAGAAGAAGTCAGACTCTCACTCGTTGCAGATGATATGATACTTTATGTGGAAAACCCAAAAGACTCCACTCCAAGACTGCTAGAACTCATACAGGAATTCAATCATGTGTCAGGATATAAAATTAACGCACATAAATCAGTTGCATTCCTATACACCAACAGCAAAACAGAAGAAAGAGAAATTAAGGAGTCGATTCCATTTACAATTGCACCCAAAACCATAAGATACCTAGGAATAAACCTAACCAAAGAGGCAAAGAATCCGTACTCAGAAAACGACAAAGTGCTCATGAAAGAAATTGAGGAAGACACAAAGAAATGGAAAAACATTCCATGTTCATGGATTGGAAGAATAAATATTGTGAAAATGTCTATGCTACCTAAAGCAATCTATACATTTAATGCAATCCCTATCAAAATACCATCAATTTACTTCAAAGAAATGGAACA
>CM052807.1:59157645-59208766 GCA_028533885.1 Nasua narica
TTGAGAAAACTGGACAGCCACATGCAAAAGAATGAAACTGGACCATTTCCTTACACCGCACACAAAAATAGACTCAAATGGATCAAAGACCTCAATGTGAGATAAGACTTCATCAAAATCCTGGAGGAGAACACAGGCAACAACCTCTTTGACCTCAGCCGCAGCAACTTCTTCCTACAAACATCACCAAAGGCAAGGGAAGCAAGGGCAAAAATGAACCACTGGGACTTCATCAAGATCAAAAGCTTTTGCACAGCAAAGGAAACTGTCAACAAAACCAAAAGACAACTGACAGAATGGAAGTAGATATTCACAAATGACATATCAGATAAAGGGTTAGTATCCAAAATCTATAAAGAACTTCTCAAACTCAACACTCAAAGAACAAATAGTCCAATCAAGAAATGGGCAAAAGATATGAACAGACATTTCAGTAAAGAGGACATCCAAATGGCCAACAGACATATGAAAAAATGGTCAACATCACTCGGAATCCGAGAAATACAAATCAAAACTACAGTGAGATACCACCTCACACCAGTCAGAATGGCTAAAATTAGCAAGTCAGGGAAACAGATGTTGGCGAAGATGCAGAGAAAGGGGAACCCTCCTACACTGTTGGTGGGAATGCAAGTTGGTAAAACCACTCTGGAAAACTGTATGGAGGTTCCTCAAAATGTTGAAAATAGAGCTACTCTACCACCCAGGATTCGCACTACTGGGTATTTATCCTCAACATACAAATGTAGTTATCCGAAGGGTCACATGCACCCGAATGTTTATAGCAGCAATGTCCACAATAGCCAAACTATGGAAAGAACCTAGATGTCCATCAACAGATGAATGGATAAAGAAGAGGTGGTATATATATACAATGGAATACTATGCAGCCATCAAGAGAAATGAAATCCTGCCATTTGCAACGACGTGGATGGACCTAGAGGGTATTATGCTAAGCGAAATAAGTCAGTCAGAGAAAGACAATTATCACATGATTGCTCTGATATGAAGAATTTGAGAGGCAGGGCAGGGACTTATGGGGGGGTGGGGAAGAGAAATGAAACAAGATGGGATCCGGAGGGAGACAAACCACAAGAAACTCCTAAACTCACGAAACAAACTAAGGGTTGCTGGGAGGTAGGGGGGTAGGGTTACGGACGTTGGGGACGGTCCGTGCTATGGCAAATGCTGTGAAATGTGTAAGCCTGATGATTCACAGACATGTATCCTGGGGTAAATAATACATTATATGTTAATAAAAAATTAAAAAAAAAAAAGGCCCGGAACTTCTGGAAATTTCTTGAAATTGGCTTTAAATTCCAAAAATCACTATAAAGAAGTCTCACAATGTTTTACTGTTTCTGAGTTACATATTTCATTCCATCTTATACAATATATGACTAATTCTGTGCCCTTAGAAGTGAAAAGTGCTAAAGTTTTAAATAATTACAATTTTTTCTAAGTCAGTATTGAAAAAAATATGATCTTAAAAAAATGTATAGTAAAACACGTACATGTTTATCTCATTTTGAGACAATTTTTTTGCAGTTTCAAGCTTTTTATTTAAATTCCAGTTCATTAACATACAGTATCATATTAATTTTAAGAGTAGAATTCAGTGATTTGAATTCTTTCAAAGATTTAAATATTTGCATGGGACAATTTATATTCCAACTTCCAAAACATTTAGTCAATTATATATATGAGTCCGCTTCTACTTCAGGTGATTTCCAGATGCATAAAATTTCAGGTCTCTCAGTGAATAAATAAAATTTTCTGTTAGCTCTAGACTAAGCCTGTACTTAAAGCCTTTAGTTTTTGCTTATCTGTGAATCACTAATGGACAACTACTCTCGTGTACATAGGTTTTAATTATGGGAAAAGTAGCTAGAACACTTTGTCTTACAGAAATTTAATTTAAAAGTAAAAAGGCAATTCCGCTTTACCATCTACAGTGCCCACTTGATAAATTGAAGACAGAATAAACTAATGAAAAGTTATAACTTGAGTCATAATGGAGAAGTTATGTGTGCACTGAAGGGGCTCCTGGGTGGCTCAGTCCTTAAGCTTCTGCTTTGGGCTCAGGTCATCATCCCAGGGTCCTGGGATAGAGCCCTGCATCGGGCTCCCTACTCTGCAGGAAGCCTGCCCCTCCCTCTCCCACTCTCCCTGCTTGTGTTTCCTCTCTCGCTGTGTCTCTCTCTGTCAAATAAATAAAATCTTAAAAAAAAAAAAAAAGGTATATGTACATTGAAGGTCTCATTGCAAAACACTCTTATAAATATCTGGAATAACTTTTTATGGTCCTTAAAGCACTGACAATCAATGCACAAATTGAAGGAGATATCCTAATGAAAAGAGTCTGAGCTATAAAGTAAGTTTTAATACTTAAAAATATGTATAAAATCATTAATTGGTTTATTTTAACTAATTGTTTTCTTACAAATTGGTTGAAAGAATAAAACATACATTTTGGAAAAATATTCAGAGTTCCTTTTGAAGGGAAAGTTAGGTTAATAATGCCATGCAGCTGTTCCCCTGAGAGATTATAACAAGGTAATAAAAATCAATAGAAAAATATGATGAAAACATGATTTAACTTAAACATAGAGATCTTAGAAATATATCGGAAGTTTTGAATTTGGACAAAAGAAAAGGCAAGATCAAATTAGGGCCTAAATATGTTACTATTGAAGAGAAAAATATATCCAAATGTGAACAGAATTTAAAATAATTCAACAATTAATTTTAAGCTCATGCTAAATAAACACAATGCTATAGCAGCCAGGTTTGAGAAAGGGTGTGGAGGAAGAATTACAAAACAATGATATGCTTTCCAGGTTTTTCAGATCTTTCAAGGCTAATTCCTCCTTTTTGTTTAGGTATCAAAGAAGTTAAAGATTGTTAGTAGGAGGTGGGTGGGGGTTGTAAGGGATTACTTTGATAGAGAGAACTGCCGGAAGCTGGATGAGAAGAACTGGGCATGAAAGTAGTCATTCTGACAAGTGAGAAAGGAAAAGTCTAAGGAATGGTAGCTCTGCATTCCCTCTTGACATTTGTGTTCATGATTTGAGTGAACCAGTTGGCGCAGCTGTGTGTTTCCTCTTTAGCCACAGTCAGCTCAGTGATAGAGTAGAGAAAGCCAAGGGCTCCATTTGACAAGGCTGGGGTTTTGCTGGGTAATATCAAATAGGAAAAAAAAGACTAGGAGAGTTAATGAGTATGCATAAATTAGACTGATGAACCATGGAATCAAGTTGAGTTTTAAAGAACAGTGTTTAGATAAAAGGATTAATGTTCTCAATAAAGTCCAACAATTAATGGAGTAAAGATGCTAGAGTAGTCGAGATGGATGGGCAAGGAGGTGTCAGTCTGAGAGTAAGATGCTTTAAAGCAAGATTTCGGGGGTGATGTGGTTATAGTTGAGGACAAGGTCAAAGTGATGCTCAGGGTACTGGTTAGGTCATCCACAGGCACATTGAAAGAGGCGAGGAGGGCCCAGTAGAAGAATGGAGTCCGTCAGATGTGGAAGTCCACAATGAATGGAAGAAAGTGGACAACAAGGAAGGCTGGGGGGTTGCACAGTCTGACAGCATAAAATGCAAAAATTAAACCCCATTTCTTGAAAAAAAAAAAAAACAACAAACCACTTTCTAACCACTAATGCTCACATTCTGCCACATTTGTCCATTTTATTTTTCTTACAGTAGTTCATACTACCTACAGTTTATTTCTACGTATGTTCGTCTAAATCCCCAACCAAAATGTAAACCTCCTGAGAGCAGGGACCTTGTCATCTGGGTCACTACTTTCCCCTGGGGGCTTAGAATAGCAACTGGCACATTTTAGGCATTGCTGAATGAATAAATGAATGAAACTCTTTATTAGGCCTCTTCCATAGGTCATGAACTATGCTAATTATTAATGAACAAAGATTTACAATATCTTATTACCTTTCTTTATGAAACTTCCACTGTTTAGCAGAGTCTAATTCTTAAAAAGGACAAAAATACTTGGAAATATGTGACATGCATCCAAAGTGTGATGCAAAATATTATAAGGATTCAAAGGTCGAAGAGAAGGAAGTTCCCCTAGCTGGGCTCAAATGTCACTTCTTCAATGACGCCTTCCCACTCACCCTCCAGAGGAGGCCAGGGACCCTGTTGTATCTTTCATGGTACCTTTAGCTCATACCACAAAGACAGTTTCATAATTATATAATTGACTTTTAAATGTATGTTTACCCTCCAGCTACATGAGGACAGGAAGCCTTTCCTTTTCTCTAACTGTAACTTCAGCACCCGCTCATACAGATAACTAGTCAGTGACCTTTCTGGAGGACAAATGGCTTAATGATAGAGCAACATATGAAAAATGTCACCTAAATGATAGAGATTTCCTTTAGATGTGTTGATAAAACCAGCATGAAATTGGGATCTCATATTACACGACACTTTCTCAGCCAACAAATCTATCATGGTTAAAAACCAACTTGTTCAGTGTCCTGGGAAAAGTTGGGGGGGGGGGGTAAAGCAGCATTCCTGTTTTATCTACCAGGACCTTATTTATATAGTTATTTTGTTTGTTTGGAAAAGGTGAGAGGAAGAAATTACTTAGTTCATGTTTTACTGATTCCACTTCCAGCCAAAAATATCTCATTCTTAGAATTCACTTATTCATGATTACTGTTCTAATGATCTCAGAGTGTAACTTGTTTTCTGGTTTATTTTTCTTTTGCCTTACTGAAAAGCCTAATAGCTGTAAATCCTGTAAACAATGGCAGTTACCTCAGCTACCAGGCAGTGGGGCGATGGCAGATGACATAGTGCGTCATATTAACAAGGCGGCCAGAATCCATTAACTCTCCAGAAAACTTCCCAGCACAATGTAGACAGGGGATACATCTGCTACGGGGATTAGTCTTCTCTGTGTTACTGCTTGTGTAACAGAATGATTTCTGTGATCATCATATTCTACTTTCTAATGACCATTATTATGCTTTTTGACACAGCTTGATGGGCTTTTGTGGCTTTGTCCAGACATTCTTGAAATCAAACACACCTTTGTTTGCTTATGTTATATTCCTTTTAGTAAAATGCACTTGCAAAGCTGAAAATACTTCTTTTATTCTCATAGACGGCTGGTGGGAATATAATTTGGGCCCGTCCTTTGTGGAGGGCTTGGCAGTACCTACCAAATTTAGAAATGGTCATACAATTTGACTTTGTAGTTTCACTTCTAAAAATTAGACCTCCAGAAATGCTTTCACATTTCTACAAAAATGTACATATCAGGATGTTCACTGGAACCATTTGAAAGAGCAAAAAATTAAAGATAATCTAGATACCTATTAATATAAAAAGAGTAAAATAAATTAGGATACATTTCCACTTACACAGAAGATACTGTGCAGTTCTCCAGAATGAGAGAGAACTCACTGTATTGGCTGGAAGACCTCCAACTTGGAGTTAAGTAGAAACAGCACGTCACGGGATCTTATGTACAGTATCATGCCATGTGCACAGCTTGTGAGTGTGTATGTTCCTGTGTATATTAATACACTGAAAGAGACCTGTATGTTTATATTTGTTAATAGTTATTGCCTCTACTGTAAGGTTTCAAACCTGGAGTCCAATCATTCTTTGTTTTCGGGCTTTTTCTATACACTGTAGCATGATGAACACTATCCTTGGCTTTCAGCCACTAGGTACCAGTGGCATCCCCACCTTCCCAGTCATAACTACCAAAAATGTTGCCAGACACTGCCATATGTTCCATGGGGGGAAAATTACCTCTGATTCAAAACCACTGCTCTAGTGAATGAGGTAGAAGTGGCGGATTTTGAAGGGAGACTAGATAGAGTCACACACATGTCACATATATATGATTTTTTTAAAAAATGTTTCTTCTACTGCTGTTAATTTTTTAGAATGAATCATCATTCTCATAGGCTCTGCACAGAGTACTATTATCTGTGTACCCATCTAACAAATTTATCCCACACTTTGCTAAGATAGTTAAAATAATTATAGGGGCACCTGGGTGGCTCAGTGGGTTAAAGCCTCTGCCTTTGGCTCAGGTCATGATCTCAGGGTCCTGGGATGGAGCCCCGCATTGGGCTCTTTGCTCAGCAGGGAGCCTGCTTCCCCCTCTCTCTCTGCCTACTTGTGATCTCTCTCTCTCTCTGTCAAATAAATAAATAAAATCGTAAATAAATAAATAAATAATTATATAGAATTCACCAAACAACTACTATGATAAGAAGCTCTATACTTTAACTTGTCCTGCACATTCTTAGAGCAATCTCCTTCCTTATAAAATAGGGAAAATAAAAATTATTTCACAGAGTTTCTATGTCAAGTATGACAATAGTTGTATGGCTGTGGCTGATTTTTTCCCATTTTGTGCTACAACATATTAGCATCTAAATTATTAGGATAGAAGGGTTCTTTTTTGGAGGGGGTTGGAAGAGCAACCCTCTTGGAGAGCAAGGATGTTGCCCGATTTCTATATCCCCTGCACAGAGCCTTGCACAAAGTACCTAGAACAGCACCCTACACAAAGTAGGTGCTTAGCACACATGTGTGAAATAACTAAAAGCATAACCACTTCACATGCAATACACATTAACAACTATCCCTAATCTAAAACATTAGTTGTTGAATGAAGTATTGACTTAAACGTTTTAAATATAGTTACTTACATAGTTATCCCAATTAGAATGATATAAGATTAAAATACGCATGATTTCATATTACTGATAAACAATAGCTGTTTAAAAATAAAAAGTTTAATAATCGGGTGCCTGCGTGGCTCAGTCCATTAAGCGACTGCCTTTGGCTCAGGTCACGATTCCAGGGTCCTGGGACTGAGTTCCGCATCAGGCTCCCTGCTCGGCAGAGAGCCTGCTTCTCCCTCTCCCTCTGCCTGTGGCTCTGCCTACTTTTGCGCACGCTCTCTCTCTCTGTCAAATAGATAAATAAAATCTTAAAAAAATAAAATAAAAAATAAAATAAAATAAAAAACAGGAAAATTTTCTTTAAAAAGTTTAATAATCACTTAAATCTATTAAATGCATACTACATAGCAAAATTATCACATATATTATTTTATATATGTTTTCATAGTTTGGTGAAGAGAATGATTTGAGATGAGAAGCCTTTTTTCATGACTAGTGATGCTGGGTGGGTACGATTCATGGAATCGGGTCAAAAGAACTTCAAAGGCCATATAATCTATGTTTCCAGTAACGATCAGATTTTATTTTTAAATAATTCTAATGTAACAAAAGAGATATATGTTGATTTAGTAACTAGATTTTCCAAAAATCCATCAAGTAACTGGAAAGAATCTCAGGGTAAAAAGTCCTGCCTGGGTCTAGATTTCCTTCGCTTTTATGTACCGTATAATGAGCCCGTTGATGGTCCCCAGTCTGCTGCTAAATTAGTAAAATACTCTGGATCTAAAATGATAAACAAGTTTTATGACTGTTATAGCATATACATAAATTTCATGATATGTTTATGATTGCTAGAAGAGTGAGTTTAAATTTTGAATCCATGTGCTTGATGGCTCGACCTAGATGGGGAGCGGAAGGTACCAAGAGGTGGGCACATCTGGTGCCGACTGACAAGCACCATGGCTGAGTTAGTCTCACAAAGCCTCATCCCTCCTCTCTGAGGTGTACTGAGGCCTCAGGAAAATGCTGCCAAGTCAAAAATCCACTGTGAAGGCTGTGGGGATCTGTTGACACAAGTGTTTCATTCCTAGCCCAGTACCCTAAGTGCCCCTATGACTGCCACATAAGTTCCTAGCCCCTTTCAAGGACATCTTGGATGGTACCCTGTTTCAGCAATCTTCCATTCTGGACAATTGGACCTCAGAGATGACAAGGAAAATAATGAGTGGGTTAGATTTGAAATTATAAATATGTGCTTCCTGGCACTAGGCATAACCGAAAAAAAAAAAAAAAAAAAAAGAACCTGAGCTGAAGGGACAGTCATCATTTGTAAGCTTGATTTCTTTTATTTTATGTGGAGCTATGTATATCTTATAAAGTTTTTCATTTTAACCATTTTTAAGTATACAATTCAATGACATTGTGTCCACAATGTGTGCAACTATCACTACTGTTTCCAGAATGTTCCATCACTCCAAACAGAGACATTGTGTCAATTATACCTTAACTTTCCATTTCCCCTCCCTTCACTCCCTGATAGCATCTGGTCAACTTTCTGTTTCTATGCTTTTGTTCAGTTAATTTTAATAGTACAATTTAACATTTATTTAGCACTAAGTATGTGCCACACATTGTGCTAAGTGCTTAACATAAATTAACTCATTTACTACTCATACCACTGTAAGGGATACTATTATTAAGTCTTTTTCATAGGAAAGGAACATATTAAGAAGCTTAATGGAGGAATAGATGAAAAAGATGGAATAATATATATATTATAGGGAATATTATATATACATATATGTGTATATATTATACGTATATATAGACATATAATGGAATATTATTTAGCCATAAAAATGAGGAAATCCTACCATTTGCAACACCATGAATGGACCTTGAAGGCATTATTTTCAGAGAAACCAAGTCAGACATAGAACGACAAATACTGTAGGTAAGATCTCACTTATATGCTCAATGGAAAACAAAAACAAGCTCATAGAAAAAGAGATTAGACTTTTGGTTCCCAGAGGTGGTATGTGGGAGGAGGGGAAATTGAGGAAGGTGGTCAAAAGGTGTAAATTTCTAGTTATAAGACAAATAAATAGTAGGGATGTAATATACCATATGATTATAGCTAAGTCCCCTGTATGATATACAGGAAAGCAGTTAAGAGAGTAAATTCTAAGAGAGCTCACCACAGGGGAAAATCTTTGTTTCCCCCTTTATTCTTTTCTTTATATTATTATCTATATGGGAAGATGCATGTTAGCTGAACATACTACAGTAATCATTTCAAAATGTATGTAAGTCAAACCATCAGGTGGTATACACAGTGATATAAGCCAATTATTTCTCAATAAAACGGGGAGAAAAAAAGAAAATGGAGTCACTCACTCTAGTCCCACATACCCTATAAACTCTAAACTAGGAGAATGAAATCCAGCATCCTGATTCCAAAGTTCACACCTTTGACCATGTTTTACTACATTTTAAAAACTCTTTAGGGCTACCCTTATATTACAGTATATGCTCATTCCACTCAGTTCAGTGAGAAAAGAACTGCTAGACACCATGATAGGCCTTTTACGGCATTTAACTTCAAAGACAAAGATAAAAAGTTTGTTCCAGGCAATCTTTCCAAGTCCAAAGAAGCACTAGTTTTAAGTGATGCAGATTAAAAGTACATTCTTTAAGGTTACTCTTTTGTACTCTTCTCAAGTTTGTTTGTCATAACAAAAGCACACCAAAATTCCTTCACCAGAATGCGTGTTCAAGTTCTCCTCACAGAAAATTTGCACAGACCCATTCTTAGGCTACAAATTGCCAACCTGCTCCCATTCACTACACACCATATTTGTTCCTACTGAATCTCAATCATTCAAATAATCAGTGCTCAGTTTGAATCTCACTATACCCATTCCATCTGAGAAAATTTCCCTGCCTTCTCCTCTTCACACTCCCCTCCTTGAGACATATTATTGCCCATACAATTCATAACCAATAATTTTAAGTATACTCACCTTAATCCAATCTATAAGTGAGTACCAATTTATTCTTTTTTGTATATGTGTCCGTAGGCAAATTTCTCATAATCAGGTGAGAGCTATCATTAGTCAATCATTAATTAGACTTATAGTTGCTTCTCCTATCAACTAAGAACACCTGCTTCCTTCCAGTAGCTGCCTCCTTGTTGTAGCCAATGGCACCATTAGGAAGGAGAACACGTTGCATTTTTGAATTCCTGTGAATGACCCAACACAAGTATACATTTCCATAATGCAGCCCAGCTTCATCACTTAAGAGATAAAGGCCATATATTTAATAACCTGCTTAGATATCAAATGATTTCCCTTTCAGCAGGATTTTATTAAGTATCCTACTTATGAATTTCATAATGGTTATCTCTTTTATCCAAATTGTTTTTTAGCCATTCCATAAGTTACTGGATTGATTTCCATGAACCAGCGAACTAAGCTCCAAAAGAGCTTAAAATAACATTCTTGTGTTTTAAGATTAATAACAATACAGGGTAATTTGAGAGAAGTAGAATAAATTCGGCACAAACACGGTTGTTTAGAGAGGAAAGCAGGCATGCTTCTGGTGGGACAAAATAAGGAGACTTTCACAGAAGAGTGATATCCGGATGGTAAAATGGAGACAAGGTTACAAGTACACATCTGGGTTTTGATGTAACTGTCTGATTTGAGAGCTTACCATATGCCTACTATGTGACCTTGAACACATTATTTAACCTCATTAGGTATTGGTTTTTGATTGGAAATAATTTTAACTGCCACAGAGTGCAGTTTTTATGATTAAAATGAGTTAATAAATGTAAAGCAATTAGCACCACTTTTAGCATATGGTAAGTTTTTAGTAATGACCAGCTGATGTGTCAGGAAATTTTAAAAGGCAATTCAAAATAATAAGTGAAGTCATTTTTACATAATAGGAGAGTAGCATGTGTTATAATAGAGGAAAAAGTCTTGGTTTAGGAAAATAGCTTGATGACCTCTTTAGGTATGAGAGCAGCTACTTCCTCTCCCTCCTCCCAGAGCATGAGGGAGAGGAGGGCAAAGTGGGAGGGGGATGTGTGGGAGAAGAAGGAAAGAGGGAAGGAGAAATTAAAAGGTTTCAAACTAAGAGCTACAAAGAGAGAATAAGAGTCTCAGGAAAAGAAGAGTCTAGAGGAAATGGAAGTATGCCAGGTCTTTAATGTGGGAGATGTCTTGCCTAGTAAGAACTAACTCTGCAGGAGTGGATCTGTGGGACCAGAAGAAGATATAATTTTGAGGACCCCTTCAAGGAAAGAGATTACCAAAATATATAACTATTGTAAATTTTACAAACTATATGGCGAGGTAGGGAAATTGCTAGGTCTCTTTCCAATATTTTTGAAGAAGCGTGGTCAGGTGGGTAGAGCAGAAGCTTAAGTTCCATTAGTTTGGGGGCACCTGGGTGGCTCAGTGGGTTAAAGCCTCTGCTTTCAGCTCAGGTCATGAACCCAGGGTCCTGGGATCGAGCCCTGCATCGGGCATCTCTGCTCAGCAGGGAGCCTGCTTCCCCCTCTCTCTCTGCCTGCCTCTCTGCCTACTTGTGATCTCTCTCTCTGTCAAAAAAAAAAAAAAGTTTCATTAGTTTAATGGAAAATCTGCCTCTGACTCTGTAGCATAGCCAAAGCATTAAAAAAAAAAAAAAATGGAACTTCTATTTCACTTTAGCTTTTTCCTCTTCTTTGTCCTTCTTTAGCATTCCTCCATTATCCTCAAAACTTGGATTAAACTTCTGCTACACACTATTTATAATGGAGTTACTTTGAGGGAAAGGAAGGAAATGAAAGGAGAGGGTGGTCTGTTATGCCTACGTGATTCCAACATGGAAAAAGGAAAACATTCAGGATGCAGGTAATACAAGCAGGCTGTAGTGTAAAATGTCCAGGTGGAAATAAACAGCAGACCCTTGAGACATGGGAGCTAGGCTGGTAGGTGTATGGACAGGCTCACTCTTTTTGAAGATTTAGGGGAGGCTGAGCTCCACTTAGGACGTAACACTGAGAAAGAAAAGAGATGAGGTTGGGCCTGGGTGGCTCAGTCAATTAAGCGTCTGCCTTCAGCTCAGATCCTTATCCCAGGGTCCTGGATCAAGCCCCATATCAGGCTCCCTGCTCAGTGGGGAGCCTGCTTCTCCCTCTCCCTCTGCCCCTCCCCCTGCCTGTACTCTCCCTCACTCTCTCTCTCTCCCTTAAATAAATAAATAAAATCTTTAAAAAAAAACCTGCACACACAGGAGATGAGAAGAAAAAACACGAACAAAGGCACTCAGGCAGAAAAGTAACAGCAGTTAAATCTCACCTCTACAGGAGCTGCCATGTTGGGACAGTGTGCAGTGTTTTACAGATGGGTTTTGGATTTACACTGCCCTGTGTTTAACTCCAACTGCTTCAATGTGATATCTATGTCACATGGGCAATTCACTTCTCTATCTTTTCCTTCAAAAATATGAGTTAAAACACCTAGTACGAGAGATTCTTTCAATACTATAGTATGGAGAAAATGTCATATCGAGGAAACCAAAGAAAAAGGGTATTGCTGGAAAGAATTTAGTTAATAATATCGAAGTTCAAGAAATTTGAATACTTTGGGAATAATGATTAAGAAGTCATATGTCATTTGCAAGAGGGCCATTCCAGTAGAAGGGTAAGGTCCAGAGTGAATACGTACACTGTCCCTGTCCCAGGGAAGGTGGGGTCCCTGCCCCCGGGAAGGTGGGGTCCCTGCCCCCAGGATGCTGCAGAAGGAGGGGGGCACTTGTATTGACCATTGAAAGTGTAAGGGCTACCATCTCCCCCTGTTCTGCTGGGGAGGAGGCAGACATTATTTGTCCCAGCCTGGGCCCCCCCATTAGCTTTCCTATTTGCAGTTAGTTGAATAAAAAAAATATCCTTTTCCAGAAAAAGAAATAAAGTGAATGAGTACCAGTATAATACAACAAGTGTACAGAAAATAGCTCCCTTTTGTAGGCATATCTTGGAGATAATGCAGGCTTGGTTCCAGACTACTACAATAAAGTGAATATCATAATAAAGCAAGTCAAATAAACTTTTTGGTTTCCCAGTGTGTATAAAAGTTGATGTATACTATACTGTAGCCTATTAAGTGTGAGATAGCATTATATCTAAAAAAATAATGTACATAACTTAATTAAATTTTTCTTATTGCTAAAAAATGCTAATCATCTAAACTTTCATCAAATCATAATCTTTTTGCTGGTGAAGGGTCTTTCCTTGATTTGATGGTTGCTGACTGATCAGGAGAGCAGTTGCTGAAGGCTGGGGTGGTTGTGGCAATTTCTTAAAACAAGACAAGAATGAAGTTTGTCACACTGATTAAGCCTTTCTTTCACAAATGATTTCTTTGTAGCATGTGATGTGGTTTGATGGCATTTTATCCACAAAAGAACTTCTTCCAAAACTGTAGTTAACTTCTCAAAACCTACTACTGCTTTATCAACTTAGTTCAAGTAATATTCTAAATCTTTTGTTGTCATTTCAACAGTTTTCACAGCATCTTCATCAGGAGAAGATTCCATCTCAAAAAACCACTTACTTTGCTCATCCATAAGAAACAACTCCTCATCCACTCAAGTTTTAAAATAAGATTGCAGGAATTCAGTCATCTCTTCAGGCTCCACTTCTAATCCTAACTCTCTTGTTATTTTCACCACATCTGTAGTTCCTTTCTCCACTGAAGTCTTGTACCCCTCAAAGTCATCCATGAGGGCTGGAATCTACTTCTCCAAAACTCATTCATGTTGATATTTTGGCCTCTTCCCACAAATTACAAATGTTCTTAATGGCATCTAGAATGATGCATTTTTTAATGATTTTTTTATTATTTTTTTATTTTATTCTTTCAGTGTTCTAAGATTCATTGTTTAGGTACTGCACACAGTGCTCCATGCAATACATGCCCTCCTCAATACCCACCACCAGGCTCACCCATTCTCCCACCGTCCTCCTCTCTAAAACCCTCAGTTTGTTTCTCAAAATCCAGTCTCTCATGGTTCATCTCCCCCTCTGATTTCTCCCAGTTCACTTTTCTTTTCCTTCTCCTAATGTCCCCCATGTTATTCCTTATGTTCCACAAGTAAGTGAAACCATATGATAATTGACTTTCTCTGCTTGAATTATTTCACTCAGCATAATCTCCTCCAGTCCCATTCATGTTGATACAAAAGTTGAGTATTCATCCTGACGGCTGAGTAATATTCCATTGTGTTTTTTTTAAAAGATTTTATTTATTTGACACACAGAAAGAGATCACAAGTAGGCAGAAAAGCAGGCAGAGAGAGAGAGAGAGGAGGAAGTAGGTTTCCTGCTGAGCAGAGAGCCCGATGTGGGGCTTGATCCCAGGACCCCAAGACCATAACCTGAGCCGAAGGCAGAGGCTTTAAACCACTGAGTCATCCAGGTGCCCATATTCCATTGTATATATGGACCACATCTTTATCCATTCGTCTGTTGAAGGGCATCTCGGCTCCTTCCAGAGTTTGGCGATTGTGGACATTGCTGCTGTGAACACTGGGGTACATATGGCCCTTCTTCTCACTACATCTGTCTCTTTGGGGTAAATACCCAGTAGTGCAATGGCAGGGTCACAGGGTAGCTCTCTTTTTAATTTTTTGAGGAATCTCCACAACACTGTTTTCCAAAGTGGCTGGACCAACTTGCATTCTCACCAATAGTGTAAGAGGGTTCCCCTTTCTCCACATCCTCTCCAACACCTGTTGTTTCCTGTCTTGTTAATCTCTGCCATTCTAGTTGGTGTAAGATGGTATCTCAATGTGGTTTTGACTTGAATTTCCCTGATGGCTAATGATAATGAACATTTTTTCATTTATTTGCTAGCCATTTGTATGTCTTCACTGGAGAAGTATGTGTTCATGTCTTTTTGTTCATTTTTTGACACGATTATCTGTCTTTCAGGTGTTGAGTTTGAGGAGTTCTTTATGGATCTTGGATATCAGACCTTTGTCTGTAGTGTCATTTGAGAATATCTTCTCCCATTTCGTGGGTTGCCTGTTTGTTTGTTGACTGTTTCCTTCGCTGTGCAGAAGCTTTTTATCTTCATGAAGTCCCAAAAGTTCATTTTCGCTTTTGTTTCCTTTGCCTTTGGAGACATGTCTTGAAAGAAGTTGCTGTGGCCAATATCAAAGAGGTTACAGTCTATGTTCTCCTTTAGGATTTTGATGGACTCCTGTTTTACGTTGAGGTCTTTCATCCATTTTGAGCTTATCTTGATGTATGGTGTAAGACAACGGTCAAGTTTCATTCTTCTATACATAGCTGTCCAATTTCCCCAGCACCATTTATTGAAGAGACTGCTTTTTTCCATCGGATATTTTTTCCTGCTTTGTTGAAGATTATTTGACCATAGAGTTGAGGGACCGTATCTCGGCTCTCTATTCTGTTTCACTGGTCTATGTGTCTGTTTTTGTGCCAGTACCATGCTGTCTTGGTATTGTAATAGCTTGTATTGTATTATTGTAATAACTTGTAAATATTGTAATAACTTGATATTGTAATATCAGCATTGTAATAGAGCTTGAAATCAGGCAACGTGATGCCTCCAGCTTTTTTTTTTCTCTTTTAACATTTCCTTAGTGATTCGGGAGTCTTTTCTGGTTCATACAAATTTTAGGTTTCTTCCAGTACTTTGAAGAATGCCGGTGGTATTTTGATCAGGATGCCACTGGAAGTACAGATTGCTCTGCGCAGTACAGACATTTTAACAATGTTTAGTCTTCTGATACATGAGCATAGAATGTTTTTCCATCTTTCCAACTTCTTTCATGAGTGTTCTATAGTTCCTTGAGTATAGATCCTTTACCTCTTTGGTTAGGTTTATTCCAAGTTATCTTATGGTTTTTGGTGCTATAGTAAATGGAATCGATTCTCTAATTTGCCTTTCTATAGTTTCATTGTTAGCATATAAGAAATCAACTGATTTCTGTGCATTGATTTTGTATCCTGCCACATTTCTGAATTGTTGTATGAGTTCTAGTAGTTTGGGGGTGGAGACTTTTGGGTTTTCCATATAAAGTATCATGTCATCTGTGAAGAGAGAGAGTTTGACTTCTTCTTTGCCTATTTGAATATCTTTTATTTCTTTTTGTTGTTTGATTGCTGTTGCTAGGACTTCTAGTAACATGTTGAACAACAGTGGCGAGAGTGGGCATCCTTGTCATGTTCTTGATCTCAATGGGAAGACTCTGAGCTTTCCCCCATTGAGACTGATATTTGCTGTGGGTTTTTCATAGATGGATTTTATGAAATTGAGGGATGTTCTCTCTATCCCTATACTTTGAAAGTTTTAATTAGGAAAGGATGCTGTAGTTTGTCAAATGCTTTTTCTGCATCAATTGAGAGGACCATGTGGTTCTTCTCTCTTCTCTTATTGATTTGTTCTACCACACTGATTGATTTATGAATGTTGAATCACCCCTGCATCCTTTCCAGAAGCCTTTCAATCTACTTGGCCCAGATAGATTGGAGGAATCACTATCTTCGGTAGCTAGAGCCTCACAAAATGTATTTCTTAAATAATAAGACCTAAAAGTCAAAATTCCTCCTTGATCCATAGGCTGCAGAATGTGTGTTGTATTAGCAGGTATGAAAACCACATTAATCTCATTGCATATCTCCATTGGAGCTCTTACATGACCCTGTGCATTGTCAATGAGCAGCCATATTTGGAGAGGAACTTTTTTTTCTGAGTAGCATGTCTTAACAGTAGGTTTAAAATATTCAGTAAACTATGTGTAAATAGATATGCTGTCATCCGGGCTTTGTTGTTCCATTTATAGAACACAGGCAGAGTAGATTTAGCATACTTCTTACAGGCTCTAGGATTTTTAGAATGGTCAATGAGCACTGGCTTCACCTTAAAGTAATCAGCTGCCTCAGCCACTAAGAAGAGTCAGTCTCATCTTTGAAGATTTGAAGCCAGGCATTGACTCCTCTCTAGCTATGAAAATCTTAGATGGCATCTTCTTCCAATAGAAAGGCTGTTTCCTCACTGTTAAAAATCTGGTTAGTGTAGCCACTTTCAAGAATTATCTCAACTAGCTCTTCTGGATCACTTGTTGCATCACCTGGCACTTTTATGTTCATATTATGATCTATCCAGATCACCAAAACATGCTCTAAAACTTTCAATTTTTTCTTTTAAATCATTCATGTGTTCACTAGAGCAGTACTTCTAATTTCCGTCAAGAACTTTTCCTTTGCATTCACAACTTGACTCTTCGGCATAAGCGGCTTAGCTTTCAACCTATCTTGGTTTTTGACATGACTTTCTCACTAAACTTAATCATTTCTAGCTTTCAAGTGAGAGGGGTGTGGGGGTGCCTGGGTGACTCAGGTGGTTAAGCATCTGCCTTTGGCTCAGGTTATGATCTCAGGGTCCTCAGATCAAGCCCTGTGTCGGGATCCCTGCTCAGAAGGGAGTCTGTTTCTCCCTCTCTCTCTGGCCCTCACTCCTGCTTCTCTCTCTCTCTCTTTCTCTCTCTCTGTCTCAAATAAATAAATAAAATCTTAAAAAAATAAAGTGAGATAGGTGTGATCCTTTCACTTGAATACTTACAAGGCCACTGTAGAGTTATGAATTAGCCTCATTTCAATGTTGTTATATCTCAGGGAACAGGAAGGCCCATGGAAAGGGAGAGAGATTGGGGAATGGGTAGGTCAGAGGAGCAGTCAGAACACACACATTTATCATCTAGGCTCCCTGTCTTATATGGGGGAGGTTCATGGTGGTCTAAAACAATTAAAATAGTAACGTCAAAGATCATTGATCACAGATCACCCTAACAAACATAGTAATTATGATAAAATTTGAAATATCATGAGAATCACCAAATTGTGACACAGAACCACAAAGGGATTAAACACTGTTGGAACAATGGTGTGGATAAACTTGCTTGATACAGAGGAGACACAAACCTTCAACTTACAAAAAACACAGTATCTGTGAAGTGCAATAAAGCAAAGCACAATAAAATGAGGTATGCTTATATTTACCTTTCAAGAATGTAAACTTGAAGATAAATATCTGATCTCAAATTATATATTATAAATATTAATAATTTCAACAAAATCTAACAATTCCTCTATTTTGCTCCTACTAAAATCAGCTTATTCTAATCTTATTGATTTTATTTTTTTTTAAGATTTTATTTATTTATTCAACAGAGAGAGAGATCACAAGTAGGCAGAGAGGCAGGCAGAGAGAGGGAGAGGGGGAAGCAGGCTCCTCGCTGAGCAGAGAGCCCAGTGCTGGGCTCGATCCCAGGACCCTGAGATCATGACCTGAGCCGAAGGCAGAGGCTTTAACCCACTGAGCCACCCAGGGGCCCTAATCTTATTGATTTTAGACATTTACTAAATCTTGTCTTTCATGCAGTGTAGGGTGCAAAATTATCTGTGTAACAGATTCAGCACACATTAGTTTATAATTAAGTTTTATGATTTATGGAAAGAACCTCCTTCCCATCATCCATTGAATAATGGCTATGCATCCTGTAATATGAAACTTACTCTTGATTCTTACTTCTTCAGGACTGTTTATAGGCATCTGTGTTTTAATTAATTTCTTTTGGTTATAAATGGTCAAAACCAAGAAGATTATAATAATATATAATAAATTGTCATGTTTACAGAGTCCATTATATTGATTTTCAAGCAAAAAAAAATTACACAGATAATTATGTTCAACTGATTTTATTTTCCTTGAATTAAACATCATTAAAGAAAATGATATAAAGTCGTAAAAATATACTCAACTTTTTATAAAAAGGACAAAGCTAAGGTTAATTTTAGGACTGGAGTTGGGCCTTTTAAAATCTGAAAAAAAGGACGCCTGGGTGGCTCAGTGGGTTAGAGCCTCTGCCTTTGGCTCAGGTCATGATCTCAGGGTCCTGGGATAGAGCCCAGCATTGGGCTTTTTGCTCAGCACAGAGCCTGCTTCCCCCCCGCCCCAGCCCCCTGCCTGCCTCTCTGCCTACTTGTGATCTCTCTCTCTGTCGAATAAATAAATAAAACCTTAAAAAAAATCTGAAGAAAAAAACATGCTTACGTGAGTGATTTATATTTTAAAGGTTGCTCAAAGCAAATGAAAACACATCTCATCTAAGAAGGACAAGAAAAAGTTCCACATCTTAAAAGACTAAGAATATCAGAGAATTCCTTTAACTTGTTTTGTTAAGGCTTTCTATTAAACAAGAGGTCCAAGTTCATTCTTGTTCAGCTTTATAATTATCCTCAGACATGAATATTGAGAAAATCGGCAAGGAAAACCCTGTCCAACACTTGAGAGTGTACTTTTCACACATTTAATCAGCTGTTTGCTTGCCTCCTAGGTCCCACCAGTAGGAGATTATCATGAAGCCTTTCTCTGTAAATTACAGCTGCTGGGATTACAGCTCCAGCATTCATTCTTTTGAAGAGCAATTTCTTCTGGGGTTACCATACCAGACAAGATTAGTAGTTAGCAATCACTTAAAAGGTATTACTATTATTTTTGAAGCCACCTGTTCTTCCCCTGTTATTTAGATAAAATGCTCCCCTGGGCATCAGACGAGAGATATAAACTCCCAGGAGAAAAGAACTGCATTTTATTTTCTCCATCTTCATACACATGTCACGTTGTGCTGTGCATGCACGGAGCTTAATAAATGTTTAATCTAGATAATTTGGCACCTTTATTCCATAAAGTTTGCTGCCATTGCAAAGGCATTTAATCATCTTTATGATGCAGTGGAGGCCAAATATCAGAGCAGAGAGAGTACAGATTAATCCATCATCCCCAGGCATAATTCCTTTTCCCCACTTCACTGGCTATACAGCCCAGAAGAAATAATTTAATCTCTGTGAACCTCAGTGTTCTCAGCAGGCAATAATAACTACTTTAGAGGGTTATTGCAGGGATTAGGATTAAGGTCGTAATAATAGCTAACATTTACTGAACCCCTGCTGTTGACTCATGTAATCTCCTCAACAAGGCAATACAATAGGTATTCTTATTATCATTCCACTTTAAGACAGAGAGACTGAGACACATAGAAATTAAGTAATTTGTCCCAGTCCACAAAGTGGTAGAGCCTAGAATTATATCCAGAGAGTCATCTTCCCAGCCCACTCTCAAATTCTTAACCATCAAACTACACTGCTTCTTTATTATTAAAGGAAATGCCTGTAGACATACAGTTTAAAATAGCTACTATTATGAAAAATTGGAACCGGTGTCTGAGATTACCTCCATAAACCAGGCCATCTAGATCCAGTGGGCAAGTCTTATGGGCCCTCAATGGTCCCTGACATTTAGTCATCCAGATTCTACTTGAACACGCAGGCTGGTGCACACCGTTTTCATATGCTTCTTGTGATCAGCATATTTCTTATTTGGGGCTGCTGGTAAATTTACTAGTTTTGCACACTAGAGCTACACGTAATAGTTAATTCAAAATCCACACACTAGTTGAGCCCTTCCTGTATTTAAGGGTATTAAGTGTATTAAGGGTAGTTCCATGATGCCTTTTAGTTTTCTCATTTATTTCAGTTCTTGGTTAAACAACCCAGGTTTGTTCAACCATCCTCTTATATCCACTAGAGCTTTCATCTCCCGGCTAACTTTGCTCTGATCACACTCCCATTTGCAATAACCTCTTAAAATCTGTCGGCCAAAGTCAACACAACATTCCACTGTAGAATGAGCCTATAGAATTCAGGGAGACTATTATTACTTATATTGTTTTGTATACTCTGCAGGGGCAAGGGCTAAGTATGCATTTTCTTTCAGAGCTGGTACATTATACTTGGGGTTCATACTTAACTTGAAATCAGCAGTCAAGAAAAGTATGAAACTATTCAAGTTCTCTATTTCATGTAATTGCTTTGGGTTTTTTTTTTTAAGATTGTATTTATTTGTCAGAGAGAGATAGAGAGAGCACAAGCAGGGGGAGCGTCAGGCAGAGGGAGAAGCAGGCTCCATGATGAGCAAGGAGCCCAATGTGGGACTTGATCCCAGGACCTTGGGATCATGACCTGAGCTGAAGGCAGACACTTAACCAACTAAGTCATCCAGGCATCAACCACCCCCCCCTTTTAAAGGGTTTTATTTGTATAATTGTTTTTTTTAACCCAAAGGCAAAAATGCACTTATACTTTATTAATATTCATTGCCTGCCAATAGATGTAAAACGTGATGCTAAGTGCTATGAGAAACACAAAATTGTAGGTTTCCCCTCTACTTTCAAGGAACCCATGCTCCAGTAGGAGGGAATGGTGAAACAGGGGAGGAGGGGAAGGTAACTAAAGAAAAGAAGAAAAACAAAGTTATGGCCACATTGAACATAGGCCCATGATGGAAGTGATCAGAATTAAGAATCTAAAAATAAAATACTGGTAGAAGCAGTGTGGCCTTACTAGAGCTGAGAGCAGGACAACTACAGGAGGTAATTTCACATGTCTGTTATAGGTCATAGTATTAATTCAATCCCACTGTTCCTGAAACCTGAATCACTTTGAATCTTTGTTCTATCTTCTGCCTTATTAACTACCCTCCCCAATTCATGTCTTTTGTAAATCAGATTCATCTGCTTTGACTTGACTCTATACCCAGATTTGATATTTAACTCTATCCTTGTACACCACATTTTCCTTTAAATCTAAAAAAAAATTACTAGAAAATATTGTATTCTCTCAAAAAACAGTGAGGTTGTTGTTGTTGTTTAAAGATTTATTTGAGAGCGAGAAAGAGAGGGAGAGAGAGAGAATCCCAAGCAGACTCTGTGCTGAGCATGGAGCCTGACTCGGGGTCGATCTCATGACCCTGAGATCACAGCCTGAGCCAAAACCAAGAGTCAGGCCTCAACCAACTGTACCACCCAGGCACCCCAAAAAACAGTCACCAATAAGCAGATAAAACTGATTTATATGTATACATATATATACATACGCACACACACACTGATTATATATGTGTATATATATATAGTTATAAATATATAAATAAAGCTAATTGCTATGGGTTTATTGTATCTATATCTCAGTGGTTTCTTCCAGAAAGCTTACATGAAGAATTAAATGGAAACTAACCATTGATGAAGACGCTTTAGGAAAAAGTACAGACTTTTCTCAGGAATACAAGAAATTTAGTGAAGAGAAAGAAGTAGCCACATCCCCAGCTCTATTCCTAGTGAATTCCATAAAGTTGGTCCTATTACCATTGTTTCTTCCCACATTCCACCCCATTTTCCTTCTGCCACTGTGTTTCCCCTCATAATCTACAGATTTATGAGTCACCAGAATTCCTCTCTCCTGAGAGCATCAACAAAATACTTATGTAACTTTCTTTCCAATTCCAGCAATATTAAGAACTGGATAACCTGAAAACCTACCTACAAACACAGGGCTTAAAAACATGTTATAGGAAATTCATAACTTAGCTCATTTACAAAATGGAAATTCCTATCTAGCCCATGAGGAAGCTGAACACCAGATCTCGACTCTGGCTCACATGGCGACAGCAGAGAAGACGTGGTCCTATACAAGGTCCAAGACTTCAGCACTAAACAGGATCCTTGAAGGGGCTTCCCATCAGTTTAAGTGTAGGATAGAAACATATACACAAACAAAACCCCCACAGGCGCTACAGATTAGGAGGAGACACTCTATTTTTGCTGATACTTGGGTGGGGAGAAAAAAAACTGTCTCTCTTACAGAGTTATGAGATTCAAATCCATGTCACTAGTGTGGCATACCACCTGGCAAAGAAATTAACCCAAATGTCAACTGTAATATTCCTGCCATTCCTGCAGAAGTAAGAGCAAAATTTCTCTGGAGGGAAAAGACTTCAGGTTTCCCAGGTAAATCTTCAGTGAAGGTAAAGGAAGACATCAAAAAGCACAAAACACACAAGGAAACACTGCATCAGGGGCAAGAGTTAGCAAGCATAATAAAAGGCAGATTTAGACTCCCTTAAACTGAGGATAATAGAGCAAAATGATAAAGATGACAATGTAATGTAAGCATGTTTAAAATTGTTAAAGACATAAAGGAAGGAATCAAAATCACAAGAATAAGAACAAAGAGGAAAAGTACCAAAAATTTGGAAAAGAGTAGACCTAGAAGCGGAAAAAGATAGTTATTGAACTAAAATTAAAAAAAAAAAAATCAATGGATCAGCTAAACAAAGGATTAGACAAAGCTGAGCAGATAACTGATAGACTGGGGGATAGATATGAAGAAACTGCAAAGGGCACAGGGCTGAGAGATAAAGAGATGGAAAATACCAAACAGAGCCAACATATATCCAATAGGAAAACCAGGAGGAAAGAATAAAGAGAAGGAGAGAGAAACAATGTTTGAGGAGATAAAGACTGTGTGTTTTCCACAACGATGAAAAAGAGGACTCCTTTAATTCAATAGTCTAAGGTATCCCCAGACAAGATAAATAAAAATAAATTCATCCCCAGGCACTAATCATTGAAACCACAAACTCCAAGAAAAAGGAGATCTTAAAATCAATTAAATAAAAAAGGATTTTCAAATGAATTACAATCGAACTGACAGTCACTTCTACACAGAAACCTCAGAGGCCCGAAAAGCAATGGGATACTGCCTTCACAGTGCTTCCAGAGAGAGAACAATCTAGAAATCGACACCTAACTAACATAAGTGTAATATGGCATATGTAATAGTAAAATGGCATAAAGCCCATTTCAGACCAATGCTGAGAGTTTGCCACTAACAGACCCACCTGAGAGTACTAATGGAGATCCCTCAGGAAAAAAGAAACAAAACATAGAAGGAAGAAACAGAATGCAAGAAGCAAAAAAAAAAATTGACTATAAATTAAATGTTGCATACTCGAGATATTCTGAATTAAAGAAGACTAAGACTGAGATAAAAGTTCATCAGCTTATCTACGTAAAAAAAATTTAGAATTTATGAATGAGAAATTTGCAGAACATTTCCAACCAAAGGATGGGGGTGCCCAAAGAAAGAGAAAGATCTGGTCCCCAAGATGTGCATTCTTGTTGGCAACCACAGAGTTACAAATTAAAATCTGCTATTGGAATGCTGCAGGCTCTGATAAGACTGGCTTTCTTATTTGAATCACTCTGTCTAATGAGGATGTAATGACAGTATGAGTACTAAGATATAGTGTTAAGCAAGAAAAAAAAAAGCAATGATTGGGAAAAGGGTACAAAGAAAATTTACTTTTTGTTATATGCTCTTTGGCCTATTAAATTTTATACCATGTGCATATACTACTTGTTGAAAATATTAATGAAGTATTTGGTTAATTAATTTTAGAAAAATATCAAATAAAAATATAAAAGTGACTTTATTTGGTTTAATAAAAAATAAGGGGGGGAATGGATTTTAGGAATTCAAGGGTATAACACAATCACAATATAATATATTCATAGGTGACCCACTGAAAAAATTATCAATGTTTTTAAAGCAAAAGTGAAGATCTTTTCCAAATTCCCAAATAATTCCACCAGGCTTTTTTTCTTGGAGACCTGCCCTCTTACAGCTTGAAAGCTATTTTTTTTCTCCTTATATTAACTCAATGATGTGCCCTCATTTCCAATGTTAATTAGGTAGGTCCTACAATAAAAGAGTCTGAAATATTTCCCCATCAGAATTGTTATCTATTATACATGACTGATACATGGAAAGAGTAAGATTTTTTTTCCAATTAACCTGAAGGACTTGGAAAAATGACTTTGAGATTTAACATAAAAACTTTTAACTACTTTTTGAATAGTACAAAGACTTAGATTTCCATAAAACATTAATTTTTAAGATTTCCATTAGAATTAAAATAAAGCAATTTAAGTAAATGTAAAGAATGCAAATGGCTAAATTAAAGATTTTAAAGCATTATAGTAAAACTATACTTAAAGTTGGTTTATAAATGAATCGAGAAAACTAGAATCATTTCTTACTCTTAACCTTTCTTTTATAATATCTCAGGGTATCTCCAGCTAACTCAAAGGAGTCAAAAGCTTCAAAAAATTCTGTACCCAACATTTTACTTAAAATGTATAATACACTCACATCGGGTATCATTTATTGAGTACTTATCATGTTCCAGAATGATGCTGTATGCCTTGTTTACATTATTTCATTTAATTTCTAGAACAGATCCATGAGGTAGATATTATCATCATCCTTCACTTCATAATGAAAATTAAGGCACGGAAAAATGAAATAATATAGAAAAGGTCACACAGGTGTTTACCAGTAGAGCTAGGGCTCAGGCCGACTGATGTCTTTCTGAATGCAATTTTTAAAAATAATTTTCCTGGAATTTTTTTTTTTACTATTAACATATAATGTATTATTTGTTTCAGGGGTACAGGTCTGTGAATCATCAGTCTTACACAATTCACAGCACTCACCATAGCACATATCCTCCCCAATCTCCATCACCCAACCATCCCATCCCTCCCATCCCCTTCCCCTCCAGCAACTCTCAGTTTGTTTCCTGAGATTAAGAGTCTCTTATGGTTTGTCTCCCTCTCTGGTTTTGCCTTATTTCATTTTTCCCTCCCTTCCCCTACGATCTGGCTTCAATTTTTTATGTTCTTGACCACTATGTTAAATGCTTCCAGGAAGACCAGGGTTTGGCATAATATTAATCAATTAAAGGGTTATTTAAAAAAAAAAAAAAAGGCTAAGGATCACCTACATAAAGAGAAGTTATATCTTAAATACCCAAGTTAACTCATACGCAATATATGGTCAAAAACCTTCCATGAGAGTTCTTTGGTTTCTTCTTTGAAAAATTTTATAACAAGAAAGTCATGTGGAGACCTAAATCCCCAATTTATCTGAGGTTCACTAAAACACATTCATTCCTCAAATGTAATTCAATCACTTCTATCACTAAATACCACGTTTATAGATCAGAAGCAACTCAGCAGGTATGACTGGAGATTCTCTCTTAGGCAAATTAACGGATCCCTCCATGAGTATGGATCCCACATTACAAAAACCACCAAATGATAAGCTGTGCCTTGTCTCTCCCTCTGAGAAATTCAAATCTGGAAAAGTGACTTCAATAGACACTGAAGGATCAGAAGCTGACCTGCCTTCATTCTGGGTTTTCTTTATTACAATAAAGTTTACTGAACAATTTTTATATACAAAATTTGTATTTGTTTAGTTCGAACAGAATAAATTCAAAATCATACTAAAAAAGATCACCCTTACTGGTAAAGCGAAGGTATCTAAATTTTTTTTTTCTCCTTATTAACTGTACTATCTCAAAAGTCTTACTAAAATTCTCTTCTCCCACAAAAAGATAGACATTTTGGTAATGGAATTTCACTCTGAGTCATTTTGGTAAAAAAAAAAAGGTATGCTATGCCAGAAATGTTTTGAATTTTCTCTTTCTTCTGAGTTTTTTTTCTTCCCATGTAAAATAATATAAAATAATGTAAACTTCTGAAAAACATGCCTTTAAAGGAAAGCTACATGATCATGAGATTAAATCAATGTGTTCCTTTAATGGTGAAAAATGTGCTAATTTAAACATATCAGGAAATATAATACCATTTGATATTTATAATAAATGCTAACTGTACATATTACTAACAAAATAACTTTGTTACTATAAATGAAATAAAGGATTTTTACTACCTACATTTGAACAGTAATAATGGAGACTTTTTAAAATCAACCTCGATCAATTTGTAGTTACCTTTGAAGTAAAGCAACATTCATATATGCCTCATGCTTAATTTTACCTTTTTGAAACCATAGATATTATTAAAAAGATACACAAACACTTAGGAATGCAACTTGAATTTATATTCATTTAACTACTCACTAAAAATAATTAAAATCTCATCTCATGTTCTGATCTGTGGCTAAGAAACCCATTATTTTACACACGAAAAAAAAGAAGCCATTTATCACCAAACTGTCTGATCTCCTCTGCTTTGACGTTACAGCCTATCTTTTCTAGTGTTGCCATTTGATACCAACTTCCCCCAGTTATAAACATTTTAATTTGATTTAAGTCGGCAGTTACTTATAGGGGACTGTCACATCTTTTCAAGTTCTGCTGTAAATCATGATTGAAAGTTTTATTCTTAGTATACTAAGACAGCTTTGCATACTAATGAGGTCATCAGACACATATTTGCTAAGGTTTAGTGATTGTGCAAGAAATACAGTATGGCAATGAGAGTTGTGAAACCATAGCACAGACATATCTAATACATTTTATTGAGTTATCCAGGAAATAATCACCCTGCTAAATCCAAGTTAAACACCTGATGGAATATTAGGATGTTTAATTAAAAATGAAGTTATGCTGTACATGTAGGTGATTTTACACAGTGGCTAAAAAACAAGGCCATGAAAAATTAATTTTGCTCAGTAAGAAAATACACACAGCAGCCTCTTTGTGAAGTTGGATTCAACCACTCCAGCAAGATACACACGATGTAGAAACAGACTCAATAAATTAGGGGGAGGGGCTTCAGTGGAGCCCTTCTCAATAAAGTAACAAGGGTTGGTAAATGTCTTGCACATTAAGATTGTCTTTCAAGAAACTAGTAAATCCTATTACTTCATGCTCAGTAATTCCATTGTGAGGGCTCAACAGAGGGTCACTGGGGCCAGGAATTAGTCTCCTTTCTCAGCTATCAGGCAGCATCCAGCTCCAGCTAGCCAAGGTTTAGGCCATTCCTGTACTTACAAAATCTTGACAATCCTGATGCTTTTTCCCTACCTAGGGAGAGAAAAACTGCCACAGTCTTCACTGATAAGGACAATAGGATTATTTGGCAGTTGAAGCGGAGGGCATAACAAAAAGCAAAGAACTCCTGAGAGATGATAGTAAGATAAATTCCTGAACAGTTAGCATGGCATAGAAAGGAAGGGAAAAAGGAAGGAAGGAAGGAAGGAAGAAAGAGAGGAAGGAAGGAAGGAAGGAAAAGAGAAACACTGGACTAGAAATCAGAAGACCTGAGTTCTAAATTGTAGATCAGTATCTATAATGAAACACCTTATATTAAGTTACTTCACCCCTCTGTACCTTAATTACTTTATCTGCCATAGAAGAATTTAGGACCAGATGACCCTGAAAGCCTCTTTAAACTAATGTTCAATAAAGTCCAGCAAATATGATGCAATCATATCATCCTTTACCTCTTCATTTAATTGACCACTCATCTATGTCTTTATTTATTTACCAGTATGTCTCAAAGATTCAAAAGTGAACAAGATACACACTCTCCCCACCCCATGAGATTCAATGCCTGGGGCTGTAAATGAAGTGAGGAGACTGAGGGACAAGAGGGTGAATGCTGGGTAGAGCAGCAGGGGACAAATACTGAAGGGCCATACAGGTCTGTCAAGAAATGTGAGGTCAATGGGGGATGCTTACATTTTTTTTCAGTACAAAATGATATAACCATTTTTGTGCTCAGATATTCTATGGAGAATTGACTGGCAAGAGATACACCTGAGAGACCTGAATTACTGTTAGTCCAGCCAGAAAGGAAAGAAATGGACCCTCGTCAACAGAATCAAAAGGATTTGATGGGAGGTGAAAGGAAATAAGAAGGGGGTGATTCATTCTTTATTGGCCAACAAAACTTGATGGATAAGGCCACTTACTGAAATACAGACTAAGAACTAGGGTTTGGTAATAGAAGAGGAAGAAGAGATAAGCCAAAAGTTGTGCAGATGATGTGTTCAGTGTGGGGTCTTGAGATTTAAGGTCCTCCAAGAAACATACTGGAAGACATGGGATATTTGCATTTGGATCACCTTCCACAGAATAAAAGAGCAGGTAGTTTACTTTATGAATCATGAAAGATTCTCTCCCTAGTGGTTTTTAACTATTTAGAAATTATAGAATCTGTTTGCCATCTTTAAGAGCTCTGAATTCTTTCTGCAGAAAAGTATACACATACACGTATATTCAGGGAATTCATGGATTCCCGAAGTCCATCCCGAGACTGTCAGAGGTTCAGGAATTCCAAGTTAAGGAACCCCACCAGAGGTGAAAAGAAGGCAGAAGCAGAAAAGGAAATGACCCAGTTCCTCCATCTGAGTAGATGAGACAATGTAGAAAATGGTTTGATTTGTTTAAAACAGTACCAGCAATGGCAGATAGAAGATATGGCAAAAGAGTGGCATAATGGTCACAAACCAGTTTCATCTTCCTGGACATTCAGTTCAGCTACATTTTCTAAACTGCTCAAGTCTATGTGGTGAGCTCTTACCAATGTTATGTGAGAGGAAGGGACATGCACATCATTTCTGGTCTGGGCAGTGACAGTGGGGATGTGTTCTCCATGCTTTATCTATGGTCTTCTTCTCTGGGCAATAAAGGCTGTGTGTTGGGCACGACTTAATCAAATGGCAACAGTGGGGGGCCTGGTTTAAGCAGGCCCCATCCCAATGCTCCCCCATCCTCCCCATCACCACATTTGACATATCAAACTGAGATGTGAGTGAGCAAATGCTTTTTGTATTAATCACTGAGATTCTGGGACTTGATATAGAAGGTGACGTTAGTTAGCTTTACTGATGAAGTAACTACCTATAATAACAATACTCCTCATATGTAAGGTCCATAGGTTAATAAAAATAATTTTACACTATTTGCTTTAGTTTTCTTTATAGCAGCTATTATTACCTGATACAATTTTATATATTTATTTACTTTCCTATTTATAGACCCCCTAACTCAGCTAAACCATAATTTCCATGCAGATTAAGACCGCAAGTTTTATTCACTGCTATACCCTGATTCTAGATCAGTGCTCAGCATATAAAAGATCCTATATAAATGTTTGTTGAGTAAATGAGTGAACAGATTATTTCATGTGACTCTCCTCTAAAGATATTTTTTAAAGGGCACAACTTCTATTTACAACTACCACAATAAAAATGGCGGTGCTAGTAGGTGTGGGGTTAGAATCTAGCCTGGAGGAATAACTGTGACAGATGTTTTGGGGCAAGTACTACCATTACAACTCCTCAGGAAGGAGACAGAAATGCCTTGCTTCTCAAACAGCGAAATGTGGTCTTGGCCCAGGAGATGCTAGAAGGCAGAGACAAACTAAGCCCCGTGTCTTACAGCACCAACTTAATTCAATGGCAGTAAGTTAAATGTTTTCATACATTATGGAATACAAATGAGTGAATTTTGGGGAAGAAACATGAGTTACTGAGGAAATTTTATTTATCCTTGTGGTGGGCCTTTTCAGGATGGCCCTGGGTCAAGACATTTTCTCTCCTCTGTCATTAGAATGACTTCAGAAGAAACTTTGAAAAAACTGATATAGATTAAAAAACAAAAACAAAAACCTATTTGTTTTCTACTCCCAAAAAAAAATTTGGGAGTAGAAAGACCTTTGTATTCAGCTGTTTACTCTACGACCTTAGAAAATAAATGAATCATTCTGAACCCAAATATTATTGTTTAAAAATGGAGGTAATACCTATCTTGTAAGAGACTTACAAAGAGTAAGGTGATGTATAGATAGTACAAGACATTGAGAAGTTATATAACTTGCCCGAGGCCACATAACTACTAAATGGTAGGGCTAGATTTTGAACCCACATCTGTTCTGTCCTTCTCAAAGCCCTTGGGTGGTACAGATAGCTACTCAGAGTAAGCCTGGGATTGTCTTCACACAGACTGAAAGTTCAAAGATAATTAGAAAAAGTTAAATATTCTGTTGGGTTATTTTTAACCCCCTAGTTTTAAATTTTACATTACTCAGATCAATCTCACTCCCTTCCAGATTTTCACAATCTCATATGTAACTTTTTTTTTTCCTAATGGAAGAATGATATGCAGAATTAGGCATGGTCATTACTCATCTCAGATTTTCTGGGACAGAAATTTATTTCAAAATTACACACCATTGAAATGCTCTGATAAAAAGCCAGTATTTCTGTATTCAGGCTCTACACCAGAAGCAGCACCAAATACTATATTCAGGAAACGTCACCACACGTGTGGATCTACAGGAGGACCACTGGCTACTTTGATGTGTTCGGATGTACTGGTGGAGACCATGGGATAGAAACACTGCAGAAGCACGGCACTGGAAGTGCCTGATTGTGACCAAGTAAATCCTATGACAGTTGATTACCAGAAATTTGTATTTTTAACAAGTTAATCAGCCTTATGCATGAGTTACAGGCATAATGAGTTTGGAGCTCCTGATTTAGGAAATAATTCCCTTAAGAAAGAGTCCTGCATATCAAAGATGGCCACCATCCATCTTCTATTGGAGACCTTTGTAACCCAATAGTTACTGAAGCTTGAGGATTATCACTTAGAGGTACTTACAGAAAGAAACAATTTAGTGATGCAAACCCCTCTGCGGGCATCCTTCTGTGCACAGTGACAGGACCAATTAAGGAAAAATTTTCACTTCCCAAATGGTCCAAAACATATTGTCTCACATTCTTTTTTTTTTTTTTAAAGATTTTATTTATTTATTTGACAGAGAGAGATCACAAGTAGGCAGAGAAGCAGACAGAGAGAGAGAGGAGGAAGCAGGCTCCCTGCTGAGCAGAGAGCCTGATGCGGGGCTCGATCCCAGAACCCTGAGATCATTGAGCCGAAGGCAGAGGCTTTAACCCACTGAGCCACCCAGGCGCCCCTCTGTCTCACATTCTTATCCGTCAGTGTTTTTATTAAACCAGACTACTCTGCAAGTGGACAGGACATGCAAATCTACTATGTAGAGATTTATGGAAAGTAATGTAAGATGGCAACCACCCATTACTGGAGGTAGGAGCTTTCTCTTAGGGAGAATAATGGGGTTTTCTGAGGTCATCTACTATCAGAACCCACTTAACCCAAAGCAACCAAAACTACTATCAACATGACTTTAGTTTAAGAGCTAATGTTCTCGGGGTGCCTGGGTGGCTCAGTTGGTTGAGCGGCTGCCTTCGGCTCAGGTCATGATCCTTGAGTTCCGGGATCGAGTCCCACATCAGGCTCCCAGCTCCGCGGGGAGTCTGCTTCTTCCTCTAACCTTCTCTCCACTCATGCTCTCTCTCACTTTCTCTGTCTCTCAAATAAATAAATAAAATCTTTAAAGAAAAGAAAAAAGAGCTAATGTTCTCATGGTGTGTTTTCAACTGACAAAATATCTTACTGTGGGTCATAAGATATATATATAGACTATGCAATTATACATATTATATAATATATAATACAGGCATATATTAGTTTCTAGTATTAGCATCCATCAGAAAGAGTGAATTTAAAATGAACTTGGATGAGGAATAATTAGAAAGTAGAAAACTTTAAATATTTTGTAAATAAATAAAAATGAATGAATATTGAATGAGTCAGGCAAAAACTTATTAAAAATTCTCAAATGTGGAGGCAGGAAGTAGTATGTCCTCGGAAGTGAGCTGGCCATAAACTTGAAACCTATGCTTTAATATAGTCATACAGATTCCGGGAAAAATGGGCTTCAAATGAGTAAAACTAATTATGAAGTCACAAAATCCTGATCAACCGTACATATCTTTCTAAAAAAGTTCAATATTCTCGTAGTTACAATAGGTGCAAAACCTCCATAGAATGACTCTGGGCAAATGACCAGTGAATATGCATCATTGAAACTTCCCACCTCCTCCCTCTCAACACTTCCTTATTAATAGGGCCACGCTTTGAGAGCCACTTGAAACCTGAAACACTATTTTCCTCATGGATTACTTTATACATAGACGTACAAATTCATTTTCTAGAAGATGGAATGATATTCTTACCCGTTTCACAGCTGGGCCCAGTGAAGCCTTGCGGGCAGGCACACACATTAGCGGCAATACAAGCTCCTCCGTTCCTACAGCCGTCTTTACAAAATGCTAAAAATAATTCAGACACATGACTTTAGCATTTTAGAAGAAAGTAGTCCAAGTTACTCCAAACCCAGCTTTTCTTTATTCCCTTGGGATGTGGACATCAAATTATATATGTTATTATAATTTCAAATTCCTGTAAGACTTTCCATGTAGGTAAGAAACTTCAACCCAATTTGTAAAACAGTACTCTTTTCAGCATTAAAGAAATATTTCACCTGTGAAATAAAACACTAAACTTTCTTTTAGCAAAAAACAGTAACCTCACACAACAGGAAATACATGTGAATTAGAGTTGCATCTCATTGTAACAGTCCAGCTTGAAATGAAAACACGGACACTATCCTAGAGTTTTCTTAAGGAGCAAACTACCATCTAAAGACTGAGTAAAGAAATAGAAAATGATTGACTCCTATGAGCCTCTGATCATTCTACACATTGGCCAATGTACCAGAGTTTTAGAGAAATGGCCCGTCTTTCACAAGGTTCTAAATCAGTCCCCGTAATGAACTGGCCAATGGCAAGAATTGGCCGTAGTCTTCAGAAAGAATCTTGCATTCCTCTGCTGAGGACAGGTCAGGATCCAGGATCAAGGACCAAGGCGTTGCAAAGCCTGCTCTATTAGAGTGGGTTTGTGATCAAGGGAAATTCTTCCAAGAGTAGGAAAAGGAGCCAAGATCTGAACCATTGCAAGAGTGACCTTTTGAGGTGTTGCCCAATTCAGAGAAGGTGAGAAAAATAAGATGGGTGGCACTGAGCACCCTTAGATGCTTCTGTTTTCACTTTAGCTTGTTCTTTGGTTCTATAAGGCTCCAAAGCCATTCCCTCAGCCTGCCAAGGCCTGTAATGGATGAATTAGATCAGCTTGTTCCAGGCATTGGGGTAAAAGCTTTTTCTCTAGTTTTCTGGCACGTGCTTCCTCTCATTAGTTAGGATGTACTTTCTCAGAGTGGTAAAATGGAGATATCTGGGATTCTGGTGCTGAGTTAAAGGAAGGGGCACAAAGAGGTCATTTGGCTTCTTTGGTCGTGGGTCCCAATCTGTCTACATCCCAGACAAAAAGAGTACCTAGTCACCACGGATTTGCAAAGAGACTGAGAATGTAAACCTCATAAATAATAAAGGGTCCATCTGCTAAACCATGTGTGTGTCTTCCTTGGATTCCTATGCAAGGACACAGCACAGGACTCAATGATTCAGATCCTACATCTACACTACTTATCACTCAGCTTTTGACATTTCCATCAGAAATACACATGTGAACTGGAGAGTCTCTATTCAGGTAACCTAGAGTCTCAACTTCCAGCAGAAATTTTGGATCCATGAAAGTTCTCCTTCCTTCAAAGATACAAATTACCTGTCTGCATCTGCTCATGATTGCAAGAATTCTTTATGCTATAAGCTTTATTCTTCACATTTAATCAGGAATCAGAGTGAAAGAGAAATAAGAGTGAGAAGTTGGGCTCCCAGATGAAATCTTAACCCCTCTCCTCTGCCAATTTTCAGTATATCTGGGTGCTTTGAGGAAGTCCTAGGCATTCAGTTACACTATGAATGGGCTTTAAATATCTGGCTTTTCTCAGGATCCGTCTAGTTTCTTTGGCAAAATCTTTTGGGATTTAAACCTCAAAGTGAGCAGGCCTGTTCACATTGCTCTAAATTAAAGATTCCCATAGACTCTTATAAAGCAGAGGAATCCTCTGGCCTATTGCTATCTACATCCACTGTATTACTGTAGACTAGGTTTTAAGACCCATGCTCATGGGCCATCCCTAATTTCCTACCTCCCACAAACACAATGTCATACCAAATTGTAGTTTTATTTATTTTTTTAAGATTTTATTTGTTTGAGAGAGAGAGTGAGAGAGAGTATGAGAGGGGAGAAGGTCAGCAGGAGAAACAGACTCCCTGTGGAGCTGGGAGCCCGATGCGGGACTCGATCCCAGGATTCCAGGATCATGACCTGAGCCCAAGGCAGTTGCTCAACCAACTGAGCCACCCAGGCGCCCCAAATTGTAGTTTTAGTCAACTCCAGGCTAATGGGCACATGTATTTGAGACGTGGGTAGTTTTTATACAAATCATAAAAAAAAATCCATATGACCTAATAAGGAATATGGATTTTAGCCTACAGAAACTCTATTCCCCTTGTGAAGTAGTAGGTAAGCCCACCTGATGAAGGAACAGAGGGCACTGGTGAAAGAGTAAACTAGTGGATGGCAGTTTACTACTGCTGGAATATCCACTGATGGAAAGGAACATCTGGCTCCACAGGACTTTTAAAAGAATTATTGATTGGTATTAACAAAGCAGCAAAAATGGAAACCACAACAAGTAGAGACCCAATATTCCCAGTTAAGTAGTACCCAACAGCACAAAAGAGAGGAGAGAAGAAACACTGTCGGACAACCCCCAGGAGAGATAATTCACAGTGGATTTTGGTGGTAGAACAAATGGGTTGACTGTACTGTCAAAAAACCACAGCTGTCACATTTGGATTCAGAAACAAGTATTTGAACCTGGGAGGAGACCAGCAACCTGGAAGAAAAGGGAGGATCAGAGGAATGCAGCGACTTCTGTAGCTGGTGTGATGCTGTCAGTTGTACGTACCGCACAATTGAAGATCAAGAGTCCTGGAAAGAACAGAGTGGGCAAACTGGAAGCAGAAGGACTTGGGGGTAAGACAATAAAAAGCTGATGTTTGAGATTTTGAAGGTGGAACAGTTCTACACAAACGGGCCCGGGCGTGATTATGGGTGATTATGGGTGGTCCGCTGGACAGGGACAGAGATGGAAACTACTCCGCTAAGTCAATGTTGTTGAACCCTTCGGCCATGTAAATAAACACCGACATAACCCAAGAAGAAGACTGTGAGCCACACCACAAAGTTCTCAGTGGTGTGGGAAGTACCCAGAAGGGAAGGAACGTGAAGATGGACTGACTGCATTATCCTTAATGTCCCAGCCACTGGCATTTAAACCTTTTACCTTTGCATGTGGTTCCATTCCCCGTATAGCCTGGTTTGCAAACACAGTTGTGTCCTCCAACAGTATTGAAGCATAAAGCATTTTCATCACAGTTGTGCTGATTTGTGATACACTCATCATGTTCTGGAATGAGAAATACAATTTTGTTACTCAAAGATAGATTTTCAAAGAGACAGCATTTTAAACCGCCCCTGAATCTTGGTTATTGCATGGTATTTCTTTCAAACACAGATTTTCACAAAGTATATATTAAAGAAGAGCTCATATTTTGAAGCATTGCATACTCCTCTTGAAATATATACATAGTTTACACAGCCACAAACCTTGAATTTGGACAGAAGGTTCACTGAGAGGAGGAAGGAATGGAAGAAGAAGAGAGGCAAGAGTGGGGATCGTTCTCAGAAGTAGATCGCGGAGCTGCTGTATACAGGCTCTGTGGTTAACATTTGGGGGAGTTATTCTCAAGAAATAAATCTGGTACCTAACTCTTCATCGTGTAGCATGAAAAGGGGGGTGCTAGGAAAGGATGTGAAATTGTATTGCTGCATGAATCCCAGTCTGCAGGAAAATACTGAGTCAGTACTGTGCGGTTATCAGCCGCACCCACACTTTCAGACACAACGATACACATGCAAACTGCTGGGGGAGTATCTGACCTCCGTTGGAAGCTCTCTCCTCCTGCAAAGAAAGTGTCAGAGGTCTGTTAAAGAAGACAACTTGCTTTTATGATATGTGCAAATCCAAACTTTGAAACACACAATCGACAGGATACTTCCTTTCACTGTGGGCAACTTGAGACTTTAGAAAGCACTGAATCATCTGATTCTCCCAGCGCCCCTGTGAGAG
Source organism: Nasua narica (assembly GCA_028533885.1). NCBI lineage: Eukaryota > Metazoa > Chordata > Mammalia > Carnivora > Procyonidae > Nasua > Nasua narica. The sequence continues at coordinate 59,194,091 of CM052807.1, forward strand.
AGGCAGAACCAACATCATTATAACCATTTCAAAAATGAGTCAATAGTGGCTCAGAGTGTTTAAGTTGCCTGCCCAAGTTCACAGGAGCATTAGGTAACATCAGAATTCTAGCTCTGTGTTCAGCAAAAATGTAAATATAAGGAATAAATTCAAGGAATATGAGAAAGGAAACAGATCTGACATCAAAATCAAGATGAGTAGGAAATGAAATATAAGTGAGAAAATGTATACAAACTAGTTCAGCAAAATCTCTAAAGTGGCACTACTTATCACTTGGTCTCTTACATAAACACTACTATGTAGGCTTAAAATTTATTTTAATATACTTACATTAATTGAGCTATCAATTCACTAGGATATAAATCACCAAAGCAGAAGGAAATATTTGCTTTTCATTTTAGAACTCTGTATTCTAGACAACATGTATTACCCCAGACAATATATTATAATAATAATGTATTTGTAACTTTGAAAAAACTTGCTTCAGGCATGTTGAGATCAGACTAAAGTCACTTATTTAAACTACTAAAATAGAATATTTTTTCCAAATAAAGATTAACATTTTATGCCTTGTGTTATATATAAGTGCAAAGTTATAATAGTTTGAACTACAGCCCTGTAATAACATTCTTAGACATTATTCCCAATAATCTTTCAGAGGAAAGAGAGTTCTCAATCATTAAGGTTTTAGAATTGCACGAATAGGTATCTTATCCTCCAACTCCCTGGCTGAATATCCCCAAATTGTAGAAAATTCTACCTTTATTATCTAGTATCAGAAACTTTCATAGTTTTTATAAATCCATGCCCATCGACGATAGCTTTGAAAGTACCTGGATTACACACAGGTCTCCTGATAGGAGCTACCATTGGACCACTACAAATTTCAGAGGGCCAGGAATGGGCAGTCTACCTACCTCTGGGTCTGGCTGCCTGAAGCAAAATAAATCTAGACTCTGAAGTTTGCACCTGCTGCCAATTTTCTTCCCAGTGCAATTCAAAGTGCTGCAGTTAATCTATAAATCTCTATATGGACAGCCGTAGGCTCTTTAAAGACAGCTGCTGATTGATTTGATGCTGTTTTCATCCCTGCCTTGGCTGTCTTCTTAATTAGACGGAACTCACTGGGTAGAGGAGGGGCCTAACAGGAGGCAGCTTAGCCCCCAGTATGATGATTCCCATACACTTTAATTAATTACACAACCTGGGATCTGGTTACCCCTGTTGTCATTTACTCTCAAGGTCACTGAAATGAGTAAGCATACTCCCGAGCAATTGGAGGATAAAGAAAGTTTTCAGGTTTTGAAATACACCCGCGCATACCTTACTGTTCCCTGTGCCTGCGGTGCCTGCTCCGGGGACTCTCCCAGCAAACCTTTACCACTTCTCCAGTTCACATTGAAAAGTCTTGTTTCATGTGCAAATACCTTTCTTGCCCCCTCCTGCAGAGTTAGGGGCTGCTGGCTGTTTTCCCTACCACCATATACAAGGCTCTGTTACTGTATTTTATCAGAAATGTCTACTTCTCCTTGATTCTCCATTGTCATGCCCTACCAGGAACTGTTAATTTTGTGACAAGAATTTTGTATTTTTATTTGTATTTTATTTCGGCATTCCAAGAATGTTTCTTAAATAAATAATTAAAAGAATAAATGACTAAAGGAAGAAAACTAGGAAATTCTTCCTCTGCTGTTATACTCAGACCAATCCCAATTCATTCAGTTGTGGACAAGATGCCAAATAGAAGGCTACAGAAAATCTAATTTTTTTAAACTAATTTTACTGTGGTGGTATTTTGTTTGGGATATTTCAAATATTAATTAAGGTAGCAAGACACACTTTGAAAACAAAATATTAATTCCTTTACACTGTCACTTTAAAATTTTTCACACTTCTTAAAAGTTGGTTATACTTACAACCATCAACTAACAGTAAACTGTGACCTTAGGAAAAGTCTTTAAAAATGCCTATGTCTCAGGGTGCCTGGGTGGCTCGGTGGGTTAAGGGTCTGCTATCAGCTCAAGTGATGATCTCAAGGTCCTGGGACTGAGCCCCATGTCAAGTTCCCTGCTCAGTGGGAGTCTGCTTCTCCCTCTGCAGCCCGCCCCCATTCCCCCCTGCTTGTGCTCTCTCTATCTCAAATAAATAAATAAGATCTTTTCTAAAAAATGCCTATGCCTCCCAGAAGAATTAACTTTAATTTGATAGCCCTCCATAAAACAAAATGTGAATGAGGCAAGGAGCAAATATTCTCTTCTATAAGGTCATCTCAATAAATAGATAATTAGTGCTGCTCGATGTCCACTTTTGGTCAAATGTCAACTTCTTAGCCTTTCCCTGACTCACATATCCCTAAGAACTCCTCTACCAGCAACCCACCAGCCAGCCTCTCCTTTTTTTAATACTTCCTCTAACATTTGTAAAACACAATAAGCTAAATTAAATAAGGAGGGAAATATTAAGATAAGGTTTAAATCAATATTATGTTGCAGTGTTTGAGAAGAGTATGGCAGCATGTAGTAGTAAATGAAATTCAAGTGCTATTTCATATATATTGAAAAGCAGACATTTCAGATCTGATGTTCACCATATCCAGTTTCTAACACTCAATGCTATTTTCACATCCTCAGTTAAAATTTTCATTGTTCATGTGACATGACAGTCCAGATAAAAGCTGGGATTGTAACTAAATATGCCTCTCTCTAACTGTTCTTCATTAAAAATAATTACGTGTTTATTTTAATCAAAATTGATCACATTTTGTATCTATACATTTTAAATTTAAATAAAATGGAAAAAATAAACATGCAGGAAGAAAACATCACTCAACAGTAATAAACAAAAGTAATGTAGTTGTCAATCATCATAATACATTATACATAGAATCAATCATCTTATAGTGCTAGCTGGCAAATATCTGTCCTATGTGCCATAATTTGTTATGCAACTTTATGTACTCTGTAAAACTGATTTCATACCAGTGACAAGGGTCAATATATTCAAATTCCTCTACAGAAAAAAAGTGATAATATACACACTTGGATTTATCTAAATGCAAATGTCACATAGTACAATAATACTTCAGTTTCACTGATGAACTCCTAACCTGAGTAGCTTAATGTCTCTGAAATCATTTTAAGACTCTATACCTAACAGGTCATCGGTCATAGTTACATACAGTTGGATTTAAATTGAGCTTGAAATTTGGTATTCATATTGAGCTATTTCCAGAACGAATGTTCCATCTAGAGACAAAACAGCCCATTAAAATTCACATAGCTTTTCTTACTATGATTTCAACACTGACATCAACACACATAGCACATGTTCTATTCAAGAATTTCACTGATACAAAATGCAAATACTACAGAAAATAGGAGTGAAAAGTAATTTAAATATATCTACTTCAGTTCAGTTACATACAATTTTCTTCAAGGTCTATTGTATATTAGAATTTCTTAGGATTAAAAATGTGATTATAAAAACTGTGATTATAAACGGTAGCTCCCTCAAAAAGCTTACAGTTTAGTTGGGGAGATACAACAAAAACACAAATGCCTTTAATATGTGGAATGAGAAATAATTTAATATTTGGAATGAGAAATAATGAAGTAAAGAAGAAACCTCTGTTTACAGAGAGCTGTAGAGATCAAAGGGGGGAGAAATCATTTCTGTTGGGTCAGAAATAATTTCTGTTGGAAATTCAAGAATGACTTCATGGAGAATGGAGCATTTGAAATGGATATTGTTATGTGTGGAGGGAAGGCGCAGATTCCAAAATGAAACAGCATTCGTGTTCTTTGCTTCTTTTGTTTTTGCAATCTCGAGCCTCTTATTTGAATTGACCCTGAATGACTCATTTGAATGATCCTGAATGATTTGTAATAACCGTAGCTATAATTCAGTGCTTACTACATTCTGCATGCTTTATAATACACACTATCTCATTTAATCCTCATATTAATTAGGAAATGTTATCATTATTTGCAAAAAAAAAATTAAACTAGGCTTGGAGAGAGGTCAAGTAGCTTGCCTGAGATCACACAGCTAATAAGCAGTAGAGCTGTGAATCACATCTGACTCCAAAAATTAGGCAGTAGGACTGCCTGACATATTTAATGTGTATGTTTCTCCCAATCTATTTTTTTTAATCCCAGTATTTTTCTTTGCAAATCCCCAGAGGTTTTGGGTTTTAATGTTTATAATCATTTAATGTCTTCGTGTCATATGTGGAGTCCTCCATTGTTTCACAATTAGGAAGTTCTCTCTCTTTCGTTTTATCTAGTACTCTTTAAAAAAAAAAAAAAAAAAGATTTTATTTAGAGAGAAAGATCACAAGCAGAGGGAGCAGCAGAGGGAGTGGGAGAAGCAGACTTCCCACTCAGCAGGGTGAGCAGGGAGCCGGATATGGAACTCGATCTCAAAACCCCAGGATCATGACCTGAGCTGAAAGCAGATGCTTTTTTTTTTTTTTTTTGCATTCATGTATACATTTTTATTTAAATTCTTCCAATATCCTCAAAGGACAGTCAGATATTTTCCAGAGACAATGTTAGCAGATGCTTAACCGACTGAGCCACTTAGGCGCCCCTATTATCTAGTATTCTTATGACTTTAGGAGCACTATTAATATTATAGAACTCTTTAGGGCAAAGCACTGAGGTACTTTCTGTTCATACTAAAATCTACATTTTCACAAGACTGAGAGTTTTTAAAAGAAAAGAAAGATACCAATATAGTCAAATATAAATGTTTGTAAAACAAAGTGACCAGCTCAGAGAACTTAGACTCAAGCACTCATTCCCCCAACTGAAAAATCTCTGGAAGATCAACATTAATGCAGTTTGGCAAATAGACACCCCCAGTATCCAAGAGTCCCCTCCTCTGATACCTGGCCAGGCCCTGATAATGAAGTACACTGCTTCTGGTTAATTCTGCCTCACACCCCCAGCAGAACACTAGATTCTCCGACACCTTTCTACTTTAGATTGTGCTCTTCAGGTAACGGATCATAATATACCTTTGCTATCCTCGAAGAATCTTTCTTTTCCTGTGATGGATTTTTTTTCAGTCACAAGAATTATATTGTCTCTGCTGCATCTTCTACTCTCCTGTCCAAATCCAGAAATGTTGGGAAAACAGCAGCTATCCTAACATATAGGTTTAAGTGCCACAAAGAAAGCTTCTTCACTTTTCCCGATCCAAGTGTTTACTGGAATATAAATTTACAACAAGTAAATTCTTTCTTAGAATGTGGTGGGTATTGAGGAGGGCACGTATTGCATGGAGCACTGGGTGTGGTGCATGAACAATGAATCTTGTAACACTGAAAAAACAAAATAAAAGTATTTGGGGCAAAAAAAAAAAAAAAAGAATGTGGCAGGATATGGCTCTAAACGTGACAACCTACCTGAGGTCTTAACTATTATCTGCTTATCAGAAACCTGGGAACAAGTTCCCTCAGGCTTAAGCCTGAATAAATCTTGGAGCAAGAAAGCCCACAGAATGTAAATTATTCTTGAGGAGCTGTTAAATAAAACCATCAAACTATTTGTTTAGAAGGATGATTTATCTTAAAAATGCAGAGCTGCTTAGTCGTTTTCCTCTTATATTTCTGTAGAACAGACTGGTTGCAGTAAGATGTCAATTAGGTTGCGGAAACTCACCCATTAGTTTCACTCATACATGTTCCCACCAAAGTAAGTATGCAGTTACCTACCGCAGCCGGTGAAGAACATCAGAACAAGATAGCCCACGGGTCTGCAACACTGAGACCTCTTATTTTACTCTGAAAAGAATGGCAACACTCTGAGTCCTCAGATGAAATATGCCATTTCTATTGGACTTGTCCATAGCTCCTTACTACATTGACACTATAATAATTCTATGGAGAACTTTTCAAGATGAGCACAAACTGAATTTGAGAATGTTCTGTATTACAATTCAACAAATGGTACATGGTTTGGGGTCTATCAAAAAGTACTGGAATGCCTTCATTCCTCACCCTCTTTCCTTGCCCTCCATGTTTAGTGGTCTGGTTTATGAAGACATTGCGTTCACTGCCACCAGCAATATATATCCCTGCAACCAAAACATGCATGTCCTAGGGGAGCCTGGGTGGCTCAGTGGGTTAAGACTCTGCCTTTAGCTCAGGTCATGATCTCAGGGTCCTGGAATTGAGCCCCGCATTGGGCTCTCTGCTCAGCAGGGAGCCTGCTCCCCCCCCTCCCCGCCCTCTCTCTCTGCCTACTTGTGATCTCTTTCTCTGTCAAATAAATAAATAAAATCCTTAAAAAACAAAACAAAACATGCATGTCCTGATGACGATTGACTCTCAGTGGCATTGTTACAATTCACTGAATGGTTTAAAATGTCCTCCATCAACCGTTCTGTACTGGGACCATAACTAAATATAAAGGACAAAGAAGAAAAAAACAAGAAAATTATGTACTATTTTAACAAGCCATAGCAGGGAGGCAGTGTGATACGTAAGTTTTCTAGACAGGTTTGATTTTTTTTTTAAGATTTTGTTTATTTGAGAGAGAGTGTGAGTGAGTGCACATGAGCCAGAGGAGGGGCAGCAGAAGAAGGAAAGGGAGAAGCTGACTCCCCATTGTGTGTGGAGCCCCACTCTAGGCGGATCCCAGGACCCCGAGATCATGAACGGAGCCAAAGTCTGAGGCTTAACCGATAGAGCAACCCAGGAGGCCCTAAACACACGGCTTGATTTTTAATGTCATTTTCTCCTAGTTCTCATTGGCTTCAAGAAAGTAAGCCAATCTTTCTAAGTTTAAAATGAAGAGATTAAGACCTGGATTAGAAATCTGTTATAAAGAGTAAACTTCCGTGATGGATGTAAAGACCCTGGCAAATAATAGCGACCTGATAAATATTAGTTACTTTCTCATCTAATTATCTAGTTCAGTGGGAAAATTTCTTTTGCCTTTATTAGCTAAATAATGTCCTTTACTTTCTATTTCAATTCTTTGAAAAATATAGATGTCTCACAGAGGTTTCTCTTTTCATAATCGTTTCTGAAATCAAATGCATTTGGGACATTTCTTTGATTTCTAAAATGTACTACTCTCAATGGTTACATCAAGGAGAAAAAAAAAATGCATGCTATCATACTTACCAAAAGCTATTCATTTTGTTTCTTACGATTACCTTACTCACTTTATATTACAGAAAAAAAACTACCACAATGTCATTTTAACAGAAACCTAATTTTAACACTGTTAAAGGCACTACAAGAAATTATACTTTAACCCTATTCAATGCCCACATTGGCAGCAAACCCACTAAAATGCATTTTTAACACCCAAGTATTTTGTATTCACTACTCAAGTTTCCCGTTCACTGACCACACCAATTCAATACCGACTTCTTGTTATTCTTCATTTTGTTTGGCAACTAGGAATTTGTTCAGACTTCTTTCCTCTGACATGCTTGGTTTATTCTCTTCTAGTCCTTTCACTGCTATGCTCGGCCTCTCTTCCTTAACCTTATTTGATCAAGCATCGTAACAATCAAGGCACACTCAAATTTCGCCTCTATCTTTACAACAATTTTGCAAGGTAGTACAAATTCTGATTTTACAGCAAAAAACCTGCTTTGCTTTTTCTGGCATTTCATGAAATACTCTTTGTCCAAACACATTGTAGGGCAACAAAATTCTTGTAACTGTCAGCAGATGATTTGTATTCTTTCTTTCCACACATTTATGAAGCTTCTCTGTGTGATCCAGGTGCTCTGGAGAATGTAAAGAGGGAAACTGGGATATGTGAACTCAAGAAACTTTTGATCTATCAAGGATTGGTGATATGAATAGATGACTATATTCTCAAAAGTGTTTAGTGCTTTAAGAGAGAAAACAACAGTAAGAGTAACAATAATGACATTAGCTAATTATTAGGTGCTTACTAGATGCTATCAAGCACTGTACTAAGTGTTTTATGTGCCTTATCCCCTTCAGTCCTCACAGAATTCTTTCCTGGGAGGCACTATTATTATTGCTGTTCTACAAATGGGAAGGTAGAGATTTCTTTGAGAAAATATGTATCTTGCTCAATCAACATCATGGAGTTAGGAAGCAATAAGGCCAGGATTTGCCTTCCGTGTTTTAAAAACCTACAACCTATAAATAATGACCTTCTGAGGCTTAAAGAGGGAAAGGTAAGGATTGACTGAGAGGTCTAGGAAAGTATTATGTAGGCAGTAGGCTGAACAAGTGAGTCTTGAAAGGTGGGAAGGGTTTTAATAGGAAAAGGGGAAAGATGAAGAAGAGAATTCCACATGGAGAGAACACTGGTGCAACAGCTAAAGCATATGGACCATGGCAGGTCCTGATGTAGCTGAGCTGGCACAGGTGATGACCGAAACGGAACAGGAAGCAAGCGGTGTGGATAGGGTCAGGAATACGACATGGTTTCACCTTGTGGGAAATACAAAGCCACTTCCAGCTGGACAGTGAAAAGTGGCATGATAAAACAGGCGTTGATTTTTAGGAAAATGAATAGCAATGTATAGAGGAGAGACCTACTCTCCTTAACAAAGTGGGTGTCCTATGGTAGCAGGCCAGCATAGCTCTCTATCTAGTCCTTCTTTCTTTTGATTCCTCCTTTTGAGTCCGAATTGGAGTATTACTGGGAGTTTAGACAGGAGTCTGTACAACACTGAGGAGGAGGAGGGGAATGGGTGCAAAATAAATAGAAGCTGAGTGCTTATCACCCAGCAAGCACTGTGCTGAGCAACGTGTATGTGCGGCCTATGGAAGTCCTACAGGACACAGGAAGAATAATCGGGAAGCAAGCGCCAGATCATAAGGTTCACAATTCTTTCACGCAGGAATCTTGTCTTACTCATTTTCTTCATCCTCATCCCTAGGCTTTTGTGGAATGAAACTGTGTTGAGGAGAGGGCCTAAAGAAGAATGGGCAAAATGATGGCAGAAGAGGAGTAAGTTTTGACCTAGAACTGATGAGTGAACCACAGCAAATCAATTTTTGAACCAAGAGCAAGAAAGACATGGAAAATAATACAAGTTTCAAATCTGGGTGACTGGGAGTGAGAGAGTGGTGAGGTGAATACAGAAGAGAGTTACGTACTTTTAGGAACTTTGTTACTGTTCTTATTTTGGTCTGGTCTGGTTTGGTTTGGGTGAGGAAAAAAAAGAATTAAGAAGTCAAAATATAAAAGCAAAGTCATATTAGGAAATTGAATTTATTCTATCAATGGTGACAATAAACGGAATAAATACTCCACACCCAAAATCGTCGGATAACCACCTAGATAGAAAACCTTAGATCTAATTCGTCAATGACCCCCGACATCCACACAACGACTGGCACAAATTGGTCTTCAATGAGTATTTGTTAAAGACTGAATCAGTAACTATAAAGTGTATCTCAATCAAACATGCGCAACATTTAGAGATTCGCTAATGCACAATATTCAAGATACTTTACGGTGATGGTTCGCACATCTGCTTTCTCTTCTGTTCCCCTCAGCAGGTATGCTGCTCTCTCTTCAAATGCCTGCCCCATCCCCCATCACTAGTGGCACGTAACCCTATCATAAGTTCACAGAAGACTACCAGGCCATCAGGAAAGAGCACTCTCAGATTTCCCGCCCCCAGAAGAATCTGTAGCTAAATCCACCCTTAAGACTTTGGAGTCAGGTTGCCTCCGGTCAATCCTGGCTCTGCCTTTTACTAGCTGTCATATCTTGGGCAAATCACTTAATCTCTCTAAATCACAGTTTCCTCCTCTGTTAAATGGGCCTAAAAATAATTCACAAGTAAAATCTCTAGCAGGATCTGGGATAGTACTCAGTAATCAAACCAATATTTCTGTAGGGAAAGTACGACTATTCATTTCACATTGGATAAACAGAGATGAGAAATAGCATCCCATTAGATTAAATTTTGCTTCCAGATGAATTTTAAAAATAAACATTCAACTTCAGGAGCTGTCTGGCTTTTGGAGTTTAGAACTGTATATAAGGGACTGTCGCACTACATGTTCTTGATGGAGTTACAAGGACTGACTGAAGTAATGCATGCAAAGTATTTAGAATGATGTTTCATGAGTTCGTATTAGACGAGGCCTTTTCACAAGGTAAGGGATTGTTCATTCTCTCGCCCATCCCCTGTTGGTCAGTATACTCAAGACAGAGAACTTTTATTATAGATCTTTGAATCCTCGGTTCTTGCCATAACACCTGACACATTTTAGGCACTTGCTAAATGTAGATGAGTGAATAATAGGCTCCGATCTATTAAAAAAAATCAACATTTTCAGTTTCTCAGAGTATTTCACATCCAGTATTTTACACTTTACATTGTATTCACCCCAAGTCCGTGTAACATGTCTGGGATTTATCATTTAGAGCAGTACCTATGCAGTGCTTAAGACACCATGCATTCAACAAAGAAAAAAAACCCAGAAACTTCAACAAAGAAAAAGTTCAAGCTTGTTGCTCCTATGTTCTCATGTCAGTGCTGCCTCTAAATTTTGTAAGAGGCATGTTCTTCCATTTATTTAGATTTATTGAAAAGAAAGGGAAGGTGTTTATTAAGCTGGTGAAAACTTCTGCTGGAAAAAAAAAATCCCCACCTAATACCATGTGATCTATTCTTTCACCGAAAACTCTTAAGGCCTGCTCGGCTTTAATACCCACAGGAAACTCCAATAAGATTAAAGAGTATATTTAACAAACTATACCAAAACAAGTACCTCAAAACAACATACTATACAAAAAAGAAATTTTTAAAATATAAAATTAATGAGGTGCCTGGATGGCTCAGTCAGTTAAGCAAAGACTCTTGATTTCAGCTCAGGTCATGATCTCAGGATTGTGAGATCGAACTGCTTGCTGGGCTTCATGTTGGGTGTGAAGTCAGCTAAAGATTCTCTCTCTCTCCCTCTCCATCTGCCTCCCTCCCCTCTCTCTCTAAAAAAATAAAATAAAAAATAAAATAAAATATAAAATTATCTAGGAAAACAACCACAGTATTTCAATCTGGATAGCCTTCCCACTGCAGTTTCAGATGATCTTAGAACATTTCCACACTTGGATCAGATGCTGTATTCTGACCTTTCATCTTATAGAAAATAAAATGATTCCTTGATTTTAAAGTGTTGGAACTATGGGACAAAGGAAATCCATCAACCTTTTCATTCTGTGGCTTAATTTTAAAAATGAGCTTCATTACAAAAATCCACCTCTTAGAACATGTTATTTGAGTCTCTACTACAGCAAAATACAAGACAGGAGACTGTTTTCTAGTCGGAACAATTATATATATTTTTTCCATAACCTTGATAAGACATCAGATATGGATATCTTCTGTGAACTTTTATTTCAATCTTCTGTGTGTACTGTGTACAGTGCATTTAATTATCTTTGACATTTTAGAGCTAATGCCTTTTAATATTTCTAATTGCAATATGCTTAAAGATATTACAAATGTGTCAAGTTCTATGCTTAGAGTTGTGATTGTTAAAAGATAAATAAGGCAGAATCCTTTTCCTGAAGATATTTATAAATGTTTGTTTCCTCATAAAAGTAATACACATAAATGTTATCTCTTTATGTGTGTGCATATAGATGTCTCTGTGTGAATATATCATATAAGAGGGTGCGCATGCGTGTGTGTATACATGTATATGTACATGTGTACATCATTTCTCTGCACTGGATGTGTACAGATGTTAGGTAGCAAGATGGGGACTCATTTACACCTCTGTTTTGCTTAGTTCTTGAAAGACAGGAACCAATTTAGGAGTATAGCAAAATCCTTTTTCTGTCATTTAGAAAGTCACCTTTTTTGAGACCCAAAAAGGATTTTCCCTTCTGGCAATATGGTTAGAGTGCCTCTTCTCTTTACGTTATATTCTTTTCAAGAATTTGAAATGGCTTTTACTCTAAACCTCCTTCTGAATCACTCACTTTTCCTTGATAAGTTTTCTTCAAATGCAATAATTCTTTTCTCTCTAGTTTCTCACCAAGGGGGCTGTTGCCCCAGGAATCACCGAAAGTGTCCAGGGGAATTGGAGAAAGATTTTCACCTGCCAATTCGTCATCATTCACCTTCCTGAGTAGCAGGCACCCCACCTCAACAAGCTAACAACTCTTCCCTTCTCCCTAACCCTATTATTTGTCCTTCAGCCTCTGGGAGTCCAATCAGATTGCTGCTTGGCTGTGAGTAGAAATTTGACCTCAAGACCGGAAGATGGATAACTCAGGGAACAGCAGCACAGCAACAAGTGAGGAAGAATCCTGATCTTACCTGTCCTTAACCCCCCTTCTCTTTTTCCTACTCATCTTCTGACATCTCGGCTTCCTGCCCTTGCTTCCAAACTGCAAGCTTTACTTACCTTCCTCTCCAATTTACTCATCCCATTTTCTTTTATTCTTCACAGTAGCAATTAAAAGTTTTTTTAAAAATTGTAACTCATAATCTTCTCCCCAACTGCAAGTGTATATTTTAATTACAATCAGCAATGTCCTGCTCTGGGGAAAACATTTGCTCTTTGTATTCACCGCTCTCATTCTTCCCTCCTCTAATTACACCCAGCACCTCCCTCATCTCTGCCTTCTTCCCTCCCTTCCCTTCTCTGCGGCCCTCGATCTGGTACAACTGGCACGGAAACATACTGAAAGGCTCCTGCTTTTCGTGTTATTTAAACATGTTCCACTTATCTTCCCACTAATGATAAAAACCCATTCACTCCCTCAGAATGTCCCTTTAAGATAAAGTGGGACAAAGGAGGAAGGCAGGGGGCAAAATGGAAATATTTGCTGCTACCAAGGAAGAGCTGCTGGCACCAATAGAATCCTGGGCCTCTGTGGCAGATCGATGGAGTTGAGTATGATTCTCTGTTGACCGGTTCTGCTTCCGTCTTCTAATCTGATTCTGCATTCTCCATCCCCAGCCCATTATACTCCAAGACAAAATGATAAACTCAATACGGATCTCATATCTGTGTCTTCCCAAGGTTCATATGTTGAAGCCTAATCCGCCAGTGTGACAGTATTAGGGGGTGGAGCCCTTGGGAGATGACTAGTCAGGAGGGTGAAAACCTTATGAATGGGATCAGTGCCCTTTCAAAAGAGACCCCAGAGAGCTCCCTCACACCTTCCACGAAGGAGAAGGCAGTCATCTGTGAACCAGGAAGTGGGCTATCACCAAACAACAAATTTGCCAGTACCTTCATCTTGAACTTCCCAGCCTCCAGGACTAGAAGACATAAATGTTTGTTTTTTAAACCACCTGGTCTATTGTATTTTGTTGCGGCTGCAACAGACTAAGACACACAGTCAAAATGATTATTTGGGAAGTGGGGCAAGACCATTCTTAAAAGTCCCAGAGCTAGGAAATCAAAATGATGGGCTCGTGATTGGAAACCTTTGAGAGACAGCAGAATTCTCTAGAAAAAAAGATGTAAATCATTCAGCCATATATATATATATATGTGTATGTGTATGTGTATGTATATGTATGTATGTGTGTATATATATATATGCTATATGTTTATATATATTGTTATAATATATATGTTAATAATAAACGAATGCTAGGAAAAATTCAATACCAATGTTAATCATATATTTATTTTGGGGACAGAAAGAAGCACAGAGATTGATTTGTGCTTTTTCTTTAAATTCTCATTCCCTTTGCTACCTCATCACTTTCATGGCTCAGCATCTTCACCTCACCTGGTTTCTTTAGTGTGCTGTGCTTCCCTCCATCATACCACCGAACACCCTGGATTGCAGCTGTTTATTTATTTACCACTCCGTTTCTAGGTTATGATCTCCTTGATGACAAGGAAGATGTGTTTTGTTTTTATATTCTAGCTGACATAATAAAGAATAGCAAGAATCAGCCCTGCCATCATGGGCACCACTCAAGTCCCGAGCCATCCTTACACATCGAAGTCAAGACAGAATGTGTATTTGAAGTGCAAATGCAGCTTTGAAAGAAGGAGATTGCTAGCTCTCTAGTCAGATGTAGTATTACCACCATGCTTTCTGCACATACCCTTGCACTTGGCAGTGCTTGACTGCAAATTAATGCTCCTTCCATGTTCATTGATTGAATGTTTTCAGGCATAAAAAAGTAAGTCAGTTTGGCATGATCCACCAACAGAAGAGAAAACTCCATCTAGAATGTTATAAGAAGCTCCTGGCCTGGATGCTGAATACTTGTAACAAAAGGCTTTCTTCAGGTCTAATTGGATTTATATTCCTGAACTCTCTCTCTCTGTCCTCATTCAATGATTCCAGAGAAAAATACCTAGAAAAGTATCCATTATTCTGTGCTTAATCACACCCAGCAACACATTATCATATCTCAGTCTTTCCTGAATTGGGTTCAAAAACTCAAGTTTGCCAGCACAAAGGAAGTTAGCATTTTTTCCTTGCTTGAGATTATTCCTGTCAAGTCTCTATTATCTAAGGTAAAATGGAACTCAAAGATAATTTTTAAGAAAGAAGAAATGCTATCAGAAGAACCTCACTTGTTTTTTTTTTAAATATTCTTTTTTTTTAAGATTTTATTTATTTATTTATTAGGAAAGAGAGAGAGTGAGAGAGAGCATGAGAAGGGAGAAGGTCAGAGTGAGAAGCGGACTCCCCATGGAGCTGGGAGCCCGATGTGGGACTCGATCCC
>CM052807.1:59209266-59290115 GCA_028533885.1 Nasua narica
GAAGGCAGTTGCTTAACCAACTGCGCCACCCAGGCGCCCAAGAACCTCACTTGTAATCATTAATCTTCTCTAATATCTCTACAAAATATTTTCCCTATAAGTTTGAAATTCCATGACATTTGTAAGTGGCCACACAAATACCAATATATTTGAGAGTATTCTGTTAAAATGCAAATATACGTAGGGGTCCCTGGGTGGCGCAGTTGGTTGAGCGACTGCCTTCGGCTCAGGTCATGATCCCGGAGTCCCAGGATCGAGTCCCACGTCGGGCTCCCGGCTCCATGGGGAGTCCGCTTCTCACTCTGACCTGCTCTCTCTCACTCTCTCTCGCCTCCTAATAAATAAATAAATAAGTAAATAAAATCTTTAAAAAAAATGCAAATATACACACACCTAGCCTCTTATTTCATACAGCAGGCAGAATGATTCTTTCAAAACTTAAAATGACCATGATATCCTCCTGCTCTCAACCCTTCCCTGATTCTCTTCATATTCTGAATTCAATTTAAAGACTTTGCTCTGGCCATAGTGTGCCCCCAGAGAAGCCATCCTCTACCTGCCTCGCCCTCCCAGCCACACTGGCCTCTCTCTGTCCCCTGAACAGTCACCACACCTTGCTGGTCCTCCTCTTGAGATGCTTTTAACCCACCTGTTTTCATGGCTCACTGGCTAATTTATTGTAGGTCTCTGCTCAGAGGGCGCCTCCTCAGAGAGGCTCTGCCTCGCATCCCCTTCTTACCTGGACTCCTTCTTCACAACCCTATCTGTTCTACTCCATGGCATTGTTTGCCTATGTATTTACAGTCTGTCTTCCTCATTAGAATATAAGTTTCACAAGGGCTGAGACCCTAATTTGTTCACTGGGGTTAACTGCGGCACCTAAAAGAGAATTTATTCCCAGTAGAAACAGGATTGTAAAAGGCAAAGTGAACCTTAGAGGTTGTGCATCCTTCACAGTATTTATTGACCACATGAAGAAACTGAGGCTCAAGATCAGATGAGTTACTCAAGGTCACAGTTAATAAGCAGCAGAACTGGGTCTCAGTTATACTTACTTCTGGCCCAATAGCCTTTAATTATAAGAAACAAACATGAAGGAAGGGGGATGCCCACGCTAACTTCCAACTTTTCAGAAATTCACACTTTTTGTTTTCCAGAAAAGTCTCTCTGTAAAAGCTGTAAGTTTTTCATCTCAGTTTATTTTTGTTTTCCTCCCATTCACTAAGAGTAAGTCCTAGCGTGATTTTGCAAATCCCAGAACGTGAAAGCTAACAGGGTGTGACAGCTGGTGTGTCCCAAGCTCCTCACACTCAGTGGTCTGTAACAGGGTAAATGACACAATTACCTACTGTAATTACTGCTGCTGACAATACAGTTTCCCTGGTGAGTGCTTTATGAAATTCAGAACTGTTTTTCTTATCAATCCGATCCAAATCTCTGCCTACATATTTTGGGCAATATTTTGCTAAATAAATGTATAAAAATTAAAGCCCAAATCTAAGTGGACATTTCTTACTTGGCATAATTCAAGTACCGTGCTTATATTCTGCTTTCATCTAATTTTTTTTTTTTTGCATGGAAATGCAAATCTTTTTAACAAAGTCCTGCTTTAAATCAAGAATCTGTTCTCACTGGTTATAAAGCACACAAAATACTTCACAGAAAAATAGATACACCAAAAGAGTCAGAACCGAATAAACAAAGCATTGGCCAAAATCCTGGTCTACAGCACTTGGTTCTCAACTCTAAAGACACTTGAAAGTACATACAGACACAATTGTAATAGTTGACTGTCCTAAGTTTGGCTGCCAGCCAAAATCCTTCAATTATAGGTAGACTGTCAAAATAAAAAATGAAAATGCAAAGGGACACACTGGTCTGCAGATATAACTTGTTTCACATTTCTTAAGAATTAAGTGCAATTACCAAATTCCCATTGTAAGGCTGAGATTAGCAGATTGAATACCTTAAGTTTAGTATTAAAAAGCGTCCCACTTAGGAGAAAGGAGCACAAATTCTTTTTGCCAGCACAGTCAAGGAACACACTCTTTTCTCCCTGTGGAGAATATCAATGTTAACAAAAGTACATTAGCAACCAGATGATCTTGATTTTGCAAATAAGAGGTTCCTGCTTTAATGATGCAATATATTCCTGGAAACCATACCAGAAGGCCGATTATCATTAAATGGAACTAATCATGTTCTTATTGGCTTCACATGTTCTACCACGGTCTAGCATAATCAGCAGAAACCAAAGAATAAATGGGTGAGGTCAAAAGCAAAGGACGTGTGCCTGATAATCAATGTTGAATGTGCTCAGTGTGAAAAGGGGGCTGATATATAATTCAAGTACACAGTGACTGGAAACAGTGCTCTTTATTCCAGAGCTACATAAAAGAATCAGACCCATCTTAACTTTTCAATTAGATATTCTTGTTCTTTGTAACAAATTAGGGGAGCTAAGTGTTATCCAAACCTCAAGATGGAAGCGCTATATGAATATCAAGAACGATGAGTCAAGATAAGGATATAAATATCTATATACAGAGTAATGTACTCAGAGGAGAAAATTTTCCATTTTAAAATATAACAACATGCGATGTTAGTTAATGATACAATCAGTGCTGGAGAATCCCTTTTGCAAATGAAAGCCATGGAAAATCAGTAAATCCCACCTGAATTTTTTAGACTCTGTTGTTATCCAGTGGTTGCTAAAGAATTACAGCATACCCATCCATAAGGTAGACCGCGGTAAACCATTGCTACTTTCCATACGACACAATCAAGGTCAAAATGCAGTCTCATGCAAGCTGAGACGGAAGTGACTAAATCTGTCATTTCCATTTCTGATCCCACTGTACCTGTACCACTCTCCCGGCCTGAGAAGTGCTCTCAGTTATTGGTCAGCATTTTGTTTCATGCTGTTCGAACTGCTAATTTCTCTACTTGCAATGTTCCTCTGCGGGCTCTTCCTGCCTCGTGAGGCCTTATCTGATCACATAATCTAAGTAGGTCCCCAATGCTGGTATCCATACATAGCTTCCTAGCAAACAGTTAGCATTTGATAACACTCATCCACTTGTTAGTTTACTACTCCTCTACCCCCTAGATGGTAAAGTCCATGTAGAACTGTGTGACTAGCACTGTGCCCAGCCCAGAGCAGGCTTTCAAGATATGAGCTAGATCAATGTCTCTTTCAGAAGAAAGGGCTTTTTCCCTCCTCTCTATGCCTTTTACTACACTTCAGAATTTGAAATTTTCTAGGTCTGGAGACTAGTAAATATATAGTTGAGGGCTAAGACTAACAGGTTCTCCATTCAATATAGAATAACTGTATAATATTGGGCTTTTATTTGAATGCAGTTACATTTCAAGAGACATGATATTTTATAAAGCATATCTAAATTTGGATCCAAAAAGTCCAATAATATAATTTCACTCTACTGTATTAATTTTACTTACAGGTGAGAATTTTTTCTATAGAAATAGCCTAAATTACAACTTTCAAATTGAAGTATGAAAGGGTATAATTTCAGTTTCAGCATATTAACAGAGTCCACTGCAAAAGCAAAATAACGGATTAGCAGATTTTAGTGTTATCTTTTTTTTTTTTTTAAGATTTTTTATTTATTCATTTAACAGAGAGAGAACACAAGCAGGCAGAGAGGCAGGCAGAGGCAGAGAGAGGAGCAGGCTCCCCGCGGAGCAAGGAGCCCGATGCGGGACTCGATCCCAAGACGCTGGGATCATGACCTGAGCCAAAGGCAGTTGCTCAACCAACTGCGCCACCCAGGCGTCCCTTTAGTGTTATCTTTTAAAAAAATCGCTTGGAAATCACTTCAGAGGAATTAGAAAAACAAGTTTATTGAAGGTATATTTCTTATTGATGGGATTATCTAGTCATCAAATTAGCTGAAATCAGATTGATATTTAGAGGATTAAGATATAAGGACCCAGTTACAGAAATCCTGTGTTTAAGAGTAGGACACAGGGTTGCGTTGTCCTGCAGTAATGAACCAGAGGCAAGCTGGTTTGGAAATGTACAGATGACCTACAGTACTACAGTAATGTAGTCACATTACTACAAGGTCTTCATGGACCAACGCAGCATTTCAAAGAGGGATTGGGCACATACAATGAAATAATACATGGGAACTCTGGCATTTCTGGGTTAAAAGGTTATTTTCCTCATTCATTCTTATGAATAGTATGGTAATTGAATAAAAATGCAAGCTGAAAATATTTATTAGCAAATCTCTTCTCCCAGACACCAGCAGCAGCCATACAGGCTGGCTTGCATTATCTTCTATTTGCCGACACTGTCATACATTTTCAACTACACTGCAATTGTTATTTCCTAACCTAGACCTAGGAGTACATGAAGGTTTCAGAATATCAGTTTCCTTTAGAAATTTCTCTCTCTCTTTAATTTGGGATCTTTTTTATTTTTATACACATGACAAGGTTTTACACCAAGAATAGTCTGTGAAATAGTACAAATTTACATTCGTGATGAATGTTAAAGAAATAGAAATTTCTTTTCTAACCTGCCTTTGTCCTTCTGAAAAGATTCCCATAAATAGTACTGACTCAACAAAAAAAGTATCTCTTAAAAAGACAGCCTATTGATTACATGTTATAATAAGTAGTGAAACACAGATATGTGGTCCTATGTTACTAATAACCATATTCATTATGTTGAGGTTGGTTCTTTATCCATACAGCACCAACACTTATGTGCATATTTTGCATATTTAACATTCTACTACTTTGGGTATATATAATTTATACTGGTATAATCAAATAGAGTTGGTCTGACCAGGAAAATGCTTCATCATTTGGCTGGCATTTATATTCAAAATATGTTTAGTTACTACTTGTTAAACTTTTACAATATTTGAAGTACCATAACATGTGATTTCCTTTGTCCTTTGATTTAACGTTCACAACAACCCTGTGAAATAGGTATTGGTATTGTTATTTCCACTTTCAGATGAGGTAAATAGGGCATAAAGAAATTCATCTAAGGCCACAGACTTTGAATTGGGGGAGCTAAGATTCAAAGTCAAATCTATTGAATTTTTTTTTTTTAAGATTTTAATTATTGGTCAAAGAGAGAGCAAGCACAAGCAGGGGGGATGGCAGGCAGAGGGAGAGGCAGGCTCCTCGCTGAGCAAGGAGCCCTATAGAGGACTCAATCCTAGGACCCTGGGATCACAACCTGAACTGAAGGCAGATGCTTAACCAACTGAGCCACCCAGGCATCCCAGATCTGTTGAATTCTAAGTGTGAACTTTTAAACACTCAAATAAGTTAAGACCTAACCAATCTAATTATCTTCCTCATTGAAATGTTGTTATCTTGGGAAAAGTAAATATGCTACCCCTTAACTGTCCCAGACATATGGCCACACTATGGATTTGGTTACCACAAGGCACTATTCCAATATTCAAGATCTTACGGTTGGTGTTTCTTGTGAGTTTCACTCTGGAACTATCATGTCCTAGTATAAGGGTCCCACTTATTAGGAATAATAAGTGAGGAAAGAGTCAGGAAAGAGTTATTTTCATAAAAAGGATACTCCCAGAAATTTAGTAGTCTTATGCACATTTTTTTGAGCATTGTTGAATGGAACCAAGATTAGACACGTTCTGTGTTCCAAGGGGAAAAATAAGATTGGCCTAGTTAATGATCCAGAAACACAGTATTTATTCCATGATGACTTCATTTGTATTAGCCCCCTTGCCTAAAATCCCCTTTCTTCACCCAATTCACCCAAATTATATCATTCCTAAAAGACCTAACTCATATTCCATCACTTTAACAACAATGTTTCTGATTGAGACAATTCCCATTGAATTTCTCATCCTCAAAACTCCTATGAAATATTATATTGGCTTCTTTTGGTTGCTCTTTTTTTTAAAAAAGATTTTATTTATTTATCTGAGACAGAGAGAGAGCACAAGTGGGAGAGGGAGAGGCAGACTCCTTGCTGAGGAGGAAGTCCATTGCAGAGCTTGATCCCAGGGCCCTGGGATCACGACCTAAGCCAAAAATAGATGCTTAACCAACCGAGCCACCCAGGCATCCTTGATTGCTATTTGTTATAATAACTTTCAAACAAACTAACCTCTTTGAGAATAGGACCTGTATCTTTTGAAAATGAAAACAGATATCTATAAAAGTTACTTTAAGTAAGTAAATTAATAGTAGTAAAAGCAAATGATCGGCACATTATGGGAAAACACACTTAAATATCCCAAGGATTAAGAAAGAATCCCAATGGAAATTATGAAATACTTAGAACTAATGATATATAGAATACTACATATTAAAATTTGTGGGATGTAGTTTAAGTAAAGATTACATAGAAATTTATAAATTTAAATGCATTCATTGAAAAAAACCATGGCTTTCAAAACAAGCAGACACGGGCACCAGTATTTATTAGTAGTGTGATTTTAGGCAAGCTACTGAATATTCCAGTGCTTTACACTCATCACTTATGCAATAGGGCTCATAATTCCAAAGTATTATGTTGTTTTGAAGATTAAATAATATATGTAAAGCATCTAGAACTATGCTTGACACACTGGAGGAATTAAAAAGCTGAAAAAAAAAACCAAAGTGATAACTGGAACTGACAATTTACCAATGGTATTAATACATTTAAAGGAAGAAGAAAGTGGCTGCACCAGTTTAGATTCCTGCCAACAGGGCAAGAGGCTTCTGAGCAAATGAGAGAGAGAAGCAAACCAAGAAACACTCTTAAGTACAGAGAACGAACTGATGGTTACCAGAGGGGAGGGGGGTGGGAGGATGGGGAAATAGGCAAAGGGGTTGAAAAGTGCACTTCTGATGAGCACTGAGTAATGTATAGAAGAGCTGAATCACTGCATTGTACACCCGAAACTAATATTACACTGTGTGTCAACTGGAATGTAAATAAAAACGTAAAAAAAAATGTGTTAAACATGTAAGTAGAAGCCTATGGAAAAAAAAATAAAGGGAGACTAAAGAATGTGTACATTAAGCCTGGATAAGAGAAAGTGAAGGAAGCAGAATTTGCTATCCTCCTTCTTCATTATCTGGGGCAAGAACACACTGACCAAAATACACCACTATCCCCGTCTCCTTAGAATCATCTTATTCATTCTTGTTGCTCTAACTACAATTCAATTATCCCTGCCCTTTTGGTACCAAAGGAGAATGCTGTACCTAGGCCACAGAAAGCAAGCCTTCTCGATTACACTGGCAGAAGGGACTACCAGGGGAAACTGTGTGTGGAAGACAATCAGAATAGGGAGAATAGGAAAGAAGATAAGAAAATAGAAGAAAAAAAAAGAGCCCATAAAGAAGTAGGGGGGAAAACATGCAGATAGGCAAAATAAAAGTTACAATGGTCTGGTTATGACAGGCAGAGAGGCAAGAGCAACAGTGTAAAGTGCCAGAAAGATATGAACAAAGGGATTTAAAGTAGGCATTTACAAATCTGGCTCCTTGCTCGGCGGCGGGGGGGAGCGTGCTTCTGCCTCTGCCTGCTGTTCTCCCTGCTTGTGCTCCTTCTCTTGCTCTCTCTCCCTGACAAATAAATAAATAAAATCTTTAAAAAAAAATAAAGTAGGCATTTAGGAGGTCATTGATGATTTCCATGGGAGCAAATTCAGAAGAGGAGAGAAAAAGCCAGTTAGAAGAGGTGAGTAAACGGCAAAGAAGTGCTGGTGAATTCAAGTATTTAACCATGTTCTCCACATATTTTATGATGAGTTAGCTAGAGTAGGGACCTCTCCATTCTATAGAATGTCAAATCCATAGGAACAATTTTACCCACGGTGACTATGAGTCAGTCAGGGGAAGAAAGAAGTCACGAAAAGTAATACCTACTTAAACACTTTTATGTTCAAAATATATAAATGAATATTTACTTGTCAGTCTTAAATGGAGGCCAAGTCTTTTGCTTTGAGTTTCTCAAAGTGTTCCCTTCATAAATCACACCAATTCTGTATTCTGTAGGAGTTCAGCTTTAATTTATTTAAAGTGGAGTGAGAAATTAAAGACACCTGCAGACAAATCTGAAGAATTATAGATTTCAAGGATTTTTCTCAGTGTTTTACAGTTCTCTTACCTCTACCTAATTTGATAACACATTTTAAGTGGCTTGACTCAACCCAGTGTTTCCTATATATTCACCTTCTTTTTTTTGTGAAACAACACTCTTTTTGGAAAATATAGCTTCTTTGGTGGGTTGGTTGAGTTGTGATGGGTTAAAAGTGTTACTGTATAGGGAAAACTGCTACCTTTCTTTCTGCACTCATTCCATCCCTATAAAATTCTTTACCCTAAGGGAAAATGCATTCAGGTGTAATAAGAGGTTGCCTGCTGAAAAGCTCTGCCTTAAAATAAATCTGTTAATTGACCACATAGCCTATACATAACTGACGCTGATCCAATTCCTTCTTACACAACTTATAAAGCTACTTTAAATAAGAAAATATAGGTGAAACACTCAGAAAACTGTAAAGCACTTACAAAAGTAAGGCTGATTATTATTAAGGAGAAGAAAGATTTATACCATAGTTTTAACCCTCTGTTTGCCCAACAATTATTTATTGACCATCTATTATATACCAGACATTGCTAGATACCAGATATACAATCATTAAAATACAGACATGTTTTCTGCACTTGTGAGGCTTATAATGAAGGAAAGAGTAATTAAACAGATGGATAAACCAGCCACAGTGTTATCAAGAAAAGTTTTGGATGTTTTGAGAATAACATGGTAGACCCATATTAAATTGAGTGGTTCTAGATAACCCTTTAAGATCTGAAGAATGAGTTACTATCAGTCTAGCAAAAACAGGAGAAAGAATTGTTACAAGCAGAAGGAACAGGATGGGCAGAGCCCCAAATGTAGGCAAGCACCTCATGAATCTGAGGCCTGAAGAAAAGCTGGGTGACTAAAGTGAGGTGTGACAGAGGGATTGGCATGAGATAAGGCTGGAATGGTAGGCATAAGCCAGATCATACAGGATACTTCAGGACACATTAAGAGATGATCTATTTTTTACCCTAAGATCAATGGAAAGCCACAAAAATTATTAAAGGTAAAAAAAAAAAAAATCACTATGCAGTAGGGAGAATGGGCTGGAGCAGGGTGAGAATGGAAGCCAAGAGGGCATTAAAGGATGGGGTCCTTGACTACAGTGGGACATGGGACATGGAGAGAGGTAAAATATATTTAGAGGTGAAATTGATAAACTTGCTAATAGATTAGATTATTCTGTTAGTTTCGGGTGGGGAAGAAACAGAAGACATAAAAGAGATCAAGATTCAAGCCTCCATGAGAATTAGGCCCTATTTACCCCCTAGGGGTAAGATAGAAGAGCAGATATGATTGTAAATAATGATAAAATGGATAAACCACACACATCCACCTATATTTGCTTGACATTCACGGACCGTGAAAACTAACGCCTTTGCAGCTTTGTCTCAGCCACTCCATCACAGCCGGTTCCTGACATACATACAGACAGACCATTCTGAGTTGAACTGGGCCACTTGCTATTTCCTGATAAGGTTTTGAGTTCCTTCACTGCCAACTCCCCTTCTTAAAAAGCACTCTTCCCTGGCTAATCTTGACGTCTTACTTACTCTTCACAATCACTACGTCCTGACAACGCTCAATCTAGAAAAGAGTCACGTTTGACTCCTCCCTCTCCCTCCTTCTGCACAACCCATATATCACAAGTCCTGATGAGTTTCCCTCAAAGTGTCAATCCATCTACTTTTCTCCATTTCCAGGGATCTCGCCCTTGCCAGGGTCATCACTATCCTCCGCCTACAAGAGTCTTCTAGCCAGGTCTTCCAATTCCACTTTCACCTCAAACCAAACCATTCTCCAAACAGTCCTTGCAAGCATGTCTTTAAAACATAAATCAGATCGAGCCTCTCCTTTGCTTAAAAGACTCCACAGCTTCTATGATACCTAGACTAAAATCCACTTTTCTTGATTTAATTAAGACTGCATGATTTGGCCCTGCCCTATTCTTCACTCTTCCCTCATGACACCTTCTTTTTTGCCCACTATGCTACAAGCCTGATGCCTCTTTTCAGTCCCCCCAACACATTAACTTTTCTCCTAGCTGAGGGTGGCTTGATATGCCTGGCAGTCATTATCTTTTCTCTAGTATCTATCTTCCAAAGGAAGTTTTAAGTTCTTTGGTGTCAAGGACTTTTTTATATAGTTTATTACTCAAAGCCCATGCTCAATAAATTTATGCTAATTGTTTCACAAATATGAAAGGGTTAAAAGACAATTTTCATGAACTTTTAAGCTATCACCATCATCACCACCACCACAGTTTTAATTTACTGGACACTTACTATGGACCAGGAACTATATGAAACACTTTTCACTAAGTCTTTACAACCACCTCACAAGGTAGAAGCTGTTATCCCAATTGTAATAATCATGAGAACACTAAGGCTGAAGGGGCAAATATCTTGCTCATTGTTATTCGGCAATTAAATAAGAGAGCTGGGATTTTAACCCTGATCTGTCTGTTTCAACAAATAATTAGTTTACTCCACCATCCTGAATGACCAAGAGCTTTAAATGAAGGACTTCATTTTTCTCTAGCTTTGGAAAAAAAAATATTTTAACGATCCAAAATTTGTAAAATCAGTACACGTGTGATCGGTTTCTGCATTCTCTACATCATTTAGATATCTTATGCTGATAGTGCACTGCTTCAGTTGCTATTTTGGGAACATGGTTGCTTAGCAACAAGCATTATCAGACTGAATGATATTCCAGATTGTATTTTGTTATAATATAGTTAACATAGTATTTATGGAGAAATATTTGAGGAACAACACGGGCAAATTTAGCGCAACGTATTAGAAAACAGGAACTCTACAACAAAGCATAAACAATAAGGTGGAAGCTTTTCTGTTCAGGAATGCTTTAGTTTCCAAATACTTTCAAGTCATCAAATGTATCTGGAATCCAACATGGCCGGGGATGACAACAAGGAACTGAGGATGGTAAAACTTTAAAATTGAACCAGTTAAGAGTAGTGGGGTTGGCAAGAACTATGTTTACTTTATAAAGGGGAAAAAAACTGCTCCACAGATACCAGATCCTATCCAGAATTCTCACAGCTACCTTCTCTTGGAACCAGATGTAACTGAGAAGGAACATATGGCTAGCTGCACACAAAGCCATCACCACGAGCAAAACAAAGCACATATCTGAAAAACAGTGACTTCAATACTATCATCTTCTTCCATGAAAAATAAATTAGTGAGGAAAATATGGGTACATAATACATATCCAAAGCATGAAACAGGAACAAGGTGAAGGGATCTCAACTCTTTATCAACTAAATCACATTTCTCTTCCGACAGTTTATTAAAACATTCTATTCTCAGAAGTAAGTGATGAAGTTAGTTGTAAAATTCAAGCAAATTTACTTCTTGATAAAAAGGGATTTGAACAAAATACAGGATAATGAGATGATTCACTTGTTTGTGAGAACATCTAGCAATCCCAGTATCTGACATAAAGCTCGTCTCCCCTGATTTGAGAGGCAACCTAAAACCATGCTGATTAAAATGCCCCTCTGAAGACTGACGTGCTTTTAAAAAAAGTAGGGAGAAAAAAAAATTATAATGAAAAGGGAAAGGAAAGGAAAGAAATAATAAACAGAGTAAGGTGACAGAATTGAAAGATCCCAGTATTTGCCATCTGAAAAGCTAGTCAGGGGCCTGGTGTTTAAAAATTGTGAGGCCCTCTACCAGTTTAATTTTTGGAATCAAAATTTTCTTCTCTGTGAAATGGAGATAATATTGCCTTCCTTGCCTAATTCACAGATTTCTGTGAAGCCAGAAAAGATTGATCCATGAGGTCACTGTTGCACTTTCTCACAGTTCAGTTTATGAGTCCCAAGGGATGGGTGTGGGCAGAGAGAATAGGCTGGTAGTTTATCATCTAGGCAAGGGTTTCCAGATGATTCTTAACTTGATGATTATGCTATCCAACCTGAAAAACACTTTGAAAACTCATATAATTGATCAGAAATCAATGAGGAAAACATCAGCAGCCAAAATAAATAAAAGGATTCCAGGATATGGGTACACAATTCACAAAAGAAAACAAAAAGCAATATATATGCATGATGGAACAATAATCATATTATAATAAAAGACATTTTAAAAATACCAAGATGTATGTATTTTTGTATTTTTGCACACCTGTAAATTTTACAGGTAAAAACACCTGTAAAATTTACAGGTAAAAAAGGAAAAAGCACCAGTACAAATCAAAGTTCAGACAACCAGGCTTCTCATATACTGCTGGTGGGAATATAAATTGGTAAGAACCCTTAGAAGGCAATTTCATATATATATATATATATATATATATATATATATATATATATATACATACATCAAGTACTTCTATACATATGTGTGTATATATACACACACATATATATATGACATAGAGGAGGCTAAGACAAGGTAGGAGAGGTGACATTAATAGAGTGCCTTAGACTTGGCTAATGGGAGGGAGACAGAGCAAGGGTCTGGATTTGAAACTTTGAAAACCTAAACAAAGAACATGCAGATGAATTGAGTGTGGAAGGAATCAGGAGTGTCCTCAATGCCCATGGCTTTAACGAAAGTGTGGTGGTTGGGGCCAAAATGGGTCAGCTATCTTAAGTATTAAAATGTACAGAACTTAGGCCTAATCATTCCCTTTCTAGAAACGCCTCCTAAGGAAATTATCAGAGAGGCTTACAAAAACTCCTGCACCACATATTACCTGTGAGACTGACATTTGAAATTAAAATTTCAACAATATATGGCTGGCTAAATAAATTAGTTTATCTACTTTATAGGATATTATGCCACCATCATAAATTATGTTTAAATATTACTGATATATGAGATTAATAATTTGAAAAGATTAAAAGTATGATACTATGATTCCAATTTAATTTAAAAAGATACACATACATTGCATACACAGATAAAAGAAGAAAACTACTTCTAAAGTATTAACCAGCAGTATCTCTAGAAGATGGCATACTGGGAGATTTTAATCTCCTTCCTCCCTCTTTGGGCTTTTCTGTATTTATTTTACTGGAGACGTTTATTATATCTCTATCAGAAAAAAAAACGACTCATATACAAAAGAACACATGTAACAATATGAAAGCAGCAAATTTAGGGTTTCATGTAAATATGGTACATTTGAATTCACCAATGTCAAGCTTTTTCAAATATATGTGTTTGTTTTCCCCTGAATTTCAGTAGGGTTTCTATGGATAAACATTATCTGCATTCATTTGGTGTTCTATTATGTACATAAGGACACAGAGAAATTTTGCACAATTAAAAAGAAAAGCTTATCTGTACTTTTAAAAATACTTAGAAGGCTAAAAAGGTTAGAAATATGGGTATAAATTCACCTGAGAAAACATAACCTAATCAGTGAGATGCCTGAGAAGATAAAGCAAACTAGGAAGGAATAACACCAGAAAAAACATTTGGGTTGAAAGTGCCTCAAATTTGCATTTACAACTAATACAGACAAAGATTCAGCTAGTGATAGACTAGGAAGGCAGAGGCTAAAGCACGGAGATGAACAACCTCATTCTATTCCTCTGCCGGGATAATCTTGGAATAACACATTTAGGTCATTATGTTGCAGTAGAAGAAAAAATACGGACATAAGAGGTTTGGTTTAGTAAAGAGCAATAAACATGAGTAAAGAGCTAGCACGACTGACAGGGAAATGAGCTCACTGTGTGGCATGTGACTGAGTTTAATTTGGGATAATATACCCAAGAAATTCTAGGCAATGGAGCTAAGAAAGGACAAATAACCACAGCAGCCACCTCCTAGTATTTATAAGGCATACCCTGGACTTCCTCTCACACAGACCAGGGAAGTATGGCACCGGACATAACAAAGGAGGAAAAGTCTCCTTGAATTCAGGCTCAGCTTTCTGGTGAGCTACACGATCATCAGCCTTAGGAAGGTACTAATAAACCCGGCACATATCCTATACCAGATGAGATAAAGGGTATCATACACAAAATTCCATCTTCCCTCATATACTTTGTATTCCTTATAACTCTGATGTGATGTGCTTTTGATGCTCTTGGTAGTTAATTAACACATATTTGTTGAATGAATTAATGAACTCAAGATATCTACTGATACTCATTCAAATCTCAGAATTGTTCAGGGAACCCAGTGATGAACAAAGCAGAACCAGGAGACATTTTCCCTGCCTTCAGGGAGCTTACAGGAGCTAAGGGAAGATAGGCAAGGAGTAAGAAAAACACAGAGGGAGTTGTGTGTATTAGTTTCTGAAGGAAACACAGCAGGTAAAATGATGGGGAACCACAGGACATGCGGAAGAGGCTATTGAGAGTGGACATGCAAGGAATATTTAAGTTAAAACCTAAAAGATAAGGAATTGCCAAATGTACAAAAGAAAAGGGAGGAAAGCGTTTCAAGTAAAAGAGACAGGATATAGGACTGAAGAAGAAAGAGGTTTGGGATTTCTTCCAGGACAAAAAAAAAGAGGCCAATGAGCCAAATATAAGAAGCAGGACATAGAGGAGACAAGACAAGGTAGGAGAGGTGACATTAATAGGGTGCCTTAGACTTGGATAATGGGAGGGAGACAGAGACAAGGGTCTGGATTTGAAACTTTGAAAACCTAAACAAAGAACATGTAGATGAATTGAGTGTGGAAGGAATCAGGAGGGCCCTCAATGCCCATGGCTTTAGCGAAAGTGTGTTGGTTGAGGCCAAAATGGGTTAGATTGAGAGAGAAATGTTTTCCTATACTGAATTCCAACATGCTCCTCGGGTACCGTAATCTCTTCTATAGTTGAATAATAGAATAGACTATCATAGTATCTGGTTAGGCGTAAGGGATTTTACAGCTGTTGTAGGCACTTCAAAAATATAATATTTTCAATCTCGACAATACCTTTATACAGTGAGTATAATTTCTTCATTTTCCCAACAGAGAAAGAGTCTCAGGGAGGTAGAATAAACCGGTTAGTAAGAGATGGGTTTCTTCATACACCCCTCACCTCCTAACTCCTAGCCAATGATTCCTCCTCATTTCTTTCCCCCCTCATTTTGCAGCTATCCTTATAATTTTATACAAGCAAATGACCAGAGCACATTGCTTGTAACTGTTTAGCAATTTTTTTGTCTTTATTATTAGTTTTAATTAAGCGATAAATGAATATATCTCTACCTCCTCTCAGAGATTATAAAGTTCCCAAAGGTATAGGTTTTCCTTCTATTTGTATCATCCACAGCACTAAGTACAATCTCCAAATAGCAGCTAATAAATATTTTTTAAAAAACAACTATGCCAGGGCGCCTGGGTGGCTCAGTTGGTTGAGCAACTGCCTTCGGCTTGGGTCATGATCCTTGAGTTCCGGGATCGAGTCCCACATCGGGCTCCCAGCTCTACGGGGAGTCTGCTTCTTCCTCTAACCTTCTCTCCTCTCCTAGTATTTATAAGGCATACCCTGGACTTCCTCTCACTTTCTCTCTCTCACTTTCTCTGTCTCTCAAATAAATAAATAAAATCTTAAACAAAAACAAAAACAAAAAACAAACAAACAAACAAAAAACAACTATGCCAGGCACTGCTGTCAACTTCTGACCCATGTATTAAACTCATCCAATCCTCACACTCAATGTGAGGTCAGTGTTACTTCTCTTCCCATTTTATAGACGAGGAAACAGAGGTGCTGAGAGATAAGTCACTTGCTGAAGGTCACATTTAATAAGGCGCACAGTCAGGATTCAAACCCAGGGCATCTGGCTCCAGAATGATGTGTGTGAATGATATGCAGGAAAGAAGTCTGAGTATGAAGGAAGGAAGACAACTTGAGGAAAAAAGCCAGAGGAAAACTTGAATGAGTGGAGCTTAAAATCACTCTTTATGCAGTCAAAATACTACTGGAATATTTCATTATCTCCTCCCTGAGTGGTCCTACCACTTAAAAGCTTACAAATGTGGGATGTTATTTAAACTTCTTTCGTTCAGTTCCTAAATAAGTAAAATGGGGAAGTTAATGGTATATTGATCTGCAAGATGGTTAATATGATTACATAAGAAACTGCATATAAAGTCTTAGCAGTGTGTCCCGCATACAGTAAACATAAATGTTAGCTCTTGTTATTAGCAACTATTATGTATGGGTGCTCAATAATTTCATTTAATGAACGCCTGGCTCTATCAGTTATGCTGGAGAGGACATACTGGAGTGCAATAGCACACACCCATTCTAGAAAGAATATGAGGCTACTAGAAACCAAAACCATTCAGGGAAGTGCCAAGGAGTGGGTGGCAGCATCCCCTATATTCCACTTGGCACTGTCTCTGATATATAACCTAACGGGCATATCCATACTCTGGGGACAGTTTCGCTTTCCTTAAAATGATGGAAGAAAAGAATAGCCCAATGTTATTTCCTCTTCTTATATGAATATGGTTTCCTACTTAAAATGATTGAGAATTTGAGCAAGTTACTCAGCCTCTCCCAGACGCAGCTTTCTCATCTATCCAGCAGGGGTATCTGCAGCACGGGGTTATGTTAATTAGCTGTCTGGCACAAGGGAAGCATTCACAAGATGAGAGCTACACATTCCAACTCTAAGACCAATGCTGTCTAAACCTTAGACTAACCCTTGAATTCTACCGATGAAATTACTTCTGAAAAGACAAAATGCACCGACCAGGTGAATGCTTTAGCCACTCGCTTTTGTGTTTTCATTCTTACAGAATGGGATATCAATTTTAATTAATTGATTAAAGAAATATTTATGAAATTCACCAAGTCTTACTCTCTGGGGATGGGGATGAAAAAGATATAAAGGCTGTCTTCAAGTAACATGTAATCTAATGGGAGAAGACAGATGTGTAAACTACAAAGCCACTAAACCAAACAGATTTAATTAAGAGCTATAGAAATGCAGATGAAAAAATCTATTGAAAATGTCACACTGTGAATTGAAAGGTAAATACTAAATCCACTTGAGTTTCACGCTCTTAACTGATAAATAACTCACATTTTCTAATGAGAAGACTCAAAGGTACTTCGTACAGGTGAGACCATGTTTACTGAGACATAGAAGGTGAGTAGCTTTTCAACAAGTAGAGAAAAGGTTTAAAAAAAAAAAAAAAAGCTGTTTAGGCCAGTAAAAATCACATCCATGAAGACGTTCTCAGAGAATGGTATAATAAAACCTGCCAAAGGGAATAAGAGGAGTCTGAAAATCTAATTGAATAAAATAAAAGTAGAACTGTTAGGAGGTGACTGAGAAACACTATTTTGAATTGGTTGCCCCGTTACCGTGTGACACACAGTGTGCCTGGAAGGGCGTGGAGGGGGGAGGGGGCACCTGCTGCTGCTCCTGGTTGCAGGCCATACAGCTGCTCAGTGTTCTTGGCTGAGACTAGAAGGGAGCAGGAGAGTCTGCTGCACAGGTCACTATGTTTGGACGTAACCCCACTGCGTGGAAGAGCTGGGCAGAAGCAGACAGGAAGGTTAGAGGGCTCCAGGCTGAGACTGATACACGGTGGGGAGTTGAAGTCTAGATCACTTCAGGGCATGTTCTCTATTGAATTCTTGTGAAATGAAATATGGTTTGAGTTGAAGTGCTAAAATCTCCAATGATCAGAAGTCAGTTACCTCCTATTCCCCTTCTTCCTCCCAATCTCCCCAAAAGCTAAGACCTTTAGCTCACCCAGTTTGAGAATGGGGGCTGGAGTCAATTTTATTAGCATCTATATTATAGTGCGGTAGATTATCAAGTTTCGCATTGCATTATTGTACCTTAGCAAGTTCCACTATAATAGTTTTGCAAAGCAGAAGCCGCCTGTGGTTTATAGAAGGGGGTAGTTGGACATGAAGCTGAAAAGACAGACTGCTTTGCTAAGCTGTGTGAATGTTATTCTGTGGGCAATGAGAAGTCACTTAAGCTTCTAGAGAGGGAAATGACTAGGAAGGTAGAAATGAATAGGAAGGTAGAGCCACTGATAAAGTTAAGGTCATAATGAAGCAAAAAATTACACACCGCGAGACTGTCAGTAGAATACCACAAATGTCCAGATAAAAAACAATGAAGATTTGAACTGACATAGTGATAGAAAAACTATAACGCCAACTTACATTTTTATAATGCTTTGAAAGGTTTTCGGCACTCTTTTATGTATGTATAGTCTTACTATAGAAACCCACACCAACAAGCAGACTAACGAGTAAGGACAATGTAGACTCTTTCTTTCTCACTTCATCTGGCTTCATCTCTCATCACCTCTCATCACGTCTCATCATCATCATCATCTCTCATCATTATCTCTCTTTAATTTTTTAAAAAGATTTTATTTATTTGAGAGAGACAGAGATAGCAGCAGAGATAGTGAGAGAGAGCAGGAGCCGGGAAGAGAGGAAGAAGCAGGCTCCCTGATGTGGGGATAGATCCCGGGACCCTAGGATCATGACTTGAGCTGAAGGCAGATGCTAAACCAACTGAGCCACCCAGGTGCTCCATGCTGGACATTTTAAGTAGGCTCCATGCTGGACATGGAGCCAAACACAAGGCTTGAACCCATGGGGCTTAAACTCATGACCCTGGGATCAAGACCTGAGCTGAGACCAAGAGTTGGACACTTAACTACTGAGACACCCGGGTGTCCTTCACGATTATCTCTCATCATCATCATCTCCTCTCTCTCTCTCTATCTCATTCTCCTGCCTCCCCATCCCCATCCAGTACCTCAACTGCCTCTCTATTCTGGAAAAAACATCCACTGTGTGAATCTAGGTAGGAAGCACGGCACCCCTCCCACTATGGAAGCCAAAAGAAGTCAAGACATTTTCACCCCCAGGCAAGCTCCTGCCACTTGGCAAATACATGGCCATGTGACATAAACTAAAATATTTTGAGCACAGAATGGGTGATGGGAAAACAAAGAGATGACTAGCATTCATTTTCAGTGCTATGTGTCCTCACGCAGCATCCTGCAATGGCCCCCCAGAAGCAGGGGTGACATGTTATGATCCCCCCTCCTGAGAAAACTGTTACAGTGTAGAGATTCCAGAGATGCCTTGGTCTCTGTACATTTTCAGACTGCTCTTTAAGCTCTGTATGTATTCGTTGAGCCCCTCACAGGTTTCTAGGGAATCCCTTGAAGGTTAAGACAGCCAAAGTTTTCCTATTATTTGCAACTAAAAGCCGTGACTACAAAAAACAAGTCATATTTTCCCCCTGTTTGCTGGCAGGAAACTGAGATTCAGAAAGCCTGGGAGTTGCCTGTGATCACAAGGGCAGGTAGTAGACAGCTGCACAGGGCTCTTGACCCCGTGCGCTATTAGTTGTTTATCAACGGGTTCATCAGATTCTGCATAGAAATGTGGAAAGCTGTACTGCCAGAGGAGGCGCAGATAATACCACACATGTGATGTGTGCAAAGAGAAGCCAAACAAAATCAAAAGCATCATTGGTATCAGCCAAGCTAAGGCCTAGAGCCCCAGGCCCAGCTCCTCCAGCAGAAGACGTACAAACAGTAACACGTCCTCCTTCATCGATGAACTCACAGTGAAATCCTGCAAACCGAATCTACATGTCATATTCCCTTTGATGACTACACGCTCCGTAATATGCCGTCATCTCCTTACAAGATGTTGATGCTACCCCCTTCCAAGAGATACAACATCTACCAAAGAGCAGAGGCCACCAGAAAACAAAACAACATCCAGTATTCAACAGTTTCATTTCCACGGGTCTTTTTGAGTTTGTCAACAAATTATATGCACTTTTGGTCCAACCAATTTGTTCTGCTATCCACTTTGCCAAAAACTAAAATTTTTAGGAGTTTTAAAAAATTGGCTAATTATCTGACACTATACTAGAATGGCATAAAAGTTCTTCTTGTGACATTACTATTTATTATAATTTAATTTCACAAGGAAAACCAATACAGATGAGTTCTAAGTTTATTGATGTGTCTGATGGTTCTCCTGGGGTTTATGTCAGTGTGACTTATGGATTTAGTAGGGTCATGATTCATAGAGAAGATGAAACTTTGACATTATTTCTATATTAAAACATCCATGGCTTAAGATGACCATATTTATGCTCACCCAAATGCTATAAATCATAGGTTGCACACTAAAAATACTCTAATTCATGAGTCAGACAGATAAAGTAAATGGCTGACGCAGACTGGTTGTAAGAATTCTGGTTTCAAACATGAGTTTCTTTACTGGAACTGCTGAGTCTGAGTGACTGGGAGACAAGGTGAACTGGAGAGACCTTCTTCTAAGAGGGCTGCAGTGATACCAACCCAGAATTAATGGGGAACAATCTGGAAATCTGGCTGGAAATCCAGATTTTCATAATGAAATCTTTTGACTGTTTAAATATTGAGCCATTAAAATGTCCCAAAAGCCAAATACGTTGCTCCTGAAATCCAATTCCGGCACATAGGTCATTATTTTGTGACTCAGATACAGTTTTGCTGGCATGGAACCTTCCTGAATGAAAAGATCATTCTGAACAACACTTCATTCCATCTGGAGGGTCTATGGTAGGAGCAACCCTCCCATAACCACCTAGGCCTACAAATAAATTTTTAAAAGAGTGCTTTCAAAATTATTATCTGTGAATTCCTTCATATTATTATTTTTTAAAAGATTTTATTTATTTATTTGACAGAGAGAGAGATCACAAGTAGGCAGAGAAGCAGGCAGAGGGAGGAGGGGAAGCAGGCTCCCTGTTGAGCAGAGAGCCCGATGCAGGGCTCGATCCCAGGACCCTGAGATCATGACCTGAGCTGAAGGTAGAGGCTATAACCCACTGAGCCACTCAGGTGCCCCTCCTTCATATTATTAAGTTCAGAATCTTTTAAAAGGAGGCAAATGAGAAATATACTACATCATATTTTGATTTACTATGTTTGGGGTAAAAGTATAGTCTATTACTACATAACTTTTTCTGTTTAAATGGGTGTTTGTGTTCGTTAGAAGCAGACTAGTAAAATGTTTGAAAAATAATGAGCATTCTTAACTTTTACACCATAACCAAATATGAAAAAAGCAACTCAACCATTAAAGTGAGAAATTGGGGCATAAATATGAATTAGATTCCTACCTCCCCCAACGGACTATCACTTCATCTCCCCCATAAACACCAACACCAGACTTACCTTAGAATTAACAGAATTGAATTATTGCTCCTCAACAACTGGGGAAGAAATGGGAACTGAGAATCATTTCAAAACAGTTTGGGACTATCTAACAGAGTTAGCTAGCAATAATAGTGCATAAGTTTTCTTTTGTTGCCATAAAAAAGTATTCTAAATCAGTGGCTTGAAACAACATAAATTCATTACTTTTTACTTCTATAGGTCAGAGGTCTGACATAGGTCTAATGGGCAAAAATCAAGATGTCCACCAGGCTGCATTCCTTTCTGGAGGCTCTGTTTTCCACCTTTACCAGCTTCTAGAGCCTGTTCCTGGCCAATGGTCCTCTCTCCATCTCCCAAGCTGGTCATGTTGTAACTCTGACCATTATTCTTCATCACACCTTCCTCTGACAACAGTCAGGAAAGTTCTTTTGGAAGGACTCATGTGATCAGATTGAGCCCACTCAGACAACATAGGATAATCTCCTCATTTCATGGTCTTTAACCTTAATTAGGTCTGCGAAGTCCCTTTTGTCATGTTAGGTAACATATTCACAGGGTTCTGGCGATTCGGATGTGGACATCTTTGGAGGGCCCTTATTCTGCTTACCACAAATAGGAACATAATAACAACTCCTACTTATAACTGCTTACTCTGTTCTAGCCGTCACGCTCATTACTTGGCATATTATATCTCATTTAATTCTAAAAACAACATATAAGGTATGTAATATCATTCCATTTCAAAGATAAAGAAATAGGCTAAGAGGTTAGACAAGTTGTTCAAGATCACAGCCAGTGGATAGCAGAACAAGGACTCAAAGAAGCCTGAAGGAGCTGGTATCTGGAAGCTAAAATGTCACAAAATACTCATGGAGAAAAGGGGTCTAAGGAGATTATGATTTGATTTGGATCAACTAATGAGAGAAGCCCTATGAACCGCTTACACATTTCCCATCTTGTTTTTGTTGCTGTTGCATTTCATAACATTTAATGGACATGTGTATGCAAGTCTATTGTATAAAAATGCTGCAGGTAGCAACTTAACCATTAGGATTTTGTTCTAGAAAAACCCAAAAATCAGCTCTCATCAGGCCACACTGAAAACTTACTTTAATGGAGTTCCAGGAACACCAACAAAGCATTCTGTCATCTTTGAAATGAAATATTGTATCACCTTGATTCTAGCTCTGCACTGATGGTTAGAAGTATCAATTTAATAAACAACTTTTGGGCAAAAAGGAAAAATGACATAAAAGAAAAAATAAAGCACTGACTCTTCAACATATATCTTGGTTAGAATGTGCACAGACTGAGTGAAATGTTTCAGAAACTGTAAAATGTATCTTAGAATTTTCTATAGGATTTTCTGGCTCTATCTCTTACAATTCCATTCACACTCAACTTGCTATTATACAAGAACCTATACTTTTGTACCTACTCTTCCTCCATCCTGAAATGCTGTCTCTCACTTCTTCCTCTCCTGAAATGTCTGTTCATCCTTAAAAAATCTCAATTTAAATGTCATATGGTGATGCCTGCCTGTATCCAGGCATAAGCCCAATTATTCACTGCCTCTTTTGGGCTCCACATAGCTGTCTGCATCCTTCTTTGGTACAGAATGTACCACAATGTACTATAGGGACTCATTTATACCATCTCCATGTATAAGACTGGACAATAACCTTGCCATGCACTCATATCAAAGTTCGGGTGTAAAGAAAACTGAAAGGAGTGTGTGACATCTCATGAGTTTTTCACAATCACTTACCCACAAGTTCTTACATGACACATTTTTATTCCTCTCTCTCTCTCTCTACCCTTATTCCCAACCTGGTGCTGTTACCAGTATTTAGCTGAAGTGGATAAGTCAACTATAATATTCAATATTTATAGTAGGCAGCCTTTAAGGATGGTCCCTAGTGATCTCCACCTATGGATATTCATGCCTTTGTGTAATCCCCTCCCTTTAGTATGGGCTGCACCTAGTGATTTGCTTCTAGCTGATTTCCGACAGCAAAGGTAATAGGATGTCACTTACTGTCTTTAATGAGGCACACGGCCATGTTGGAAAGGCCCACATGGTAAGGAACTGAGGGGAACTTCCAGGCAACAGCCAGTAAGGAATAGATTATACCAACAACCACATAGGTGAGCTTGGAGAAAATGCTTCCCCAGCCCAGGTGGACACCTTGATGGCAGCCATATGAAAGGTCCTGAAAAAGAGGACTATAATAGCAGAGGACCTATTCTAAGCCCAGATTCATTATGAAGCACTAAACGTGTGTTATTTCAAGCTGCCAAATTTGGGGGTTGTTTGTTATGCAGCAGTAGGGAACTACTACCATGTTATTCCCCTTGATAAAACAACTTCGAGTAAAAGGTATCTTCATAAATGGTATCAGAAGTTTTAGGAAGAAAGTACCAATACTAAAACAGGTGACAACAGACAGTGATAGTACTATTGAACCAGTTGGTGTGGCTCTCCTTTCCCGCAGCCAAAACACACAGGAGAGAGAGCGTTCTCAACTCGAGAGAAGAAACTCCCCCTCTGAGCCCAACCCCATGACTGAATACCACAGTGCGGAGGCCTCCTGGACTGAGGAGAAAGGGAGAGCATCAAGACAAGGCAATGACATCAGGAGAGCACACACCCACCGGGAGATTAGATTGGCAGCAGAACCAGAACACGAACTCTGTTTCACAGAGCACTGGAACAATGAGGAGGCAGGAGGAAAGTCAAACTTTCACACCGGCTAACGTGTCAAAGCCAACAGAGAGGGAAATGAAAGGCGTCTGTTGAAGTTCAACTCCGATAATACTGTCCTCCACAGGTGTCTGTTGCTAAGACACCACTATTATTACACTCCTGGCATGTATAATCTTTTTATTCCCCCATGTGGGTTTTTGACTCTGTGCTTTTCATACAAAAAAAAAAAAAATCTCAAAATAAAACTGAAATAATACATCTATTTGGGACAAAGGTGAATTAGGGTTTCCTGACTAACCCAGGGAAAGCAGGTGAGGCTGGCTAATGAGGCGGCTCCCGGCCTCTCGGCGCTCAGGTGAGCTTGCACAGAGGCAAGCTCGTGGAGGCGTGTACCACTATGTGTTCTGATGATCAAACCGTGGCCAGGCTGGGGGTCAGACACGGACCCGATGGCTGCACTGCGAGGCTGCATAAAGGCTCCGACAAGCCTGGAAACCACTACATCGGAGCTACGATGCTTCCCCCACTCACTGACAGATTCAGATAGCACAGACTCCTTTCCAAGCTTTTCATCTTTAAAAAGGCAATTCAGCTCCCTCAGCCTTTGAGCCTGTTCCATTTTGAGCTGACTGCTAATTGTATGCATGCACATATGTGTTTCAGAAAAGAGATAAGCACATTGCCTTGGCCTCCTCACTAACTGCACAGACATGACTCACTTCTGTTCTCTGCAAGTTTTCTAAACGTGGCCTGAAGTTTTCCGAACATTAACCCTTCCTGGTAACTACACCGCACATTCTTCTATAGATATTCTGTGTTATGTTTGCTTCAAGTTGCCTTTTACCATTACTTCTGTGAGTCCTGGGGCTTGGTACTTTCATTTGCTTTTGTGATCATGTTTGCATTTTCAAATTTCTCAGTAACAACTACACACCGTAATCATATATGCTGAACCACAGGAAACAAATAAGGTATCTTCTAGCATTAAGGCCCATATTTTTAATTTTAAAACCTAAAGTTGCCCGATTTTCACATTTTGCGAAATATACAATTTTATCATATTTCACAATGGTGAGTCCAAGAAAAGAAAATTTTAGAATGGTTGTTCATAAAAATGCAGAAATACTTCCCAATAGTCATGGCGACTAGTAGCCAGATGGTAGGATTGGCTGATTGCTGATTGTGATTCTTTAGAAAAGAAATCGTCACAGAAGTAACTGAGCTTATAAAATCTGCTGTGCTTGAGAACTCACTCACTCATTATTGAGAGGTCATATTCCACAGTCTGGGCACTTCAGTATCCTCACAGGGCCCCTGCATGCATGTAGATATCCCCGGAACACCCAGTCTCATGCTCATTCGCAAGAGCGGTAGGAACCCCCCATCCTAGGAAGTACGAGAAACCCACCTCCAGAAGGAGTTTTCTAACTTCCAGAGAAAGTGCCACTTAGTTACATCAAGGTTTCTCTTTTCTTTTTTTAAGCCCCTTTTCATAGTTACATAATAAGTACAGTTGAGCAAACAAGAACACTTCAAATGCACCTGCTCCAGCAAAGCTATGTATTTTTCTGAAAAATAATAACTCATTTGAAAAGTAACCAGACAAAAGTGCCCAGTTGAAAAGGTCCCAGTTGAAATAAGACTTTTCCTCAAGAGGACAGCTTGTCTAATCATAATTGGAACAACAACAATGATGGTAGCTAGCGTTTATTAAAGATTTCTTCTGTTCTAGGCATTTTATTAAAGATAAAGTGCCAAGGCATTTTACAACGAAAATAACCTTGTTTATTTAGAATTTTTTGGTGAATGCTGATATGCGTATTTTCATTTCCTGTTTTTTATCATTGTTCTGCTCTGCGCTTCTCTGCCCACCCCCATCCTCTCTGCCATTGTCTACACTCTCTTACTCCCTTTACTATTTATATACCAGTAATTATCATCATACACACACAGTGAATTATCTGTCTTGTTCTGTACTTCTGATTTTGATAAATCCATCAAGAGCTATTTTTAAATAGCTGATAATGAAGTTATCGTCCATTCATACAATAAATTGCCAGCTCCAGTTTAAATTCTTTTTGGAGGAATGCAGAACATAAAAGAATACTGTGATTGCTGCCTTTCCAAAATACCATCTCTTTAAAAACTTTAAGCTATTTACCCTTTCTAACATTGCTTGATAGGGAACTTTAAAGAAACACACACACACACACACACACACACTCACACACTCACCATCCTCACCATCCTCACCATCATCTATTTGAGGAAAAGGCACCCAGGAGTTACAACCGACTTAAAATCTGCCCCAGGACTTTCTTTGTAATCTTCTGTGCATAACAATAGTATCCAAGACTCTTTTAAAAGGCTAGGAAACCTTAGTAAAAAAAAAAGACAGTAAAATAGTAAAAAAATACAAATGTATTTTTTATAGTAAATAAAAGTAAATAGTAAAAAAAGACAAATGAAGAAAACTTAATATCATCATAAAATTCACAACTCTTTCTCCATAATCACCCAACTAAACAAGCCTGACAAACAGGATGGTAGTGATGATTAAAAAAAAAAAAAAATCAGGGGCCCCTGGGTGGCTCAGTTGGTTAAGCAGCTGCCTTCAGCTCAGGTCATGATCCTGGCGTCCTGGGATCGAGTCCCGCATCGGGCTCCTTGCTCGGCAGGGAGCCTGCTTCTCTCTCTGCCTCTGCCTGCCTCTCTGCCTGCTTGTGTTCTCTTTCTCTCTGACAAATAAATAAGTAAAAAAATCTTTTAAAAAAAATCAGTATTGACCATGTTAGAGAGAAAGAAGTAACTACAACAATAAGATCATAAAATGTAAGCACTAGGAGTATTCAGCGCTATAAAAATTAAGTACTTTCAGAAGTAAAATTCCTTGGGGAACACCAGAGGAGGCTCTTTGTTTGACAACAAAAATGAAGTGTCTAGTAAAATTCCTTGTGCTTAGATACCCTGTGGACATTCTGTGATAGGCAACATGGACCAAAGCCAGCATCCGAAGCTTCGGGAGTCACAGAAGCAGTCAGGGTCAGCAGAAAGCCTATGGAGGAGGCATCAGGATAGTGTAATTTGAGGGGCCCTAAGGAATCCCCTCTGTCACCTCTGCTGAGGACTGAGGACTGAAATTTTACCATTGGAGAATCATTCTCCTGTGTTCATCTTAGAAGAGGTTTCCGAGAAGAGAAAGGAGGAGGAAGAATGGGGGGCAGTGGGTCTTAGTGAGAAAGCCAAAGGCCAATAAAAGGAAACAGGACACCATAAAAAGTGAGAGAAGGCATCACTACACAGGGCCTAAAGGAAACCTGAAGGAGAAGAGGGAAAGTCTGAAAAAAGTACACCTTTAACAATTTTGATCAGCTAACTCTAAAGCAGGATTTCCCACCCTTGGCACCATTGACATTTGGGTCATATAATTCTTGGTTATGGGGGCTATCTTGTAGTGAATGTCCTGAGCAGGATGAAGATGAATGACTCAGTTGCAAAGTAACCAGAGAAAAGCTCCCAGCTGAAAGGATACTCAAGAGGACATTTCCTCAAGAGGAGAGCTAGCCTAATAAAAATATTACAGGATGTTTAGCAGCATCTCTGGCCTTTACCCACCAGGTGCCAGTAGCAACTCCCTTCCCCACAGCTGCGATAACCAAAATGTCTCCGGCCAGTGTCAAATGACCTCTGGCAGGGAGGAGGGCAAAACTCCCCTCATTGGATAACCACTGCCCTAAAGGATCAATTTTCTCCCTAAGCTGAGCAAGACCTTTTCTATCCCTTCTACCAGTTCGCCCTTCCCAATTTTCTGTTCCCACTCTACAAAACAGTGGGAAGATTACAAGCTCATCAATATGAAAAACGAATTAGAATTCCATTTTTTAATTATAATAATCAGAGCAGAGAGCGCAGGAAGATCTGACATGAATTCCTTTTCACTGTCATCCTTTGATAATTCCACAATTCTTGGATTCTGCCTTTGTTTTCAGAGACATTTTATTCTTTGTCCATTACACAGACCAGTTTCAGGAAGGAATGTCCAGTAAAACTCAAAAAGATTTTCCCAGTTCAATTAATGCTTATATGAGTGAACCAAGGGAGTTCAGTGGTTCACTACTGAACCAGATCAGTAACCAAGAAACTTTGTTATGCATAAAAATTAAGTTATTTTTGCAATCAGAGATACTGAAGTGTGGGCTTCTAACTTCTTGGCTCATGTAAACCAAACTCTTTTCCTTCCCTTCTCTCCCCTCTCCATTCTCTTTTTTCTGTTTTCCTTCCTTCCCTCCCTCCCTCTTTTTTCCTTCTTTTTCATTCTTTCTTTCCTTGTAGGTATACCCATTCTTTCCTCTATGAGAACAGGAAAGGATGTGAAAAGGAAAGAGATCATGAAGCATTAATTAGAAAAATAAATAAATAACACCCTTGCTGGAAGGAAAATTATATTAATGGGTTTAGAAGAGATTAAACTGCTACATCATTTGTGCCACTGAGTCATTAATGTGACTATATAATAGAGTTAGAGGCCCAGAAAATGGTGATTTATATTTCTTCTACCGACTTCTGATTCAGAATTATTATTATAAGATCTGTAGGGGAAAAATTCCTCTTGGAATTGAAGTTAATGAA
This sequence comes from Nasua narica, assembly GCA_028533885.1. Lineage (NCBI taxonomy): Eukaryota > Metazoa > Chordata > Mammalia > Carnivora > Procyonidae > Nasua > Nasua narica. Next base: position 59,237,850 of record CM052807.1, read on the forward strand.
CTGAAACAATCTATAGAAAGGCAGTTTAATTACTGAACATTATAAATTAAATGCTGTATTTCTACATAAAATATGAATCTTTTCATTTATTTTTGTATGGTCGCAAACTAAACCCATGGTGAATAATATGAGAACAAAGAATAAGGAAGCTTATCTTTTTGCCCCTTTTTGCCTCTCACTAACTGTATGGCAGTTAGTGGGTCAGGCAATTAATTTCTGTGAGCCTCAGTTTTCCACATGCGAAAGTTAGGCTATTGGACTAGATTATCTTTAAGAATTCTTCATCTCCAAAATTTTATGATCGTGGGGAAAATGTAACTCAAACTGTCTGAAATTAAAAGAAAAAAAATAACCTATGCAATTCTACCAGCTATGGAAGGTAATTACACTGTAGCATACATGATTTCTATGCGAGAGCTACAGGGTTATAAAAGCAAAAAAGCTTCTTTTATTGTTCAAAGCCCTTGACTATAACGTAACATGTATTGCTCTTAGATTCTTCTTCAAATTAGAATGATTGGGGCACCTGGGTGGCTCAGTGGGTTAAAGCCTCTGCCTTCGGCTCAGGTCGTGATCCCGGGGTCTTGGGATCAAGCAGGGAGCCTGCCTTCCCCTCTCCCTCTGCCTGCCTCTCTGCCTACTTGTGATCTCTCTCTGTCAAATAAATAAATTTGAAAATTCTTTAAATTAGAATGATTCCTTTCCAGACAGGGCAATCAACTTGGAGAGTTTGCTGGGTTCCATGCTGAGAATGTCAGCTACGTTACAGCAGAGGGCTCTTCAACAGGAAGGAGGGGCAGGGATCCAGAAGAAAAACAAATTCACAACTCCAAGAGCTCAGCCACAAACATCAGAGAATGGCTCTGCAGTGGTGTCCTGATATTCATTCTGGAAGGCCTCCTACTGCAAGTATGTGGATATCGGTTTTAAATTCATGGAAAATAAATCCCAATCTTTATCAGAGAAATAGGGTCCAACCCTGTTTTTATAGGAGCTCTTTGAAAAGGTACAGCCTAGATACCTTCAGCTAGAAGGCAAACCCCCATTAGAGGAGCCATTTCTTCGAGCCTTTGGTACAGATGCTAACATTAAAGTGTGCAGGGAGAGATTCAAAGTGGGAAAATTTAAGCACTCATTTCCTCTTAGAGGGACCCTGAATATGTGCTGACCCTGGATGGTCTAACATAAAAAGTTTTGTCAAAGATTGCCTTTGGACTACGAAATAACATCCACTCCTATTTCCTAGGAAATCCAACTTTCACGTATGGACGTAAATTCTCAAATTTGTAGACCTACCATGGTATACTGAAAATGTAAGGGCAAGAACTCCTTCTTTAAGTGGAAGCATAGAAATATTGGTGCTAGCTGGAATTCCTGGTGCATCATTAAGGAAATACATTCCATCACCTGCCAGATCTTGAAATTCTTGGCTCTGTTTCTTTAGGCATAAAAATCATGGGCTAAACAGCTTTTCTTAAAATGATCTTGGCCTTCATTGGCATTCCTACAAAAGGACACCTCATTTATATTATTAGATACCTTGGAATCTTAATGGGAAATTCTCCCTAAGTAGTCAAAAACAAATAGTCATTTGCGGGATTTTATTTGGAAGGAAAATACACTGGGAGAGGTAAAGCCAAAGCAAAAGCGTCTCCGTAAGGGATGACAGCTCAAGTATTTCTTGGATTTATAGCCAACAGACAGGCTTGGAATGGAAATGAAGCGCTTGAAAATACTCTGCCCCAAAGAAACACTCCTCCTTCAACAATAGGCCAAATACATGTATTCTTACATATAATCTCGAACACTTTTTGAGAATATAAGAAAAACAAAAAGAATCACTAGGAAGTAAAAAATGCACAAAGCTTTTTAAGGCTTTCATACCAAGGAATCAGCAAACCTCCTTGAAAACTGCTAGAACTCTTTTTTTAATGAGTACATCTCGAAATATCACTCGGAGATGCAGTGGTTTTGCTAAGATTTTTGTTGTTGTTAACAAATACATTGGCACTCAGAATTACTGATATTATCAATAATAGAGCTAACAGTGTATTTTATACTCTATGTATTTATTGAGATTTGCCATTTATATTCTTTTTTATGTTGAAAAATATCTCTGCAGACCTCCTCCAAGAAACTCTGCCACTCAGTGTGATTAAGTTTTGTCTAATGAAGAAATGCAGAATTGGTCCCATAATGTGGAAATGTATAGAATAAACTGACAAAAAAAGCCAAGAACTTGTAAATCCACTGGCAACCCTAAATTGAATATATCTTTGGTTATTCTCCATAGATTGGAAGGTCACTCACTTCTCATTATTTTTTATACCCAGTATTTTGTTTTTATATAAATACTATATTTGAATTTAGAGGAAGGACCTGCCCTTTGCTCTAACTGATAAGCAAGATATCAAGTAGTATATACTATGGTCGCTGTAATGGAAACTTAGAAGAGTGCACTCTAATACAAAGGCATAAGGTGACACTTTTATTATATAGTCATATTTTTACTGGAGTGTTACAGAGTCTTTTTCCCCAAAAACCTCTAAGTATTATTTGTACATCCATCTGATAAAAATTATAAAGTTGGAGGTAGAGTAGAAAGTGACAGGTAGAGTAAAAAGTGATAAAAATAATATTTTTAAGTGCTCTCTGGTTTTATGATTCCACATGTTTTTCTAAAATTTATTTATTTTTTTAGATTCTTCTATTAAAAAAAGGAAATCCAAAGAAATGTCTTATTTCACACCCACATATCCTCAAACCCTACAGTTTCAAGCTACTCATCTATCACCATTTTCTTTTATATTCTACAGGTAGGAACTCAAAGAATATGAAGCGAATAGATTGTCTTATCCCAGGACCAACTTTAGACATTACTAACACTCAAGATACCCGGACTCTGGATGGTACTAAGGAGACTGATAGTTCATAAAACAAACATAAGCAAAACTTCTTTGATATACTCAGCTGCATTTCCCAAAGGCATGAAGGAGCTCGATTCTCTTTAATATTCCCATTTCCTAGCACTCCAAGAATCTATTTCTGAAAACATCACATTATTTATGTTATTCTTTCTCTATGCAAAAATCTACTGCCATAAAAATAAATACTATTTAAGGGTTGTTTCTTTCATTTGCCACAGAATTCACATAAGTTTTGAGTATAAATACTGTGTAAGTATAAAATTAGCATAATATTAACTTGGTTCTCTAGTTTTTCTTTACTCTCATAACAAGGAGTCTAAAACTTACCTAGAACAGATTCAGAACTAACTACCAAATCAAGGAGATATGCTTTTCCTTGTGACTTGTTTTGTTTTACGGGAGTAGTTATGGCATACTTCCCCAAAAAATTAGAGTTAAAAGGAACTTTTAAAAGTAAATTTAAGGCACAGGAATATTTTATTTCACAAATGGTCACTGTTTACCTGTACATGAATAATCATCAATTCTGATGTAGCCAGTTTTGCAGATGCACATGAAAGAACCCGGGGTATTAACACACATCGTATTCTCACGGCAGTAATGGCGCCCTTCCGCACACTCATCAATGTCTGTGAAGGAAAAGGAAGGCAAAGAGGTCAACAGTGGCCAATATCTAGAGTTTCTTTATGGTTTTCTTTGGTGGGGAGAGGGCAATTGTTTCCAATTGAAAAGCGATTTTTTAAAAGTGTTCAAAACCTCTCCGTTAATAGGAATGTTTGATGTTCAAATGATAGAAATCATAAACATTTTTTTTAACAGCTCTTGCCGGAATTTCAAAGATGTCTGTATATTTCAACTTGCAACATTCTAAATATGTTTAGAAATTTTCAGTGCATTCATCTACCTGTGTCTGATAAAATGAATCAGGAAGTTACCAATCTGGCTACCTTAGAGTCTTGGAATCTTCAGACTTTGAGTCTATCATATATTGTTTTTTGATTCACTGGCTATTCTGCTGTATACTTGAAGAGACCTAAGATTTAATAAAATATTCACATACACCAGAACTTGAACAACTTCAGTTAAAGACCTGAAACCAATAACATGTAGTTTGTTAGGGATACAAGTAGAGATATAGCTATCCCAATAAGTGTCAGAACAGAGATGAAATTACAATGTAGAGATTTTATATAAATGAGAAACTATAAAATAGTAATAAGTTGGCATATTGAAGAACTTCCATGGAGTTCTACCCACCATCTACCCACCAAGTTTTGACTATAAAGGCTTACACATGGTAAGCCAAAATGGGCACTAATTGGGAAGAATGTGAATTTTTACAATAAGACTGTCCCCATTTTATAGCACCTCTGTGCATGAACATAAACTATTTTAAAAATATTTTCTCATTATGAAGTACTCTTTGTAAAGGGCCTTACTGCACTGGCCAGGCATGGTATTTCTCCTCCAGAAGTCTGCTTTCCAAATTCTTGTGGTGAATCCACAAAGTAGCAATGCTCTCATTTGTACTATTATAAGAAATGGATCAATTTTAGGAGATAGTCTGGTGACCTACTACTACAGAAGTCATGCTCTTCTAATCACCTCAACTACGTTCCCAGTCCTGAGAGTATCACAATTAGTAATTGACATAATCTCAGGAAGTTACAGGTTAGAGCTAAAGGGACCTTGGCAATCACTTAAGCTAACTACTCATTCTACAGATGAAAGAATAGAGGGCTAGAAAGGCTAGATTTTCTATTCAACTTCTAAATGAAAGGTAACACGATTACCTGGGCTTGGCTAGGGCTTCCTGGGCTTGGCCATGACTTTTTTGGTTTTACAGACTATGACTGCACTTCTTCCTCCCTTTCAGTGTTCTGGCCACACAGAGCTTCTGATCAGTCTTCAGATGGACCACGCTCTCTCATATCTGCCTGCCTCCATACATGCTTTCCTCTCTATTCCCTCCTTCCCTATCACCAACCTTAGTGGATCTTGCCCACCAGTGGATTATCCTTCAAGAATCTGTTTAAACATCTCTCTGTGAAAACTTCCCCAGTGAAGTAAAATGCTCTCAATGCAATGCTCTCTTGGAACTTGAGTGTTTCCACTGCAGATTCACCCACTGTACCTTTATTAAAGGTTATTTTGTAGGCTTCTTCTCTCCAATAAGCCTTATACACTCCTCCAGGGTAGCAATCACCTATTCGTGTCTCTTAACTCTAGCTGGACATTATACTCATCTGAGATGCTTTTTAAAAACATTGGGTCTTGCACCAACCCCCAAACCCCCATTCCAAATCTGATTTAAATATCTGTGGTGGAACACAGGCAACAATTTCTTTTTTAAATCTTCTCCATGATGAGTCTAATGCAAGGATCAGCAAAATATTTCAATAAAGAGGTAGACAGTAAATATTTTAGGCTTTGGGGCTTATAGGATCTCGGTTGCAACTTTATCTCTGTTGTTCTAGCATGAAAGCAACCGTAGGCAAATGTAAATGAATGAGCCTGGCAATATTTCAATAAAATTTTATTTACAAAAACAGAAGTTGAATCAGATCTGGCCTGCAGGCCACAGTTGGATGACCCCTGGCCTAATGCATAAGCAGCGTTAAGAATCCTTAAGTATGTAACTCATTTTTATAATAACAATACCTTACAGGTATTGTCTAAGGTATCTAGGATAGTACAGGGTCAATAAATGCTGCAGAATGAATGAATAAATGCTTCAAGGCTGGTTTAAGGAAGAGCTAAGAATAGATCTCAGATTATATGACTCCTAGTATAATATGCTTCTCATGATATCATGCTACTTCTAAATGTTTGCACTGGTCTGCAAGGAAAGTATCACATTCAATTACGGCCTAAAAATCAAACTAGAGGCACCCTGGGGGAATATGATGAAAACTCATTTGCTTCCAGGGTCTTAAGATAATAATAGGAATCATATGGGATAATTAATGTGCTCAGCGGGATCAATGGTCTTTAACCCTGCTCCTCCGAGAATGCTGCAGAGAAGTGAAAGTTACTGACAGCCACTGCAGGAGTCCCCTGGGCTTTAAGCTTGGGAACTGGAGGGATGGCCATGAAGAATTTCACGTCCACAACGGTACAAAGAATTTACCTTTGGGGAAGAAAGAGCCAAGAATAATAAACACAAGTCAGGGGAGACACGTTGATTATCAGAGGGGAGAATTACTGAGTACAGTGTGGCCTCTCTTCAAAACAAGACTAGTTCCTAGTGAGAAACCGTATTTCCTATAAAGTCAAGGATGTAGCTTCAGTGACTTGGGCAGAACTGAGTCCCAGCTGGAGCAAGCATTAATTACGGAAGACACTGTCCCTCTTTCCAGACAGTATGCTGAGGTGGAAGCCCGTCACTAGGAGTCACCACCAAACCTGGCAAACCCACCTCAGAAGGACAAGAGGCATAAGGAATGAGGACTTTGAGAGTACCAAAGTCCTATGAGAAGAGACAGGGAAAAGAGACAGGGTGATTTCTATAAAGGACCCTTTTTACAGCCAAAGTTATCAGATAGTTTGGTTTATAAGATAAATAGGGATGTCTTGTGAAAGGGTACATGGGCCTAAATGCTGTCTCTAATAGTCATCTGTGGTGGGCCTACATCTCAAACTGTTGGGAGACATTGGTCAGTCCCATTTTCTTTTGTAGATGTCACCTTTGAAGCTAGCATATGATTGGAGAAAACACAATGTAAGGTCATAAAGCAAAATGAGGAACTCTATTTAATGTGAAGGCTTTAGGTACTTGAATGGTTTGGATTACAAAGAAATAACTGGATTCATGACCCAGAGATATGAAGTATCAGGAACAGTATTGGGGGGGGAGTAAAAAAACAAAAAATAAAAGTGCAACACTCTATACCTATTGCCAGTTGCCTTTTTAAATTTCTTATGTCCCATCTCCAGAAAAGGAAGTCCCCAAAGAGCCTCATTTAAAACCTCAAAGCTACATAAAGGTCATTTCTACTTGTATGTGTGGATAATCATAGGCCCCAAAACAGCACGACTGAAAATGATCTGGCAGAAAATCATGTTCAAACTTAGTCCAGGGTATATTTTTGTTTGAAATCCCAATTAAAAAACCTAATGTCAAATTCTCAGGATTCAGTTCAATTCTCGACACATTTACTGAATGTCTTCTACGCCCAAGTCCCTTCACTGGGTTTTTAGTCATATTGATGACCCTGAGTGGTAGAACCACAGTCCTAGGTGGAGAGTACCAGGGATGGCATTTGCTGCCATAGAACTTTCTACCAGGAAGAGAGACCTGCACAAAGTTGGAAAGAGCTGCCGCAGAAGGTAGCTCCTGCCAAGAGGAAGCATTCAAGAATGGGTTGGACATGCTGTCGAGATTCACACAAGGGGCACCCTGCTGGACCACATGGCTTTTAACAACTCATCCAAAATTCAGTACAAATGCAGTAAAGCATAGGTCCAGCCTTCAAAGGACTTACAATCCTTACAATCCTTACTATCATCATTGGCCACATAGGTGCCTTCTATGTGTTAAGCCCACGCTCCAGAGAATAATATCTCTAAGAGAGGCTCATGGTTTCTTGAAAACAGAGGACTGCATGGTCAAATACTGTTTTCAGGACCATTATGTTACTATTCTTCCTCCATCTCCCTCCTTAAAACTTCCACCATGTACATGAGGAAATTACAGGCTCTAAAATATCTAGTCATGTTTTTAAAATGTTCACTCATTAATTCAACAAGCATATAATGCCCTTGCAACACATCTGAGTGCTGCATTAGGCACCAAAGATAAATTCTAGCTGAAGAAATAACACTTAGACAATAACGCTAGGAAGTGATGCATACTATATAAGGGAAACATATACAATGTGCATTAAATTGGGAGCAACCAACTTCTCTGACATAGTGCTTTTTCTGTTCGGAGCTTATTAATGCAGAACAAATTTGGGAATTTATACTTGCTGGTATAAATAATTTCATAAATCTTCCCTCTCCCAACTTGGGGAGCTGATAATGAAATTAAGAAGCATGGATACAACATGAATAACAGCATAAGGTCCTATATACCAAGTGCCAGAAAAGAACAGGATAGAAAAGAGAAGAAAGGGAAAGAAAAGAAAAGAGAAGGGAAGGAAAGGGAAGAAAGAATGCACTCACTACCAGGACTGGTATTCAGAGGAAAGCTGGTGACTAAGAGCAGGGACAACCAAGGACAATTTCCTGGTTGGTGTGGAAGGGCACGAGGCAGATTTTGAAGAAATAGGTTTAAAGGAACAGACTTATACACAGAAGGAAGGGGCTGCCACATAACAGTTTCCTGTCAAATAGAGATGCTCAAAGATGAGTAGGAGGACTGTACACACTGGAGTCTAGTGTAGGCCGCATAGGCAGCAAAGACATGAAACACTGAGGAACAATGAATATTCCATTCGGCTGGGGTTTATGTAGGAAATAAAACAGAAATACAGCTATGGGAGAGGAGACAAAATGAATGCACTTAAATCTCCAACAAACATGAGAAAGGTATCTTCCTTGCTGTAATATGGAAACAGGAAAACATTTGGAAGGAGGGAAGTAAAGGAAGTGGCTTAGAAAAATAAATCTCACGAGAGTTGGTAAAATGGAGCAATTGAGCTGAGGAGAGAGGTACAACCAAGGTGAAGAGAAGTTCATTAAATTAAAATAACCTTCCTAGCCCCAGTTTCTCCACATTGCTTATCAGTGTCTGAAAATACCCTATTTAAGTTATTTGTTGGTATGTCTTGTTGTCTCTTTCTGTAGGAATATAAGATTCAGGAGGGTAGAGACCTTGTTCTCTACTGTTCTCCTAGGAGAACAGCTGCTCCTCCCTAAAAATCTGCTGGATGAATCAATGAATCCTTTCATGGCTTTTCATCTAGAAGGAGAAAGGATAAGTATCCTAATTCACACTGGTCTGTCTGACCTGGAGCTCCACTCGGCAGAGTGAATCCTTTGTCTTCCTAGTACATTGCCCAGGCATTTACTTAGACATGAGCTTTTTGTGAACATAAGCCTCTGTGGTAAAATACAGTCTTGCAGGAGGAAGAACACTGCAGTGGGAATAAAGAAGGCTGGATTCTAGTCTTTGGCTCTATTATAAACCTGACAGGCATTTCATCTCTCTGGACCTTAATTTCATCATCTGTGACACCAAAGGCTAGAGGTTTCCACGTCATCACCAGCCCTCATAATTTACAATTCTAACAAAGAGAACACAATTTATATGGTTGCAGGGGAGAACTTGATTCTCCAGGATTTTGTAGGATACACGGTCATACTCAAACTTAAAAAGCATAAGTAAATTGTGTTTCTTATACTTGAACAACCTCTTTTGCCCCAGGATAATTCAAGCTGATCTATTTTAGAAACAGGAATTTATAAATTTATAAATTTCCTTTTATCCTATCTGAAAGCTGTGGCAGACTTTGTAATCATTAAGAATCACAGATTTTTAGACCTGAGAGGAACTACAAAAATCATCTAACCTAACCACAGTCATTTACAATTAAAGACATGGGAGGCATGGAAATGCCAAAGACAAATTAAGAAGGTGGAAGGAATCAGATCCTGAAACTTTCATGAGCCACATTAAAAAAATCTGAACTTCATCCTTTAATGAAATGAGAAAGGTTTCAGGAGAGGGTTCCTTGGATCAGATCTGGGTTTTTGGAAGATGCCTCCAGCACAAGTATACACAGTTAATGAGCGGAAATCAGAATGACAACACTGTTTCCAGACCCCAGATCCCAAATTAATGTTCCTTTTGGCCTATAGAATGGTCTCCTTGGAGACTATCCTTGGAAGCAGTGGGCACATCAGGTGTGATGCGACCCTTCTCCTATGGGTTTCTGCCACACAACCCGGCTATCCCCCTGCCTCCCCACTGCCATCTTATGCTTTGTATGTCACTGATGCCATTTTTTGTTTTTTAAAAACATGGTATATTTCTAAGGCTACAGCATTTTATCTCAATTTTGCCCTGTAAAAGGATTATATTAGCATGTTAATGAACACTAATGCTTTCTTGCTCAGCCACTAAAATCCTGAAGTCTGCAGTCAACAGCGAGGACTCCACACAGCGAAGACAAACCCACATCGGTATGGGTCAGGACTGCTAAGTCTTGGACTACCAGCTATGAAAAACTGGCTTGGAAAAGCTGGCAAAGAGATCAATGACTTAATTCATAAACCAGGAAAAACCCTAAGTTCTGAGAAATGTAATTCTGGAAAGAGATTTGAGAATAACATTTGGGAAGATCAGAGTATTTTTGAAAATAAAAAAAAATTTGCAAGTATAAGTAGGCTGCTCAGTAAAAAATCAGTAAAGAATAAATTAAAATGTCATTTACAAATATGCTAACATTAAAAGGAATTGCAAGCAATCCTATTTTGAAGTCACTGGCATTAACAAGTTTGTTTACCAAATATTAATTTTTATGTATTAAAAACTGTGTCTATCATGTGCTACTGAAAAACATAATTTTTTGACATCTTAAAAACCATACATTTTCTTCATTCATCTTTTTAAATTCATTCATTGTAAATTGTACAGTACATTCCTCAAGAGTAAAAACTCTAGTATTGTATCATTGTTCTTGCTACTTTTAATAGTATACATTATTCCTAGCTTTAGGATTCCTGCATTTAAAACAGCTATACATGGAGACATGCGGTAGAAAAATTTGAGTCAGGGTTGAAAGTGGATCATAAAATTATACCTGTGGGAAAAGATGAGATCATTTGGAATGCTAAGGGGCTGAGGAAACAAAAGCATGAGTAGCTTATCCTTGTAAGTGATATTTATTGAATTCTTACTATTTCCCAAGGTATTAATGGCGACAACAATGGCATAGCCTTGAAGAAGACAGATGTGGTACCTGTCTTTGCAGAGCTACGATCCTTCTTCAAGACAAGTAATAATTTTTAAAAATGCTTGTGGGAATTTGATAAGGACAGTGCACCTGAAACAAAATGTGAGCACTCCAAATCTTACAGGCAAGGCAAGACTTTCAAGAGAGTGTGACATCTAAGCAGAGGACTAAAGGAGAAGTAGAGTTAGCCAAGTGAGGTGGAAAAAAGAGGACATTTCAAACAAGAGAACTATGCTGGAAAATGAGAGAATCTGATATATTTACAGAACAGCAAAACATTAAATGTGTCTAATGAAGTAAAGCAGGAGCTATTTTGTGTGTAGATCTTGTAAGACACACAAAAGGATTTGACCTTATCCAATGATTGATGGGAATCTGTTGAAGTTTTTTAAATCAATTTTTAAAAAATATCATATGTACAAAGAGTATAAACTTTAAAAGATACAACAGAGTACAAAATTAAAGTAAGTCCAACCCATGGCCACTCAACTGTCCCAATCCTAATCTCCTAACCACTTTTACCCATTTCCTGTACAACCTTCCAGAGACACTGTCTGCCCGTATAGGCACATGCACGTGTGTGTGTTTGGGGGGTGTGCTAGAGGGGATGTTTCTCCTCTAAAGGGTGCAAGTGAAAGAAAATGACATTAAGTTGCTAAGCAAGATCTTTCTAACTACAAGGTAGAGGATGGATTCGAGAAGAGCTAACTGGAAACTAGGAGTAAGCTTACTTGTAGTTTGGCTTCCTGTGTCTGAGACAGTATATTATATTCTAGCTGCACATGGAGAAAGTGTGGTGATATGTGAGAGAGAGAGAGAGAGCTATTAGGAGAGAAGACAAAACTGGAAATCAAGGTCAAGATCTGGTCAAGATCAAGCACAGAAAGGGTAATTAAAGCCATGGTATTAGACACCATGGAGAGGGTGCAGAATGAAAAAAAAATAATGAGAAAAAAAAATAAGATGGAGGCATGGGGAACTTCAACATTTAAGGGGCAATTAAAGCAAGGAGACTGGAAAGATCGCGGCAAAACTAGAAGAGGGTGGGAGGGAGATGAACGTTGACACAGTGGTCAGCGAGCACCTTTCAACACACCCTCTGTATTTGAGGTAATTCCCATCTCCCCAAGATGGAAGTCACAACTCAGATTTCAGCATACTCGGCAGTCTATAGACCTGTAACCTAGGACCGCTCATCACAGGCACTTATGCAAAGCTTCAATTCAGAAGAGAACTTGTGGCGAAACAAGGTTGTGAAATCTAGCAAACACGGTGGAGAAGGTGTTCAGCACTTAGGACAGTAGCAGCGGCATGGGTTCTGGGGTCCAGTCCCAGATGTCATCAGTGAACAGTACGCAATATTTGTGTGAGTTGTAGTGTTGACACCAAGGGGCAGAGGTCATGGGATCTGTACCCAGGTGTGACATGTGTGGTCCTGGCTGAACATCATCTAAACCTGTCCTCACATTTATTGTGAGCCACCTAACCATCCTTCAGTGTTTCCTTTTCTGCTTTAACTGCCAGAGTAGGTTCTGTTGTTTGCAACTCTGATCCCTGATCAATACAATGTAGTGTCATGAAGACAAGGTAAAGAAGTATTTCAAGGAGGGAGTGATCAATAGAATTAATTGCTGCCTAGAGGTCAAGTAAAATGCAGGCTGAATGAGGTCTGCTTTAACATTATAGAAGTTATCAGTGACCTTGGTGAAAGTAGTTTGGAGGGGAGCTGGGACAAAAACTCTAGACTGCTGTAGGTGGAGGAGAGCCTCCGACATGAAATGGAGACAGTGAAAATCAATCACACCTTTCAGAAATTGGGATATAAAGGGGAAGAAGGTCAATAAAACAAAAGCTGGAAGGGATGTGTGGTTAAGGGAGATGCGTGAGCATATTTAAATGCTGATGAGGAGCAAATGGAAGTAAGTTGAAAACAGAGTTTGAGGGGACAATGGATGCAATAAGCTTCCTCTGAAGCCAGGAAGAGAGGAGATTCTGTCTTCAGATGGACCCATCACTCCCGAGAGAAAGGGAATCCATTCCACTGAGACTGAGGAGAAGAAAGCGTGGGCATGAAGCATGCGGGTTTATGTAAGGGGGGAAGAAGCGGGAGGAAGTGACTTTCTATTCTCTGCTTTGCTGGTTAAGAAGTTACCTGCTGAGAATAAGGGAATGGGTAGAATAAAAAATTTGCATGGAATGGTGAAGGTTTGCAATAGTCATTGTAGGAAATGAGAGGAACCTGAGCTGGGATGCATAGTAAGATTACTCAAGTAGAGCGGGGTTGGAAGCTATGCTCACACAGGTCTACCACTTGACATTTTTATAACACTTTGGTTATGGTGGTGTATCTTAATACATAATATAGGGTTAATTCTCACAACCCTGTGACTCAGGGGACACTTATAAAGTAACCCCCTTTTCATAGCCCAGGAGCCTGTATAAAGTTGGGAAGTTTCCCAAACATTTGCAGTAACTTAGTAGTTTGCAAATCTTGAATAGAATCACTCCATATAACCCATGGTTCCTCCATAATCTGGGCCCTATTTCAGCAATCTGATCTAATACCTCTGGCTATAAACCTCCTGTTGCAGGAAAAGAACTCCAAAATACATCTTGCTCTTTCTCTTTCCTTACTCTTCTGCCAATCTAAATTGGATTCACTCTTTAAGGCCCAGATGAAGTCCCAGTTCCTCCCCAGTGTGTCCCTAACCTCTTTGGCCATGGGGATTCCATCTGTCTCTACTTCTGCACTTTTTGTTTGGTCTTATTCATTGCTAGTTAGTAGCTATTTTGGCTGAATCCAGTTTGCTTGAAATTAAGGAACAGACAGGCTCATTTGAAAGATTGCCTTGTCACATTGGATTTGAAAATGCATCAAGTTGAACATTTGGAACATTCGTTCCAAAAAGGCAGATTAATATTTTTAAATATTAAAAACTAACTTAAATATATATTTATTTTGCCAAAAATGAGAGCTTCAGTCATTACCATATCCAAACTGATGCCTATTCAGAGTTATTAATCTAAACATTATATCAGCGCTTTCATGAAAGATATGGAACCACTCCAATTTTCAATTGCTTGTTTCTACAAAAATCACCGACTGAACTGCACTGTTAAATTTGACAATCTTAATCAATTTTTAAAGTTGATTAGGAAATATGACCTTATAACAACTCCGTACCAACAAATATATATGGTCTATAATTTCAGTCCCATTTCTTAACTATCACATTCTCATTTAAGGATATGAACAAATTGTAAAAACCTGTTTGGGAATGCATTCTTTATATCAAAGAAAAATTACTTGGAGGAAAGTTAAGATGAAATAAAATAGTAAAAATGAAAATATTCTTATATATTATTAAAATCCCAGGGATCTATTTTTATATCATACCAAAGAGTAAGAGATGTAATTTAGAACCATTATGTCCAAACACATGAGGCTCTTCTTGCTCTGGAACATTTGCCCAAACAAGCCAAGTCCTTCTCCATAACGTATCTCAAATCTCCCAATTCTCTGTCAGGTTCATTTAATTTATGCCTAACTGCTTCCTGCAATCCACAGCTACTGTTACCACCTAAAAAGTTACTCTTTGGTCCATTCATGATATTGATAATGAAACTAACATTCACTTTCATGTCTATTGCTTTGACTGTGTCATTTCATTTTTCTTCATAGCATCATGTTTTCACAAAGGATCCCAAGCAGAATCTCAGAGCCACTGAATCAAAGTTAGATTTGTTTCACTTGTGCAATTCTTACACATTTCTAGCTAGACTGTTCTCTGCCGTTAACCATGCTGAAACTTCCATCTCCTATCTGCAAGCCTTTTTTCAGATATCCTCGATGCAATATGATTATCTTATTTTATACTAGCGCTGGTTCTTCCTGGAAGCAAAATGAATACACGAAGAAAGGAAGAAATTGCAAAGGGAATGCTATTAGTAGTTTCATATCAAGCAAGCGTTTGTTAATTGACTTTAAGACTCATAACAGATTTAACTAGAACACATGGCTTAGATTTTTTTGGAAGGCAAGATAAAGCTGGTATTCATAATATAATCTCTAAGTTATACCTGACCTTAATATGAGTTGCAAAATGCAAAAGTTCCATCAATTAAATTTTTAAAAATTGTTAATCATGAGACACCCCACATATCACTTCAAATGTATTCTTTTCCAGGGGAAAAGATCCTTTTTTTAAAAAAAGTTGTTCATTTAATGAAAAAATAATATAAACCACTGCTTCATATAAGATATCTGCAAATGATCTACAATGAATCACTTAATTCTAAGTAGACTTTTTTTCCTGGTATTAATAAACAAGTACATGCAAATAATTACCAGGTATTTATCCTACTACTCATCGACAGAAAAATAACATAAATTCCCACTGTTACATTTAAAGTTTTATCATATAATTTGCAAAATGAGGATGAATTATGCATACCTTATATCTAAGAAGTGGTTAGATTGTTATTCACACCAGAAAGAAATTTGGCATAAAGTCATTCGGTTCTGGAAATAATCCATGGTAACTTAGCTACTAAAGTAGTTAAAGACCTCATTATAATTGGCTTACACTATAAGATAATATCATCATATGGACTCTCAGAGTATTTTTGCCTCAAGTCTTCAATAAACTTAGAGTGAACATCTTAGTTCCAAAATAAATTCATTTTGCATGAATTGACTGACACACTGGTAGTAATAAATATATGTTTAGTCACAAAGTTTTACAAAGGACTTATTTTTCTGGAAGACATTTTTCACATACTTCATCTTATTTAATTTTATTTGATCTCCACTTTCCCAACCTTATACCACAAATGTGCCCATTTAATAGATGAGGAACCTGAGGCTCAGAGATATTAAGTGATTTACACAAGTTCTCACAGTTAATAAATTGCAGAGATAAAAATTAAGCCCGAGTCTTCTTATGCAATATTCTTTCCATAACATCAGCATAGCCCTCATTTGTGAAAACTGGAAAGATTTTGATTTGATCCACATAAATATTTTACATTTACATTTACAAATATTTCATTTGTCTGCTAAATTTTAAAATCGCTTCTGACATATATTTTTCAGACATCATTCCAGGTAGCTGCTCCTACGAATCTGCAGAGTATCCATCTAGGCACTAGACTGACTCTTTTGCAAAAGATGAGTATATAAAATAAGTATTTGTTCCCAATTACTTTCAGCACTGACACAATTGAGCAGTAAAGGCGTGACAAAATGATAAATACTTTTAACATTGGAAGGCAGCAAGCATTTCTTGCATACTACAAAGAAATGCAAAGGTAAGCAATCCAATGAGAATAGGGGGCCAAGCAAAACTCAAAATCCTACCAGAAATGTAATAATGTTACAGGCCATGGATACAAATTTCCGTGCCTGCTGATGAATCTGAGGGTTCCCTTCAATATCCCCCCCTATACTTCTGAGTGTACCCTGAGTGTTTCTATGGACTCAGGGATAAATCAACACATACTTGCTATCACTGCCTACAAGCCTGCCCCCAGGCATCATCCTCTGGGCCTTTTCTATGTTCTCTGAGTCTCTGGCAAAGCTAGTGCATATCCCCATGTCCCTACTTTGGTCCCTTTAAAAGAGCTTCCATCCCCAAAGCTACAAAACTCCTCAGACACCACAGAGCATCTTCTTCAGACTTCATAGCATGTTCAGAGCTACTCAAAAATGAAAAAAAAAAAAAAAAAAAAACCCAGAAAGGAATTTATTTCAGTAAGGCCAACACTGGGAAGGCAGTGGACTAACTCTCAAAGACTGTCTCTGAAGTACTGAAAGTTTTATACAAGGTTTATACAAGGCAAATGAAGAACAAAAGTGGGTAGGTATGTGCAGGTGGACAGCAAAAGTCAAATCCATCATTGTCTTGGGGTCAATCCCAGGCAGGGGTCTTAATAGCTCAGGGCAATTCTTAATTGCTTGAGAGGGTAGTTTTGGTTCCCATCAGGGGATGCTTTGCCCTCAGGGTCTTTGGCCTAAGCCAAGAGAATGTGGAAAGTATCCAACTAGAAAGAGTGAGGTCAAAGTGTGGCAGCTGAAGTCCTCTTTCAAAACCACTTGTTCTTAACCCTATTTAATACACAGATGTATTAACTGATGACTGATTCATAATTTCTTCTTTATATAGCATTCGAAAGTGATCATGAACTCCAACAGACTTAAGCATGAATATTTTCTAGACAAGTGCATTCTTTGGTAGAAAAAAAATCAGCTGACCATGAAGGTCACACAACTATGGTGTTTTGTTTCAAAAGGATAGTATATGGGTATATCCCTGATAGTTTCTTCAACTTCCTTTGCATGAGAATCTATGGCTAAGTAGAAGTTCAGAGAAGTGTACTATTAGGTTTGATTTTAAAAATTTAAAGTCCTTCCTTCATATCAGAGGAGACCCTGGCTTCAAAGAAATATTACCCTTGTCCTCCAATTTAAACATTTTAATGATGTTCAAGTTTACAAATGAATAGAAATTGTTTTTAAGTCAGCAAAAGCTGAAGTATCACAGAGAGTAAATGATGAATGAGCCCAGAAGAACTGCTAATGCAAGTTCAAATTTAGCTGGGTCACTTGATAATGATTTTCAAAAGTTTTTCACCAAACTTCTCAATCAGAGAAGGAAATAATTTTTATGAAAAATAACACACACGTGCACACACACACACACACACACACACAATTACCTCCTCAGCATGGTAAACATGTTAAATAAATGTTCTTTATTTCCATAGATGGCCTTCATTATTATGTTGAGATATATTCCCTCTAAATCTACTTTGAGGGTTTGATCACAAATGGATGTTGTACTTTGTCAACTGCTTTTTTTGCATCTGTTGAAAGGGTCATATATTTCTTATCTTTTCTTTTTTTTTTTTTAAAGATTTTATTTATTTATTTATTAGGAAAGAGAGAGAGTGAGAGGGAGAAGGTCAGAGTGAGAAGTGGACTCCCCATGGAGCTGGGAGCCTGATGTGGGACTCGATCCCGGGACTCCGGGATCATGACCTGAGCCGAAGGCAGTCGCTCAACCAACTGCGCCACCCAGGGACCCTCTTTTCTTTTTATTAATGAGGTATATCATGTTGAGTGATTTGCAAATATTGAACCACAACTGCAACTAAGGAATAAATTTCACGTGATTGTGGTGAATGGGTTTTTTTTAACGTATTGTTGGATTTGGTTTGCTAGTATTTATTGAAAATTTTTCCATCTCTGTTCATCAGGGATATTGACCTGTAGTTCTCTTTTCCGTGGAGTCTTTATTTTTGGTATTAGGGTAATGCTGGCCTCATAGAATGAATTTGGAAATTTTCCTTCCTTTTCTATTCTTTGGAATAGTTTGAGAAGAATAGGTATTAACTCTTCTTTAAGTGTTTGGTAGAATTTACCTGTGAAGTCATCTGGCCCTGGACTTTTGTCTATCAGGAGTTTTTTGATTACCGATTCAATATTGTTGCTGGTTATCAGGATAGCATACTAATTCTGGAAGTTGTTTTAGGTGGCAACTTTTTCACTAGGTTGGATGAATAGATGATGCCTTTAAAAGTCCAATTCATATTTAAAAACATCAGAAATGCTTTTACTCCTCTCATTTTTTTGTTGTTGTTAATTTGTAACTGTGATGCTTAATTTTATTTGTTGACCCAAGTAAGCCATTGGATGACCAGATACTTAGTCAAACATTATTCTGGGAGTGCCAGAGAGGGTTGGCTCTGGATGGGATTAACATTTGGATTGGTAGCCTGAGGAAAGCAGGTTGCTTCCCTAAACTGTTCAGGGCATCCAATCAAAGGAAGATTCAAATAGAACAAAAAGCTGAGCAAAAGGGATATTTTGCCTGCCTGACTATGAGCTGGGATATTGGTCTTCTGCCCTTGAACTGGAATTTACACAATTGGTTCTCCTGGTTTTCAGTTCTTTGGGCTTGGACTGAAAATATACCATGGGCTCTTTGGATATACAACTTGCTGACTGCAGATCTTGGGATCTTCTCAGCCTCCATGAGTCAATTCTTTATAATCAATCAATGTCTCAATCAATCAATCTCTCTCTGTCAATATATGGTCTATTGGTTGTTTTTCTGGAGAACACTGATTAATACGGTAACCTTGGGCTTTTCTTAATTTAAGAAACTCTACCATAACATACTACAGAGAGTGTATCATTAGCCATAATTTTGAAAGCTACAGTGTCTACTAGAATTCCCTAATTAATCCCATAGGGCGCAGTCTTCTGGTTATTTATCCCCACTCTGTTAACAGGCCTCTCGTTAACTCCAGTGGGGACTTATGTGCTGGGTTTATAATCAGACTGAGCTCATTCTGCATCTTTCTCTCCATATCTCTTGGAGCAACTCTGTGGGGTTATCGTTCATGTTATTCTTAAAGAAGTCCTCTCAGGTTGCCTCTATATTCCATAGGTAATGATATGTAGATACTGGCTATGCCAGAAATTCATGCTAAATGAATTATTTGTGAAGTGGTAATCAGCTAAGAAAGAGAAAAAAGAAGGAAGGAAGAAAGGAATGAAGGGAGGGAGGGAGGGAGGAAGGTTGGAAGGAAGGGTGGGTAGGAGGAAAAGACAGAAAGTTTGTTTTCCCATTGTCTTCCTATATGGGTTATTTACCATGGTTTCAGCTCATTACAGATTCTCTAATACCAATGAGCTGCTTTCTGGGTGGAGTACAGATTATTTTTCCTTTTCAGAAACATTCAATTTGTAAAGCCAGTTAGCTGCTTTAAAAACCGTCTCTCTAAAGAAAAATCTATATGCTATTCTTATTTATAAAAGTAAGAATTGGATTAGGTATCTGATAACTAAATTAAAAGTGCAAAAATTTAAAAACACTGAATTTATAGATAGATGATAAGAATTTGAACGCTGGGTTTACTGGATAAATGACTTTGGGCAATTCATCTGAGTTCCAAGATCTGCAGTTTTCTTAACCACAAAACAGGATATTATAAAAATGCCTGCATCATAGGACTGCTGGAAGAAATCAGATGTTGCATCTAGAAAGCATAGTAAGTGTTTCTTAAGAATCATATGGCTATTAGTAGTAGGTGATATATATATATATATATATATGTATATATATATATATATTTGATTTTATTTATTTGACACACAGGGAGAGATCACAGAGAGGCAGACAGAGATAGGAGAAAGCAGGCTCCCTGCTGAGCAGAGAGCCAGATGCAGGGCTCGATCCCAGGACCCAGAGATCATGACCTGGGCCAAAGGCAGAGGTTTTAACCCACTGAGCCAGCCAGGCACCCCAGTAGGTAATATTTTTTAATACAGCCCTATTGACAAATAACAGCATATTTGTCATTAGGGAAATTACTTGTTTTCATTAAGAGTTATGCTCACATTATTTCATACATGGGCTAGAATTTCCAAAAATGCAGAATAAGAAACAAGAGAGAAGAGGAGGTATCCTTAGCTTTACAAAGACAGGAAGAAGATGAGAGAAGATAGTGTTCTTTTGATAACAGGTTAAAAAAAAAAAAAAAGGAAAGGCAAAGAATGAAAGGAACAAAAAAAGAAAGTAGAAAGTAGATATCTAAATATAATATATAATTTAAGTTTGCAGGTGTGCCATGCCTGGCACAGAGCGGGTACTAAACAAATGTTTATTAGGATTCTAATCTCCACATTCAAATGGCATTTAAATTAACACCGTCTACACATCAGACATTTAATGTTCAAGTGAGTTGCTTTGCAAATTGTAGATAGAATCAAAATCTTAAGTAAAAACTTAGAGTGTACAGTAAAAGCAAGAGAGATATGGGGAAATTTCTGGAATTTGTGGTCCTTTCAATATATGTATGCCATTTATCAGTACAATTATAATTTAATAAATAACAAGTGTTTTAAATGAATGAATTCCTTCTTTTGCACTACTCAAAATAACTTTTAAGGACCAAAACATATCATCAATTTAAAACAACTGAATCCCTTTTTACCTATAAAAAATCAGTATGACAATTAGCCTTTCTTTTGCAATATAAGCATAATTCAATAAGTTCAATGCTTGTCCTCAATAATTCTTTAGTGATGAGGTAGCCTAAAGGTGCCCATCTGTTCAACATATCTAAGCATTTCAAACCATCAATAAACAAATATTTCTTAAACTCTACACTGTCTATCACTATTCTAGAAGTTTAGAGGAATTCAAGGAAAGTAAACAGCCTATGACAAGACACAAACAGGTAGGAGAAATAGAAAGAAACATACATATATGAGTTACTGTTAATAAACAATACAGTATATAAGAAAGTATATTACAACTGGACAACTGGATATGAACCAGTATAGAACAAGGTACGAATTCTTTGGTCAGATAAAATTTTAAGATGGTTTTGAGAAATTAAGTCTGTATGCCCAATTCATCAAGAAAGTCTGCAGAAAGAAAAGAAAAAGTAAGTAGTGTAGAAGTATAATTAAATCATGGATAGTCAGACGAAAAAGCAAAAGGTATTTCTGCCAGATTATAGAAGTTTGCCACAGCTATCATAATGAAGTACTGCAAACTGGTGGCTTAAGCAACAGAGATTTATTGTCTCACAATTTTGTAGAATAATAGTCCAAAATCAAGGTTGTAGAGGGTTGGTTCCTTCTGAGGGCTGTGAAGGACAATTTGTTCCATGCCCCTCAGCTAGCTTCTGGTGTTTTGCTAGAAATCTCTGGTATTCCTCAGCTTGTAGCTCCCTCACCTCAATCTCTGCCTTCATGTTCACCTGACATTCTCCCCTTGTGTCTCTATCTACATTTCCCCACTTTATAAGGACAATTGTCATACTGGAGCATGGTCCCACCTTTTCCCACCAATATGACTTCATCTTAACTAACTATACTTGTAACATTTCCATTTCCAAATAAGGTCAGTTTTTGAGGTACTGTGGATTAGAACTTCAATATGAATTTCTGAGAGACACCATTCAATCCACCACACAGATGAACCATCCTGAGGAAAGGAAATAACTAAGAGAGCTAAAGGTGACCTGCTAAGGATAAATGGATGCATAACTATGTAGGGCCAGGCAACAGAGAGCCTTAGAACCTTCACCTTAGCAAAGGACCTTGATGTGTTGAGCAACAGGAAGACCCTGTGGGCTCTCAAATAGAAAAAATGGTGTTTTTGTAAACATTAATCTGGAGAACAGGTCCTGGTGGGTAGGAAGGGATGAGACACTAAAGACAGAATAACTAAGTAGAATGTGACATGAAGTAAAAACTATCTGGCAGCAGCAGTCAGAATGAAACAGATTAAATGAATCCAAGAGAAGTGGTCTATCAATAAAACATTATTCCTTTAGGGAGTTCAGATTATACCAAACAATTTCCTATATTTTTGTTAATTTGAAGAAATGTCTTACAAACTGATTTCAGAGTTCATTAGTTTCAACTACCAATTTCAGTAATTATATGTGATATGCAACTATATGAATGACTCATGCAGAATTATTTTCCTATTCTTGGTGTTGCGCCAAAGGCTTGGCGAGCAGTAATGCCAATTATTTTAAGGGGGTTGGGAATCAGAAAGAAGCTTCCTCAACATAATGCACTATTGGATTGACACAGTATAATCGCAGGCAATAATTATGGACTGACGAGAAAAAGTTAGCAAATGAGTAACTTCTGAAGACACTCTCTGAAATGGAATGCCAAGATAGTTCTAACATCATAATGAATAGTGGAATGTCGAGAAGGAAGATACAGTCAAAACATCAAAAGCTCCTATAATTTTCATTTTAGAATGAAGACATATAGCCAAGAACCATTCTGAAAAACATGATGGCCAACCTAATTTTTGACAACTTTTACAGACTACAGGTACTAATAAGAGACCAAATAAAGGGGAAGTACTAAAATTTCATTAATAATCTACAAGGGAATGAAGGACATTGAATGGATGGAGATTAAGATATAATTTTTTAAATAAATATGGTAAATATAGAGTTCACAAGAAATACAAAGTAGGCCAATATACTTCCAAATATTTCAGATCCTTTATATCAAAAAGGAAGAAGAGACATCCAATCATAAAATCCTAATATTAAACCATGTTTATAAATATCTAAGGAATTGTGAAACTCGTTCATGAACAAGAAGGTATCATCTACATGGCTGGGGTACTGGGGGAAGGAGGAGGCAGAATTTAAAAGGAAAAAAGAAGGTGGGGAAGAAAAATCCTTCCTTAGCCCCACTTCCCTTAAACTACTGCTGTTTCTTCCTGCTTCCCTTCATACGCATACGTCTGGAAGGAGTTCTGTCCCTTCATTAGATCCATTTTTCCCATGAAATATTGGATTTCCCATCCAATATTTCCCAATATTCGATGTGCTCCCAACTGGCTTTTGTCATCAACTTTGCACCCAACTTGCCATTGCTGATGTCCTCAGTGTCATCCATAAAGTTCCATGCAAAGGACATCTTTCAGTCTTCCTCTTTCTTGTTTTCTAAGAAGCATTCCCCTTTCTTCTTGAAATTCTTTATCTTGATTTCTGTGACACTGCCTTCTTTTCTTTCCTCCTACATTCCAGCCACAGCTTTGCTGTCTCCATCACATCATCCTTTCTATAAAATGCTCAAACCCTGGAAATTTTAAACCTCTCTAGGTAATCTCTTCCAGCTCTTCAACTATCATTTATATGCTAAAGAATCCCAAATTTTATGTACAACTTAAATTTCTATGAATTCCACATCCAAGTATATTCAACTGACTACCCAACTGTTATGTCCCATAGGTACCACAACCCAACATGATGATCTTCCAACCCGGTCTGTTTCCTAAGTAAGCAGCACCGACATCTGCCTATCGCTTGGGCCAGAAACCTGAGTATCAACCTTGAAACCTCTCTTCACCGTCTCCTATCACCAAGTAATCAGCAGGACTGGTTTTACCTCACGAATGTTCTTGAATGCATCCACATCTCCATCTCCACTTTCGGTGTAAGCTACCACTGTCTCTGATCTGCTGGTTTCCCACATCCATTTTATCTTCCATTCAGCCTGAAGCTGAAGTGATTTATTTAGAACACAAATGTCATCATGTCTCCTCTGCTTAAAACTTCCATTGTTAAAACTTAAACTTAAAACTACCACCTTGTTCTTAGTATGAAAACCTTAATCAGTCCTTACTATGCCCTTCAAGGCCCTGCTGCCCTTCATCCATCCATCAGGCACCTTTCCCTTTGCTCTCTGCCTTCTATCCATTCTTACACAGTGTTTCTCTTCACCTGGAGCCCTGGCAGCATGCTGAGTTCTCCATTAGGAAATGCCCCTCTTTCCCATTTTTACTTCTATGCCTAGCTGATGTTTACTTAATCTTCAGATTTCCAAAGAAACCTCTATTTTCTTCAAGCACTATCACCCATCCAGATCAGCCCCTGTTAACCTATTTCTCTTTGGGGCACTTGCCATATGTGCAATTAAATACTCTTTGGCGTAATGACCTGTTTGTTATCTTTCTTGCCTGAGACACAGTTATCAGTCATGTATATCTTTTTTTTTTCAGTCATGTATATCTTATTTACTGCTTCTCCTCTAGTGTAGCCTTAAACAAAGTAGGCATTTAAAAAATGTTTTCTAAATGAACAAATGAACTCCAACATTTACCAGTGCTATTTTGACCCTTATCAAGTAAACTGTGGTAAATTAAAGATCAATAGTTGCAATGATGGTCATATCATTAAAACAGCCCCACAGATTCAGTACAAAAAAAAAATTGCATCACTTACAAATTATCACTTCTTATTTTTGTATATGATCACAGATCTAATTTCTTAGACAACCAGAACTCTATGACAACAGCTGACAGGCATGTATGATTACATAATTTTTTTTAAATGTTGCTTCTAAGAAGTCAAACATCCTTAGAGTTAACAACAGTAACAGAATGAAAAGGAAAACCAAATTTGATCAGAATACTGGGAAAAAAAACCTCTTAACATGAATAACAAAAGATATAATACTAGAAGTCCTCGTTATGAAAAGTTCAAGATCTCAATAATATACCAACCAGCATTTCCATCATTTTCTTAACTTTTAAAGATTGTATCTTTAAGTGACAAAGAAATAACATGAAGAAGAATTTACATACCATTTTTCAGTATGATCCATTCAGAATGGAAAGTAGCTGCCAATTTGCACTACACATTTATAGGTGAAAACAGTGATATAGACCTATTTTTAACAGGTCACACTGAAAAGTTATTTAACCTAAATCTCTAGTCTCCTTTCTTTTTTTTTCAAAATTTTATTTATGTATTTGACAGAGAGAGAGAGAGAGAGAGAGAGAGAGAATGAGAGTGGAGGACCAGAAACAAGGGGAGTGACAGCAGAGGGAGAGGGAGAAGCAGGCTCCCCGCTCAGAAGGGAACCTGCTGCAGGGCTGGATTCCAGGACCCAGGGATCATGACCTGAGTCCAGGGCAGATGCCAAACCGCCTGAGCCACCCAGGTGTCCTGGCCTTTTTTTTTTTACTTCTTTCCTGTTTCAATAAATAGCAACACCATCCATGTGTTGTTCAAAACTCTAAAACTTGACTCCCTCCCCCTTGATCCCTCTTCAATTCTCTTCCACAATAAACTGTCTACAAGTTGTTAGCTCTATTTTCAAAAAATACGAAGAATATGCTTCCTCCTCTTCACTTCCTTTATCATTTCCTTAATCCAGATCATCAACATCTTTGCCTAGACTACTGTAATATAGCCTTTCAGCTGGTCTTCCTATGTCTGCTTCTGTTCTCCCCACTGTATTTAACCCCGTGATCTACAATTTAGCTAATCCAGAAGTATCTTTTTCAACACAAGTGTTATATCATTCCCCTAAAATCCTCATGAGCCTCTCTACATTACCTGGCCCTTACTTAATTCTTTAATTGCATCTTAATTGATTCATCTGCTCCATCACATTATCCTTTCTTTTGGTTTCTAGAACATGCAAACTAGTTCCCACTTAGGGTGTTTCTGCTTGCTATCCCTTCTGGTTGGAATGCTCTATTCCAGATCTTTCTGTGGTATTTCCTGGTCTTCAAGTCTAAAGTCAACTGTCAACTCTCCCACCTCATGCCTCATAGATTTTCCCTGACCATCTCATCTAAATTAATCCCTAATCAATCTCTATCACATCATCCTGTTTAATTTTCTTCCTATTATATATTACCTGAAACTGCATTCTCTATTTCTATGGTTACCCACTTATTTTCTGTTGTTTCCTTAGAATATGAACTCCTGAGCACAGAAACTATCCAGGACAATGACTATCTAGTACCCAGAAAAGTGCTTGGTACACAATAGGTGCTTACTAGCTATTTATCATATGAGTGAATATACTTAACAACAACCAAAGAAGCAGCTCTAGATAAAAATAATGATCATAAAATTAAGATTCAAAAAGAGGTATTGCATGAATTTATATCATGTGGTTTTATATTACTCTGGCAATATCAGTGGAGTTTATCACATGTTAGAGATCTCAACTATTATAATGAAAAATACATTACTAAATAAATCATTTGTTATATAAAACCTTTCAAAATAAGGGATTTTAAATAAATCTGCATTATAAATGAGGAAGAAAAAGATATGTCCTTCCTTCAGCAAAAATATGGTATCTTTAGGACTGAATCAGAAACATTTAATGAAATACTTTGGAAAAAATGGTCAATTTTAAAAAATAAATACTGACTTTTAAGGCAGAGAAAAATCTATCGAAAGCTAAAAGAAACAATAGGATTTGGTTTCCCTAGGGCCAATAAATCATTGTGTAGCTAAACAGAGGCTGACAAGTTTATACCTTGGAGGTTTTCTGTCTCTAAGGACCAGTGGTGCATTCTCGATATTTAAGAAAGGTAAGTCTAGGGGCACCTGGGTGGCTCAGTGGGTTAAGCCTCTGCCTTCGGCTCAGGTCGTGATCTTGGTCCTGGGATAGAGCCCCGCATCATCATTGGGCTCTCTGCTCAGCAGGGAGCCTGCTTCCCCTTTTCTCTCTGCCTGCCTCTCTGCCTACTTGTGATCTCTCTCTCCCTGTCAAATAAATAAATAAAATTTAAAAAAAAAAAAAAAAAGAAAGGTAAGTCTAGAACCCTCCACATGTCCAAACACCACTGTCAGTGTTCTTACTTGCAAGACCCACTAGCTAGTCACATAATTAATGAGAATCATTCAAATCCGTGCCTCTGGGAAATAATAAGTTACTACATTTCATGGACTTCCAGGGTCTTCATGAACAGTATTTGTGAATGTCGAGGGCCCCCTCACAGTATCTGGACTGTTTCCATGAGGGGATAAACTACCTTGGATATTAGTTAAGATTCTAAAAAATAACTAGAAATCATTTGCCCCACTGGAGCTATTTACTAAATACCACCGATCACGAATACAGCCACTGAGATTACTTACAGCAGCAAACAAAAATAGTGGTGGGTACTTTATCTTCCTGTTAATTGATGTCTTTTGTTAGACAACACTGTCTGGAAAAATTTGACTACAATTCTAACTGCAAGCCATAGTAATCATGTCAATATGTGAACTATCTGAATATCTAATTATGACAAAAAGAAGGCAATTTCACAGTGGAAGTATTATTTTAATTCAAGAAACCAGTCATATTAACTTATTAGTCTGACATGTAGCAGATAGTTAAAAAACTTTAATTTGAAAGATAATTATTTTTAGCTGATTAATATGCATCAAATTAAATTCACTGCTTTTAATGGGCCCATCAACTTGACAACCTGGGAAATTAATAAAGTTTGCATGCAGTAATCCTAGGAAATTCATACAGCTGAGCTACACATCATTACAAGGATTACCTTCACAGTAGGCATTGTCCTCTCGAAGAGCCCTAAAACCATCTCGACAGCTACAAACGGCCCTGTCATTCAGATTTCTGCAGACAGAATTCTCCATGCAGCTATGCCTTTCAGAACAAAAGTCATAACCTACAAGAAAAAAGAAACTTATTAAGGTAAATGAAACTATGACAAAGCAAATCAGTTTTGCCAACAAAATACTCTCTTTGATTTAGAAGCTATTTTATTTTATTTTATTAAGCTTATTTTACTAAGCTATTATATTTTTATTTTAGAAGCTATTAAAAATAATTTATTCCTTAAATTATTTTTTAAATTGATATCTTCATCCAATGTTAGAGAACCACATGTTATGTGTACTGTTTCTTCATGCTTAACTCAGTTGATTCCTACTGCAAGTTAATTCTACATCATCTTTGTTTCTGACTTTGTGTTTTCTAGTCTCTGATATTTGAACTATAGTCCTCCAAATATCTGAAACAAAGATTCTTGGAGTCCAAAATGAAGATTTACAATATAAGCAATATATTATATTTACAATATAATATAAGAAAGTAACCTGAGAACAAGAGGTTGCACATCATTAATACCTACGGATAGTATAAACCAGATAAAATATGGACATTTCATATTTAAGAAATAAAAGAGCCCAATATCCTTAAAAAAAAAACAAAAAAAATGTAAATATGCTGAAAAGTTAAAATTACATCACTTTAATTTAATTGTCTCTGGAAATCTGCACAGCATCAGATGTCCACTCAAAGGAAGGAAAAAAACTATGAATTACAAAAATTTCAGATTCCAGAATCTTTATGAGAGGATGGAAAAATGGAACATTTTATGAACAGGGGTATCAGTATGTGTAATTCCTCAGGATCTCTTCTGCCTGTGTGAATCCCTTGTTGAAAGATCATCTAAGATGCTGAAATGAAAAGCTTAAACACTGGAATCCATATTGAATGGAAATTGGATGATTATATATCATTCAAACAATTTCAAATTGCCTGATGCATAAGTTATCTATCTAGTTTTACATCGTCTAATGAATTAAAATTTCAGTCCATGTGTAAAAGAAAAAAGGACTAGAGAAATGTATTTCATGTCGCTCAGAATAAACTCATCTGCCTACAGCCAAGGAAAGACTTTCACTTGAGCAAATCATGAAGACGGAAATTCCAAATTGGCCCATCTTACTTGTAAGCAAATTACCATAGAACCTGTGATTTAGTGGAAGGGTGAACTGAACTATACCATGGCCAGCAGGCACACTCTTACAGCACGATGGTTGGTGTCCATTCTAATTGGCTGGTGTCCATAATGATTCTTTTGAATATCACCCCAGAGTTAAAGCATATGTCCCATGAATTTGCAATTACCATGTATAGTAAAAAGTGGTATGGACAACTTAGTAAGCCCCTAAGAGGGGTGATGCTCTCAAAATTCAATGATGGCCTTAAATAGGACAAGAGAAAATAAAACGATTTAGTGACGTCTATAGAAATAAAGTAAAACAGAACAGAGGTATATATGAAGGACAGAACTATAGTAAGAAACAGCAATTAAACCACCTGACGACTCAGTTTTCTTTTTCTTTTTTTTTTAAGATTTTATTTATTTATTTGAAAGACAGAGAAAGAGAGACAGCATGAGAGGAGAGAAGGTTAGAGGAAGAAACAGACTCCCCGTGGAGCTGGGAGCCCGATGTGGGACTCGATCCCGGAACTCAAGGATCATGACCTGTGCTGAAGGCAGTTGCTCAACCACCTGAGGCACCCAGGCACCCATGACTCAGTTTTCTTAACACGATTCTTCACAATTTACTTTCTCAAGTGTAAGGCCAAACAAGTAAATGGTTCATTCTTAAGAAGGGGAAAAGTTAAAAATATTTTCTCCAAAGTCCTTGTCTTCCTTTCCTCTTTAACTTAGATAAGTTGAGACCATATTTCTTAAAATGTATTCCATTCTCTTTTTATAATGCCTGAGAAGAAATCATTTCAGTGAAAAAGTCATTTTCTACCCCTATAGGTTAGCACCTCACCAACTTATAAGAAAAGTCTCCAAAAAAATCATTTCACATTTATTCTAAAATTAAACAAAGTTACTATAAAAACTGGCCCACTCCTTAACATACACATGGAATCAAGAGATCATGTTCTAACATAGTGCTAGATCTCTGTATAATTGCACCCAATGTTTCAAACAACTCTCAGAGAGCTGTGACTAAGGCCAGGTACTGTCCTGAGGCATTTTTATTTTTCTTTCATAAGTTTTTATTTTTCAAAACTATCTTTCAATTTTTCACTTTGCTGCATTTTCTCTTTTCTCATTTTTCAGACTTCACCCAGTCTATGCCGTGGATGGCATGCATTCCACCTCTGTTATGGTCCCTTTCCAGTTCTGCCTAAGTAATGCTCAGACCTCTTTCCTCAGCATCGAATACCATGCACACATTCACCAAACAGTATCTAATTCCTGTGAGAATTTTCCATCCATAAGATAACGATGGGATCCTACTTTTAATGTTTTAGGTTCAGCAAAGGAGTGTTTTACTTTTTATCAGATGGGTTTTTTTTAATCAACCCAGAGACTTGAAAGCTAAAAATTTTATCAATCAAATTCTAATTTACTCTAAACAATGTCAGATAGCTATTTTGATTTATTTTTTCAACAAGTAAGTTGGTTGACTCTATTTGTTGTTTTACTGCTTGGATACAAAACGTCAGTGTCAAAAGACTAATGATTGACAGAAAGAAAATTCCAACTCGATTAAAGTGGGTTGTTTTCAATCTATTGGTAATAACTTTAAAAACTCAGAGTATGAGTTGGATAGCCCTATTACCTTCATACTTGCATTTCTAGTCACAGGTGTTTGGCTTTTGAAGTTGAAAGACCTGGATTTACATCCAATCTCTATTTACTTACTGGCTATATAAATTACTAGTTGTGTAAGTTAATTAACCTTTCTAAACCTTTAGGTTTTCTCACCTGTAAAATCAAGATAATATCTGCCTCACCAAAATGTAAAGTTTAAATGAGATCACCTACATAAAAGCAGAATAGTGTAGTATTTGCTAGTAATTAAAACAATCAGAGTATTACCAATAAGCCATAAACCAAATATATTGAGGCACCTATCTCAGAAGAAAAACAAGTGTTTGTTATAGACAAATGGATCTAATATAATCTAATGCAATCTAGCCTTTGTTTCACACTTTGGACTTTAACTGCAAAGATACCAAGTTTTCTATTCCTTTTATAAGCTTTTCAAATTTACATGAAGTTCTGTGTCTTTTTAAAGTATAGCTTTTTCCATAAAATATTAATATGCATATCTCTACAACTGGGTGAATAGAAAAGGGTGGCTACAAAAGATTATGAGTAAGAATAATATGCATAAAGTTTACACATAATAATCAGGAAAAGAAGGGGTACCTGGGTCGCTCAGTTGATTAAGTGGTTGACTCTTGATTTTGGCTCAAGTCGTGATCTCAGGGTCTGGAGAGCAAGCCCCGAATGGGGCTTCCCACTCAGCATGGGGTCTGCTCCCTCTTCCTTTGCTCCTCCCCCGACTCATGCCACTTCTCCCACTCTCTCTCTCCCCCTCTCATAAACAAACAAAATCTTAAAGAGAATAATCAGGAGAAAGAGAATAAATAACTTTGAAGTAAAAAATTTGTTGGTTTTTGCCCAGAAGTATCTGTTCCTCCTATTTGTGGGGGGTAAAAAACAACCTAGTCATAATCCGGGTGAACCATTCACCCCTACTGTTAGCCCATGTGCTTACAGGAAGATAGGACTCTATTGCCCCACAGGATAATCAATGCATCCCACTGGCCTGGACACGGTAATTTTTTCAGGTCTGAGCATATGATCCAGTTCAGGCCAATGAAGATGACTAAAATTCAATTATGGGATTTATGTTTAAATCCTAAGGAATACTGAATTTTTTTTCACCTACTTATATATCATAATGATGCAAGCATAACAATATCAGAGGTCTGACTGAAAACACATAGGGCCTGAAAATAAAGCCACCTCTGAGGAGACAAATTGAGATCCATGTAGGCAAAAGGGCAGGATTTGACAGCTGTATGAAGCTGCTTATGGGACCCATATGTTCCATATTTTGCTTACATCAGTTGGAATGGGTGTTTTATTACTTGCACCTAAAAGAATACTAACTCATTTAGGTATTAATTCTCAGGATGATGGATAATCCTGACTTTTCCCAAATTATGGCTCATGTGCACGGATGTACATTTTTTTAAAAAGTACGCATTGCAATGGAGTTCTTTTAATGTGTATTAAAATGATGAATCTAACAAATAATGCCATTATTTCGTGGCTATCATTATTTGGAATGAAACCAAATTTTTTTAAAAATGAACAACTAGGGCGCCTGGGTGGCTCAGTTGGTTGGGCGACTGCCTTCGGCTCGGGTCATGATCCCAGAGTCCTGGGATCGAGTCCCACATCGGGCTCCCAGCTCCATGGGGAGTCTGCTTCTCCCTCTGACCTTCTCCCCTCTCATGCTCTCTCTCACTGTCTCTATCTTAAATAAATAAATAAAAATGAACAACTAAGGGTGCCTGGGTGGCTCAGTTGGTTGAGCAGCTACCTTCAGCTCAGGTCACAATCCTTGAGTCCCCGGATCGAGTCCCGCACCGGGCTCCCTGCTCAATGGAGAGTCTGCTTCTCTCTCTGACTCTGACCCCTTCTCATGCCCTCTCTCTCACTCTCTCAAATAATAAATATATAAAATCATTAAAAAATATATTTAAAAAATGAGTAACTAACAATGATATAAAAAATTAAATAATGGGGCATCTGGGTGGCTCAGTTGGTTGAGCAACTGCCTTTGGCTCAGGTCATGATCCTTGAGTTCCGGGATCGAGTCCCACATTGGGCTCCTGGCTCCGCGGGGGGTCTGCTTCTTCCTCTAACCTTCTCTACTCTCATGCTCTCTCTCACTTTCTCTGTCTCTCAAATAAATAAATAAAATCTTTAAAAAAATTAAATAATGTTATAAGTAATACACAAATAATAAAAATCATGAAGGTATAAATGAATAATATGGGAAACTATGGATTATCCAGAAGTTGAGAGAAAACAATCTATACCCACTGAACATTCTACATATAGACGTCACTACTACTTATAATTATAGGACTGGATGAAATCAATGCTAAATTAAAGTGGGGCAGGAGTGTCTGGGTGGCTCAGTCAGTTAAGCGTCTGCCTTCGGCTCTGCAAGGAGTCTGCTTCTCCCTCTCCCCCTCATCATGCTTTCTCTCTCGCTATCTTGCTTTCTCTCTCTCTCAAGTAAATAAATAAAATCTTTTAAAAAAAAACAAATTAAAGTGGGGCATCCGTGAATAGGACTTATTGGTATTATAAGCAGAGAAAGGAGTTGCAGGAATGAGAAGGGAAGGGCTAGATACGAAAACTCTATCACATCATTTCTGTATCTTTCTAAGTCGGAGTCCTCACTGTATCACTGAGTCTCTGTCATGCTATAATTTGTTACAAGCTTCCTTGAAGGGGTTCTCAAACATGAACAGAATGAAAAGCACATTCTTGCTACACTGCTTCCGAGCTCCAATGACACAAGATAGCCAGCTGCAGGTTACCTAGAAAAGAGTCTTGGTTGGATTAGATTTGGTGCCTTATTTCGGTGCACAGCTTTGTTTCCAGCACTGGCTGAACCTCTGGTGGAACAGTCAACACTTTCTTCTCATGCTCTGCCCCCAGGGAATATTTCATAGCTGTTTTTGAAGAACTTAGTTTTTCAGATGTGAACACATCGGCCTTAGCACTAGGCATACAGGCCTGGAAACTGGAGGCCAATTATATTACAAATGCATTTGTCACAACCTAGGTGTAGGTGTTAACTCAAAATCGAAGCCTCGAGAACTTGACTTTTCTTTAGTTTAAACACCAGAGAATGCCAGGAAACTCATTTGTTTATTCTAGATATTTGAAATCAGAAATGAAGCAGTCTTGATTATAAATAGTGCTAAATGTTTCAAGAAGAACCAATTTGTCCAATTTCAGTTCCAGTATTATCTAAGCTGGTATTTCTCAATCCTGCCTGTGTAAAAAATCTATCAGAGAGTTTTTTGTTTGTTCATTTTGTTTTCTATTGGGGCTACCATGGCTCCATCTCCTAGCAATTCTCCCAGAATGTCAGGGGGAGGGGGTGGAGGTCACAGTATATGCCATCACTGTATTCTGAGTGTGCTGTGTAAACACATTAATTCTTTTTTTTTTTTTAAACACATTAATTCTTGAAACTACAAACAATTTAATATAAGACAATTTTTGTAGCTAGCTTTTCCATTTCTCACCTTATTTTTTTTTAATATATCAAGGCTCTTTTAAAAATAAATGGATGTGATCAAGGCTTCTTTTGATATCTGAAAGGCCCTCTCTCAGCTACTTACTCAAATCTTGTCCTAGCCAACCTTGTCTTCCTTCTATGCTACTCACCTCACTAATCTCTAAGTAGCTCCTGAACACTTCCAGGAGATTAAAGATGGCTACAAATTTTCAACACTTCTATCATGTTGGGGTCTATTCCTCCCATTCCTCTTGAATCTAGGCTTGCTTATAATTCTTTTGACCAGAACAATCTGGGAAAAGTGATGCTCTGTCAGTTCCAGACCTGGTCTTTAAGAGCCCCAAACCACCATTGAAGGTTTTATCACAAACCTCATGGACAGATCACAGGGAGAAGTCCTGAGATTCTGTGCAGAGAGAATTTCCGATGTATTCCGTCTTCTTGTCACCCCTACTGAGATGCCTAGCTTATGGTGAGGCCATCTTGAAACTTCTAGCCCAGTCCAGCTGATTGACCCCACTTACCACCATGTGGAGCAGAAGAATCACCTGTCTAAATTTCTGACACACAATATTGCAATATATAATGAAACTGCTGGTTTAAACCACTGAGCTTTAGGACAGTTTGTCATGCAGCAATAGCTAACAGCTCAAAGTGTGGTCCCACTGGCTGGTAATATCAGCATCACCAGGAAGTTTATCAGATATGCAGGGTTTCTGGCTGGACCTCAGACCTACTGACTTAGGATCTACATTTTAATAAGATGCCTAGGTTATCAGAATGCGCATTTAAACTTGAGAGGCACTGGTTTAGCCAACCTTTGGTGGTCAAAGGAACTTTAGCTAAGCTGCAGACTGAGTGCGGTTCCCAAATCAAATAAGTGGAATGCACATTCTTGATTCATATCCAATTCCGACCATGCTCTGTACAAGGCTCAGGCATGGTGAACATGAAAACTAAGATGGCCTTTGTATCTGTTTGATATAACCCCCCTTAGCAGTATTCCTTAGTTCCTTTCCTTTGAAAGTTCCTTGAAGGGCAGACCAATCTTAAACCACACTGAAATTCCCAAAGTACCTTTCACAGAATTGGGATTTTAAAACTCTTAATTGAATGGATGGAAGAAAGAGCTAAAAAGAACAAAACTGCACCACCCTATTAAAAATGGGAAGGGGATCTTACATCTTCTTTTAATAGACTAGGTGTAAAGGAAATAGAATGCTCTATGTTTTATGAAGTTTCTTTTTCTTACTTTTTTTTTCCATTTAAGCTTTCCTCTGCACCCTCTTAAAGCCATTATTCAAACAAGTGCTAGTAGCTCATTTAGAGTATTTTGTTACATAGTACCAATTACATCAGTTATGAGCATCTATTACATCTCAGGTACAACAGGAGGTGTTAAAGATATAGATATGAATATAAAGATCTAGCCCTGCTCCCCAAGGTACAAAGTCCAATAAAGGAGCCCGAGTCACAAACAATAATTTCAATAGAATACAGACAGTCCTGACTTAGGATGATTTGACTTACAATTTTTCGCCTTTCCAACAAACAAAAGCGCTAGGCATTCAGTAATTAAAACTGTACTTTGATTTTGGATCTTTTCCTGGGCTAATGATAGATGGTACAAGCCTCTCTCCTGAGACTGGGCAGGGGCAGTGAACCACAGCTCCCAGAGGGTAAATAACTGATACACTTACAACCACTCTGTACCCATACAACCCCCTCTGCTTTTCACTTTCATTACAGCATTCTATAAATTACATGAGATATTCATCAACTTATTATAAAATAGGTTTGGTGCCAGAGGACTTTGTCCAAGTGTAAGCTCATGTACAAGCGTACCTCAGAGACATTGTGCGTTCAGTTCCAGGCATTGCAATGGAGCAAAAATTGCAATAAAAAAAAGTCAAATAAATTTTTGGTTTCCCAGGGCATATAAAAATTATGTTGTGGTCTATAGTCTAAAGCTATATTGTAGTTGATTAATTGCATAATAGAATTATGTCTAAAAAATATACATACCTTAATTTAAGAAGGCCTTGCTAAAAAATGCTCGCTGTCATCTGAGCTTTCAGTGAGCTGTAATCACTGATCACAGATCACTGTAACCATTGTAATAATAATGACAAAATTTGAAATATTGTGAGATTTTCCAAAACATGACATACAGACATGAAGAGACCAAATACTGTTGGAAAATGGAGCCAATGGACTCTCTTGACACAGGGTTACTGTGAGCTTTCAATTTATAAAAACACAGTATCTACAAAGCACAATAAAGTGAAGCATAATAAAAAGAGGTATGCCTACAAGTGTTCTGAGGACATTGATGGTCGACTTGGCTAAGCCATGATGTTCGATAGGTTAGATGTATTAAATGCATTTTTGACTTAACAATATTTTCAATTTATGGGGCTCCAGAGACATAACCCCAGTCCAGGAAGACACATACAGAAAGGCACATATAGTCTTGTGATGGGTAGGGATCTTAAAGAGTTCCACATAATGAATCCTTTTGTTTAACATTTCAATCTATAATAAAATACAAAGTTTTAGAACCAATAGTGATGGGAAATTCACTGCCTCCTGAGGTAGCCTGCTGCATTTGTGAATGGCTCAAATTTTACTGTTTTCTTATTTTGTTTTGTTGTTGTTGTTTTTTTTAAATATTTTTTATTTATTTATTTGACAGAGAGAGAGAGAGATCACAAGTAGGCAGAGAAGCAGGCAGCCTGATGAGGGACTCGATCCCAAGACCCTGAGATCATGACCTGAGCAGAAGGCAGAGGCTTTACCCACTGAGCCACCCAGGCGCCCCTGTTTTCTTATTTTGAACAAAAAAATCTAAGTCCCTTCTACTTATTAGTCCTAGGCCTATCATCACAGAGGCAACACAGAATGAGCGATGCATGTCTGATGGCCTCAGTCTTCTCAGGAGGACAGAAGCCTATGAGTAAAGGAGTGGAATTGAGAAAAGAGGAATCTGAAGTAATCAAAATGAAAATTATACAGTCAATTCTAAAACAGACAAAAGAGAAATGAAAGTCAAACCAGAAAAAAAAAGGAAAAACAAAGAAAGAAAAAAAACCAATAAGATAACTCAGCACTGCTGTGTCAATTTCTTCAGTAGAGTCATGCTGACTTAGAACAAGCACACAGAGAGAGGTTTAGAGACCCAGAGCTTGACATACATAGCAAAAATCTATGGAAACATCTTGATTTTAATTCAATAACTATAATAAATATTCTGTGACTAGCTACCCAAGAAGGTAAGCATTTAATAAAATAGTGTTATTCTTTGGCAATAACTTGCTTACAAAAATTTCTATCTCATGTCAGTCAACTAAATTCTAACAATGACTCATGCACGTAAATCTTACTTTACCAAAAAGTCTTACCTTTACACACTTTGCAACAGCTATGAGACAAGGTAATCTGATGTGATTCTGGACAATCCAAAGCCGGACAGCCTGAACTTTCAACCAGCTTCATGGTTTGGTCCTATTAGACAACAGAAAATAAATCTTTCAAACCTCGGAATAAGAGTACACTCAGAAGTTCCTAGATCCAGCATCTGGGAAGGTTCTTGATCCACAAGAGAAAAACTTTCTCTTGAGAACCTTGGCAGAGGTCACAGGCTCACTCACAAAATCACATTAGATCATAACTGGAAAGTCTTTATAATGGACCAGCAGGGAATGGGAACATAACACATTGCAGCCATATAAATAATTTGCCAAGCAACTAGGGAATCCTGAAAAATTCTTTTCATTTTATAACACATTTGTACATCCAGATGTCAACTGTGGCACAAATACAGCTTGAATTAGATCAATGGCTCACTTTGAAAAAAACAATAAATAAAAACTGAGCCTTTTAAATATTCTCATTTTAAAATTTTCTAGACTATTATGAAGAGATTCTGACAGGTGATTCTGGTAAGGAATATTGGGGAATCTCTCCTAAAACCATAAAGGAAATAAGGCAGGATTTGGCTGGCTTCTATCCTGTCAACCTTCTATCTCTTAAGAACAAGGGTCACTAACTAGAGCAGCATATAAGTAATAAAATGTTGGAACTTGTAGGCTTCCATTTTACTACCCCTCAAAAGCTTAAATTTTTAGATGTCGTTTCTATTAAGGACTACTCTTATGGAAGAAGTACTCATTTCAACATTTCCACCTTCCCGGAATATCTACAGAAAAGAGGTATAATGATTTGAAGATGATCCTATCAAGAAAGTGGGAGGACCATACAATTCTGTAATTCTACTTCTGGGTTTTTCTCTCAAAAACAAAAACAAAAACACTAACTCAAAAAGACATAGGCACCCTGATGCTTACTGTAGCATTATTTACAATAGCCAAGATATGGAAGCAAACTAAGTGTCCATTGCTAGATGAATGGATAAAGAAGACGTGAGACAAACAGACAATGGAATATTACTAAGCCATAAAAAGAAACAAAATTGTTGCCATTTGTGACGACATGGATGGACCTAGGAAGTATAATGCTAATGAAATGTCAGACAGAAAAAGACAAATACCATATAATTTCACTTACATGTTGCATCTAAAAAACAAAAGAAACAAAAACAGCAAGACTCAAATACAGAAAACAAACCGGTGGTCGTCAGAAATGGGGGAATGGGTAAAATAGGTAGAGGAGATTAAGAGGTACAAATTTCCAGTTATAAACTAAATAAATCACAAGGGTGAAAAATACAGCATAGGGAATACAGTCGATAATATTGTGATAACATTATATGGTGACAGATGATAACTGTCATCAGCGTCACACGGTGACACTTGTGGTGAGCATTCCATAATGTATGTACTTGTCAAATCACTAGGTTGTACACCTGGAACTCGTATAACAGTGTATGTCAACTACACTTCAAGAAAAATGAGTGGTAGGAGACATGGCTATAGTGGAGTCAAACGCTGGTCTTCCTTTGGTTTGACAATACTATCCATTCTGATAATCTTATTTTCAGAACCACAGTGTCTTCCAGTGTTACTATTCAAGTTACAGACCCCCAGGACACACTTTAAAGGCCCACAAAAGTGAAAATAAAGGAACTATGAAGGACTAGTATTGACAGCCTCGGATATAAAAGCTTGAGAGAGCTGTCAACTACGTAGGGGTATAAATACAGAAACTAAGGGGCCTGAAGGGAAACGAAGCAATGGAAGTTCTTAATGTCAAGAATTTGATCTGGGGCACCTGAGATGCAGTTGGTTGAGTGTCCCACTCTTGATTTCAGCTCAGGTCATGATCTCAGGGTCGTGACATCAAGCCCCTTGTGGAGTTCCAGGCTCAGCACGGACAATGCTTAAGATTCTCTTTCCCTCGCCAGATGCCCTTCCCCAACTCTTGTATGCTCTCTTTTTCTAAAATAAATAAATAAATCTTAAAAAAAAAAGAATTTAGTCAAGAACTCCAAAAACTTATGATAATCTGGTAGAGCTGTGCTGTACAACCAACAGCCCCTAGCTATGTGGAGCTCCTGAATACTAGAAATATAAATACACTCCAGATTTTGAAAGATTAGTGTGACAATAGAATGTGTAATAGTTCTTTAAGAATTTTATGTTGATTACATGTTAAAATGATAATGTCTTACATGTATTGGGTTAAATATGGAAAAATCAACCCAATAAAAATTATTGTTTGTGGCTTACGTATTTTTATTGGATAGCAGAGCATTGGAGAGGCAATGATGCCTTTTGTTTGAGTAAATAAGAGGTAACATTTGTTCATTCACTCAATATTTACTTTCAGAGTGTAGGTACTTTCAGAGTTGTCTATATACAGATTTCTCACACTCATTTTTTTTAAGATTTTATTTATTTATTTGACAGAGAGACAGAATGAGAGAGGGAACACAAGCAGGGGGAGTGGAAGAGGGAGAAACAGACTTCCTGCAGAGGAGGGAGCCCGATGTAGAGCTCGATCCCAGGATCCTGGGATCATGACCTGAGCCGAAGGCAGACGCTTAACGACTGAGCCACCCAGGCAACCCCATACCTATTTTAAAATGAAATCATTTCATAGTTATATTATAATCAAATAGGCAACTATTCCAATACATTTCTAACCCATAATTATCAGTATTATGAGACACACTGGTCAGATGAAAAGAATACACACATACAGACAGACAGACAGACACACACACACACACACACACACACACGACACATACATACACACATGCATTGAAAAATTCCAAATGCCTTCAAGATAGTTAAATTTAGAACTGGTAATTCAAAGTTAGAAACCAGCTACAAAAGTCTTTCACTTTCTTTGAAGTAACTTTCCTCTGATTCCCTTCTCTTAAGTTGGAGTTACTAGACCTCACTCTAGGTCTTTCAATTCTTACATTTATAGTGGGACCTATTTCACTTAAAACAGTGTTGGCGTAGAGTGCTGACAGGGGACAATCCATCTTGAAATACAGGTACGGGAATTCATGTTAATGTCCCTATTCCTTAGTTGCCTTGTCTTTAAGATGTGACCTGCACTATAGGAGAGCTGACTTAAAGCCGAAAGAAGCAGCTCGAATACTTTATAATGGGCATGAAGAAATCAGACCTCTTATATTCTAGAAACCAAATCTGTCAGTCTTGCCTCTCTTAGGTTTCCTCCTTGCTTATCCCAAAGGACTTCCAACCTAAGATGCATGAAATGTAGAGCTGGCTTCTTTCAATTTATTATGGCAAAATTCTTAGGATTTTCCTTTCCTTAATACTGAATAACCATATAAATGCTCACAGTTTATTGGTGGTGCCAGCAACATCTTCCTTTTCTACATAACCTATGCATACTAAATCATCCCCAAAAACCATTTAAAGAGAAGGCATTGGAAGAGAAAAAGTTCAAATGTAAAGGGAACTCTAAAGCAGAAACCTTATAGGCAGAGTTTTCCTCAGATAGGATATGGCTTGCAATATCACATTATGGTCAAGAAATATAGTTTGTAAAGGCAAAAATGAAAAATTTTATGAAACATATTTACTTTTTGAATTAGCAGAGCTAATTCAAAGAGCTAAAAACACTCACATCTACTTCCAAAGCATTCTTGAGGAGACCAAAGTAAATTTATAAAGAATTCCCCTTCAAATAATTTAAAATATTCTTACCAAAGGGATGAATAATAACATCAGTCTCATCTCCATCCAATGGCTAATTTTTATTAGGCAATTTTTACGATTTTCCACTGAGCTGAATGATATTTGTCACATGGGTTGAAAACAGTAAGTGACAACAGGCTGAGTCTAAGTTTACCTACATTTTCTTCACAGGAGTTAGTTTGAATTTGGAAAAATAAGACAACTTCATAAAACTTTAATTGGACAAAAGAGTATTTTATTTCTTGGGGAAATTATAGCCATTAATTTACATATTTGAAAAAATTAATGGGAATTTCTCTTTGAATTATAATTAATATATTTTTTCTTTGCCTTACATATTTTAAATGTATTACAAATGTGACATTTTAAAGAAATATTTACTGTTTACATAATAAAGAATTTTGAAAGACCCATGAAGAATTTCCTTACCTTGCACTCGTAGAGAACACATACTCCAGAAGAAGAATAAACTGTACTTCTCTCTCCTTCAAAGTAGGTCCGTCCTTGAAATTGGCATATTGCTTTGGAATAAAAAATACATATATATTTATTTTAAATTTTTCTTTAGGAAAATAGTTGGGAGGTGTTCAAATTCTATTTTGCATGATCTTAAGCCTTTTCAAAGTGTCTGAATAACCATAAACCTAAATTCAATCTAACATAAGGCCCAGGTAGGATCCAGTTACTGTTATGCTCATTAAGGTCAGAGAGTCAAATAGGGTATAAAAAGGGTAAGGACAATGACAAGTCACAAGTAGACTCTAAAAAAAGAGTGCCTGGGCGGCTTGGTGGCTCAGTGGGTTAAAACCTCTGCCTTAGGCTCAGGTCATGATCCCAGGGTCCTCTCTGCTCAACAGGGATCCTGCTTCCCCCTCTCTCTCTGTCTGCCTCTCTGCCTACTTGTGATCTCTTTCTCTCTGTCAAATAAATAAATAAAATCTTTTTAAAAAATTAAAAAAATAAAAAAAAGAGTGCCAATGAGCAGACTCTCAGATGACTTGCCTACTAGCTGATGTGGCACTTAGGGTATATTAAGCAGGTGCCTGGAGCAGCTAGCAATCAAGACAACACAAATATGAAAAAAGTGCATTTTTTAATATACCACTACAGAATTTTAAAAACAAAATTCAAAAGAAGCTCTGTTAACTTCAGTACATACATGACAATATTATGTTTTATGAGTTTAGCGCTATGTAATTTGTAAATATATGTGGATTAGGGTCCCCTACTTAGGATGCTGAAAAATCTTAATCTGAGCCTGCTCCATTTCCATTACCAATTAAACAAAATTTTAAAATAGAACTTCAGGTTTGATAGAAAAACATTTTTAATTAATGAAAATACATAGAAACCATCAAATCATTTTTGAGACTTTCAAAACAGTTTCAATTCACATAAACATTTTGCCAACAGAAATTGCTTGTTTTGAAGTGAACAGTTCACATTCCCAGTGCTGACTCATCACCTAACCAGAGACAGCTACTCGCTGCCTATGAAATCTTCACAGAATCCCCCTCTGGTATAGTAGCCTTTTTAAGATTCTGAACTAACTTTTGTTTTTGCAACTTTGTATTGTTTTTTGTTTGTTTTGCTTTTTTGAAAAGGCACTCAATATTGTGGATGCTCTGGAGCACCACAGTATCTAGAAAAGGAGCAGTGGAAGTGACTATCTGATAAGAAAACACTCAAGTAGTTTGTTAACCTTGTTTACTAAACCCAATTTTTAATTTTAACCATACAGACTTTACAAAATAGGTGTGTGCATTTTGTTCTAATTCCTTTGTGTGAATTTGAGGAAAGTTTTTCCCTCTCTAGAATTCACATATTCCCATAACTTTCAAAAGTATCAAGTTATCTTAGCACTTTGCTTCAATAAATACTATTTCATTACTGAAAAAAGTACCAAGTTGCTTCTCATAATTGGTAACAAAGATATTAGATAAATTTTTATTAATATTAAATGTATACATGATTGTACAAATATTCATATTTAAAATGTAAACCAACTTACATCTTTACTGAAAAATTAACCAATTTTTAAAAGCTGCACATTTAAATAATGGAAAGCATGTGTGTTGTTAAAATGTCATCCTTCAGCGATCTCTTTACTCAGCTTTTATTAACAAATTTCACTACAAAATATATATCACTAGTGAATTGATTTTAAATTTTTACAGCTTGCCAGAAAAGAATACAATTTACCTGCATAAGTTATATTACTTTAAAGCAGGGTACATGTTACATACTTATTAATATTCAAAATGAAACTACAGATCTGATACTACCTGTCATATTATGAATTAAAATAGCACATGCTTTACTTAGAGACTTGATTGATTATAAGATATATCTGTCCAACATGTAATTTTTACATAAACTTTGCTTATGAGATCCAGTATTCTCAAAATACCACGTTCTGCCACATTGTGTGTTCAATGATACATAAGAAGTACCACATTTTATAAGATAATAAGAATAAATAAAACCTTCTTAACTTCTCTACAGCATTTGCCATTCAAAAGTATCGAAGCCTATTTTATTATACGACTTAATAACTGCAGCCTCTTCAAGTCCAAGAGTATATTGAAAAAAACCCTCATAGTCCAAGTCTTAGAACAGAAGGGAAAGGAAACTGTAATAAACACAAGGGTAAGTTCTCCTTATACAAAGTCTTATGATAAATTTAATATTCAGGCAGAGCAGATGGAGCTTCTGTTTTAAACTCTTAATTCGAAAGACTCAAACAGGCAACTTGTGGGACAATAGGGCACCAAATGCAGCTTGGCAGAGGGAGAAAGCACAAAAGCGAATGAGATCACAAATGCTTTATTTCCTTTCAAGCAATGAGCGAAAACACGATGAACTTGGCTTAGGGAGAACCCAACATTAGTGATTTTTGTCTTTTTCTTTATTGATCAGGTGCTGTGATTTCCATAATTCTGAAGTTTATCCCCAATACCTAGTAAGGCCACTAGGATTTGTCTTCCCCAGTCTCTTTATTGGAAAAATGTTAAGAAACTTAGAAAATTGGGGCACCTAGAAGGCTCAGTCTGTTAAGCATCTGCCTTTGGCTCAGGTCATGATCCCAGGCTCCTGGGATCGAGCCCCACATTGGGTTCCCTGTTCAGCAGAAGGCTTTCTTCTCCCTCTGCCCCTCACCCTGCTTGTGCTCATGCTCTCTCTCA
Organism: Nasua narica; assembly: GCA_028533885.1. Lineage (NCBI taxonomy): Eukaryota > Metazoa > Chordata > Mammalia > Carnivora > Procyonidae > Nasua > Nasua narica. Next base: position 59,282,198 of record CM052807.1, read on the forward strand.
AATAAATAAATCTTTTAAAAAAATAAAGAAACTTAGAAAAACTATAATCATCACTAAAAATACTATAAGGAATCCTGAAAATACCATTAGGAAGTCTCTGTAACTTAGAAAGTTGAAAGAATAAAGGTCATATTAATTTACTAATACATTTAACAGGTATGTATTCTGAGCTCCTATTATATGCCAGATAGTGTGCTAGGTAAGTAAAATCCAGAGATGAATGAGACATGATGCATGCCCTCACTATGTAGTGGGGCAAACAGACTCATCCACAATTGACTACAATAAAAGCCAAAATGAAGTCTTACAATTGAGAAATTCATTAGTTACATGCAAACACAGGGGACTGAGTGGTGAACTTCTGTGAGAGGACAAAAGGAAACAAACAGGCTGGAGAATGACCTAGGCTCTGGTAATAGTGGGAAGCCATCAGTACCACAAGGCTAAGGAACAAGGACAGGAAATGGTTTTACTGGAGCCCCGTATGAGTCAGGGTTATGGGGAAGTGGTGCCTAGAGGGAACCATAATCAGGAGAGACACAGCTACTGCTAGAAACACAGCACAACGCAGAGAAGGAACAGGGAAAAAACGTGGCCAACTCTCTCTCCTCCTGCCTTCTAATTTCCTGCCAGTGCCTCCCATTGGCAAAGCCTATCCAAAGCTGGTTGGCAAGGAAACCAGGGTGATGCAGCAGGATCCTGGGCAGAGAATAGGGCAGAGAAGGAGAGGGAATGGAAGTGGGATAGAGGAGTGCCCAGCACAGGTGGCTACATAGTAAATAATTTTAAACCATGAGGAGTTTATAAGGATAGGTTGCTTAGAAAAGCATGAAAGAGTGGGACAGAGGGCAAATAAATTTGAGACATTTAAAAAATGCAGATACACTTTAAAGAAAAATGAGGTAGCTGATCAAAATAAGGTTTATATACAAGCAGAAGGCAAGATGAAGGAACTAAGCTCTGAAAAATGAAGTGTCAAAACAGAGGAAGGGAAAGCAGATAAGGCCTGTGCCCAGACTTTAACCAAGGCCAGCCCCTGCAAGTCTGAGGGACAAAGGCTCAGAGACAACAATCCCTCTGGCTACCACAATACTAAAAAAAAAAAAAAAAAAAAAAAAAATCTCTAGAATTCCCTAACTGAAATGTATCCGCCTGCTTACTCTTCCCCAATAGAGTATAAAATAAAAGAAATCATTTCCTCCCCAAAACAACAAAGGAATGATCATTTTGCTGTATTGATTTCTTCTTTAATTCAATTGCATTCACCTGCTATAGAGGCTTCATTCTCTCCTAGCTTTGGGGTGTGTGTATGTGTGTTCACGCACACATGTATACAAAAGCATTAAGTTTCTTATGACATAACTCTGGATTCCTATGCTCCGAATTATTTACCAGGTTAAAGAAGAATTATATTAACAAGGCTACATTTTCAAATACCTATGATAAGTGCTTACTGAGTATATTACATGCATATTTTTAGGATAAGAACTTTGGAGGAAGATGGATATTAATTCATTCACACAGGCTTCTCACTTTTCAGACTAAGAAGCTATGCACCAATGAATACGCTACAACTACTCTTAAGTTATTAATATTAACCAATTTCAAATGCATACTGACTGTGACTCTGGTATATGCTGCTGTTTGCATAATCCAAGGGGATAACATTCATATCATGGTTTACATGAATTATGTCACCCAGAACCTGTCCTGAGCACAGCCTCTTCAGCCATAGGTGGGGACACTAATTAGTACTCGGGGAAAGTCAATGGGATGATATAACAAATGGTATATATGTTTTACCAAGGCTGTATTGAACATCACTAATTACACAATCATTAGCACAATAATGATAAAAGAATCTGCAAAAGCAATTAACGTGAATTAGTTTCACTTCTTTTCCCCCCATTTTAACAATTAACAAGAAACAGGAAGACAAGAACTGGTACAGATGCAGATTTGAAAGTCATTAGTTACAAAAAGTGAAAAGTACTTTATAGCACAGACTGAGAAATGGGTAAGTGAAACAAGCCAATAAAACTCCAAAAGTCCTAAGTTACACATTAAAATCTCAATTTACTGGTCATTAATACAGAGATAGAAAATGCAGATCCCTCTCATGAGATTTAAATCAACTTCTACAAACCTTCGTAGGATCATCCAAATCTACCTAAAAAATATTTTACAATCTAAAAAGTGAAAGGATATATATTTCCTTTCTAAACATTTCCTTGCTTTTGCTTTTCATTGACAGATTGAAATATAGGAGTCTACTTTAAACTTCCCAATTGGTATCAGCACCTTTAAAAATGATCCAAAACAAAATTAAAAGTTACAGATACCAAAATTAAAAGTTACAGATACCAAAATTAAAAGTTACAGATACCAAAAGAAAAGCAATATAATCCACTTAGGTGAAAAATGGGATTTATTATTTCTTTAAAATCCTCTTTGAAAACACCAGGTATCCATGATCTTTAGACTGTTTAGGCTGTCCCTTAAGGGCAGAGTTGTAGATAGTAGTGGTTTTTATGCGGTCTTCTTTGATATCTTGATTTCCTCTGGGAGATCTTAAACATCTCATGTACAATGACAGTTATTCTGGGCCAACACAATAGTTATTTGTTAGCGATATACAAATCAAAGATGTTGGATGAGAAAATATCTCACTAACTGTAATTATGTATATTTATATTTTTATTATAGCTATTTAAAAAGAAAGTACAATAAATGCATTCAAGAGGCAGGCTAAGATTCTGTGGAGTCAAGCAAAAGTAAAATCTAAAATTGTTTCGGTATTCTTAAAAGACTCCAATCAGCCATGCTGCATTTTTCCAGCCTACAATGTTTTTTAGTAATCTGGACTCACTTGGAGTCAGTTCTTAACAATACAGTTATAATAAAAGTCTTAAGCACTAACTGCTAAAATTAATTTTTCCCTCTTCTATAATGCTTGAATCTCTATTAGAGCACTAAACACATGTTTCCTTTTCTCCTCTAGTGACTATGTACTTTTGTAATCTTTCCTATATGATAACATATAGGTCCTCATATAGTGTCTTACTTGTCTTTGGATCTCATTCAGTACCCAGCCCTGGCTGTGCATAATAAACTCTAAAGGTTTGCTGAATTTTTTTTGTAAGTTCTCCTCCAGCTTACTGTTTGATGAAAAGCCTGAGAACAAGTGAATTGGATCTCTTTGATCTGCACATTTCCCTTTACATTTGGCCTTATCCTTTGATTTTGCCTCTTTCTTATATTCTATAAATTGAGTCTCACAGAAATATTTTGTCCTTTTTATAAAATGGCAGCTTATTTTTCACTGCAGCAGAGCTGAAGTGCCTGAAATGGGAGCAGGTTTGCCTATCAGCTAATGAAAGAAAAATATCGGCTCTTGCTATAGCAGTAACTTATTAACACGAATAATACAAGGTACCATGTACAGCAGAAGTCAGCTTGGACAATTTGATGACAAAACTTCTCCCTCCTCTATAGAAAGCGAATTTTTATGAGCCTATGCTATTTAAAATGATCAGAATTTTAGAGTGTTTAAATAATTCACAAATTCATTAATTATATATGATCGCTTTCTTTAACTAAATCTCATTAATTGTTTAGGAATTTAGTTGTTTGCAAAGCTAATATTAGAGTTTAGGAAATGAGATCATGAGAGTAGATGTGCAACCCTCCTGTCCCATTTTATATATATCATGTCCTTGGGCTACTAAAGGACCAAAGAGTGCTTCTCCTAGGGGGCTTTAATTTAGGTCAGTAGCCTATTCTTCCAAAAAGAGAACGGCCCTGAAACACCATAAATCTAGCAGTAGTAAAGGGTTAGGAAGCAAAGAAGGATAAAAATAACTACCAGAATAGAACAAAAGCAAAAATTCTAACACCCTGTCCAAATCAGCCTTTGGGTTACAGGGTTATAAGATGGGAAAATGGGAAATGGATATTTAGAGGATAATAGACAAAGGCCAAGTGTGTAGGTGGAAGGAAGGAATCAGTGCACTTTTTCCCCTGATTTAATTTTATCAATGTAAATGGCAAGTAAGATATATTATGGAATTCACTTGATTTAGCTACCTTTTTATCACTAGCCTTATTCTTGATCCTGGCTTATATATCGTACAATAGAGTCTTAAAAAAGACAATGTGATGCATTCATTTAGTCTTCTGGGGATGAGAAAAATAAATTTAATGAGTGGAGGTAAAGATTTGGAGAAAAATACAGCATTTGTGTCAATACATGCATACTATTAAAATGACAGCATGAATACACATGAGGCAACAGGTTTTATCACTTTACAAAAAAAACATAATGCCATCTATAATAAGGAAAAGTTCACACGTTGTCAGTTTCAAAGCCAGGACTAGAATTCATCTGACAGTCCTTCTGTATATCTTTTCGTACCACTAAAAATCCAGTGAACTCAGTCAAAACTTGAACACCTAACCTTTGGTTTAACTTTTGGAAAACTTCTTTCCAAATGACTAGCACCTTTTAGATACATTTTGTTTGGATATTATAGTGTGGAGACACTGAACATATAATGCTTTCTGCATTATAAAGCAGGACCCCTTGCATTAGAAACCACACATCTGTGCTCAATTAAGAGATTACAAGTGAAGACCCGGAAACAGTGATGGTGTAGTTTTAAAATAACCTGTTGTGTACACACAAAACAAAGAGGAAAGTGTTGGGGGAGGGTAGGCCTCTTAGGAGGACATATTTTAAATGCGGTTTTCTGAGAGATACACTAATAAATCCTTCCATAATACAAGGAATGTGAGCCAAGGGACTAGAAGAACCTCAAGGTCAAAGGGAGCCAGCTCCGTGTACCAGACACACACAAAGGGCAGCACAGTGAGGAGGGAAGTGGGAGCAGAGGAAGTGGCAGAGGACAGAAACAGTGAAAAGTGCACTTGGGATGGAGGAGGAGAAGAGGAAAGCAGAAAGCAACAAAAGGTTAAACCAGAGAAACAAAATGAGTTCATACAGTGTTTTGCAGGAAGAGTCGCAACATCCAGTGGACAAGGGGAGCAGTTGTGATAACCTACTGTCCACCAGGTGCCGTACTAGGCAGGTGCCTTCCTGCCTCCCAGAAGCATTCAGCCAAGCACTGGAAACAGATGACCACACACACAAGTAACCACATACAACTGAGAGGTAGTGTGGGAACAGAAAGGAAGAACAATGCTTTAAAAGAGTGGAACTGGAAATGCTCCACAGAAGAGGAGAATCTGAAAATGAGTACTGAAATGCTTTAATATGATTTAAGTTGGGGTAAGAGTACTCGTGATGTATTCAGAGAATAAAACAGAATAATGCTCATAATAATATATTTAGTATACCTGGATCCTAATGGGCATCTACTCAGGAAACCTGTATAAGCTGGAACTGATTTATTATAAATTGATTTTATAACCAATTTAAATGCTCCCAACCTGCTAGGCCAACAGTTCTCAACTGTGGATGCATATTAAAATCACTTGAAGAGCATTAAAACTCTGTGTCCCAACAGCATGCCAGACCAATTAAAAAGAATCTCTAAGTGTTGGACCTGGGTCTCTTTATTTTTTTAAAACTGCCCAGGTGGAGCTAAGCTTGAAAACTATTTTGCTATGCAGAGAAAAAAGAACTAGGAAAGAGAAAAATATAATTAACACTTAAATGGGACAGTCACATAGATATTCAGTAGAAGCTTTTTTAGCCTATGGTATTTGGGTAGTTATTTGGGCCACTTGAAAAAATCAGTTAAAGTGAGAAATCATAGACAACAATAAATATGTACTTTAAACATTTTCATTTAAAACACAAATCCATACTCACTCAACAAGGTTTTGCAGTACAACACTGTTCTTTAGTATGGATTCGTTGATTGTGCTTCATTCCATACTTGGTTATATAAATAAAACATAGGGTTGCCTATCATTTCTAATTGTTTTTATGTGGACTAAGGTAGATACATGCCAAGCAATCTAAAGAGGGATCATTCTAATTCTATTCCACAACATTTTAAGTTGTCTCATTGACATCTAATTCAAGAGTATATTTTTTAGCAGTTTGATTTTATCAGTGTTTTTCAATGCACTCTACTCACTTTTTATTTTAAAAAAGTATTCTTTTTCACATTCATATTTCACCAGTTTACATCTTATAGATGTATATGTATTTACAGCAATTCAATAACATTACAGTTGCCAGACAAACACAAGTGATATAAACAGGTTTGGGAACAACACCTACCTCTTGGTTAGCATGAAAATCATATTGTGAGAACGTTACGTGTACAGGCTTAGCCTCAATTCAGTTGAGACCTTTTAAAAAAAATTTTTAATATAGTCAATGGAAATTATAAATGAGTGCTTCTTAATTCACTTGGAGATCCTGTTTAAATGAAAATCCCGATTGGGTAGATCTGAGATTCTGCATGTCTAATCAGCCTCCAAGTGTTACAGATGCAGCAAGGCCAGTGATCACACTTTGAATAGCAAAGTTGTAGATCACTGATTATTAATCCTGCTTGCATGTAAGAATCACCTAAGAAAATTATTGAAAATAACAACCTGGGGAACCCAGACCAATTAAATCAGAGTCTCTAGGAGAGGGAACTTCAGGGTTTTTAAGAACATCCAGGTGATTCCAATGTGCAGCTAGTGTTGCAAATCACTGTGCAGACTAATCCAACCAGTCAATTCAGTGAGATTTTTAACATAAATCTCCAGCCTGGACAAAATCAGAGAACAACTCATAGGATGTTACTGTAAGAATCTGGCCAAAACTATTTTATTCTTACACTATAATTAAGGATAACGTCATAAACCTACAGCCCTATTTCCAGTGGTTTTTCTTAACTCCTAAATGACTTACTACTGTTTATAATTTCAAAAAAAGTAATAAAAGTCATAAGTGGAGGACAAGGGAGAGGATGAAGAAGAGGGGGGATGACAGAGGCTGGGGGGATGAAAGGGAGACAGAATTCAAGTGCACTCTAAGACTGGACATTTAGCCTAATTAAATACAGCTGTGCTTGTATTTTGAGACAAAATATTTATTGAAATACATCACTTTTTCCTATTTTCAGACAATTGCCCCCTATAGGGGGCTAATTAAGTAAAATTTTCTACTGCTATGCTAAATGAAACAGTGAAGTTAAAATGTTAACTACCTTAAGTCTAGATATAAGAATCAAATTACCCCCAAACTTAACACTTCTCATAATAATATGTCAAAATTTGATTACACTCCTCTCAAAAGCCTCTGGCAATAAGAAGTGAAAGGGCTTCCTATAATATTTCATGACTTCAAAGATGCTATCGAATTTATTGCTGTATTCCTCCTCACCATCATTTATTAATAAGTAAATTATGGAAATGTTCCTTCTAATCCTCTCACTCAATAAATACCTCTTAAGTAGTTACCATATGTCAGTGCTAAGCACTGGGAACACAGCAGTGAACAGACATAGACCTTGCCCTCACAGAATCTGCAATATAGAGGCAGACTCAAGGATAACTAAGCAAGCAAATAAAAAATAACTGCAGGTAACACTAAGTAAAGAAAACATCAAGTCTGAGGTACTTAATAAGTAGGAGGCCATTTTGGATGAATCAGAGAATATTTCTGGGAGGAGATGAAATTTTAGTTGAGATCAAAGACTGAGAGGAGCTAATACGGGAAAGAATGACAGGGAAAAAAAAATTCCAGGCAAAGGTGGAAATTAACTTGGCCTATTTGAGAAACTGAATGAATTCCAGCATGGAATTTTCTACTTATCTATTATTACTCAATTCTAGACATTTGCGTTGTGGTCGGACAGTATATCCTGTATAATTTCAATTCTTTGAAAGTGGTTGAGATGAACTTCATTATCCAGTATATTCAATATTTTAACTGTTGTATGGGTGCTTAAAC
>CM052807.1:59290615-59310134 GCA_028533885.1 Nasua narica
TGGAGGGGAGGGGGTGGAGGGTTGGGTGAGCCTGGTGGTGGGTATCGAGAAGGGCACGTATTGCATGGAGCACTGGGTGTGGTGCATGAACAACCAATCTTGTAACACTGAAAAATTAAAATAAACATATTTGGGGAGAAAAAAAATAAATAACTTGAAATAAAAAATAATTAAAAAAAAAAAAAGAAATGGCTGATTCAAATAACTTAGTCTTCTTCTACCCAAAATAGGAAAATTCATTCACCACTTTCATCTTTTTAATTGATTGAAAACAGAAGAATATAAACACCCTGTTGATGAAATTAAGAAACTTTAAAGTTCAGATTAATCAATAAAAAAATTTAAATCAACCAAATTAAAAACAAAAACTCAATCCAAACAAACAAACAAACAAAAGAAGCAGGCAACTCTATTAAGGGCTGCTGAACAAACAAAGAAAATCTTGACTCCTACAGAATCCACACTGCCTAGAAATTATAAGACAAAAATGAAGATTAAAGACCTCTAAAGTGCAAGGTACATACTGGACTAAATAGTGTTCAATATCAAACATATGCTAGGGTCAGCCCTATTTAAACAAAAAAATGACAACAATCAAGAGTTAATGCTGGTGTCTTACATAGATATTTTCTTAATTAAGATAATCTTCGCTGGAATACAGCTCTGACAAATTCAGTAGTAGTCAAAGAGAGACCAGAAGAGAAGTCACCCCCAAATGTCTACTACTAGAAATTAATCCAGGCTAATTGTCATCAGATAGTTGAAACTTTTAAATTAATTATTCTTATTGCTAATATTTTACAAAGCTTATTTGAATATAACAATTTTATATAAAAATTAGTTACAGAATCAATAAATGTCTGATTTACAGTTAGTCTCCCACTCCCATGAAGTTTTTTTTAAATTTTATTTATTTAGTTATTTGGTTAGTTAGACTACAAGTGGGGGGTGGGGGAGAGGGCGAGGAAGAGAGAGAATCCCAGACACTGAGCTGAGCGTGGAGCCCAATGCCATGCTCAATTCCAGGACCCAGGGACCATGACCTGAGCCAAAATCAAGAGTCAGACACCCATGGGCGCCTGGGTGGCTCAGTTGGTTGAGCAACTGCCTCCGGCTCAGGTCATGATCCTTGAGTTCCGGGATCGAGTCCCACAACGGGGTCCCAGCTCCACGGGGAGTCTGCTTCTGCCTCTGGCCTTCTCTCCTCTCATGCTCTCACTTTCTCTGTCTCTCAAATAAATAAATAAAATCTTTAAAAAAAAAAAAAAGAGTCAGACACCCAACTGACAGAGCCCCTCAAAAGCCCCCCAATGAAGAGAAAAATAATATATAATTTAGTACTGACTTCAAACTTATCTATTCAAGCAAAAAATTAATGTTTACTAAAATAGAAAACTTCCCTAATTTACTTGATCAATTCATACATTTAAATTACTATCATAAATTACTATCATAATGTAATTATTCTATATACCTATCTATCCACTGTCATGCTTTATTTTTAATGCTGTAATTTATTATCTAAAATTGTAGAATTTTTTACTTATTCAGACTTATCAAAATATTTAGAGATATTTTTTATTCTATAAAAATGTTTAAAAATTCTAAAATACCCATGCTATACTAAAATTAGTTATTTTTACATTTTCCAGAGTACAGTTGCTTTGTTTAACAGAAAGCATACCCACTCTTTTACTATTTTATATTAGTCTACATTTCCCAGGTATACCTGCTAACTGTTTTCTTGGTCATGCATAACCGCTCAGAATACAGCAGTATTGGCCATGCTAATAATTGGGACAATCAAATAGTGCCAGCAAGTGCACATTTAGTTCACAATCAATAATTAGTTATAATAACAAAACATCTGTTGTTCTGTTGATAAAATTGTCTCTTTAATGGAGAGTCTCAGTATTTGTTTGACCACTCTTTCCATAAACCTTTCCAATTTTTCATGGAAGGTATCCCTGAGACTCATTTTTAATTCTAAATCATCTATTTTTATATGATTGTTTTTTGGCATATAGTTCCCATTGGTCTTTAACAATCCTCCACGAGAAATACATGAATCAAACCGTTAGAGCACTATCACCTGGCTGCATAACAATTGTGAACAACCAGCAGCATTAAATGTGCCAATGCCCACAGAGAATCTTTCTTCCATTCTTGTGCTGGTTCTTATACATGGGTTTTGCTCTTCATTAATTCCATATTGTATTTAATTATTAAACAAGTATTTCTATCCAACTCTGCATATCCTCCCTTGGTACTCAACCAAAAGAGAATTCTTGCTCTCCAGGCCCAAACAATCTAATTAAAACCCAGATACAAATGAGGACAAAAAGGACAAAAGGATGGCTACAAAGAAATGTGTGACCAACTACAAATTAACAAGATGAAAATATGGACCGACTGCTGAGGGACTCAATAACAAAGTCATAGGAACCAGCTGCTACTATTGAAGGAAGGCCTCAAAGCAAACAAAGTTCCAATTTATTCAAATATGATTTCCTTTGGGAAGCCTTCCCTGTATCACTTGAATGAGAGTTTTCCTGTACTCTTTGGATCCACAGCACTTTCTACCTATCTCTACCATGGCATCCAGCACATTATGTTGTAATCACCCCTCTCTTGAACTGCAAAGTCTCGAGAAACACTGTATTATTGTGTTCATATCTCAAGTATCTAGCCAAGTGCCTGGAACTTAAGAGACTGTTCAGTAATTTGAAGACTGCCATCCCCTACCTCTCTCCCACTCATTGACTACCATAATTCGGAAACACTGGCATTTAAAGTCTGAGCTCATTCTGGCTTGGAGGCCTTAATACTTGCTATCTCCTCTCTCTAGAATGTCCCCACAACACCCCCTGTTCTGCCCACATCACACATTGTGCATATTCATCCTTCTGACCTCAGATGGTACCTTTCTAGAGAAGGACTTCTCAAATTCCAGCATAAATTAAGTCCCAAGATTTGCCTCTCACAGCACCTTATATTTTCCTATATTGTCCTTACACAATTTGTAATGATGCAAGTATGTGTGTGTGTGTGTGTGTGTGTGTATCCTTAACTACAAATCAAAGTAAAGCAAATAAAAAAATAAAAACAAAGATCTATGGATTTTTTTCCAAAGGTGGTTTCAGAAAAGAAAAATGAATATTCTTATATGAAGAATATCTCAATGGTATGAAATATGAAGTTCCTAGAACATGTACAAACATCAAGATTAGAATTTCTTAGGCACCTGGGTGGCTCAGTTGGTTAAACGACTGCCTTCGGCTCAGGTCATGATCCCGGGAGTCCCGGGATCGAGTCCCATATCGGACTCCCGCCTCTGCGGGAAGTCTTCTTCTCCCTCTGACCTTCTCCCCTCTCATTCTCCGTCTCTCTCTCTCTCTAATAAATAAATAAAATCTTTAAAAAAAAAAAAAAGATTAGAATTTCTTTGGTCAAAACAGCTTGTAGTAGTCTGAGAATTGACTTAGGGTTGATAAGCTATGGCCCATAGGACAAATACATCTACCACTCCTTTTTTGTACAGCATGAGAGCTAAGAATAGTTTTCATATCTTTAAAAGACTGAAAAATCAAAAGAATAATATTTTATAAAATGTGAAAATTATAAGAAATTCAAGTTTCAGTGTCTGTAAACATGGTTTTGTTGGAATATTATAAGCTTGTTTATTTATGGATTATTTATATGCAGAGTATAATAGCTGCAAAAGGGAACATGTGACCTGTAAAACCATAAAAAAATTACTGTCTGGTCTTTGACAGGAAATAGTTTTCCAACTTCTACCCTACTCAAATTATTATTCCAGGTCACACATGGTAATTCAATTTGCTTTGCTACTGATTAATTGATTTATGGGCATGTGACCCAATTCTGGCCAATGAGAAATGAAAGAAAATCCATAAAAAGACTTCTGGGGAAAATTTCCTTACCTTTAAGAATGATAAACAGAGAGAGCTGGTGTTTCTTTTATTCCTCTGGATTCACTTTACCTGGATATAATTCCTGGAATTGTTATAATCATCTTGCCCAACATACAAAAGAAGGTAGAAAACAAGAAGCAAAAAGTAGATAGGACACAGGCATAACTTTCCTGAGTTGCTCTATGGACTGCTTCTTGAATGATTTCGTAAATTTTCTCACTCTTTTATCCCTCGATTTGCATGCTGTAACTTATAGTCAAAGACACACACAGCTAAACCCAAAAGTGTATGGCATGGTATTGAACTATACGGCACGAACTAGTGAAAAAAGAAAACTTGTGGCAACTGTTATTATAAGAGGCATCTATACAGTTAAAAATGCAAGATTCAAATGCTAAGGAAAGGAGACTAGAATGACGGATGACAAGAGGTTTGGAAAAGGGACAAATAAGAAAAAATACACACACACACACACACTAATAAAAATTAACTACATTTCTTTAGTTTTGGACTTAGTTCCTTCTATATCAATTACCAGTTGGTCTGCTATCCCTCTGCTATACCAAGGGAGGGTCTAAAATTCACACATGCCCCATTTTTCCACATGTGCCTTTAAATTTCAGAGACAGACAGGATACACTACAACATGGCATACTAGAATGGCAGCATGAGTCATGCAATAACATATGAATACAAGATAAAAACTCTGACCCAGGATATGGTTAATTTCTATGGTCGTATATCAATAATAATGATAGCTAACACCTATATGGAGCTCATTATATGCTAGGCAATGCTTCAAAATACACTATGTATATTAACTCTACCAATCAATCCACTTGACTAAGCAAAGTTAATCAGATAGTAAGTAGCAATGCCAGGATTTAACCCAGATAGTCTTGTTCTGTGAGCTCAGACTGTGAATCAATATGGTATACTGTCCCTTATCTGATGCTCAATTTTCTCATCTGTAAAATGAGGGTTTTTCATCAGAGAAGCAATAAATTCTACCAAATGTGAATAGAGTAAATTACCAGCACTTAGTACCAGCAAAAAATTATAAGTCACATTAGCCTTTTCCAAAAACTTCAAAATGATGGACACATTGGTCAATACTGTCATCTTATATACTAATAACAACATTCATATAGGCTAACAAGATAATACATAAATTGTTCCTTTATACTTCTTTTTTTTTTTTTTTTTAAAGAAAGAGAGAGAGTGCAAGCAGTGTGGAAGGGGCAGAAAGAGAGGGAGAGAGAGAATCTTAAGCGGACTCCATGCCCAGCACAGAGGTAGATGCACGGCTCCATCCCATAACCCTGAGATCATGACCTGAACCAAAATCAGGAGTTGAAGGCTTACTCGACTGAGCATTACCCAGGTGCCCCATCCCTTTGTACTTCTTTGTGTCTGAATTGTAGTCAACAACAACAAAAAATTCAGCCATTTCACAATAGGTATGCTTTCATAAATCACTGGTTAAAGCATTATATTTCCCTGCACTTTTATCTTTCTAGACAAGGAATCACTCCTTCTTTTGTATTTCCTATGATCCTATGTTTTATAGAAATAAAAAAAATCGAAGATCCTATCCAATATATTCAACAGACATTGTATCTCTTCTTTAATATTTAAAACACTAAATATTGCCCATGCAAAGGAATCAAACCTAAATAAATCACTGCTGGTATTATTATCATCACATACCTATAATGTGGCTTCAAAAGGATTATGTAAAAGACTGAATGTTGAGAAATACTTCGTTTCCATGGCACTATAATTAAATAAAGCATACTTTGCCTATTGAATGGTATTGGAAACATCCAGGCAGCTTTGGCTTATATAAACCAAATTCTTCAAACTTGGACAGTATGAAAGCAATGAAAAGATCTATCCACTTACCAAATTAAAATACTCAGAATTTAAGATCAGCTTTCCAAATTAAGTATTCAAATAATAAAATCAAATGCCAAAGAGGGAATAGTAAAGGCTAGCAAAGAGAGAGGAAAAGACCAAAATAAAATAATTAAAGTTAATATTACTCCACTTCATAGGACTTGTATCATGGTAAATTTGCTCTCATTCATAAATAATTTAAAGACTATGAAAGGCAAAATGGTTCTGATAGAAACAGATTTTAGCATTAAATTAATATCACTCATGGTACATTAATCATGCAGATAAAATCAGTCCTCTCAATACTCTCAACAAAAAGATGACTCCAAAAGGAATAACTGTAATATTTTATTAGCATTGACAAGGGTTTAAATCAAAGATTGACAGGTAATGAACCTCTTAAAGTTGCCTGTTACTTTAGTTCAGTCTATCTCAACAGGTTTAGCTAAAGGCAAACTACAAAAGAAATTTCCTTGGTGGATTCAGTGTAGCCAGAGGTACTATAAAGGTGAGAAGATAAATAAATATCAACTCCTTTTAAAAATTATTTATTAACTATCCATATTCAATATTTTTTCAATGTTATCTCTATGTCCTTCTATAATTCCTTATCTTTTCTCTCAAGTATACTGAAATACATAAAAAAAAGAAGAAATAATTTTTTTTCTTTCTTTTTTTATTTTTGAGAGAGAGAGAAAGAGAGAGCATAAACAGGGGATGGGGGGCAAGTGGCAGTGGGGAGGGAGAGGGAGAATCTAAAACAGGCTCCGCACTGAGTCAAAGCTGGACGCGGAGGGGCACCTGGGTGGCTCAGTGGGTTAAAGCCTCTGCCTTTGGCTCAGGTCATGGTCTCGGGGTCCTGGGATGGAGCCCCGCATCGGGCTCTCTGCTCAGCGGGGAGCCTGCGTCCCTCCCCACCCCCCCCCCCCCGCCTGCCTGCCTCTCTGTCTACTTTGATTTCTCTCTGTCAAATAAATAGAATCTTTAAAAAAAGAAAAAAAAAAAAAGCTGGACGCGGAGCCTGATCTTACAACCCTGAGAACATGACCTGAGCTGAAATCAAGAGTCAGATGCTTAACTGACTGAGCCACCCAGGAGTCCCTCTTTTTTTTTAAGCAGACTTTACGCCCAAAGTGGGACTTGAACTACTGACCCTGAGATCAAGAGCTGCATGCTCCACCAAATGAGCCAGCCAGGCACCCCAAGAATATAAATTTCTGTCATTATCCCATATTTATTCCTGATTCTCTTCTTTTTTAAAAAAATCGTTAACTGATTATTTTTATTTTTTAAAGATTTTTATTTTTAAGTAATCTCTACATCCAACATGGGGCTCAAACTCATAACCCCGAGATCAAGAGTCACATGCTCTATTGACTAAAGTATCTAGGCACCCCTTTCCCAATTCTTTTCTAATGTATTTTGGATATTTATGTTTCCTTCTGACTTTTCCAGCCAGGACATATATAGCACACATCAAAAGTTACTGTAGTGCACTCCCGCTTCTTGTTCACAATGTCATTTCCTTTAACATTTCCATCTCCTACAGAAGAAACTACTTAGTCACTCCTCAGAAGAGAGAGTAAGAAAGAAGTGATTTCTTTGGGGATCATTGCATGTATTTCCAAGATGCCATATGCTTAGCTAGTAAGAGTGAAACGATGCCCCCAAGGGAGCAGGAAAGGAGTGGGGAATAGTGAGGGCACTCTTAGAACAACTGCAGATGACTCATGAAAGAAAAGGAGAAGTGACGCAATCACTCAGAATGTAGTTATGCAAAAAGGCAAATTGATGTCAAAAAGGGAAATGGCCACAAGGTAAGTGCTGTCTTGCCCACCATGGAAAACCTTTCATTTGGTGAACGTACAAGGCACTGGAATGATAGGAAATTCTCAAGCAACAAGATTACTACTGCCAAAGGTGTAAACCATGGAAACCAGCAGGAAACTAGAAAGGAAGAGAAAATGGGAAATTAGAGGGGATTCTAAGTACATAACCAAGCTCTGTGTAAAGTACATTCCAAAAAGGTCCTCTCCTCCACAAGGGATTGAAACTAGAAAGGTATCCTTCTTCAGAGGGAAAAAAAGCCACCCAAAGGAATTTTTTTTTCCTCTTCCACCTTTTTTTAAAAATAAGAGCATTCACAAATGTGTATTGCTAAAGGTGAAGTGAAAAGGGGAGGTGTCTTTCTTTACAGCTTCTAGAGCAGATGGTGTTCAAGGTAACCCACAACTAAGGGGCAGAATGGATAAGAAGGGGAAACTGTATTAGTATTTCATGTTAGGACACTTTATTTTGAGACTTTTATAAGGAAATAGATATTTTCTAATATGCTAATTCTGGAGGATTCACTGAGAGAAAACAAGAAGTTGTATGAGCTTTATAAAGCTTGTGTGCTTTCATGTGCCTAGTACTGCATAACGCAAGCAAAAGTAAGCAACTCCAAAATTCCATTTATTCTATATAGGCTAAACAGCACTAATAGAAGATAATCAGAAATGCGCAGGATCAGAAAATTCGCTACATTCAGGTGAGCATTACTCATGGAAAAGGACTCCCTCTCATTGTTTTCTCAGTGCCACTCTCATGGGTATCCTGATAACAGCCAAAAGCAACATGGCTGACCAAAGCTTTCGGGCAAGCCTACTTCGCTCTATTATGTTTCTGTATATCCAGCTTGGCTATTTCACATACATCCAGAGACATAAGGTTTGATAACAATCACTAAAATATTTTAAATGGAAAAATGAAGATAACAGGTTACGAATGCAATTAAGTCAGATGACTTAATTGGAATTCTGCATTTCTAAAAATGATTCAACATCAAAAGGAAATTATAGCAAGAATAATTATAAAAGGAGAGTGGGCAATATTTGCATTCTCCCTAAAATACTACTAAGAGGAGGAAGAAATAAAAATTAGGATTTGGCAACAGCTTTCCAAGTTAGAGAATAGAACAAAACTCCCAAAAGGACCTCACGGAGCAGATTAAATTACCAGGGAATTTCATAAAGAATTCATTGAATGCTTAAGCAGGCTTCTGTGTAGGTCAAAGAGGACCAATCAGAAAATTGAGGTTATTATGGGATGAGAAATAGGGTAATAGGAAATAAAATATAATTATAGAGTAAGTGAAAGGAGGAAGGAAGGAATAGAAGATGTATTAATATTGTTTTGGTTTCAGATGATTTTTTCTGTAAAGTCTTTCAAAGACCAACTTTGATTTTTTTCCCATTCAATTATATTTTATTCTTATTCTGTTTTAGATAGAGAGCCTAATGGCCTCAAGGGAGAGGCTCAGGTGCTGGAAGCATCTGAGCCTCTAAAATAACTATATTTCACATATATTACATTGGAAATCTGAAGCACATTTTATTTTCCTTCTTAAAATATTCGTTAAAATGAGCTATTAGCTACACATATTTAATTTCAATTTTGTTTTCCAGAAACAAATTTGTAGAACACAAAATCAGAAACTATTGACAAGATTAAATATCTACATCTATGGCCAAGACATCATTTCATATTTTTTTTCTTACATTTACTTTTGAGTCTATATTTCTAAAGCTATATACATTACAAAAACATTATTACTTCACCTTTAAAGAAAGTCTTCCTTAATTTACTGAAATTTAAGGTGAAAATAATGAGTTTATCTAATTTTAAAATGTGTATACTTGTAATTTTAAAATAAAACTATAAAATTAAATTATTCTGAGCTTTATCTGGTGCATTATCTAAGATTTCAATTTGAAATATTTTGCAAAAAAAGTTACCATCATTTAGCTTTACATGCATTTCCATAAAAACTTACTACTACATAATTGTCTAAAATTATAAAATTAGTACAGCAGTTACCACAGTTAGAAAGCAGTACAGAAAAGACTAGGAACTCAGTCTTATCATTATTAGCAACTCACACCTAGTTTTTTCCACAATCAAAGTTATTTCATGTACATTATCTCAAATAATCACCAAGTACAGGGGCGCCTGGCTGCCTCAGTGGGTTAAGCCTCTGCCTTCGGCTCAGGTCATGATCTCAGGGTCCTGGGAAGGAGCCCTGCATTGGGTTCTCTGCTCAGCAGGGGTCCTGCTGCCACCCCCGCCTCCTCCCCCCCACTCCCCCGCCTGCCTCTCTGCCTACTTGGGATCTCTTTCTCTCTGTCAAATAAATAAATAAAATCTTTTAAAAAATAATTACCAAGTACAGTATTTAATAATCGTCATAACAGCACCATTCCGGAAGGGCTCATTTTGTTCCAGGAGTATAGTTGCCATACAGTATCTCACATAAGCTCACAACAAGTAAACACAGAAACAGCCAAAGAAACAAAGAAATTAAGGTGAGCATCAATGCTTACAAATGACAGAGACTAGACTCCAGATCTGACTTCATCTGCAGTTTAATTATCACCACACCACAGTTTTTGCTTCCCAACAAATACAACGACACCCTGAGGAGGCCAACAGATCTCAGCTCGGAAAATCCTTAAGAGTGCCCCATGACTCAGCCCAGCACTCATTTCTCCCAGTTTCCCTTTCACCTCTCTAACCATTCTTCATCTACTTCCCATCCCTGAAATAGCTGTTCTTCAGCTTCCCACCTTCAAACTGTATCATCTTCTCCTGAAAATCATCTTTCCCCCCCTACACTGCACCATCATTCTTAGTTACCTCTGCTGAGCCTCAGTGTGCCTAAACATGTTGGCATCACTGACTCCTCCCCCAGACTATAGTCAATGGCCAAGTCAGGCACTTCCAGAGTAGTGCCCCACTCATTGCCACTGCCCCGCCATTAAGTCCTCACGTTTATCCCCTAAATGGCTAAGCAGGCTGAGATGAAATTCCAGGTCCTTACCAAGGCTCACAAGATCGATCAGGTTCTTGTAAGCCAGGGTTCCTGGCTCCCGCCACACCTCTCAGCCTCCTCCGCCACACTGCCCTGGGCCTCTTACAGTCTGTTAGACACATGGGGCCAAGCACAAGCCAAACAGCCACATACCTGGCACCTTCACTTAATTCAGGTCTTGGCTCAAATGCCACCTCCTTGAGAGACCTTGTCCCATCATGTTCCATACCTTTCTCTTGACTGTTCTTCCTGGTACTTTCAACCTCATATCATTATAATTTATTTTGTGTTTATTGTCCTCTCCCCCACAGAAAGTAAGCTCTACTCAGGTCACAGAGTTAGTGACTTCAGTCTCTTTTTAATTCCCTACCGTGTCCGCTGCCCTTAGATTTCTGCCTAGAACATGGAGGCACTAACTTATTTGTTCAATGAGTGAATGGATGAATGGATGGATGGATGATTCTAACTGTTTTTTTCCTACTTTTTTTCCATCTCTGACTTTAACATTAACAGTGCTGTCAATGTGACTTAAAATACATCAAAACAAAACATGGAGTTGATAAAATATACCATATTTTTAGGGAACAGTCAGTAGGTTGGGAAAAGGCCCTATGAATAGTGGCCAAGGACTTGGCTATGTGACTTGGATACATTATTTAACCTTTTAACACTTTATTTCCTTATACATTATAATAATAATGCTTACCTCATAGTACTGTTTCAGGGATTTAATAAAGTAATACATATAATAAGTATATATAAAATGGTTAACATAGGGCTGGTACACAGTTAAGCATTCAGTAGATATTAGCTAGTATTACAATGGCTCACTTGCTGCCAGCTTTCAGTTGCTGGTTTAGGATTTTAAATGTCATGGTGAGAACTTTACATGTAAGCTATTCTTAATGAATATTTTTGTTAAATTTATTCCTAATGAATTAATATTTCTAATGAAGAAATTTTGACTGAATACTATTCTCTTCACATGGAATTCCTAAGCCACATTTTTCTCTTTCAAAATGCTATACACCTAGAATTATAAGAACAAATTCACTCTTTACATAGGAAAAGTCATTCCTACCTCATGCTGTATGCAAGGATAACCTCCAAAGATATTTAATATTAAAATGATACCAGGAGAAAACTTAACAGCCTATTTGTCAAACCTCAAGTTAGAGAAGGCCACTCATAAAGGAACAATAATGAGATATCATCTTACTCCTATGGATCTAACAAAACTTTAAATGATGGCACCTAGTGTTAGTGAAGGACTATGGTAATAATAGAACTGGCATAACTGGATATGTTTTGTAGTTTGTGGTAAAAGTATTAAAGGGATAAATAATCTTTGGCCCAGTTGTTACCCTTCCAAACATTTACCATAAGGAAATAATCCTATACTTAAAGGTATTCTACCTCATGTTTATCACCTAAATGAAGTTCTCTTTTCCCAGACTCTTCATTTGGTCAAAAGCCAAGTTTTGTATTATGAAAGTTATTCCTTTTCTTTCATTTTCCCTGCCACTGACTCTGGTTTAAGTTCCATTAATTTTTATTTACAATACTGCATATATTTTCTAAGAAAAAAGTCCACAGTCCTTACCATGAACCAAAAAAGGACAAGGAGCTCCAGAGTCACCACTGTTATTAGAAAGGAGTATAAGAAAGTGTATCAGAAAGGAGGCAAAATGATCACTGTTTGTGGAAGACATAAATGATGATCTGGACAAAAGAGAAGACCTGAGAAACTATTTGAACCAATAACTGAGTTGTGAAATAAGTAGACCAAAATCAATAGCTTTCCTTTATACAAATAATAACCTACTGAAAAAAATAAAGTAAAAAAAAAAAATCCATCCACTTAGCCATAGAAAACAGATGTAAAAATACTAAGAAAAGCACTGTCAAGTCACTATTTCTCCATCAGAAATTACTATTGACAACACCATGAGGCAGCTAATTCAACAAAAAGTCAAATATCTCTTTCCTCCCCACTTTGCAGACAAACCAGGTTAACTTTACTCATTTATTCCTCCTTAATACCAATCTTCTTCCTTTTACAAACCTACTCCCATCCCACAAATCTCTTCACTACCAAACTCACCCAAGGCTTCTGGAATTCTATCTCTATCTCTTCTCTAGCTTCATCCTCTTGGCCTTTGACCTTAACTGAATTCTGGTTTCTTCACAAGGGCATCACTTGCCTTATGGACCTCTCAAGCGATAGCCAGATGCTGTTTTACTACTATAGAAACTTCATTATTATGTACTGAACTGCGTCCCCCCGCAAATTCACATGTTGGAAGTTTTAATCCCCAGGATCTCAAAATATGACTATCTGTGGAGATAGTCCTTTAAAGGCCTTTAAAGAGAAGACAAAGTTAAAATGAGGCCCTTAGTGTGTCCCGTAACCCAACTTGTCTAGTGTCCTTTCGGGAAGTCTGCAAGCACAGAGACAAAAGGGAAGTGCAGGCACCGGAGAAAGACCACTTGAGGACACAGTGAGAAGGCAGCCATCTGCAAGCTAAGGAGACAGGCCTGAAGACAAACCCAACTAGCTGACACCTTAATCACGGACTTCCAGCCTCCAGAATGTGAGAAAATAAATTTTGATTGTTTAAGCCACCCAATCTGTGACACGCAAAATAATGCATTCATCGTATCCATCCTGAAGTACACATTTTGTACTTCAGTGTCGGAGGTAGAGTTGGTATCACCCTTCTGCTCTCACTTCTCTGCTCCTTGAGGTTAATGCAACCAACTTACCTACCATTTACACACACACACACACACACACACACACACACACACACACCATTCACATTCATTCAGCCCTTCATTGGCTGCTGACATTGAAACCTGGGTCACAGTTTCTTTCTCCATCCAAATATCTGCCCCATCCCAGGAGACTTTGACCTTGTGTGCTGGATAGTACCCTGGCCTCTTGGCTCCTCTGACCCCACCCCCACTTCACCTGCACAGTCACGCTCTGCTCACTCAGATCTGCTCCAGCTCTAAATCAGTCTGCTCTCCACCTTGAACTCCTTGCACTTCCAACTCGCTTCCTCAACTACTCTCGCTGCATTTATTCTTCAATCTCATTAGTGTTTCCTGTTCAGTTTGAACTTTTCCCCTGCTTAATAATCCTGAATTGTCCTTATCTTCATTTCCATTCAATTTCAGTCTCTTAAGTCCTAGAGCATGATCTATTATTTTTAACCAAAACCATCAACTTCTTTACCCAAAAACAAAAAATCCAACCACAGACAAATCAATCCACTTTCTTCCTCCCTACATTTGGGTTGTCAAAAGGTTCGGGGGGAATTGTATAACCAAATGGACGAACAGCACAGCTTCCAGTTAGCAACTTTATGTAGGTCTTCAACATTTTCTGGCCACCTCATTATGTTTCTTAGGCAGCTATTTTCAAACCATCTTAACTCTACCTCTGACTCTGCTTCTTCCTCCCAATAACTCACCTTGGGTCTTGCTTCACAGAGGAAATAAAAGCTGTCAGATACAGACACCTTCCTTTTCCACCAAAACTATACATTTAGCTACATCTATTTCCACCCACTCTTCCCTCCGGTTTCTATATAGGTGTCTCTTGACCCAGCAAAAGCAAAGTCCTCCAATTATGCCCTGAACTCTATCCTTTCTGCACAAATTGTAGCATCAATTAATTCTTCCCTTCTACATTTCACTCAATCCTCCACTGCGTCTCTGTCATTCTCTCTCCCCGCCCCTCTATAATGGATAAATACACGCCATCAACATTTAAATATGATCTATTCCTATTTCTTTCCAACCAAAAAAAAAAAAAAAGTCTCAGAACCTTACATAGGCTTCCCATAACTGCTCTATCTCTCCTTCCATTCAGAGCCAAATTTATTGCAAAAAGTTTCACCACTTTTCCTCTCCACTTCCCATAGCTCTAATCTGGCCTCCTTTCTGGTTCACCAAAAGTGCCATCCCTAAGACAATCACTTCCGTATTTTGAATCTGATGACAGAATGTTAGGTGTCATTGTTCCTGTCCCCTCAGCACTTTTGGTTATCATGTATCACTCCCCCTTTCCTAAAACCTTCTTCTCTTAGCCTCCATGGTACAAAGTTTCTTCTGATTTTCCATGTAAATCTCAGACTATGTTTAAGCTTCTCCACATCTTATAGATTTTATTTTTTAAAAAAGATTTATTTAGAGGCGCCTGGGTGGCTGGCTGGGTTAAAGCCTCTGCCTTTGGCCCAGGTCATGATCTCAGGGTCCTGAGATCGAGCCCCACATCGGGCTCTCTGCTCAGTGGGGAGCTTGCTTTCCCCTCTCTCTGTCTACTTGTGATCTCTCTCTCTGTGTCAAATAAATAAATAAAATCTTAAAAAAAAAGGATTTATTTATTTGAGAGAGAGTGAATGAGTGTGTGGGGGGAGGTGCAAAGGGAGACAATCTTCAATCAGACTCCCCACTGAGTGCAGAACATGTGGCAACACGGGGCTCCATCTCACCACCTATGAGGTCATGACCTGAGCCGAAACCAAGAGCTGGATGCTTAAGGACTGAGCCACTAAGGGGCCCCCTCACAGATTTTAAATCTTAGAATGCTTTAAAGATTGGTCTTTGTCCTCTCTCCTCTCCCTATATTCTCTCCCATAGTGATGCTAACCATTCCCAGGATTTCAATTATCATCTATAAGCAGAAGACTCTGATCTTTATATCTCCCATTCTGACCTTTCTTCTAAACCTCAGATGTACATACATTAAACTTCAACATCTCCTCTTAAACATCCATGGGCATCTCATTTCAATGTGACCAAAACTAAGCTCATAACCTCCTCCAAAGCCTTCCTGCACTCCAGTGCTCTCTCCTTCAGTAAGTACCATTATATCTGAACAAGTCTGAAATACAAAATGCATCCATAATATATCTCTCTTCCTCGTTCCCTGTTCCCTGAAATCCAATCACTATAAGCAATCTATTCTACTTCCTACATATTTGAATCCATTCACTTCTTTCTAATTCCACAACCATTATCCTACCGCAGACCACAACCCCTCTCCAATTGGACTGGTGTTAATGTTTCCCAACTAATGTCCCCCACATCCCCTCCTGCTCCTTTCAATCTGATTCCCATACTGCTGCAAAGTAATCTATCTAAAATATAATACTTCAACACATTTTACTGCTGTTTAAAACCCTTCAGATGCTTCCTAATGCTTTGGAGATGAATACCAAGGTCTTTCAAATCACCTGAGAGGCCCTGCGTTATCTGGCCACTGTTTCCCTCTCCACTTTCATCCCCAAATACTCCACTTACATTCTGACACCCATTCACTATACTCAAGTCACACTGGACAAGGTACCACATACATATATCATATTAAAAAATATTTTTGCGGGGAGGCATCTGGGTGGCTCAATTGGTTAGGCAACTGCCTTCGGCTCTGGTCATGGTCCTAGAGTCCTGGGATTGAGTTCCACATTGGGCTCCCTGCTCAGTGGGGAGTCTGCTTCTCCCTCTGACCCTCCCCCCACTCATGCTATCTCTCCCTCATTCTCTCTCTCTCAAATAAATAAAATCTTTAAAACAAAAATTTCTTTTGAATGATGATACACTATCTTGTGCTCAAGAAGGTGTATAAAAACAGGTATATTTTCCCATATATTACTGAAATGTAAATTGATAAAGCCTTTGAGAACAATTTAGCAATATGTGTCAAAATACTGCAGGTTTCGTGTAATGTTTGCCTCTAAATTCCTGGTTTTTTACATTCAAACTGATATAGTAATTATGGTGGTATTTTTAAAATAGTGACATCTGAAAACAAGAATACCTGAACTTTGCTTTGTTAATCTGGTAGGATATATTTTTTGTGTATAGAAAGGTCTCTTTTGATAGACGGAGGAGAGAGAGAGAGAGAGAGAGACCCAACATTAATACGGTATATATGAAAACTCAACACAGCTTTTAGCACAGGCTACAGACTATCCGAATTAAATGTCTTTTAGTTTCTGACATGATGATTGGATTATTTAGGAATTTTTTTATCCTATAGTACTTAGAAAACAGTTTGAACTTGCCCTCAGTGAAAGTTTGCAACATTCTTGACAAAATAAAGAATGTAGAAAAGATGATTCTTTCTATTCTTTTTCAGGCTGAATGCTTTTTCTAAATGCTATTAGCTTTGTCAATTGCTGCCACACATCACCCCTAGTTATTCCACTCTATTAAAGCCCCACGTCAAAACACAGAAAGAATAAACTTGCGAGGAAAATAAACAGTGAAGGAAATCACAATTATTGCTTTTGTAGATAAGGACTATGCCTAATAATCTAAATTTATAAATCATAATAACCTAAACTGAATATGTATAGAAAAGATGGAATACAATAAAAATTCTTGGAAAAGGGGTCAAAATATGGAACACTTCATTCATAAGCAATGCAACAAACATTTATTGAGCATCTACAATGAATTAGATGTTGTGCCAAGTGATGGAGATGCAGACTTAAATGGCAAATGAACCCTGCCTCGTGTAAAACGCAATAACTTGAATTCATTCTATTATGACCCCAAGTTAGAATTTCTCTGGAAACTCCCTCCTTACTTGCCACTCACCTAGGACCACAGTTATTTCCAACTTGAGACTAAACTCCTAGGAGTCCACCATTTATGGTCCCTGCTTTTCTGGGCTAGTATTCTTTAATGGCACCATACCACCTTTCTTTTCTATTTGAACCACTGTCCAAGAAGGAAAACTAACTGGATGCCATCTCGCATGCCATCTGTATTCTCCACTAGTCGACTACTGGTTTCACCAAGTGCTTGATACCACCTTAGAACTTGGGCTGAACAAATGCAGAAAGTCAGTGCCAGAGTGAGAATCAGGCCTTTAAGCCCAGTGAAGCCGACCATATTCCAACATCCTGTCATTCTAGACCATAACTCCCCAATTTGAAAGCAGCAACCAGACACATCTCTCTTGCTTTCATCCTCATATCACTCTAGATTTCCTTCACCTTGAGTCATCCTCCCAAGGTGTTGAAGATCGTAGAAATGGTTTTAAGTTCTGTGCTCCCTAAACCTATACCCCTTTCCAACGTGATCCTACAGGTCCTCCATCATCTGTATTGGCTTTGTGACTTGACTTGGCTGACAGAACATGGTAGAAGTAATAATGTCCAACTGAGTTCTTAGCCTATGTCTCAAGAGGCTTTGCGAGCTTGGACTTTCTTAGAAATCTGCAACTATCATGTGAACAACCCTGGGCTAACCTGCTAGGTTGAAAGAAGACATGGCAAGATGTTCCAGATAGCCCAGCCACAAAAGTAAGGCCATCGTAAATGAACCAGTTGAGCAAACCCACCATCTAACTACAGATGCATAAGCAAGCCCAGCCAAGACAGACCAAACAGATCAAGCCCCCCAAAAAATTCCCGAGTGAATCCAGACCATCTTTCCAACCAGCCGAATTACTGTTTCAGACTACCATGTTTGGGGATGTTCTGCCAGAAAGCAAAAGCCAACTGATTCACAGGGCTTTCCAATCCTCCATCTCAAAGACTGTTCATATATATCCTCCATAATCTACCACTTTACAAAATGCGCCCTTTACTTCTCCGCTCTGACTGAAACTTGAATTTTCAGTGAGGATAATATTTTCTCTGAAAACATCTCATTTAGATTTTTGATATTCCTCCAAGACAGGTATGCTTGCCATAGGAAGGAGTGCCACTCTCAAGAACCAATACTTTCATACTCATGTAAAAATCAATCCTCCTTTTGAATATCTGTGACATCCATCTCTTCTACCCAGTACTATCTCTCTTTATTAATATCACCTCTCTATGACAGTCCCCGACTTTGGAACCTAGAAAGCAATTTTCCCCTCCAATCTGTCTTGGGAAACTGGCCTTTTGAATACTTGTTCAACACCTAGAATCTAGGTTTGCTTGCCTCCTAATATATAGCGAATTTCATGCCCTCATCACTTAAGTATCCATTTCCATAGCCATCCCCTTGAACGTGTCAACAGCCAAAATTACTCTACCTCTGAAGTATTTCAAATCTTAAACCATAAGACTGATTTCACTAATATAAAAAACAATAACAAGAATAACTACAGAAACTTTTTCTGTGGTACCCAAATAGTTATCTCAAAAAAAGTTAACAGAATCAGACACACATATGCCCTTTTAAAACATTTAAAACTATTTAGGCTAAATAGGCTTCTAAAACTATTTAGGGACAGGTAATTCTCATGATATGTAGAAGTCATTTGTAAGCATAAATGAGAAGAAATAACCCAGGAATCTTTTTCTAAAAAGCAGAATGGTAGATGATGGTAGAAATTTGTTTTCCAAGATAATAACTCATACTAGAAAGCTACAGTAATTAAATACTGTAGAATAAGCACCACAAGAGACAGATTAATAGAGAATAATAGAAATCCTAGAAATAAGTTCAAATACTTATAAGTATCCAAATGTTTAACATATGATAAAGTAGTGAGTTAACCAGTGAACAAAAGGATTATTCAACAAATACTACTGGAATTATTGGCTAAATTTTTGGACAAAAAAAGTTAACCAGAATTATTATCTTATGCACACAAAAATAAGTTTATTTAAATTAAAAATTAAAAATAAAAAAATAATAAATAATAAATAGAATTTAAAAAGGGGCCATTAAGAGGTTAGAAGGTCAATATTTTTATAAATAAAAAAGGCCTTTTTAGCATGAGTAAAAGATTCAATTACATAAAATTTTAAATCTTTACACTGAAAAACACTAAATAAAAGAAGCAATATTATGAAAGTATATTTGCTACATATTATAA
>CM052807.1:59310634-59393076 GCA_028533885.1 Nasua narica
TAAGCCTGATGATTCACAGCCTTGTACCCTGGGGTAAATAATACATTATATGTTAATAAATTAAAAATAAATAAATAAAATGAGCTCTTACAAATCAAGAAGCAAAAATACAAATAATTGAATTTTAAAGTGGATGATGTACATGAAAAATTAAAAAATACAAATTTCCAACAAACGTAAAAAAATAATTTCAACAACCCAGATTTTTACTTCTATTTCTTACCTCTTGGAACAGGTAAGAAATAGATTCATATATATGACTACTTGCTCTGCATCTCCACTTAAGTATCTAACAATATGTTCTAATTTAGAACATATCTAAACTGAACTTTTGGTTTTAGTCACTCTCCTACATGCAGCTCACATAGCAGCCTTCCCCATCACAGTTAAAAGCAATCTCATCCTTCTACTTCCTCAATCCAAAGCTCTTGGAGTCATCCTCGCTCTTCTGTTTACTCATACCCATATCAAGCTATCAGAAAATCCTGTTGGCTCTTCCTTCACAATATCTCCAGAATCTACCATCCTAGCACCACTACCTATTGAAGCTACCATCATTTCTTCTCTGGATAACTTCAAAAATAGACCTGCCTTACTTAAAATATGTAACTTGCACCCTTAGCCCCCAGGGTAAAACTGAAACTCCTGAATCTGGCTCCTGCTTACCTCTCCAGCTGCATTTCACATCATGTTCTTGACTCTCTGCAAAATGGCCACACCAACCACATCAGCCTCCTTTCACAACATCCTATCTCCTGATACAGAGCCCTTGCATATTACATTTGCTCAGCCTGACCATTCTTCTTCTCTTCACTAGTGTAATGCTATTGGTTCATCCATCTCAACTGCAACATCATTTTCTGAAGGATGCCTTCCCTGATCTTGCTAACTGCAGACACTTTATCAGCAACGTAGTGCTGCAACATTGCACTGCATTTCTGGTCATTACATGATTAATGTCTATCTCCTGACTAATTATTAGGTCTTAAAGGATGGAGAGCAACCTTATTTTGTTCACCACTGTATCCCCAGTGTCTAGCAGAGATTAATTCACAGAAGGTGCTTACTATTATTTTTCAAAAGAGTAAAGATTATAGAAAAGAGACTCACAGATAAAGTACAAGTTCTATATACATGGAACAATCATCCTCATACTACTATTTCTGGAATTATTCCAAGCTCTCTAGTGCCCAGGTTCATTCATGGACATATAGCAGACTCAGCCAGGAGAGTTAATCCAATTCTTACAGTCCACTTCACATTCCACTGACTATCTCTCCCAGCTCCAGGTGCTTGAGCACTTAGGAATCATGGTCTGAAGGGACATTAACAGATGAAACCAATCAGTGAACAAGCACAATGTCCATCTTGTTCTATACCAGCCCACCCCCTCCCTTCTTTTCAACCAACAAATGAAAGTGACCTTTCTAAGATTCAGGGCCTGAGAAATTCTGGAGGTAGGCTACACACATACACATAAATGGGAAATTCATAAGACTGCTTGCTGTGTGATGACCTAATTTGTGATCAGAAAGCTCAATTCTTTTATTGATTTAGAAACATGACACTTACCACAAAATAATGTGAAATGAATGTTACTCGCTGCATTTTTTTCCATCTTCCTCCAAGCATCATAGAGAATTAGTTTCCCAATGTAACAATAAGAATGCAGGCAAATAAATAAATAAAGTTTGTGTCGCATGTCTTCTTACAAATAATGCTACTATAAATTATGGGGACCTGAAATTGGCCATAAAGACTGTAATAGGTTGAATAAAAATGGAGATAATATCCAGGACGGTCCACACACACTGGGTTTCAGCATCGCAAGGTACATTTTTGCTGGTTCGCTACCTCCTCCCGGATCACCATCTCTAAAATAGATTCAGGAATAAGAGGCAGGGAGCACAACTCTAAAGACATGGATTAACGGGAAAACTTTTGCAAAGGAAAAAAGGGAATTTAAGCTTGTGGAAAATGCATTGTCCTAAAGTTTTCTAGTACTGGGTTGCTTTTATTAATCTTCTTACTCTTACAAGACCTACAATAAAAAACAAAAAAAAGAAAAAAACAAAAAACAGACATCAACGTATCTGGGACATGCATAGTTACAAGTTGCATGAGAACAGTTTAATTTAACACCAAGACAGCATAATCCATCTCAGCATAGCCACCTGGCATAAACTAAAACTATTTATCTTATGAGACAGTAGCAAGTTTCTAAAAGCCTGGAAAAGCAGACCCATGTGAATTATTCCACCAAGTACATTTGGAAAGAGACCGTATCTAATGAAAATGCAAAGAAAACTTCAAAAAACAAAGAAGATTTGGGGACTTAGAAGGAAGAAAAGTCCATGATCACGGACTTTTATAAGAATTCTAGTTAAGATAGTTTTAAGTTTTAATGCAACTGCTTCTATTCTTTCTTTACCAAAATCAAATAAAAATCTGACCAGAAGGCATTTGCTTTTGAGATTTCTTTTCCTGGATGATCAAAATCAACAGTCTCTGTTCCATTCATGAGGTACTACAAAGTAATGAAAAGTTGTGCTTCCTATAATAGACACAGATACTTCAGTTTAGTGATGAGTACAAGTTTACATTTTTTGGTCATCTCTCTCACTGAACAGAGAAATAATAATGATAATCCTAAAATTGTATTCCCTAAGACTTTATAGATCCTTTGAACACGCGGTTAGCGTTGTCTCCAGAACATCATGAATTGTGTGCTTCTCCATTCAAATCGACTTTCTGTTTCCACTAACATATTACTCATCACACAAGGAAGCATGTGAAACCCGCCACATGTGGTGCTGGCCCTCTACCGGCTGCTTCAGCTCGGGCAAGTAAAAGAAATTTCCTTAAGTTTTGGTTTCCTCATCTTCATAATAAGCAAGAGAAATAATTCGTATTAAGTTCTCCCACTCAGAATATACCTTGTAAATGTCAGCTTAAATCATAAACCCGAAAGCAGGTATTTGGAGACCTTACTGCACATTCAAGATTCAAGAGAGGAAAAGAAAGCTGTGTGGAGAAATGAGGCAACAAGGACAGCTCAGCCACTAGCTAAATCTTTGCTACTCACTGTGCCTTCCATGTCCCAGTAGGATTGCCATCACCCCGGAGCTGGTTAGAAATGCAAACTCTCAGGTTCTACCCCAAAACCACTGAATCATAATTTCATTTTAACAAGATCCCCAGGTGATTCATATTCCCACTAAAATTTGAGAAACTCTGAGCTCAGTGATGTGCTCCTGCATGCAGGCCTCACAGCTCAAAAATTCAGGTCTCAGCAAAATTATCAATGTATGTGTGATAGATCATTGGGTCACTTTCCAATGGCTAAAATCATAAATATTACATGTGCGTGCTATCTATTATGGTAGGTGGACTTCAAATTCTTTTTCCTGAGTTACTAAGTTTGTTGCACAAGTGTTGTGAGATATCTCTTTACAACTTGAAATAATATTTATAAGTGAGGGCCATCCTGAAGCCTGCTGGCCCAGAATTTTTCATACACTATCAATGAAACTAAAGTATAAAACAAACAATAAGCCTAAGATCCAAGCTTCAAAATCTAGTATGGCCCTATGACTTTGGCCCAAACTCCAGAGACCATGTACCCAGTTCCCCAATACAGGCAACAGCTCTCGGGCATAATGTGCGTAGAATATTCCAGGAGCAGGCCATGGGATTACAGCAGCCATTCTAAAGAATAGATATTTTACAGACCTAACATTCCTGAGTTCCATTCTTAGCCCCACTAACTCCAGAACAATTTTTTAAAGCAATTTCATGTGCATTTTTATAGTTAAATAGTTTTGAATTTGGAGCCAGCTTTTGCATAAAAAAAAAATGTGCCTGACCTGTAACTCTATCACAAAACCATCTCTAAACTCTAAAGAAAGGAAATTCCTTTCTGACCCTTCCTCACACTGAACTCCTGTATCATTGTGTTTTCTTCATTTAATTTTTAATCTATGCTAATTTTATACAAGCTGTAAATATATCCTGGAGAACACAGGCCACCTCAAGTATTTCAAGGCAGCCACTAGGGAGCCCACTGCAGCGGAGCTGCTGTTTTACACGTTTTGCTGGGGATGGTCGGGGTTGAGGCTTTCTTAGGGGACCGGCACTATGTTGTCCGTTTACTTTTTTTATGCAGTTGTTCTTCCTGAGTTACTACTTCCTACATAATGGCCAAAATCAACTTGTATGATGCTTTAAATTACACATATCTTATTTTTCCTATTCTAATTTCAAAATGCCATTTTGTATGATCTCTATTGAGAAGAAAATAAGCTCATTTTTAAAACAATTACCTAAGAACACTTCAGATAAGAAGCTGCATTTTTCTGCCTAAGATAAGTGTTCTTTTTCTCTTTTAAATTGAGTCTCATATGAATGATATCTAGATTATCGCTCTTTGGCTCGGGGTATAAATCTGAAATCCTTTCACTTGTTTCAAAGCCTTATACCACGAAGGAAGACTAGCCTCCTGATCACCTAAAGAGCCCCCTTTTCAGTCTTCTAGAGTTGTGCCAGGTAGTATGATTTAATTATTATCACAGACAGATTTGCATAAAGCTTTCTTCTGAAGAGTTTTAGGCCATTTAAGCAATGTCATTAGATGGGCAGAGAAATTCCCTTGAGAAAATGTAATGGGGCATGAAAAATAATAAAAATCCACAAAATACATTTATTCAAGAATTTTAATAATGAAGAGAAATTACAATTCCAAGTGAAGACCTATAGGCTGAGTACTCTCTATTATTTTAAAATAAAACAGGGATTAAATAGGCACAGCATAATGCCTCAGAATCAGAGGGCAGTCCCCCGTGTTATGTCTTCTGGAAAACTACTCTCATTTCAGAAAAAAATAAATTCAGCATACTCTTATGCCATCTATGGAATTTACTGAAGATGCAGAACAGCAATTAACTTCAACAATAATTTCATATGGGTTCACCAGACAACACTGGTAAAACAAGAAAGTTAACGCTGCCGTGGACTATGTCTCATTGAAGGATCTCCCATGGATTGCTATTACCTTGTCAAGGCTGCTGAATACAAAGGAAAGAGTCACCCAGACGCCCTTTCAGAGACAAGTGGTGTTTTCAGGTTTCCCCTCAGCCCTGCCACCTAGTGCTCCTCTTTAAAGGGGAAAAACACACAAGACCAGCTTTTGGAGTGATCTGGCAAGAGCTGGCAATATTTAAAAGCACCATAAACTTTGACTCAGCAAGTCCATTGTTAGCAACGTACCCTGCAGATAAGGCCGTATAAAAATGCACCAAGACTACTTATAAATGACATCCTGCAATACGGTTTTTAATTAGAAAAACAACAACAAATTAGAAGTGACTGAAATATCCTTTGATGGAAAAAAACTAAAATTATACTAAACTATATGTTGGAGTGATATGCAGCCACTTAAAAAGTTAGTTGATATGGAAAAATCTCCCCAAGATAAAGTCCAGGAAAATGTGTGATATCATTTACCATATATGCAAAGCCTACACCATGCATATGTGAGTGGGTGCACTGAGAATCATCTGAAAGGATAGTTTGGGAGAGAAGGGAAAAATGGGATTTGTATGTTTTATTTTACACCTTTTCGGATGGATGGGATATTTATTGTACACATCCATTATTTTTAGGTACACTGGGATTATGAAGAATGAGAGAGTCAGACAACTTCTATGACTCTGGACTGTGGTGTGGAAGACACAGCAACTAAATCATTGTGACACTGTCATCACCCTCTGATTCCGCCCTGCCTTTTCCTGGCATCCCCGTTCTGCTACAAGCTGACTAATAATAGTAAATTTTTTGTTTTTCTAAAGATCATTAAACTGCATCATGCGATGTCTCGTGTAGTCAGAAATCTGAAGGTTATATTGTTAATGATTCTTGCTTATTAATAAATTGCCAGTTCAGTATTTTCTCACTGACTTGACATTTATCAGTTTTTATAACGCTTAAAAGATAGCATAACCAATGTCTTTTTGAAGAGTTTCTGAAAAAGTATTAGCACAAAATTAATGGTACTGTTTAAGAAGACTATAGGATTATCTTGATGAACTCTCTTTAATAAAACTTAGCTGATTCATCTTTAGTGAAATATTCCCTATCATAAGCTCAATTTTCTTGAATAAGTCACAAGTAAACTATTTTCTTGCTCTTTTTCCACCTATATATATAGAATTAGAAAAGTGTATTCATTTTATGATTTATCCACTATTATCTTAAATACTAAATTAAGTTAATTTGGGGGAGAAAAGACTGACTCCAAACCTAGTGTTGGGGAACTTCATCAAAAAAACCATAACCATCAACTGACTCATGAGCTAGACCCAGGCACTCAGAGGCTCCTCACCTCCTCCCGTCCTTGGAAAGTAGGTTCTGTTTGCCTTTCCCACATCGGAAGGTGGGAGGGAAGGTGCGGGAAGATTTGGAGGGCAGGTACAGGAATTGGTTAGTCTTGCCACACCAGACAAGCCTCAACTGTAAGTTCCCTATTGTTAAAATTGCCATGACCAACCTGGAGTGGCCTGCCTCTTTCTTCCCTCTCCCCCTGACCCTTGCTTATGGGGGCTAGTCTCAGACTACACCTGGGCAGCTCCGGGGAGGTTGGTACACATGATTCACAGTAACACCATTAGCTCTCAGCTCACTCAGTTGTTTGCTGTGATATAATATTCTCTAGTCTAAACTACAGACTTTTGGGGAGCTTTCTAAAAATACTGCATCTGATAGTAAAACAACACACCTTCCTTTGGATTACTATTTCTATCTTTTTCATTATTGCATAGATCCCCTCAATCAGCACTGGCATTCTGGTCATGTAGCCCCTTGTGTCTCTATAATGCCAACTAATTTATAATTGTGTTCATGCATGAGAACCTCAAGCACATACTGCATATTTCCCATGCTTCCAGCACTACTGTAGAGACAGCTAAGTTTATTGGTTATGTTGCCCCAAAATGATTTTCTTTTTAAATGTAACCTATGTATGTTATATAAATTAAGTTCTTTAAGAACAAAGAAACTCGTGGTGAATTATATCCCACTGATTTTTATTCCTCATCCCTATATTTACAAATTCAGAACTCTCTGAATCAGTTTTATTACACTGTCATTCATTTAAAAAAACTCTTCAGATTACTTGAGCAGCAGTCATTTAATCTCTGTCCCTACTTTGCTATGCATTTTAAGTGACAGGGCTAGAATCATCCATATTTGCACACTAATGTGAACATAAAAGAGTTAAACCTCCCCAACTACCATCTCCTGCCAAAAGGAAAAAAAAAAAAGCTTTGTCAAAGTGTGCATATAAAATAATCTGCTTTTCTTTTCTATTATTTAAAAATAAAATTAGCCCATAAAGTTGCTCATCTTTCATGAGTCATCAGGGAAATGCAAATTTAAACTACAATACGATATCAGGTGCCAACATAATTTATCATAATGCCTCAAATTAAAAAGATCAAAAATGCCAAATGTGGGTAAGAGTGTGGAACAACTGGTACAACTGCTTTAGAAACAGTTTGGCAAAACTATTTTACGAAAGGTTAAAACAGTTTTGCCATTAAATAAAACAGTTTTAACCCCTGGACAAGCAATTCTACTCAGGTATATACATCAGGCAGGCAGAATACCAAAAAGCACGTAAAGAATGTTTACAGAAGAATCAATTATAAAGGCCAAAACCGACCAGCACCCCACTGCCCTTCATTCATAGACCGGACTCTGGTCCATTAACACAAATGGAATATATGTGGCAATAAGTATGAATAATTGACATCTACGTGCAAAAATATGGATGGATCTCACAAACAGGATTTTGAATGAAAGAAGTCAGACATAAAAGAATATATAAATCATGATAAATTAGTTTTTACTGTCAACCTTGGTCAAGACTTATCCAAAGTACTGAGGAAGAGAGCGACTTGAAGAGAGTAGTATAATATATCAAAACACAATTTGGAAAAAAAAAATTACCTTGCCTTACATACTAACTGTGTGATCGCAGAAAAGTCATCTGAGCTCCCTAGCCTCATTTTTCCTCTGTAAAACAGAGATAATAAAATCTTACTGCCCCCAAAGCAAATAACTGTTCTGAAGATCTCTAAGGTCCCGTGTAGCTTTATATCTATGACCCAATGAGATAGTTTCACTGCTCTCTACTGTCATGAATAAAAACACAAAGAGTTCTTTTAACAAAAACACTAATAATAGCTCATCTTCTTCCAAGCCACATGACATATATTTACTCATTCAGTCCTCACCCTAACCATATAAAATAGATATAACCATTGTAGAAAAGGAAACTGAGACTCTGAGAGTTTTCTTAACTTGACCAAAGTTGCACAGCTAATAAGTGGTAGAGTCAGAATACAAACCCAGAAAATCTAACTCTATTAACCACATACTTAACTACTCAATATGCAAAGACATTATAACAACTTCATTTTATCTAAGCTGACAGGACTTTTTAAATTAAGTTTAATACAATCCGT
Organism: Nasua narica; assembly: GCA_028533885.1. Lineage (NCBI taxonomy): Eukaryota > Metazoa > Chordata > Mammalia > Carnivora > Procyonidae > Nasua > Nasua narica. The sequence continues at coordinate 59,319,157 of CM052807.1, forward strand.
TGTCCAATCACCACAGAGCATATTAAAATGTAATCTATATTATATATTGAAACTCTGATCTTGTTCAATCAAAGGAATGATGATTTTAATTTATTCACATAAATCAAGGCTTTTTAAGGCAGTACTAATTAAAATAATTATTGGTACTAGACAAGCACAAACCAATTTTGGTGGTCACATTCACATTTCCTATATTTGATGCCTCTCCAGAAAAGAAGGGGAAATCTGCCTTCCTTGTTATTGTTGCTTTAAACCTAGCCTCTTCTGCAAAAAAAATTATAGTATTAGTTCAGATTTGCCTCAGATTCCCTATTTTCATGAATCACCTTTTCTGTGAAAAAGAGCTCTATGTTCAAAACTGAATCTTTAATTTTTTTTTTCAGTGACTTTCAGTAACTTTCTATTTGCTAGAACATTCAGCAATTATTTCCTGACAGTTCTTTTTGGTTTCTTAACCTGGACTGAGATTTTACATATTGTAATTGGTTGGACCTCATCCTATTTCAGAGTTAAAGTCACCCAAAATATTTAAACTTTACATTTTCTAGAGTTACCTTGAATTTGTGTCAGTCAATCTCTTTGTTGGCTAGTTGAGAGACTGTGACTAGGATATGGTGATGGTGGCTGAAAACGGAGAAGAAAGAGGGATGGAGGCAATGCCTGCTCACTTTGCAGCACAGCCTAGAGTTAGCCAGGACTCCCGATGGCTTTGCATGGAAAGCTTAGTTACCAGTGAATAAAAGTAGATCACTTAAATTAATTGTAGCAGATGGGTTGTTGGTTTTTTTAAAGATTTTATTTATTTTGTAGCAGATTTTTTTTTAAGATTTTATTTATTTACTTACTTATTTGAGCGACAAAGAAAGAGAGAGGAAGAGAAGGGAGGAGCAGAAGAAGAAAAAGCAGACTCTGTATTAAGCACAGAGCTGGAGGCAGGGCTCAACCTCAGAACCCTGAGATCATGACCTGAGCAGAAATCAAAAGTCAATGCTTGGGGTGCCTGGGTGGCTCAGTGGGTTAAAGCCTCTGACTTTGGCTCAGGTCATGATCTCAGGGTCCTGGGATTGAGCCCCGCATTGGGCTCTCTGCTCAGCTGGGAGCCTGCTTCCCCCTCTCTCTCTGCCTGCCTCTCTGCCTACTTGTGATCATTCTCTCTGTCAAATAAATAAATAAAATCATTAAAAAAAGAAAAAAAGCCGATGCTTAACTGACTGACACAGATGGTTTTAAAGAAGGAGGTAGGCTTGAAAAGCACAGCACTTCCAGCTGAAACAACTCTGAGACTTTCAGCTAATTGTGTGTTCTTGGACAAGTCATGCACTTGCTCTAACTCGGAAGATGGAAGCAATGCCTGCTTTAAAAAAAATCATTGTGAAGTTCACATGAAGAGCAGAGTTCTGTGCCTTCTAACCGATGGAAGTGATATGACTTCATTATAGTTGGATTATCATAACCTTAATTATTTGGTGTTGGCATTCCTGCCTTTGGATCTTCTGTCTCTGTTTAACTTCACCACAATAGCTCAGGGCTAGGAGCAGGAAGAGGCTTAGCCCCTCCTTCCAACACTTTGCTTATGTAGACTCAAATAAAAAAAAAAGCGACAGGCTTGGTTCTCTTTTACTTCTTTCCCAGAACAACAACCTTCCTACTATTCACCAGTACTTATATTTGGATAAAGAGCTGGAACTGAAGTTACAGAGGGAAAATATACAGCAGGCTGCAAAATAAGGCTACTTGGGGTTGCACAAACAACTCTGTTAAAGCCAGCCAGAAAGCATTCAATAAAGAATACCAAAAGACCGCTGGCCACTCGCAATTCTTTTGTTCATTTCAATCTTGGCAGTCAAATTCAGCAGTTACGTTATATGTTTTCCCTTCCAAGGACTTTAGAAACAAGTGATTAATCTCTTTAAAAGGGTCTCAGTAAAAAAATATATTTTGTTAATTTTATGTCGTTAAAAAGGCAACAGAGTTGCAAAGATAGGATGAGCTCAGGGTGTAAGAGGAAGGCTTATGGTTTTCTTTTAAGAAGTAAAAAACAAAGAGCTTAATTCATACCGAAATTAAGTTCTTGTAAAGTATAACAATGATAATAATGGGAACATTAACATAAGAAAATGAGACTGTCATATATAATAAAGACACACACACACACTCATTCTGATGTAACTATTTGCTTCTCTAACTCAGCATATATGAAAATTTGAATAATCTAAGCAAGTCAGTTAATGATTATTAAATTTAGTTTAAATGTTACCCTCTTTTATAAAGTAAGTTTTTGCAAACTTTTCAGAAGCACATTTCCTGAAATATTTTTACTGACTAGTTTTTAAATTGCGCATGTAGAGACACGTTCCCAAATAATCTTTAAGAATATTTACCGTATGAACCAAATGCTTAGTTCCCTTGGGAAAAAAAAATTCTGTGGGTGTTTACAGAAAATTTCTTGCTAGCTCCTGTAAAATGCTGAATTCATCAGAATTAAAAGTACTTCTAATACTCAAAATACAAACAAATATAAGCACAAATCCTTTATATTCCATGGCACTTGCTCGCTGACTAGAACCAGAAAGAAAGTCACTTTATCCTTAATACTTTTAACCATAGAATATGAAAGACTCAAATAAATTATTTTGGCATTTCTCCAGTGATGTCGTGGTCCCCTCACTGATTACTTACTTTCAGCTTTCTCTATGATATGAGACAAACACAGTCAATTTTCAATCATTAACACCAAAGTCTGCCAGAAGCACTTTGCATTAATAAATCTCAAAATATTTTACCATTTCATTAAGGCTAACTGCATGTTGTTGGGAAGATTTCAAGCATTGTCTGATTTAGTAGGCAGCTGACTGTTGGTAACAGAGACAAATGGTAAAATCAGAATTGAAATTCACTACTTCTGACTAATGCATCTATTATGATGGTCCATTATTTCAATCAGCCTGCCTCTAATAAAACTGACATCACTTAATGCAAATCTATTATATTCAGGGGTAACAGTGCAGAAGTATGTGTGCAAAGAAGAAAAAGAAGTTAAAGCAAAAAGTCTGATTCCTGCTATTGTTGTGTTATGAATACAAAGTCCTAGAAAGGGTCCTTCCTCCTACATCCGTCTATCTACACAGAAAACTGCAGAGCATCACCAAGCACTTTCAGATACTAAGACAAGTTCAAGGAAAAGCTCAGATGACTCCTCATTGAGGAAATTAGCTAGTGACACGTATAAGAAAAATTGCATTCAGTCGTTCCTGGTTCAGCCAAACCTATCCGACGAGGCTAACATACTTTGGTGAAATGGATTGGCTTCAATGTAAAGTCTAATAAAATTAAATATAAATGAGCTCCTGAGGGAGTTAAATCAATGGACTGCAAAAAGCGACTTCCTGATTTTTCCCGGAAAACTTGTCACCTTCACCAGCAAGGGCACACTGCGCACTGTGTAGGCAAAAGTCAGCATGGCAGTGGTAAATGGAACACAGTGAACAAAAGCCCCAGCAAAAGCAACCATTCATTCTTTCCCGCTCTTTCTCTCACCCTTTCCCTCTCCTCCCCCAGCTCTCTGTCTTTGCGCATGCTTGAATAATAATACGGCACTCACATAGCCCTACCTATTCAAACTTATTTATCACAACTCCGTTTACATAGGTTCCTATTCCTGTGGACAAAAATAGCTAAATTTTAAATGCTCCTTTTAACAAGAATTTAAGGACAGTCTTTTAAAGTGTAAGTGACATAAATGCAACGATTTGCTATTGAATGGATGATATAGAACCTACTTCGGGACAGCTACAAATTCAGAGAGCATATCCTGACATCAGAAGTGAACCCCACAGGCTACTAAGGTCAAACAGCTTCCTCACTCAGGATTATAAGTCCTTTTTTATGAATTGACACCACGGTCTGGTGTCAGGGGTTTAGATATGTCAATATCTAAATATTATTTAGATAATATTTTATTATCAAAGGATAATATGATGTGCTCTCAGAGCTCACTTGCATGGTGGATGTCGTTGGTCCCCATGGCTAAGTGTGGACCATTCTTAACCTATTTTGGAGGTATGTGCATCAAGTAATGGAATGAGAGAAATGCCTATCGCTAAGATTCTTTTTGTTTTTTTTTTTTTTAAGATTTTATTTGTCAGAGAGAGAGAGAGAGAGAGCACACAGAAGATGGAGCAGCAGGTAGAGGGAGAAGCAGGCTCCTCAATAAGCAGGGAGCCCGATGTGGGACTCGATCCCAGGACCCTGGGATCATGACCTGAGTTGAAAGCAGCTGCTTAATCAACTGAGCCACCCAGGCGTCCCCTACTGCTAAGATTCTTACAGATCTTTCCTACTACAGTCACTATACAGAACAGATTCCTCTAAGAAAAAATTTCCCTGTTAAATACTAGCATAGCATTTATAAATGGAAAAGAACTGATCAACCAAAGCAGAGAAGGTATTTCTTCCTATTTGCATCATTTCTAAAAGCTTTTTAGTGTGCCCAGATCAATAATGGGTGAATATTTATTAATACCAAAGATTTGTTTTTACCAAAACAAAGTATTCAACATAAAAGTTATGCTCACATTTGCATTCCTTACAACACTTGCCATCCACGTATGCAAGAGCCGACTTAAGAGGGCAGTCAGGAACCGGGCAGATCAGAGTTTCACACTGGATGGTTCCATTCTGAGAAGAAAGCAATAGTAAAAGAATTTCCAAGTTGCAGTGTGATAGCCTAAAAATATTAATCTAATATTCTAATCTTTATTAATATTTTGATTATCACTATTAATATTTATTAATATTAATAAGTAAATATAGTAATGATTTGTTTAAATAATTAGTCATTTAAATTAGATAGATTTAATTATAATGAAATAATTAAAATAATTAATTAAAATACATTAATATTTCTAATATTTTAATTATTATTAATATTAATCTAATATTTTAATCTTAAGTTTCAAACTCTTCACATAAAATGCCATAAATACCACTATCCTTTGTGTTTATTATATAGTAAAACCCATGCTATGGAGACCTGCATTAATATGAATTGGGTCCTAACACAGTTGGTGATTGGCTCCTATCTTCTGTCCAATGACAATGACAATGTTACACACCCTAGAATTCTCCCCCCTTCTGTAGTGAGGTGGATGAGAACATGGGTGGAGGGAGGAGCACACAATGACAGCGAAACAGCAGGCTAGGGGTAAGCCTCATGTCTGCCCATATTATGTACAAAATGAGCCCCCACAAGCCAGAGGATTTCTCAAATAGCTGCTGCCATCCTGCGTACCCAGTCTCAGGACCCAGAATCTTCCCACAGGTATTTAAGCACCAGCACGAGGCACTGCTAACAATTATCACAAGAAGCACCAAACTCCAAACAGGATGGCAAGGAATTTATTTCCTGAAGGTCAACCAGAACTCCCAGGCAGCTAACTACTTCTCTAGTCACCTTATTGACCTCTATATACACATCTTGCATTTTACTCAATTTGATTTTTGTCCCCATTTAACAAGTTGGGAAGGCTTTACTATATTGGTAAGGTGTTATAATTTTGGTGGGAACATTATATTTTCCCAAACAGAAATCATATGATGCATGCACACACATGCACACACATATGACTATTTCAGAGTTATCTTTAACTTTTTTAATGCATTAATTTCTGTTTTTGAACAAACTTGATGAACTTGGAGAAATTTTTTTTAAAGGCTAATTGACAGAGACCTCTGGCCTCTTACAATAAATGACTTTTAACTGATGAATTCATGTGAAATTTAAAATTTAAAAACCAAACTAGTCTTGACCTTTTCTTGGAAAATGAACCTATTTTTGAAATAGTAATGTGCTGAATATTTCTACTTTATGAGGGTGCAATTAGAGAAATCATATTTATTTAAATTCTCTAATTCTTATTCCACCATATTAGCAAACTTTTAAAGATTGCTAAGTTAAACTCCATTATTTGTTTGTATGGCCCAATCTGGTGACAATATTTCATGCTGCATATAATTTAGTTTTATTAAAATGCATTAATAAATCCATGAGGGGAAAATCCCTTGAAATATTAAGGAAAACAGATAGAATCCTTTTGGAATCACCTTCACTAACCCAATTTAAATTGCTAACTTCATGTGTGCACCAATAAACTTAAGCTTTATAGCATTCCTAAACCATAATCATCTTTATAGGCTAGAAAGTATCTTTAATAATGCAACACGTAGTTTTTTAGATTTGACTGGGTTGGCTGGCACTTTAGTGCTGTGTCTTGAGGAAATGGGTCTTGAAATTTTCATGATTACATTGCTTTAATAAATTTTTAAATAGTGGGGGTATCTGAGTTCCCTTCGTCTGGACTCTGAGCAGAAGCCATACCAGGCACGTGCAGTTCTTACAGCCGTCTGTCCAGGACTCAAATTCTCGGTAGGTGGTTCCCTTCATGGTGCAGGTCCTCTCACAATAGCACTGATCCAACCTATTCATTCGCTGCTCAGCTCGAGACAGCTGTGGCACAAAGGAAGGAGTTCACAGTGTTCACCATTCCAGCAATACAGAAAGGCAAAATACTTCAGTAGGCAACGGATTTTTTTCCGCATATAGCAATAACGATAGCTGGGCCCATCTATTATTGTCATCAATATATTTAAGCCTATACTTTAAAAGAAAAGTTTTTCCCCCTCTTCTTTTTGAGGTAAATTTGGTCCCTGCCTTTGAAAAAGAAAAAAAAGCATGAAATGGGGGCTAGGTAAAAATGGCATCACTCACACTGCAGAAAAGCATTTTCCATTTTTAAAAATGTCTAATTTCATGAACGTGTTTACTCAAGTGAAGGAACAAATTCCAGAATTTAAGTTGCGTCAGAAACAAATCATAGATATACGAGATAACTTGCAAGTTCTCAATAACTACTATGCAAGGTGACAACAGTCTGGTGAAATTGCACAGAAACTTGATACATGCTTAGGACAGTGAATAATCCTACAACAGCAACACAGTGGTAGATAGCATCCATGGGACCATTCCCTTGACATAATTCTAGAGTCCGTATTCTTCACAATGCCCCCTCACCTCCATCCTTACAAAGAAAAACCAAGTAAAAATAAATAATAATAAAAACTAAAATAAACAATAAATCCTACTGTAATAAACAGTGTGAAAATCAGGTAATCTGCCTCATTTCTGATTTACCGAATCATTTGTTACAAGGATGGCTAGGGTTTGAATATTTATAAGCCCTCTCCTTGAGCAGAGATTTAGATTCAATCCCAGCAAACAGTATAGAATAAGAAAAGTCTCAAAGGTGAACATTTGTGGCTATATATATATATATATATATATAAACAAACTAAAGAACCTCAAGGATTTTTGAGCTCTCCACCCTACATTTCTAAATAGCTTTTACCTTGGCTGATGTTTTGGCCAAAATGTCCTGCAGCTCCATGATTTTCTGCACGAGTCCATGGAAGTCATTGCAAGTGGGACAGGCTGGAATTACAAACACTACATTGGTCAAGCTGTGTTTATAAGGAGGTCAATCTAGTTAAGTCCAGGCTGACAACTAATATATGGGACCTCCGATTTCAAACTGACATTCTGGACAAAATTAAGAAAGAAGCACACTTTTCATCACACAGCACAAGAACTAATGGACTTACTGCGATTAAGATCTGGGCACTGTGCAATAAATCCTTGGGGCATGACAAGTAATTGCACATCTTGCATTATACCCTGTGTGTGAAAAATTTTTAAAAAGACGTATTACTTTCATCTACACAAATTATGTTCAACAGTCAAGTTCATGAAGGAAAACATTACAAGACAGACTCACCAAGATCCCCGAACAACATCTTTTTGAATACATTACTTCTACATCAACCCAAAGGGAAAGAAATACATCAGGCAAAATAGATGATTACCCATGTACTCTCCTATTGATAATATTTTTAAAGCCTTAAGATTAAATGTCAAGATATAATTAAGAGGGAATAGTCATGTTGTTTTGAGAAGTTATTTTTACTTAGCCACTGGAGAAAGGCTTGAAAATGACCTTTAAATATCAACCCGAAAATCACTTCTGGTTTCAGCAACAGTGAAACTGATACCAATTTTAAATTAACTGCAGCCGTCAAAAAGAAAGAGATAGAACAACTGAGTCATAAATGCAATACTCATCTGAGCATTTCTCATTTTTCCATCAGATCTTTTAGAACTAATTTCTCAATTTATAAAGGACAACAGATTCATTAAACAGCTGCCACAAGACTTAGTGACAAGTGCTTAGGAGTACAGAAAGTTTAGCCTGAAATTTTTAAACATTCCAGCTACAAATGACCCATTTTACACAGAAAGCCACATCACATGTCTATAGGTAAAATTTACATGTATCCTGAAATACGAAGGCTAATTAGCTTCCACCTTCCTAAGCTTTTAAAACAAAGGCCAATGGTAGCTCAGAAATGACCTCATCAGACACACTCCAGCTGCCCCTTTCATCTACTATCCCTCTCTTCCTTCCTCAACTTTATATACATTTTTAATTAATATTTCACATTATTCCTCTGAAAAAGGCAAATAGAATATCTAATAACAGGGTGAGAGTACCAGCATATTATCAAGACAATTTTGAATGTACCTACAAAAAATACCAGTCAAATATTGGCCTCTATTTCCTATGTGTTTAATCTAATTAATGGCATAGTATAAGAAGAACGTCAATATGAATAATAAATATTTTAGTATACTGTGTGGAATTGCTGGATCTGTTGTTTGCTTGGGGTTTGGATTAAAAAGGCAACTTCTATACAAACTCCTATCACTTGGAAGCAGCAACATGAAAACAAGACCACCATGTACAGTCAAACAGTGTGTGCACTGTACAACTCCACTGGATACCACTCACAGTCTACAGTAAAAATTATGACCCCTAGAGAAGTACTGGGGATAACTGATGTGTGAGAAGCATTCTAAGGCCACTTTTGGGTTCCATGGGAAAGACTGCCATGGTTAAATAGAAGAAAGACTTGACATCTACAAATTTGCCATCCCTTATGTGGCAAAAAAAAGCACTAATTGTTTAGGATCTGGGAGCATGGAATCAATTCCTCATGACCGGCTTTGGGCAAGTCACTTAACCCCTCTGAGTAGGTTTATGCACAGGTAAAATGGGAAAAAAAAAAAGAGCCTTCATCAAGGCCAGTAAGACTAAGATTCAGGAATAACACATAGAAATCATCTGGTTTCCAGGTAACAAACAGTTTAAATAAGTTTGAAAAACACCTTCCCAGGATTACAGAGCTTACTTAGAACACAACCTCAAAATTACTGGTACCTACTCTACCCAGAAACCCATGAGTTGGACACAGCACCTATTATTCTTCAGATAACAACCATTCGCTGAGCCACTTCGGTATTATAGGCACTTTCTTAGTCCCTAGGGGAAAATGATTACACTACGGTCTTGTAGTCAAGCAATTTTCTGGACTTTATTTCTTCATCCTTAAGATACAGAAATTCAAATGAGATGTCTTTTAGATCATCTACAAGGATGAAATTCTATGGAGTGTGTCTCTAAGTAGGCACTAAAAAAAAAAAAAGATACAAAGTATGACTGTTTCCCAGTTTTGACAGATTTGTGCATATATATGTATTCTCTTTTCACTTTCTGGAGTACAAATAGACCATGAATAGTGAATATTGAAAAGTTTTCAATCCTCTATTATTAACAACCCTGTAAAAGTACCCTCAAAGGTGATGTTTCAGTGGCAGATAGTTTGTTTGTATATTAACATCTTAGGTATTTATTACTTTGAACGCCTAATCTCAACAATGATATGTTAGTTTTGTGACTACCACTTTATGAACATCTTTGTAATGTCAAAGATCAAATTTATTCAGGAAAAAAGAGAAAACACTGGAGGTGAGCTAAATAAAACACCCATGTAAAAAAAATAGACAAAATAGAAAAAAAATATATAAATCAAATATTATCTTCACACCACAAAAAGCAAAACATAATATCCAAACTCATGAGAAAGCATTTATATTTCTATGCTATCATCAGTCCCTAGTCAAAAAATACCTTAAAATATCCATGTGCATTATTTCTCTGTCCCAGCCAAAATGTTGTGCCCAGAGGCAAGTCTGTGGAGGGCTTTTCCACCACTCTCTCATATATTCTGCGAAAATGAAGTATCAGATAAGCAGTGTGAGTTAACAGTCATTTCTTAGAATCTTCCACTTCATAAACTGAGAACATTTCACTTACTTATTGCAGTCAACGTGTAAAATCAAATGGGAGGCACTGATGGCTAAGGAGAGCTTGTGCCACTTGTCATCAGCCAAAATGTATGGAAAAACTTCCGTGTGCGGGTGGTGACTGCCTGAGCGGTAATGCAGTCTGACTTCATTCCGATGGCCACTGCTCTCCAGTTCCAGGTACCTGCACAGAAGAGCCACAGAGGGCCCAGTGAAAATAAAATTCCCCAATTACAGACATGACCTCCAGCCCCAAAAAGATGGAGCCTCATGCTTTTCTTACTCCTCCCACTGAGGGACACTAAACATTATATTGTAAAGCAGACACAGAAAGGGTCTAAAAGATAAAGTAGAGAAAGAAAACCAGTAGGGACCTTATGACCCAAGGTGCTGGTTTCCTAGGTTTTCTTTTGGCCTCATATATCCCAGACTTGGCTGAAGAAGCCAGCAACCTGCCTGGAGTACTACTGAGTGCAGACCAATCAATTATATATATATATATATATATATATATATATATATATATATAAAGAGAGAGAGAGAACGAGAGAGAGATAAAAGATATAGATATCTTCTTAGAAAAGCTTGCTCCCTCTAGCCAAGGGCCAGGAAAGTGGACGCTTCATAAAAGAAAAACTTTTAGAGAATAACCACTCTATTCCAGACAAACATCACAGGAAAAAACAAAAACAAAAACCAAAACTGGCTCCATCCCCAAAAAGACAATAAAGCTTGTGGAAAGCCTAGATTTCTACCTTCTTAAGGCACCCAAAACCTCCACGAGGGTGGTGACAGAAAAGGCCAAGTAGAGAACCAAGACTTTAAAGTAACAAGTCTTTAGTAAGACTAGTTACAAGCTAGTAACAAGGCCCCTGATGGTATCAGTGGAGAACATACTGGGGCAGAGCCTAGAGTTTCACCCGAATCCAGCAGTTACAAAGTGTACTGCCCCTTCTCCACTGGGATGGTGTCAGAGAAGGTGCAGTGGAGAGTTAGGACTTTCACCATCACCCAGCAGTAATGAGACCACCCCAACTGCAGTGTCAGTAGAGACCATGTGGGGAGTTGGAACTTCTACCCCCATCCAGAAATAATACAAGCTCCCCAGTTCTCATTAGAAGGCCAAATGGTGAACCTTCTCCACCTGAAAGTAACAAGATGATACCTTCACATCTCTTACCAGATCAAAGTCACAGAAAATAGCTAAAACCAGGAATTTAAGTTAGACACAAGTCTCAGAACATTATAGAAAAAATGAAATGAAATGGTTCATTTCAAAAATGGAAAAAAAAGGTTTCGATTGAAAATCATATGCCATATCAGAACCAAGAGCTCAAATTTAATGAAAAGACAATCAAAAGATATCAACACCATAATGATAGCTGTTAGAATTACCTGCCAAAGATTTTGAAGACACACTGACAAAAATAAGCGATTACAAACATACTTGAACACACTTGAAGCAAATGAAAAAATAGATTCAGCAAACAGAAGAACAAAATAAATATATAAATAAGAACAAAATGGAAGTTTTAGAATTGAAAAATACAATAACTGGAATAAAAGGCCCAAAGGATGGGCTAACCAATGGAAGGGAGGGGATCAAGAAAAGAATCAGTTAACTGAAGATAGAACAAAAATAATCCAATCTGAGTAGAGAGAAAATAGACTGAAAAAAAAAAAAAGAACGGTCTCCAAGACCTGAATGATTATAACAAAAGATCTAACATTCATATAAGCAGAGTCCATAAAAGATGAAAAAGAGGGTGACCTGAAAAAGTACTTAAGAAAATAATGGCTGAAAACTTCCCAAACTTGGGAAGAGACATAAGCTCACAGATTCAAGAATCTAAGCAAACCTCAAACAAGATAAACTAAAATAAATATTCATCATAATTAAGCTTCTGAAAACTAAAAACAAAAAACTATTGAAAGCAGAAAGAAAAAAATGATACATTATGAATATGGAAAAACAATTAAAGTGGTAGTGGATTCCTCAACAGAAACAAAGGAAGCCAGAAGGAAGTGTAGCACAGTATTTTTCACGTGATAAAAGAAAAAGCTGTGAGCCTAGAATCTTATACCCACCACAAATATCCTACGGTAATGAAGAAGAAATCAAGACATTCTCAAATGAAGGAAAACTATGATAATTTGAATCAAATTTTAAATTTAGATATGTTATGTGTAAAGTACCTAGTGAATACTGCAGAGGACATGTAGAACACCTAGATCTACAGTGTCTGAGGTGGAGGGAAGAATTTGGAAATCATAGGCATATAGATTGCATTGAAAGCTATGGAGGCAGAGCCATAAAGAAAGCTTGAACATTTTGAAGAGGAACCAGCAAAGCAAACCAATACGTGTGGCTAGTGAAATTAGAGGAGATAAACATGAGAGTGGTGTCTGAAAGGCCTAGTGATGAAGAAGCCACCTCAAGAAAGAGGAAGCAACCAACTGTATCAACTCCTGCTGACAGGTCAAGTAAGATGAGGACCTGACCACTGGATTTAGCAAAACAGAGGTGTGTGGTAACCCTAAAACTATTTCAGCAAACTGCAGAGGGAAGAAAGTCTGCTTAGAGTAGACTCAAGAGAGAATGGGCAAGAGAAATGAGGAAAATATAGACAGTTTGAAGAGATGGGAAGATAGCCATGGAAAACAAGTAGCCAAAGGAGATCTGTCTTTAATTGGTAAGCAATACTACAAATGTTTGTAGGCTGCTGAGAATAATCTTATAGAAGAACAAAATTAGCTATAATTGAAAGACAAAATAAAGAGAATAAAACAGAAACTAAAAACATAGATTAACTATATTTTCACTACATAAAAATCAAAATTTCCTCAACAGAAAAGATACCATAAATAAAATTGGATAACAAATGACATTCTATAAGACAAGGGGTTAATGTCTACAATACATGAAAAACACCTACAAATCAATAAGAAAAAGCAACTCAGTGATTCACCAATAAGAGTGGCAGTAATCAAAATCTTTACTAATATCCGGGGCGCCTGGGTGGCTCAGTTGGTTGAGCGACTGCCTTCGGCTCAGGTCATGGTCCCGGAGTCCCGGGATCAAGTCCCATATCGGACTCCCGGCTCTGCGGGAGGTCTGCTTCTCCCTCTGACCTTCTCTCCTCTCATTCTCAGTCTCTCTCTCTAATAAATAAATAAAATTAAAAAAAAAAATCTTTAAAAAAAAAAATCTTTACTAATATCCTATGTCTATAAGAATATGGAGAAATAAGAATTTTGATACACTATTTATGTCAAAATAAATTGACACAGACTTCTTAAAAGGCAGATTGGTAAAACTATTAACACATTAAATGTGCATACTCTTTAAATCAGTAATTCCAAGTCTAAAAATTGATCCTGCAAATAACAACACAAATTGGCAGCTCACTGCAAATTTATTTAAAATAGTAAAAATTTGATAAAATGCCAACTATCCACTTATAAAGGAGTTATGACTCATCCACATCCTGGAACATTCTATGAAAGAATGAAGTTCAAACATGAAACAATGTATAGTTTCCTATTAACAAACAAAAAACTATAGAAACTATTGAGATTTGATAAAATTGTGTGTGTGTGTGTGTGTGTGTGTGTGTGTGCGCTCGCGTGTTTAGAGGAAAAACACAGATCAAGAAGGATACATACCAAAATGTTAACAGTACTTGCCATAATATAATTAATTAGGAGGAGACAATGTGAAGAACCATCTCAGCTATTTTTTTAAAACATTTTATTTATTTATTTGACAGACAGAGAGAGAGATCACAAGTAGGCAGAGAGGCAGATAGAGAGAGTAGTGGGAGCAGGCTCCCTGCTGAGCAGAGAGCCCGATGCAGGCTAGATCTCAGGACCCTGAGATCATGACCTGAGCTGAAGGCAGAGGCTTTAACCCACTGAGCCACCCAGGCGCCCCCCATCTCAGATATTTTATACCTCTGAATTGCCTTCACTAACTATGTATCACTCTTTAACACTTATATATATAATAACTATATATAGTTAAGATATAAAATAAACTAAGTGGTCAAGAATATAAACCATGTTTAGAACTTATCAAGAATAAATAAGACTCGGGGCGCCTGGGTGGCTCAGTTGGTTGGGCGGCTGCCTTCAGCTCAGGTCATGATCCTTGAGTTCCGGGATCGAGTCCCACACTGGGCTCCTGGCTCCATGGGGAGTCTGCCCTTCTCTCCTCTCATGCTCTCTCTCACTTTCTCTGTCTCTCAGATAAATAAATGAAATCTTTGAGAAAAAAAAAAAAGAATAAATAAGACTCCAACCTGTATGTTTTTTTTTTATCCAAATGACACTAACCAGAGAATCCTTTCTATATTATTTGATAACAAGTATTCATTATTTAATCAATTCAACGAGTAAATTCTACAATAATAGAGAGGCGTTTGCATTTTTTAATAAAAGTAACACCAGCAAAACACTACCTTGCTGCTATAAACCTGTCGGTTCTTAACACACCGAGGCAAGAACCCTATGTTGCTGTCAGGTAGCATTCTCTAGGTACTATTAGAAATGTCACCTGCACTGGATTCCTAAACTTGAGGCACTAGAAGTAACCTGAATAATAGCAGGGCTGACACTATGCTCTGCAAACAAGAACCCTTCAGAAGTTAAATATTTTACCAAAAGCTACATTTTCATTAGCATCATCTGCTCAATTAAAAAAAAAAAAACTGAAATAGATTCACAAGACACACACACAAAAAAACAGGTAGTGAAGAGAAAGATAAATAATGACGCAAAACATATGTGCCTAGCACATGGATGGGATTCAATAAATATTCGCTCTCATTAAGGGAAGGGGAAACAGGTTGAAAGAAGTTAATCCAAATTCTCACAATCAGTAACTATTAAGATATATAAAAGTGTGGGAAGATGCAAAGTTGTAAGAACATATATGATTACTGCATAATTATAAGTTACAAAGTAATGAACACAGGGTCTATTTTAATGAATCATTTTTCTAATAACAGCCATCTTCATTTCTAAAAGTCCACTGTTCCCCTACTGGGTGGTGTCTCAGTGGGAGGCAGGACTGGCTCACCTCCTCCCCTCTCTGCCTCGCCAAGGCTCAGCAGAACAGAGTGGTTAAATACCCCAGCCGTAAAGCCTGAGGACTCACATCCCAGTACCCACCCCTGCAAGAGTGGCCAGCTGCTTCACCTCTCTGCACCTCATCTGGTCACTCAACTATAAAACAGGGATATGAACTGTACTTGCTTCAGTGGACACCTGGAAGGATTTGAATGAGTTAATTTAAGAAAGCACTCAGAATATTATTCAGTACACACAAAATACTCAATGAAGACAGTATATGTTATCTTTTTCAATTCAAAAAGCAAAGGTGTCAAATCCTCCCTCTTCTTTTCCATGATACAGTCAGGGATGCGCTGACAACACACTCCATCAATCCAACACCCTTTCCTGAGATTCTTGATGGAGCACAGCCAAGGAGGGGAGCAAGGGGGCACCCACATTGTGCTAGGGCAGCAGCATCCTGGTTGGCTCTGTTGAGGTCACTCTGCATCTTGCTTCCTGTTTGCTGACCCACCAGGGTGCCTTGGGTTATTACCTGTTCCAAATTTCGATGCCCGAGGCTCCCATCGGTTCTATAAGCTGCCCTCCCACCCACCGCCTCCAAGGTCACCTTACAGCTAAGAACCTTAATATTACAATCATGATATTACAATCATGACCATGATATTACAATCATGACCATGATCATGATATCATGAACATGATATTACAATCATGACCATGGAAAAAACACAGAATAAAACATATCAACATTTTCAAGGCTATTATTGAGTGATAGAACTATGAGTGATTTTTAACTTTTTCATTGTTCTTTATTTTCCCTTTTATCCTCAATGAGCATTTGTTACCTTAAATTAAAAACCACTTTTTAAATCCCAAGAAGGTAATTTGTCAACCTGAACATATCATGTCTCCCTGATTTGTTATTCATAATTGTGAGAAGTAACTAAAATCAGAAATAAAGTTCACCCTTTATAATAATTTATGCCTTCGTTATTCAAATATCTTTTGCCTTGGCAGAAATTTAAACTAATTTAAGATTAGGCTTCAGAGCAATAGGCGACAGTGGCAGGACATCGTTCATTTTAACAACCTCCTTCATAACTCAAGATCAAAGGATGAAAATAAGGTCACGTCTCATCTGACAAAAAAGGTTGCACACGACATGGAATGAGACATTTTCTGCTGCCTTAGATTAAACCTAAATAGAAGTACGATTAGATCACCTCAGTCCAGTTCTTCCTCAGCTTGCAATGGGGCTATGTCCTGATAAACCCATCACTAGTTGAAAATCCATTTACTACACCTAACCTCCGAGCTTCACAGCTTAGTCTAGCTTCCCTGAAACACGCTCAGAGCACTTCTATCAGCCTATAGTTGGGCAAAATCATCGAACGCAAAGCCCATTTTGTAATGAAGTGTTGAATATCTCACGTGATTTATTGAATACTGTACTGAAAGTAAAAATCAGAATGGTTGTACGGGTACAGACTGACTGTGTCAGTTGTTTACCCTTGTGACTGCATGAAGGGCTGGGAGCTGTGGCTCTCGGCCGCTTCCCAGCAGCATGAGAGCATCACACCACATATCACTAGCCCGAGAAAGACCAAACTTAGAAATTGACAGTACAGTTTCCACTGAATGCATATCACTTTCTCACCACTGTAAAATCAGAAAACTGTAAGGTGAACTATCCTAAGTATAGGATCGTCTGTATGTTAAGCTAGAAGCCAGTTAGTCACCTGAAGAAAAAGCTCCATGCATTTCTAGTGCCAAATATATCATCAGAACAGTTTGTGGAAGGCACACAATTGCACAGGAGTTACATGCACAGGCTCTGGAACTGAAAGCCTAGCTCAGCTTCTCACTACTACCTATGACCCCACTTCCCGCTGCCTCAGTGTCCTCGCCTGTAAAACGAGGAGTTGGTGTGATAATCACATAAAGCAGGGCATCTGAAACACAGTGATCACCCAATAAATCGTAACTATTTTATCATCTGTCAGTACATAATCCCAATTATAAAGCCCAGCTTCTTAAAAAGCCAATTCTGTGAATAACAGGCAATTTGAACACATTTTGTTTAAGTGAAAGAATGCAAAAACGGGAGACAGAAGCTTCAGGCAAAAAACAGCAGATTAACCAACTCATAGAAGCTAGTGGTCAGACCTGTTATTATACGGGCTCTAGCATAACCAACAAAATATAAGAAGGGGAGTCCGGTGGTAGGGCCAGTAATATTGAGAGTTCAGCGGCTTGCCCATTTGTTATACAAAATTGACTGTTTCACTTTGTCACTTCCAGTGATTCGCTCAGGTATTAAGGGAGATGGGAGAATGGGGGAAAAGTGTATTTTTTGGCATCCTTCATTAGAACCATATTGATTCTATTTTTGTTACTTTGCTTCTTTTTCATGGTATTTGGTCATCAAGCCAGGTGGTATAATGTGGTAATTTAAGAGGCCTCTGAGACTTACTCCTGTCTCTATTCCTTCCTAACTGTAATAATGGGCAAGTGAAAAATCTCTAACCCTCAGTTTCCTCTCCTGTCAAATAGAATAAAAATTGTAACCTTATATGGTCATTGTCAGAAATTAACAAAATAAGGGATATAAGTGCTTAGTCTACACAGTGCTTTGTCTCTTGACAAAGAGTACGCCCTCCATACATGTCATGATTATGATTTAGATTTCCTATGACAAACTATTTAAACATCATTAAATTTTCAGGGTGCATTTGAACTTAAACAAGCATGAATCTCAAACAGAAAGCATTTTAATGATAATTCATGCTTTAAATGCTCATCTATGATACTCCCATTAAATGGTCACCCAGTCTGTCTGACTATACCCAATGACCAAGAATTCATGATTTACTGAGGCCGATCATTTCATTTTTATAAGACAAACACCTTCCTTATAGGAAAACATAAAGGCAAGAGGTTTTTCTAAACTATAATTTATTAGTGCATTTATTTCAACAAATACTTACTATGGGCACAAAGAATATGGTAGTGACCAAGGCCAAGTACATTGAAGCTTAGAGATCCTTAATAACAAACACATTATTAGGTGAAAATTATGCTTAGCCACTGCAACACTAATAACAATATTACTCTAAAACTCTTGCTGTAGGAAGAAGAATATGGCAATACCAGTGAAGAAAAAAAAGCTTTTTCATGAATAATGTAGCCAGAAGCCAAAATTATATCACTGAGGGGAAAGATCAGTAGAAATTGGAATTAATTCATGACTGAAGCCCTGGCATCCAACATGATGGCTTGAATAAAAACCTCTCCCTCTTACTACTCTATATAACTGAGTTTATAGTAAAATGAAAGGAAAAAATAGTTATTTAAGAAATTGAGATAACTTATTACTACTGATGATGAGGCCAGTACATCACACATCACACAAAAAAGGAGTGCACAGTGGTTCAGTTGGTTAAAACATCTGCCTTCAGACCAGGTCATACCACGGTCCTGAGATCCAGCCCCACATTGGGCACCCTGCTAAGCAAGGAGTCTGCTTGTCCCTCTCTCACTGCCCCCCTCCCCTTCTCATGTGTGCTCTCTCTCTGCTCTCAAATAAATAAAAAAAATACTTTTAAAAAAAGACACAAAATTTGAGAAACAACACTGAGCTATGATCCTGGGAGAGAGGATTTAGTGGCATCGGGTGCATTTTTAAAGTATCAGTTGGAGGAAGGACTTATACAAGGCTGGCGAAAGAAAAGATAAAATAAAGCATGAATAAGTTTGTATTCCACAGTACAAGAGCATCCACAAGAGTCACGGAGTTTGAAAGAAACCATTGGATAAAAGGCGGTACCTTCTTAATGCTAGGCTCTCATTATCTCAACTGTCTTAATTGTGACAGAGGCCACACAGGCAGAAATTAGACAAAAACTGGAAAGAAAGGATTCAAGGAAGTAGAAGACTCAAAGGAATTGAGCCGTCCCTATTTTATCAAGAATGAACACAAGAGCATATGGTCCTGAGGTTGAGGAAGACCCCCTGGGGAATATGGACTTCTCTGAAGACTGAAAATGCATGCATGCAAATGTGTACAAAACTTGGCTTGCAAATTCTGCAAGGGATTCACTGATCCCAAGAAGTCCATTCAGGGATTCTAAGCTAAGTATTCCTCCATTTTAGGAAGACCAAGCAGAATATGGCCACTTGAAAAAGTTTGATGATGTGGTTATATATTTGTGATATATATATGTGGTGATATATATTTTTTCTGATATAAAATAATTAGATAAAAATTCAGAAAATACACAAAAGCATGAAGAAGAAAATTTTGATCACTAATGGTCTTGCTGGAAAGAGATGATTAATATTAACAGTTTTGCATATATCATTTGCAGTCTTTTTCATTTAACCATACACTCAGAATTTCTTTCTATGTCAATAAAGTAAAGCTATATCTTTTTTTATTGGAAGGATGGTATTTCATAGTGTAACCATGCCATAATTTATTTAACGTCCAATTTTCTATTACTATTTCCAATTTTTCCTTCTTAATAAAAATGTTTCAATACATGTCAACTAAACTTCAAAAAAATATTTCCATACATATTTCTTTGTGCATCTAAACAATTAACTCCTTAGAATAAATAACTACACATTAAATTGCTGGTTCAAATGTTATATATATTTCAAAGAGATTTGTTATACTCATGCATTCACTCACTCATTTATTCATTCAATAAATATTTTTTGAACAGCAAACTAAACCTAAAACTAGCAAAAGGAAGGAAATAGTAAAGATTAGAGCAGAAATAAATGATATGGAAACTCAAGAAAGAATAGAACCAATCAATGAAACTGGAGCTGGTTCTTTGATAAATTAATAAAATTGATAAACCTCTAGCCAGACTTATCAAAAAGAAAGGAGAATGGACCCAAATAAATAAAAAACTAGGAAGGAGAAATAACAACTAACACCACAGAAATACAAACAATTATAAGGAAAAACTATGAATAACTATATGCCAACAAGTTGGACAACCTAGAAGAAATGGATGAATTCCTAGAAACATATGAATTACCTTAGGAACATATAAATTACCAAAACTGAAGCAGGAAGAAACAGAAAACCTGAACAGACTGATAACCAACAAAGAAATTGAAACAGTTACCAAAAACTCCCAATAAACAAAAGTCCAGGGCCAGAGGGCTTAGCAGGTAAATTCTACCAAACACTTAAGGAAGAGTTAATACCTATTCTTCTCAAACTATTTCAAAAAATAGAAAAGGAAGGAAAACTTCTAAGTTCATTCTCTGAGGACAGCATTACCCTGATACCAAAACCAGATAAAGACACCACACTTAAAAAAAAAAAAAAAAAAAAAGAAAAGAAAAAAGAAAAAGAACTAAGACCAATATCCCAAATGAACATAGATGTAAAAATTCTCAATAAAATACTAGCAAAATGAATCTAACAATACATTAAAAAAATCATTCACCACGATTAAGTGGGATTTATTCCTGAGATGCAAGGGTGGTTCAATATTTGCAAATCAATCAATGTGATACACTACATTAATAAAAGAAAGGATAAGAACCAGATGATCATTTCAATAGATGCAAAAAAGCATTTGACAAAGTACAACATTCATTCAAGATGAATGTTGAATGAATCAAGAAACCAACAAAGTAGGTTTAGAGAGAACACACTTCAACAAAATAAAGGCCATATCTGAAAAACCCACAGCTAATATCACCCTAATTGGGGAAAAATTGAAAGCTTTTCCTCCAAGAAACAATACAGGGATGTCCACTCTCACCACTTTTATTCAACATAGTACAAGAAGTCCTAGCTACAGCAATCAGAAATCAAAAAAGAAATAAGGCATTCAAATTGGCAAGAAGAAGTAAAAGTTTCACTATATGCAGATGATATAATACTCTACGTAGAAAACTTGAAAGACTCCACCAAAAAAGCTGCTAGAACTGATCAACAAATTCAGTAAAGTCACAAGATATGAAGCCAAGATATAGAAATCTGTTGCGTATTTATACACCAATAATGAAGCAGAAGAAAAAGTAAGGACTCAATCCCATTTACAACTGTACCAAAAACAATAAGATACATAAGAATAAACTTAACCAAAGAGGTAAAAGGCCTATACTCCAGAAACTATGAAATACTGATGAAAGAAACTAAAGATGACACAAAGAAATGGAAAGACATTCCATACTCATGGACTGAAGAATAAATATTGTTAAAACATCTATACTACCTAACGCAATCTGCACATTTAATGCAATCCCTTTCAAAATACCAATGGCATTTTGCACACAGCTAGAACAATCTTAAAATTTGTATGGGACCACAAAAGACCCTGAATATCCAAAGCTATCTTAAAAAAGAAAAAAACAAAGCTAGAGGCATCACAATTCCAGACAAATTATGTTACAAAGCTCTAGTGATCAAAACAGCATAATACAAGAAAACAGACACATAGATCAATGGGAAAGAATAGAAAACCCAGAAATGAACCCACAATTATACGGTCAATTAGTCTTCAACAAGGCAGGAAAGAATATCCAAAGAGAAAATAAATATCTCTTCAACAAAGAGTGTTGGGAAAACTGAACAGCAACATGAAAAGAATGAAACTGGACCACTTACTTACACTATACACAAAAATAAATTCAAAATGGGCTAAAGACCTAAATATGATGCCTGAAACCATAAAAATCCTAGAAGAGAACACAGGCAGTAACTTCTTTCACACTGACTGTAGCATTTCTTTCTAGATATGTCTCCTGAGGCAAGGGAAGTAAAAGCAGAAATAAACTATCAGGACTACAACAAAATAAAAAGCTTCTACACAGCAAAGGAAACAATCAACAAAACTAAAAGGCAACCTACAAAATGGGAGAAGGTATTTGCAAATGACATATCTAATAAAGGGTTAGTATCCAAAATATATAAAGAACTTCTAAAACTCAATACCCAAAACCCAAATAATCCAATTAAAAAAATGGGTAGAAGATATGAATAGACATTTTTCCAAAGAAGACATACAAATGGCCAACAGACACATAAAAAGATGCTCATCATCACTTATCACCAGGGAAATGCAAATCAAAACCACAATGAGATACAACCTCAAACCTGTCAGAATGATTAAAACCAACAACACAGAAAGCACCAGATATTGGCAAGAATGTGGAGAAAGAGGAACCCTCTTGCACTGCTGCTGGGAATCCAAGCTGATGCAGCCACTCTGGAAAACAGTATGGAGGTTCCTCAAAAAGTTAAAAATAGAACTACCTTACAATCCAGCAATCGCACTACTAGGTATTTATCCAAAGAATACAAAAACACTAATTCAAAGGGATACATGCACCCCAGTGTTTCTTGCAGCACTATTTACGATAGCCAAATGATGGAAGCAGCCCAAGTGTCCATGGATAGATGAATGGATAAAGAAGAGGTGGTTTGTATACAATGGAATATTACATGGCCATAAAAAAAGAATGAGAGCTGGCCATTTAAGACAACATAGAGAGTATTATGCTAAGCAAAATAAATCAGACAAAAATAAAACCAGATTTCACTTATATATGAAGTTTAAAAAAATGAATAAACACACAAAAAACTGAAACAGACCCATAATTAGAACAAGCTGATGGCTGACAGAGGGAAAAGGGTAGGAGGATGGGCAAAATGGATGAAACGGTATGGAAGGTGCAGACTTGCAGTAAGAGAATGACTAAGACACAGGAATGAAAGACACAGCACAGGGAACATAGTCAGCAGTATTGTTAATAGCATTGTATGGTGCCAGATGGTAGCTACACTTGTGTTGAGCATAGATCTGTGGAATCACTATGCAGTACACCTCAAACTCCTGTAAACCGTGTGTCAACTATACCTCAATTTAAAAATAAAAGACATATAGGAATGCCTGGGTGGCTCAGTCGGTTGAACAACTGCCTTCAGATCAGGTCAGGATCCCAGAGTCCTGGGATCGAGTCCTGCATCGGGCTCCTTGCTTGGTGCAATGCTCCTGCTTCTCACCCTGGCTTTGCCACTGCCCTGCTTGTGTTCTCTCTCTTGCTCACTCTCCTAAATAAATAAACACAATCTTTAAAAAAATAAAATAAAGTAAAATAAATAAAAGACATATAAAACACGACTATTATTCTTCCCTGAGTTATTCCGCTTCTCTACAGAGAGGAAGTGAATTATCCCCGAATCTGTGAAACCATCTGTGATAGATGTTATTGGCCAAATAGAATTCAAAAAATAAGGAAATTATATTTTCTACATCCAATTCTCATAACACCTTCAATTTGATATGAAAGGACCAAAAAATAGACATAGGTTGAGCACAGTTCATAAGGGAATACATGCTCATTGAGGAATCATTAAATTAATAAGTCATTTAGTACATAAGATACCGTGTACTTAATTTTATTTTAAAATACAGTATGTATTTTATGTATATTATTATGTTTTAATATACATTTACATTATATATATTTACATTTACATTTTAATATACATTTAATATACATTTAATTATGTATATTATTATATTTTATGTATATTATTGTATGTATACAATATGTCACTTTTAAATATCTGATTATTCAAATTATTCGTTATTATTCAAAATAATTGATTATTCAAATCAAGCTCTTCTGTGAAAAAAATAACAAAACTCACCCTTTCTGACTACAGTTTCACCTGTTAAAATGGTTTAAGTTAGTTCTGCATTGAAGGAAAGCACTTGGTGATCTCTTCAATTCCAGTAAATACATAAATATTATCAAGGTTTCAGATTAATTGAGACTGTGTGTATGTGTTTACCCAAAAGAATACACTAATGTTACCCTCAATTTCTAGATATCATGGCTTAACAAGTAGATTGAGGAATGCAAGCAATCGCACTATTTCAAAGAACAAACAACAAACAATATTTCTGGAAGAAAATTATATTCCCAAGTTGGTAACTTTTCATCTTCACCGTCAGCTAAAAAATGATTCACGATGCTTTTAGGGATACATCCATCTGGGGTGAGTAAGTGGAGCTCAAAGACCCTCAATGCCCTATGATTTCATGCAGTATTTTATCTAGTCTCAAACCTTCCTCTTAAGTTAACATTTTGCTTTCCTTAGGTCCTAAAAATCAATACGACTTAGGCCAAAAGAGGTTAGCCTGTGTTGGAATTTTTGGCAGCTTTATGTGTACCACGTTGTGAAACTATGGGCGGACAATAAAGGAAAAGCATTGGTGCATGTAAGACAGCCAGAAGTTCTAGGCAAGCTGTATTTGAAAGAAAGGAATTAGTCACAGGGGAGAGTAAGCTGTCAATGTTGCAGCATCTGTTTCCTGACATGCTTCATGGATCATCATGTCTCCTCTCTCATGCACAATACATAAGAGCCAAGGAAGAAGGTAATAGGATTCATGGGTCACCCACTGAGGTGACATTTTGCTCTTAGTGAGCCCATTACCTCAAGTTCCCAATTGAAATGGGTACAGGACACCCCTAACTAGAGGAAACAGAACCAGCCTGGCCCTAAATTCTAGCTAATACAGAAATGCCAAAAATGCAGGAATCTTATTTAAGTGTTAGCATATATTTTTCATGGCGAGGCAGTTAGAAAAATTAAAAGACAAATATTTTCCCAGCTATGCCGACTGGTTTTGTGTATACTGTAACAAGTTCAATAGGGCCATGATGATCCTGTTGAAACAAAGAAGTCAACTGTAAGGAAGACAATTTCTGGGTAAAAAAATTTTAGGCTAACAGAAAAGATCCAACAGAGGAAAAATAAATGACTGCTGTCTCCGAAAGCAAAAGAAAGCAAGATTGCTAAACCTGTCAATAGAGTTCTAGGATTTTGAGGGAAGTAGAAAGGCCACAACAAGCAGAGAATTGCCAAGTGGCTGGGAGGATGGGCTAATTCAAACGTTGATTCTGCCCTTTATTATTACCTTGGACTTTGGACTTAACCATTCCCGGCCCTCTCCTTATCTATAAAATAGGGATAAAAACGGAACAGGAATAACCTCCAAGACAGTGATGAGCACTTAGTGAGATTAATCCATACAATGTGTTTAGAGGACAGCCTGATACAGTGTAGGAATTTAATAAAGCGTTAAGGTTTACAATGCAGAGAAAATATTCCAAGGAACATAAGAAATCAGTCAACTACTACAAACCCTGAGATTAGCAGATGCTCTACACTTCTCATCTTGTCATCCAACCAATATCTTTTAGCCATCTGAATGTCAGGCATTTTACCAGGCACAGAGGAGACGGAAAAAGAAACAGAATCAGGCCCTCACAGAGCTTCCTCTTCCATCATTTTTATCATTTTCCTCAATCAACACTCCCCAGGGCTATAAATGCAGGCTTCCTCATTCATGTCTACATTCCTGTATTTCTACCAAGTCTTTATTTGACATCATTTTATTTACATCACTTTATTTTACTGTTTTCATATTTTTTATTTCATATCATTCTACATTACTGAATCTATATAGAAATAGCAAACTCAAAAATAAGCACAATTTTTCTTAATTCAACTTAACAAACCTGTAGCAGACCTTGAACTCATAACAAGAGGTTGGAAAGGTTTTGTCATATATTTATCTGAGTCATTGGCTGATGAAAAAGTCATATTTATTTTTAAATGAAGAAAATATGCACTTTTAACCTATTAGAAATGTCCAAAAATGAAAATCCTGTAACTAGGTGAAATAAAATTTTTGAAAAACCATTAATAAGTGGGATAGCCATAGAAGGCTAGGTGTAAGAGCCCATCATCAAAATCAGCCTCTAATATATGTTATATACGCTCTGATCTTGTTTTTATGAAAGTCTGTGATATTTTAGTCCAATAAATGCAATATGGTCTATAAAGCTAGCACAAGAAATGTAGAAAAGCTAGGAAAATCACTATTATGGAAGTAAGATGTTATTTTATCTGAATCCATTCAATATAAATGAATAATTTTCATTAAAGAAAAATACAGTAGTTAACTTAAAGATGCCTTCCACAGCGAATGCTGATATGCACTTAAAATGAAATACAAAAAAGTCTGACTTACCATATTTGGGGAATATATTTTTACATGGCCTATATTACTCAATTTTTATAATACCTGAAAATGAATTTAAAGGTTAATATAAGTTTCAATTTTCAGTGTCATTTTTAATTCATGTAACTAAGAAGCAATACTTTATGATTCAGGTGGGTATGGTCAATGGATGTTAAGGACAGTGAGCAAAGGTCTGATGAGGAATAGCACACTGGAATAAAATTGGAGTATCTCCCCATAAAATACTAATTGAAATCAGAGGAGAAAAATATTGAAGAGCCTGGCAGATCACCAACTTGACCAGGTGACAAGGTTAACATCACGCGCAGTGAGACAGACTAAGTGTACCGCCTCTAGATGTGGTGTACTGAGAAAAGTCAGCATCATTTCTGCAGTATTCTCAGCAAGAATGCATAGCCTGAGTGATGAGGAAACATCAGATGGACCCAGATGGAGGGTGATCCTAAAGAAGGAAATATCTATACCTCTAAGCCCATAATGGATACCAAAGACAGAGAAAGGCTAGAATTGCTCCAGACCAAAGTAGATTATGAGATAGGACAACCAAATGCAACATATGCTCTTGGATTGAATCCTGAGCCAAGAAGGAAAAAGTGACATTGTTTAGATGGTTAGTGAAATCTGAATAGGGTGTGAAGACTCGATGATATTGTGGTGTCAGTGTTGATTTCTGACTAGGAGGTTATATGTTGACTATATAGGAGAGTGTCCTTGCTTTGAGAAAACATTTGCCAAACTATTAAAGGTGATAGAGAATATTATCAGTAAAAGGCATATTGGAATAAAAGACAGAGGGTGATGAAGCAAATGAACTAAAATATTACCAATTAGGAATCCAGTAAGAGGAGATGTGGGAGTTCTTTGTACTACTGTCATTAATTTTTCTTGTAGGTTTGAAACTATTTCAAAAAAATCTTTAATTAAAAGCAAATATTAACCTGGGAAATCTCCTGCATATGTGATTGACAGTAAGTTGACATCCTTTACGTATAAAAAAAATTCTTACAATTGAGCAAAAAAATTGGCAAGATTCCCACATAAAAATGGGAAAGGTTATTTACAAATCATTTACCAAATCAGAGACACCAACAATGTAAAATATAAAAACTTTACAAATTCATGAATATTCAAAGAACAGTAAATTTTAGAAATGATAGCCATTTCTCAGATGTCATATAAGCAAAAAGTACTTACATATAATCCTCAACGTTTCAAAATGTGTACATAGTTTAAAGTTTAAGTCATTTGCAAAGTAAATTTTTTCTTTGAAGTTCACTCAAAAAAAAAATCTTTCCTTTTGTTGCAATTTAGGGCATTTTTACTGGCTAAATTAAATAGATGTAAGCTAAATAATTAAGTAATTCATGTATTCTGTGGCACATCCAGTATCCTCAAGAATAATCAAACATAATTTTTGCAATACCTAGAGTTTTTAAATAACCAAAGGTTAAAGTTCAGAGGAAAGATGACAGCATGTCAATCATCTTATTTCAAAATGTTCAATAAATAAAAATCACTGAACAGAAAAGGCAAAATATGAATGACTTTTACCAGCTGTTATGAAATACATCAATACCTGGTTTCAACCACAAAAATAAACTCTTCTCCAAGATCAATGGAATTTAAATGTGCACAACAGCAAGGAAAATAAGATTTCTTAAGTAATAGAAATAACATAAATTCCACTGTCAATAATGACATCAAAATAATAATTAGCATGGGGTTTTGAAAAGGCACATACTTCACCATAACTAAAGGAAATAACAAAACAAGTTACAAAGAAGCTGAATTGTATTTCTTTTCACTTAATAAGAAACTGCAGAAAGATCATTATAATTTTTCTAATGAGCTCTCTGTAAAATAATTCTAGGTTATTGATCAAAGGCCTATAAAGCATTTAGGAAGCTTTACATTGACAGTGGGAGACAAAAGTGAGAAGACTTTTAATGCTAAAGAATCAAAATATATTACAACAATTCCTCAACCTTCATCTTGGAAAAGATCATTGAAATGTCATTGTTATATCAACGTATAGCATATTAAGAAAAGAGAATTAAATGAACTTTGATGGCACCTTGAAAATTTTCTTATTATACTCTGAGTTGTATTAAAGAATCCAACTTTCTCCCAGAGACAAAAGAGAAAGAAATTTAAATACTATGAAGTATGTTACTTTTGATATAAAACAGAATCCATCTTCCTGGTAATATTGTAATTTAAAATTATTTGAAAAGTTGGAAAACATAATAGAAAAATAAAGATCCCACCTTACTAGTAGCACAATCTATAAGGTTCATAGGAACAGATCTACCAAAATGTGTATTTGCTCTTTATGAAGATAAGTATAAAATAGACAAAAGAGGATATGGAAAAAAATGGAGAGGTAAGCCATATCCCTGGATAGAAGAATCACGATAAAAAAATTAATGTATATTAACCTATTAACCTATAAATGTGATATGATTTCAATAAAAATACCAATGGGATTTTTTTCACATATTTTTAAACATAGCAAAAATTCTCTTTTTTACTTATTTGAGATTTATTTATTTGAGAAAGAGAGAGAGAGAGCGCGCGCAAGTGGGGGTAGGGGCAGAGGGAGAGGGAGAGGATCTCAAGCATACTCCTGCTAAGCAGGGAACCTGACCTGGGGCTTAATCTCAGGACCCTAAGATCATGACCTAAACTAAAACCAAGAGTCAGACTCAACTAACTTAGCCACAAAGGCACCCCATAAACATAGCAAAAATATTTTTTTGAAGATTTTATTTATTTGTTTGTCAGAGAGAAAGAGAGTACAAGTAGGGGGGCAGCAGGCAGAGGGAGAAACAAGCTCCTGGCTGAGCAAGTACCTAGGAGCCTGAGATCATGACTTGAGTCAAAGACAGACACTTAACTGACTGAGCTACCCAGGCATCCCACAGCAAAAAAATTCTTAATGGGAACAGAAACTTGAATGATTAGAAGAGTTTTACAAAACTACAGTAATTGGACTAAGATGGCAACATTAGTTGTTCCTGATTTTCCTCTGCCACCATAAAAAAAACCACACACACTAAACTAACAACTATTCAAGAACAAGACACCACTGACAGAATTCTAGAAGACAAGGATGAGGCTGAAGCACCCCCCGTACCTCAGAGACCAAGGCACACTGCCTTACAATGGTAAGAGAACCAGCCACACATTGACAGTATTGCCCCTCCAACTCAGGCTATGCAGGTCTCCCCTGAGCTTCCAGTCCCTGAAGGGAGAAAAAGAACTCAGGAGTACAACCAGCATCCCTCCAACATTCAAATCATACTGTGGGAGCCCCATGGAGATTGCAGGGAAATCTACAGGGCTCAACCAGGAATCTTATTATGATGGAGAAGAGGGAGGGACTTGAGGCAACCAGCCCACAGATCTTAGCAGACTGAATTCATATCTGCAATGCCCAAGCAGTCATCCCAACTAACGGCTTCTCTCATCTGCAGAACCTGGCTCAGGGTTCATTCTGACCAGGAAACCCAAGGGGGGCAGAACTCCCTGATCCAGATCCTCAAATGAGGAGTTTTGCCAGTCATAGAGCCAGTTTGCCCACCCCCAGAGAAGGAACTGAAACACAGCCCCACACACTTTGGAGAGTGTCTTCCAGCCCCATCTAACCAAAAGAGCTGACTCCAGCTCCTAGAAGCAGGGCAGCCCAGTGGTACTTGAGCCAAGAGGTAGGCAGCAAAGCCATAATGAGCATGAAGCATTCCCAGTCTATGCTCAAGCAGAGGGATTAATTCATAGTCAAGGCTGAGAGTAGCTTCAAACCCCTCCCAATGAGAGTCCGGTTTGGGGAAATTGAGAGTAGCCTGGAGTGGCCCCTTCCCCAATGTCCCCCGAAAAGCTGAATCACAAGCCCCACCTGCTGTGGAGTCTTTCAGCCCCAACTGAGCAGAAGGGCTGGCAACAGCTCCTGGAAACTGAGAGGCCCAGCAGCACTCAAGCTGAGAGGAGGGCAGGCAGAGCCAACAGCTTGCAGAGCAAAGCCAGAGCTGCTATTCGGTCAGGGAACTTGGAGTGCAAGTTGGCCGCAGTTAAGATAACAAAAAGCTTTACCACTTCTTCATTTCTAGAGCTGCTTCTTCCACTAACCCAGGTAGGGAACCTAATTCACAGCCCCACTCATCACTGACTACAGTCTTCAGCCCGTCCAACCAGGGAACCTGCACAGCCCTTTCAATAGCCCTATGTACAGTGGGTACTTGGAGAGCATAGCCCATGGCTTCCTACATCTGGAGAGCAAAACTGGTGGCCTCACTTGACTAGGGAATTCATGGCACACTCTGGATTGATTTGGATCCCCAAACAATGAGCTGTACAGGCCCCAAGTCCCATCCTGCTGCCCTGCCAGGGTACAGAAACTAATTTATAAGCCTGATCTACAACTGAATATAGTACCCAGTTCCAACCATCTATAAACCCTGACCAGAGAATTCAGGCAACCACAGAGTCCATCCTACAGCCTCACTTTGTTAGGGAACAAAGCCATCATCAGTCCCATCCAACTATTTTCTAGCCAGGAGTTTACTCCCCACCCCTCAACCCTGTCCTCAGAGCTTGACCAGCTGCCTTGCCTCAAAAACAGACTATAATAACAGGCCCTACATACTCAAAGACACCACCAGCAGACACATCCAGAAACCCAAACTGAGCCGACAGGTAAAGAACTGCCTCTGCCAAAGCAAACCTATAAAATCTGGAAGGAGGGCTTGATTACTCATCTGAACAGATACCAACAGAGGAAGCAAAGATCACAAAAATCAGGTAAATATGATACCACCAAAAGGAACGAATAAAGCTCCAATAACTGACCCTAAAGAAACTGAGATCTATGAACTGTCAGGCAAAGAATTTAAAATACTTCTTTTAAAAAAAATAAAATAAAAAATAAAATACTTCTTTTAAGGAATTTAGGGGACTAAAAGAAAACACAGACAATTAAATGAAATTAGAAGAATAATACATGAACAAAACAGAAATTTAACAAGGAAATAGTAACCATTAAAAAAAAAACTGGAATTGAAAAATACAATAACAACTAAAAAATACAACAGAGAATTTCCAAAACAGACTCAACAATGCAAAAGAAAGAAAAAGCAACCTGGAAATAGGACACTGGAAATTACCCAGTCAGGAGGGGAAAAAAAAAAAGAGTAAAGACAGCCTATGGGAATTATGGGAGACAATAAAAAAATAAAATACAGATTATGGGAATTCTAGAAAGAAAAGAGAAAGGGACAGGAACAGAAAGTACTTTTAAAGCAATGACGGCTGAAAACTTCCCAAACCAGGGGAAAAAAATGGACATCCAGGTCCACGAAACCCAAAAAATTCCAAATAAACTGGACCTGAAAAGAACTACATGAGACACATCGTAATTAAATCGTCAAAACTCAAAGACAAAAAAAAAAAAAAACCACAAAACTTTGAAGAGGAGCAAGAGAAGAGAGTAATTGCATGCAAGACAATCTCCCTCCATAAGATTATTAGCAAATTTCTCAATAGCAACTTTTCAAGCCAGAGAAAATACTGAAAGAAAATAACTGTCAAACAAGAATTCTATACCTGGCAAAACTCTTCTTCAGAGATAAGAATGGATAAAGACTTTCCCAAACAAACAAAAGCTGAGGGAGTTCATTACCATCAGATCTGTCTTACAAGAATATTAAAAGGAATGTAGTTCTTTGAGTGGAAGTAATTAAAATTATGAAAATATAAAAAAGGTAGTGTCAATCTCACCAGTAATGGTAAATAAGTAGTCATAGTTAGATTCTGCAGTATGTTAATAGGGGTCTTTAATTTACTTACAACTCTAGTTTAAAAGTTTAAAAAAATGAACATAGTAAAACTAAGCATGTTTTACTTAGTTCATGCAATTTTTTTTTTAAGATTTTATTTATTTGAGAGAGAGAGATCACAAGTAGGCAGGAAGGCAGGCAGAGAGAGAGGAGGAAGCAGGCTCTCTGCTGAGCAGAGAGCCCGATGTGGGGCTCGATCCCAGAACCCTGAGACCATGACCTGAGCCGAAGGCAGAGGCTTTAATCCACTGAGCCACCCAGGTGCCCCTCTAGTCATGCAATATTAAAAACATGTAAACAATAATAGCAACATTCTAAAATGTGAGAAGTAAAAGTGTAAAGGTATGAATCCTATTGAAGTTAATCTGTCAGTTTCAAATAGGGTATTATAAATTTAAGATACTTTATGTAATCCTCATGGTAACCACAAAGAAAAATCTGGTAATAATTACACAAAAGAACACAATAAAGAAATTAAAGCATGTTTATGCTAAGTGAAATAAGTCAATCAGAGAAAGACAATTATCATATGACCTCACTGCTATGTGGAACTTAAGAAACAAGGGAAAGGATCATAGGGGAAGAGAGAAAAAATGAGACAAGAGGAAACCAGAGAAGGAGAAAAATGGTAACTGGGTGATGAACACTGGGGAGATACGGTATGTGCTGTAATGAGCACTGGGTATTATATAAAACTGAGGAATCACAGACCTATACCCCTGAAACAAATAATACACTCTATGTTATAATTGAATTTAAATAGAATTTTTTAAAAGAAAAATAAATACTATTTGTTCAAATGCAAAAAAATAAAAATAAAAAAATAAAGTATGTCAATACCAAAAGACATCAAAACGCAAGAAAAGACAAGATAAGGAACAGAAAACAAACAACAATGGTAATAGGAAGTCCTTACTTATCGATAATTGCTTTAAACATAAATTCACCAATTAAAAGATTTTAATGGATAAATGGATAAAAATCCCAAGATCTGACAACATGCTACCTACAAAAGACTCACTTTAGCCTTGGTCACATAGGCTGAGCACATAGCACAGAGCACAAACTCACACAGATTGAGCATGAAGGGATTGAAAAAGACATTCCAAGCAAAGAGTGACCAACCAAATCAAGGTAGCTATACTTTTTTCAGATAAACTAGACTTTAAACAAACAAAAAAATAAATAAAAAAAGTAAAAAATAGACAAAGAAGATCATTATACATCTTGTTAATACATCAAAAAGATATAACAGTTGTAAATATTTATCCACTCAACATTGGAGTACCTAAATATATAAAACAAAAACTAATAGAACTTAAAGGAGAAGTAAACAATAGTGCAATAGGTGGGGACTTTAATACCCTACTCTCAACAATGGATAGATCATCCAGACAGAGAATCACTGAGGAAATAGTGGATTTGAACAATATAGACCAAATGGACTTATTAGATATTTACAAAATATTCTATCCAATAATAGCTGAATACACATTCTTCTCAAAAAAACACATGGAACATTTTCCAAGATAGACAATTTGACAGGCCACACAACAATCTTAGCAAATTCAAGAAAATTGAAATCATACCAAGTATCTTCTCCGACCAAAATGGCATAAACCAGAAATCAATAAAAAGAAGAAAACTGGAAAATTCACAAACACATGGAACTTAAACAACTACTCTCCTGAAAAACTAATAAAGAAGAAATTAATGGAAAAAGAAGAGTTTCTTGAGATGAAAACACAACAAACCAGAACTTATGGGATGCAGCAAAAGCAATTCCAAGAGGGAAGTTCATAGCAGTAAATGCCTACATTAAGAAGGAAGGAAGAGGGGCATCTGGGTGGCTCAGTGGGTTAAGCCTCTGCCCTTGGCTCAGGTCATGATCCCAGTGTCCTTGAACTGAGCCCCACAACAGGCTTCCTACTCAACAAGGAGTCTGCTTCTCCCTCACCCTCCTCTTGCACTCTTGCTTGCTCACTCTCTCTCCCCTTCTCAAATAAATAAAAGCTTAAAAAGAGAGGAGGAGGAGGAGGATGACAACGACGAGCAGGAACAAAGATCCCAAATAAGCATCCTAACTCTATATCTTAAGGAACTTGAAAAGAGAGAACAAACTGGGCCCAATGTTAGCAGAAGAAAGAAAATAATTGTTAAGATAAAAAATAAATAAAATAGAGAACAGAGAAACAATAGAGAAGATGAACTAAACTGTAAGTTGGTTCTTTGAAAAGATAAACAAAATTGAGAAAACAAAAAACAAAAAACCCTAGCTAGACTAACCAAGGACAAAAGAGAAAGGACTCAAGTCAAAAAGTTATAAATAAAAAAACACACAGGGTTGCTGGAGGGGAAGGTGGGTGGGAGGGATGGGTTGGCTGGTTGATGGACTCTGGGGAGGGTACGGGCTATGGTGAGTGCTGTGAATTGTGTGAGACTGATGATTCACAGACATGTACCCCCTGAAGCAAATACATTATATGTTAATCTCAAAAAAAAAAAAAAAGAAAGAAGATAATGGTAAAGAGTAAGGCATCGTAATCCTAAGCAAATGCTGGCTTTTCTCCACCAGTGGGAAAAGAGAGAAAATGGAGATGAAGCTACCAAGAGCCAAATCTAAATTAATCTATATTGCAACTTGTTAAGAAGTGGTATTTTCTATCAAAACATAGTAACTACCCAGACTTCCACTATGTTAAAGGTAACACCTATTTCTAAAAATGAACTCCTAGGCACATGTAAACATTTTTAAGTGTGAAAAAAAAAGGGACACATTACAATAGACACTACAGATATTCAAGGAATCAGAAGATGCTACTGTGAACAACTATACACCAACAAACTGGTCAACCTAGAAGAAATGGAAAAATTCTTAGAAATATACAACTTACCAAGACCAAATCAGGAGAACAAAATAGAAAATCTGAATAAACCAGTTACTAGTAACAAAATTGAATCAGTAATCAAAAATCTTTCAAGAAAAGCCCAGCACCACACAGCTTGACTGGTGAATTTTACAAAACATTTAAAGAATTAACACTAATTCTTCTCAAACTGTTCCAAAAAATTAAGGACGAGGGAACACTTTCAAACTCATTTTAGAAGGCAAGGATGACCCTGACACCAAAACCAGAAAAGGACACTACTAGAAGTGAAACTATCGGCCAATATCCCTGATGAATAAAGATCAACAATTCTCAATAAAAGACTAACAAACTAATTCAGCAGCACATTAAAAGGATCATTCATCATGATAAAGTGGAATTTATTGAGGGATGCAAGGATGGTTCAATATATGCAAATCAATCAATGTGACACATCAGATAGACTGAAAATAAAACCATACGATAATCTCAATAGACAAAGGAAAAAAAACATTTCACAAAATTGCATACCCATTCATGATAAAAACTCTTTAAAATAAATTAGGCATAAAAGGAACATATCTCAACATAATTAAGGTTATAGGAAAGTACACAGCTAATATCAGTTAGCTGAAATTTTCTTCTTTTCCTTAAATTTCCTAACTTGCTTTCTCTTTTCTTTCAGACAGGAGAAAATAACATATTCTTTCTTCACTATATTATTAATATAATCCTATCCCATAGAAATAGAAATTATTGATTTGACTGTGTATCAGGTAAGAAAATTTAGTACATCAAAAATCACCATGAAGACTTTAATGCAAATGAAGAATACAGATGATAGAGAGTTAATATCCTTATTACATGGAGCTCACTTAAACCAAAAAGTGTTTATGTGAGCACATTACTGGTACAAAAATAAGCAGACTGACTAATGTAACAGAAGAGAGAATCAGAATTTATTTATTTTTTTTAATTTGAGAGAGAGCATAAGAGGAGAAAGGATCAGAAGGAGAAACAGACTCCCAAATGAGCAGGGAGCCTGATGCAGGACTTGATCCCAGGAATCCACAATCATGACCTGAGCCAAAGGCAATTGCCTAACCAACTGAGCCACCGATGCACCCCAGTGTTGATCTTTAATATCAATATAAGACTGCATTTATGATAAAGGAAGGAGTTGCTGTTGAAGGGAGGGGAAAGAGTCAAATGATGTTGGGATACTTATCTGTTTAAAAAAATGTTTAGAGCTTCATTTTTTATTTAAACTAAAATTTTAGATGGCTTCAAGCATTAGATGAAAAGGAAACCATGAAAAAATATATATATTTAATAAGACTACCTGACCTGAAGGCAATCAGGGAAAGTTAGTATGCCCTAAAATTTTGACATGTCAACATCTTCAAAAATGGTAGGAAGGGAAAAAATAAAGTCACAAGTGTTGATCAAAGAAAAAAAAAAAGAACTAAAATAATTCTCAAACTTTCCATTCCTAAGTGAGAAAATATTTAGAAAATTCTTTTCATCATTAGAAGTATTTTTTTCAATGCCAGAAAAAAAAAACACTAAAAAAAAGTAAATAAGTAGCAAACTGATCATTAATACTTACATGGGCCAATTATTTCTAATGAACAATTAACCTTTACTATCACATAAGAAGAAATAAAATGGCAATATAGAAATGGGAAGCACGAAAATATGCAAGCAAGAGCGCCAGGATAATTTCCTAAAACATGGGAGGCTTGATCCTCCCAAACAGTTGCCTATACTACAGCCAAGTCACTGGTAGACGCACATCTGGAGTAAAGAGGAGATGCAAAGAGGCTACAAGATGGATATGGCAGAAGGGTCTTGTGTTGGTCTACAATATTTGGGGCCTGAGACCTGGACATGATCAAATAGGATGGAGGGCTACAAACACCCCCGGTCCTCTGCATCTCTGCCTGAGGAGGTAAATACCCAAAATGTATGATGGGAGTAGATAGGGGTAGGCAGCAGCAGAAGGCAACTGATTCACTCCTTGGTCCTGCAGTAAGAGTGGCACCTTTATACAAAGGAACACACTGCCTCAGTTGTTCAGCATGAAAGGGAGACCTGTGCTCCATGAAATAACCTCTCTATATTAAAATGTGTACTTGCTTCCATCACTCTGTCTATGTATAAATTTGGTACACACAAGATATGAGAAATCCCATTTGCTTGCTGTCTTAACTTTAATTGTTTCTTTGATGAGCAATTCACCATGCCTACGTGGTAATGCCATATGCACGCTTAACCACATCAGAATATACACTGCAACTTTCCTAATAACTGGGGGGGTTATTAAAACACACATTAAGATGTAATTTTATTCGAGATATAAATAATGATATAGAAATATACTTAAAGAGAATAAAATATGAAGTTTTTGTGAATTATGAAGAATATGGGGTTTGAAATTTTAGTTTCTAAGTCCTGTTATCTTTAACATTATTTATTAAGTAATGTGCAAATGAAAAAGTAGAGTGTAGTAGCTGTTATGTCAGTCTGTTAATTTTAGCCATGATAAACAGTCACCTTTTAGTTCAGAACCATTAAGCCAAGCAAATATTGCCAGCAAATTTAATTTTTACTTAGTAATGTCAAGAAAGAGAAATGGCTTAATACATGACAAGCACTCCCAAATATGAAGATACATTTTATCAGCCTCATACATAAATACATTCTTACTCATCCAGAATGTATAATAATTAATACTGACAGAGTAGAAAAAAATCTCATTTATTTCACCTCAAGTTTATTAATATGGAAGATGATGGCAGGCTACAAGACAGTTTTGTATTTACTTGCAAAGCTACTGCCACAAATTCTTCCTGTGTATACTGTCTGTAAAGTATTCAAAGTTAGAAGCACAAATAATGTTTGGATATGAAGAAAATTCCTAATAGCCCCATATGACAAAAGCCCAATTTATATATTTAAAGCTCAAGAGTATCTTA
Organism: Nasua narica; assembly: GCA_028533885.1. Lineage (NCBI taxonomy): Eukaryota > Metazoa > Chordata > Mammalia > Carnivora > Procyonidae > Nasua > Nasua narica. The sequence continues at coordinate 59,357,257 of CM052807.1, forward strand.
AATAAAGTACTATAAATTACAGCACATAATGCAGGCAAGTGTACCAAATCCATACCAAAGGATAACAAAAAAATTTTTATTTATCCTAAAGAAACTGTAGTTTTGTATAACACGGAAGAAGAGAAGAGTCCTTTCACAACTTGGGGAAATTTTTTCATTTATTTTCACTTATAAATTTACTTTGCTTTTTAGTGAGCCTTTATTGTTTTCATGTCTCTCTTCTAAACTTACTGTATAAACAGATAAGCAAATCAATCTCTTGGAATTATTTCTCTATTTTATTTTTTCCCTTTCGAAATGCAATAGCCAGAAAACCATAATGATGAGAGAATTCTCTGATCTGCCTGAACATCTTCATTCTTTCAGACACAAAGTGCCACGTATTACGGTTTGTTGTTTCAGATAATACTGGTATTAGCCAAACAGAGACGGCTGAGAGCCTACCAGCTTTTTATACTGTGCTCACAGAAAATCTGTGCTCTAATTTTTAAATATTAGCCCCTACTTGAAAAATACTATTGGAAACACCACTGAAATCTCAGTTGGGGGGGACATGAGTGGCTCAGTGGGTTGAGCTTCTACCTTTGGCTCGGGTTGTGATCTCGGGGTCCTGGGATTGAACCCCACATTGGGCTCTCTGCTCAGCGGGGAGCCTGCTTCCTCCTCTCTCTCTGCCTCTGCTTGTGTTCCCTCTCTCGCTGTGTCTCTCTCAGTCAAATAAATAAATAAAATCTTAAAAAAAAAAAAAAAGAAGAAGAAGAAGAAAGAAATCTCAGTTGGGAGGCCAAGTAAGACTCACAGCACACTGGGACACTGCTGATGAGGTTCCCCACAGTTTTGTAATCATGTAACTTTGACGCTCTATTTCAGTACCAAGGTTTGACTTAAGCCCTCTTCCAGTTCCGAGATGTTGTGATTGTCTTTCCTACTTCCATCTTGCCATTTGCTCACTTTAGATGACCCAGAATCCAGACTGGGTCTATTAGTCTAGGATGTCCAAATCAACAAAGTTGTATGATTAGGGTTCCAGCCTGAACGCAGTGGCTGAGATGTTGCTATACAGCTCATTACAGGTGTCGTTATTCTCTAAGAACGTGACTTACAGCCGTTTCGAGGCAGTGGCTGCCAGTTAGTGAAAAGTCTCACACTAGAGCTAATGACATTTCAGAAAAGATTAGGCACCCTGCATCAATATAGCAATTTCAACATTCCTCAGGTCCTTCGCCGTAGCCTGATTAAAATTTTGTGACATTACTGATGATTGCTGGTGCATTCATGATGATCTTTCTCTTGGTCTTTCACTCATTACTTCATCCATCAAATATTTATTTAGCATGTAATGCTGTGTGACAACATCGTACATGAAATGGGGTTTCTAAGGACAATGCACAATCCTTAACAGCAAAAAAAAAAAAAGACAAAAACATAAAATCTAATCAGGAATTGCTATCAATTATGTACAATTTTATACAAATACACCTGGGAAAAAGACCAGAAAGCTTCATCCCAGAGTGTAATGGTGGTTATCTCTAGATGCCAGGACTAAGGCAGTGGTACTTGTAATTGTTCAACAATAGGCTCTCTGTTCTCTAGAGAAATAGTTCTAAAATATTTGTTCATTATCCACTTGTATCAGAAAGATGTGAGAGAAATATGAAAAAAGCAAGGACTCATTGGAAAAAAATAATATTTCATTAAAATACATCCAGAAGAGAAGACCCTGCTTTGTAGCATTTGCTGATTTCCATGCTGTAACTACTCACACTGGGGCCTACTTCGAGCTATCATAATAATGGCAGCTCACTCCCAAAGTTTCAACTCCCATACGCTGGTATGAATCAACTCCAGCACACCAATGATTAACTGAGCTGCATTTTCTTCTTTTCCTTTTTTTCAAAATGTTTTTAATGATAATAGTGATTGCCCCCATGGATAGAAAGCAGGTGGCTGGGGACAGGGACAGAGGTGGACTTTTCTTCTCTATAACCTGCTGAGCCTTTTAAACTTTGAACCATGGGATATATTACCAATTCAAAAAAAAATTAATTACAACTTAAAAAATCCTCAATAAATATTAAGTACAATTGTGATCAAAGGAAGCAAATGACATTTTTAATGTCTGATATACAACTAATACATATGCATATACACACAGCACATAAATAACAATATAAAATGTTATATATCAGAATGCCAAAAAGAGTGGCACAAATTAAAAACTGCATTGGAGGCAAATGCAGTAAGAAAATCATGTAAACTGGAAAGGTCAGGGAAAGCTCTCTGGGGATGCGAGCAGAGTTCTGAAATATGGGCAGCATTTGGACAAGAAGAGGAAAAGCACAGAAGTGACACACAGATGATGAGCAGACTGGCCGTGTGCCTGGCATTGACACGTCACTTTTTTTCATCTCTGCCAGTGCCAGAGCTGATGTTCCCGCCAGTTTCTATTTCTTAGAGACTTCTCCCTACTTAATTTGGCATCCAAACAGTCTGGTAGCCAGGCTCTCCCGGCGGCATCAGCCAAGATGGCGATAAGATTGGCATCAGGGACTGACATAAAGAAAAGAAGTAGTTTCACATCCTCTCTGGTAAGAATATTAATGTTTACTTAGTAACTGGTCTGTAGCAGGCACCCTGTGGTCTAACCCATGAAGCCTAAGTCAGGGGAAGAACTCAAGTTCTTGCTTGTGGGCTTCCTACCTGACCGGTAAGAACACGTGCTTGGATGAAGCATCACAACCTCTCCCCACCAACCCCAAATGCAACTAGGAAATAAGGTTTCCCAAGGTGCAGAAGAGTTCTTCTGTGAACTAGAAGGACCTAATGGAGAGCTGGACCTGCTCCTAATCCTCGCCAGTTAAAGGATCAACTCTCCACTGAGATAGGCATTTTTCAACATGTAACTAGTATATAATAGCCAACCAATCTGTGGAGCACATAAATTCATTTGCTTTACCCAGACACAGATTTTGCAAACTAGCTCATCTTAGTGGATACCTCAGGTACTTACACTGATCAAAATTAGACACGTTTTGGACACTATGGATTTGTTAATGGCATAAGGAAGAATTTGATTATCTCTATTTTTTTACCCAATTATGGGTAATCTTTGGTCATTAAAAACTCGATTATAAATGAGTATTTGTGGGCGCCTGGGTGGCGCAGTTGGTTAAGCGACTGCCTTCCGCTCAGGTCATGATCCCGGAGTCCCGGGATCGAGTCCCACATCGGGCTCCCAGCTCCATGGGGAGTCTGCTTCTCACTCTGACCCTCTCCCTTCTCATGCTCTCTCTCACTCTCTCTCTTTCCTAATAAATAAATAAAATCTTTAAAAAAAAAATAAATGAGTATTTGTTGGCATGAGAAAACCTTCAAATGTTTTGTTAAATTTTAAAACATTGTAAAATATCATGTACAGTACGATTCAATTTTTTAATATTATACATCTACCCTTAAGCAGACATTTATAACTGAAAGCATTAATTAGAAACTATTCCCAGGTGATAAAACTACAGATGATTTTGATTTCCTTCCTGGTAATTTTCCTAATTTGCAAAATTTCCTATAAATGACATATACAATGCTTGGTATTTGTAGCATCTTTAAAATTTCCACATGCTTTGGGATCCATTCATCAATATGTGAGTGAAGAACCCATTCTACTTCCTGAGGAAAAGCATGGCCCTGTTCTTGAGAACTGCTTCCTTCAGGCAGAAATGGGCATGGGCATCTTCCATTCAGCTGTGTCCTTGTTAGGCTCCTCAACTTTCACATAAAATGTCAGTATTTCCTCCAACTCAATTCCTATTGCTGTTCACTCAACACTTAACTCTCACTGAAGTGTCAAAATAGTTACGATTTGAATATTTACCAGGGAAGCCTAACCTGAATTCAATATTATTTTGAGAAAAGCAATTTATATGGAAAATTGCCTTAAGGACACGGTCTTTTACCAGAATTTCATATTGGAGGCACTACTGCAATAGGAATATTAGTCGGAAAACTTGGCTGCACACTACCAAGGGTGCCGTATGCTTTCAAAGACCATCACACCTTGACACAAGTTCCTGACATCCCCATAGCTTTGCTTTGAACCAAGAATAACTGCTTTATCCTAATCATCCAACTGGGTTTCTATTTTTCCTTTGCCCTGATTTTCATATTTCACTATACTCTTGTTGTCCTACAGATATCTCCACCTTACATTTTTGGTGAAAGAAAGCAGAGAAAAAAATAAATAAGGGTACAGCAAACGCTGAAACTAAAAATACGAGTCAGAACAAGATGAAAGGAAGAAAGATAACTTCAGCAACAATACCAGCACACACACACATACACCACAACCAAGATCTGTCAGGTGCTAGTAGGTTAGGACATATCACAGAGTACTGGTAAAAACATCACCCTTGAGAGTCCGAATAAGTGGGTTTGGATCCCGATTCTGTCACTAACTAGCTAAATGATGCTGTGAAGCAAGGGGGCAGGAGAGCACCCAAACAACCCCCCACAGACACTGAGAGGCGGCAGAGCACTGACGTCATCCAGCAGGCTAGCTCTGTAATCCTCTGACCTCAGTTTAAACCCTACCTCCACTTGGCCTTGGGAACAAACCTCCAACAACTTAAGCTCTCTCTGGGCTTGTTTTTCTTTTTCTTTTCTTTTTTTTTTTAAGATTTTATTTATTTATTTGACAGGGAGAGAGAGAGAGACAGTGAGAGAGGGAACAGAGGCAGAGGGAGTGGGAGAGGGAGAAGCAGGCTTCCCACTGAGCAGAGAGCCCGATGGGGGCTCGATCCCAGGACCTTGGGATCACGACCTGAGTCAAAGGCAGATGCTTAACCACTGAGCCACCCAGGCGCCCCAGGGCTTGTTTTTCTTATCTGTGAAATGGGAATGCGCATATTGACTTTGTGTGATTCTGGCACTTTTGTGGCATCTTTTCCTCTAGTGTTCTCAAGCACTTTATATGGACTTAGAGATAAGGAACCTGAGGTACAGAAGAGGTGAGTAATTTGCACAAGGTCATAAGGCCAGTTAAGTGGTAGAGCTAAGACAGGAATGCAAGCAGTGCCCCTCTCCATCTGCCCTCTTAACTACTAATCAGTGCTGAGGATCAAATGAGCCAATGAACGGTGCCTTTAATAACTGCCAGCTTACTAAACAAATAAAAGGTGCCTTATAAGTCAAAACGATTTTTTATATCATAGAAAGACATATTACATCTCAAATATATTTGTTTAGATAAGTGTTATCAAATTTATAGATGAAATAAAGAATGAATAAGTAAAACAAGGAATTACAGAATGAATATTAAATTTAACAAGTATAACTAGAAAACAGGAGAGCTGAGCACAAAAATATATGTGCTCATGGTGTTATTTATTAAAGTTAAAAAAGGAAATGAGATAAATATCCAAAGTAAGGAGCTGATTAAATAAAATATGACATATTTACACACACAGACAAAAGGACTAGAGCAAAATATGACAGAATGTCAATGTTGGTCTCCTTTTGGTAATATGATTTGTAGGAGTTTTTCTATTTCTTTACACTTGTCTGCTTTCCATATTTTCTACAATGAAAATATATTGCCATATTGATTTTTTAAAAACCCAAATAATATCTTTCATTGAAATAACTCAATATAAATTCTTACATGTTTTCACACACCTACTTCACAGGAAGAGTAAGAAAAAAATCCACCGGACGGCAAGTCATCCTTCCTCAGATCCTTCACCAAGAATCTACCTGATGACGGTCAGGTATTTTCAGAGATCCATACACTTACTGTTTAAGATGCTAAAAATAATTTTCAAACTCTCTTAGTTAGCATTAGATTGAAAGTGTGTAGATTATAAGAAGTCTGTGCTGGTCAAACATTTGTATAGTTATTCATTATATTCAACTCCAGAGACCAACAAAAACATTGCCCATCTGGGACGCATATAGATGAGGGCAGTGGACCTTGTGAAGTGCTGCCAATTAAGTCTAAAGGAGCAGATGGAGTACCCAGTGCTGGTTACTCAGCTCAGAGACAAGAGGGGTAAGATGGGAGGCTGCAGTAGCCATCGTGGATGCAAGGATATGCCATCTGGAAGGAGGCTGGACGAGTTCCATGTGGGGAAAAGTTACCAGGCAGAAAAATCTTGTGCCCAAAATACAGGGGAAATTTTTTTTCACAAGCAGAAATAATCAGCACTAGTGGTGCCTGGGTGGCTCGGTCAATTACATGTCCAAATCTTGATTTTGGCTCAGGTCATGATCTCAGGGTCCTGGGATTGAGCCCCATGTTGGGCTCTGTGCTCAGTGGGAAGTCTGCTTGAGGATTCTCTCCCTCTCCCTGTGTGCCTCTCCTTACTCGTGCATGTGAACTCTCTCTCTCTCGCAAATAAATAAATCTTAGAAGAAGAAGATGAAGACGAAGATGAGGAAGAAGAAGAAAAAGAAGAATGAAATAATCAGCAATAAATCAGGCTGCTCTGTAAAGGAACAATGTTCCTTTATTATATGTGAATCATGTTGCCTAAAGCCCAAGTGATGGGCAAAGTTACAGCACTACAAGCAAGGAGCTCAGGTATCAATTACTTGAAGACAAGGCTGTCCCAGGGACCAGAAACAAACCAAGAGGAAAAGCTCTCGTGAACCTTTGGAGATGAGACCTCTCCCTTTCTTGCTCTGCCTTGAAGATCCTAACCCGATTACCAAGTGAACTCTAGCATGGCACCCTCCTCTCAATCAGAGGCCAGAACCTAGCAGAAAAGAAGCCCAAGTGAGGGGCTAGGAAATTATGCCAACACTCTGGGACTACAGATGGAATAAGACAGGGCCTTCATAGAATAATCCAGGTAGAGTGTGATCAGGAACCTTGATTTCTACATCAACTTGCTCTATTTTGTTCTCCATACATTTGTGCTTCTGTTTGCTCTTTAGTATTTAATAAAGGTTTGCAAAGACCCAGGCTACCTCATCTCTCTGATAAGAGAATCCAAGAAAAGAGGGTTTCTGCCCACATCTGAACAGGATCATTAAAACCTCTTATATATTTTAAACACTGACATATATAAACTCTTCAATCTTCCTCACAAGCTATGAAATAGACTATCACTATCCCTATTTCCCAGGTGAGAAAACTGAAGGACAGAAAGGCTATGTGACTTGCTCAAGGTCCACAGTTAGTAAGTCATGGAGTAGGTATTCAAAATGTGAACATGAAGGAACATGCATTATCAGAACTGTAGTTATTCTTTCACAAAGGAATCATCTAGGGGATGCCTCAGTGGCCCAGTCAGTTAAGCATCCAACTCTTGTTTTTGGTTCAGGTCATGATATCAGGGTCCTGGGATAGAGCCCCACATCAGGCTCCACAGTCAGCTTGGAGTCTGCTTGAAGATTCTCTCCCTAAGCCCATCCAACTTTCTCTCTCTCTTTCTCTCTCTCTCCCCCCACTCAAATAAATACATCTTTAAAAAAAGGGGGGGGGCCTGTGTGGCTTAGTAGGTTAAAGCCTCTGCCTTCAGCTCAGGTCATGATCTCAGGGTCCTTAGATCGAGCCCTGAATTGGGCTCTCTGCTCAGCAGGGAGCCTGCTTTCCACCCCCACTCCCCCACCTGCCTCTCTGCCTACTTGAGATCTCTCTCTCTCTGTCAAATAAATAAATAAAATCTTAAAAGAAAAAAAAAGAAGGTATCATTTGGAGCTGCTATCAAATATCAAAATATCATTTACTATTATTCAGTAGCAATCTATGTTTATGCAAAGAGTCATGAATGAATTTCTCCTTCCCCTCCCCTCCCCCTCACCATTACTCCCACAGCTCTCCTAATCATGCTTCCACACATGTGAGAAGCTAGGAGATACTAGACAGTATTTTGATTTAATACACATCCAATAACACAGTTGTAACTGCTACTGTCTGAAAGGTGCATCAAAAAAGAAGTTGTCTGTCAGTGACTAAAATTATAAGATTCTAAACCCAGGCAATTTCCTAAAGAAATTGAATATTGCTTATTTGTGGCTAACTATTCACAAATTAAGAAGAAATATGTTTGCCTTTAACATTGAGGAAGAAATCTCATGAGGAATTTAGTCACTAATAAGTGTGTCTTAGGAATGGTGATTTCTGTGTGCTTTAGGCAACATCAAAAAACCAGCTCCTTCTGCATCTCAGCTGATCTCAATTACTGGTTTGTGATTTTGCATAATGTAGCAAAATTATTCTAGCTGTTTCCTACCAATTTTGTGTAGAGTATATCTTGCTTTTGTTTACTTCTTTTGAATATGTTCATTTAACCATATATAACGAAAACACAAAAACCCCAGCAGCCACACTCACCTGTGATCCAAGTGGTGAATGGAGAGAATAACTCCAGAATTTAAGTGGGTCTGTTTTAGAGTCACCAAAACAGTAAATTCATGTTTATTTCTCAGCTTCTGAAAAAACTGCTCAGCTGTGGCAGCGGATGCTTTTATACTTCTGGGAGTATCTAAAAAAAGAAAAATACACTAAATAGACTAGAATTTGGTTTTACGAAGTATCTTTTCCAAGCAACATCTTTCAAAAAAACATTATCAAGTAACAACTGATAAATACCAAGTTTCAGACTCCTTCAACAAGACTTTAATGCTACATAGAACACAGGAAAGTCAACCAATTACTAAACTTTTGTTCCAGGAATCTTTTTTCAAAAATGTCCCCTTTGAGGCAAAGAATCAAAGAAGCCTGTTTGAAGAAGTGTGCTCCCAAGTTTTCTCCTGACATATTTCATCCTGGATACCACAGCCACGTCAGTGTCAACCATGAGCAAAAAGATGTACTTCCTAGAATAGGACCTAAAAGACCATGATAGAGCCATTTAGCTTTTCTGACACCTCATGACAGAAGACGGGATTTAAATCTATGTGCCACCTTCCACATTGATGTCTTTAGCCAGAAGGCGTGCTATAAATAGATTTTTTAAAAGATCATTTAAATTAGTCACTCTCAGCCTTCTGTGCAGTGGATGAAACATTAAGATCAAATTGTCTTACAATATTGTTGAAAGAAATATATATAACTTCATTCCAATGTCCCTCTCGCAGAACTCAGAGAAAGCCTAGCCAAGGAAGGTAGGCCCTGGAAGAGCAGAAACTTTGATGTCCCTAAACTCGTTTAGTCTTGCACACCATCCAACCTCAGGACCCAGAGGGTATGAGGGCAATACAGATAGAAATGGATTTATTGGGTAGGAAAAAACCTATCATTCAAGCCATCTGCTAACTGAGCATAAGGCTCTCCTATTCATAGTATGTGCAAAGGGTTGATGACAGCCAGAAAAAGTTTCTGTTGTTATCAAACCATCCTCCTCATTTCTTTGCTTTAGACTAGGTGGACTAAGTAACTAGACTCACTTTAGACTAGATAGTCTAGGTAACTACTAGGTAAGTAGTTCTCAATGGAAAAACTACCAACATTTAGAAAGAATAGTCCCTCCTTATGCAAAACTATCCCATACATTACAGAACATTTAACACCCTTGGTCTGGGTCCAGTAAATGCCTGTGACACCCGACCCCCTGTCATATGACAACCCAAAGTTCTCCCGCACATTTCCAAGTATGTAGCAGTGTGTACCAAGATTTCTGCTACCAAGTGTGTAGCAGAAATCTTGCTGAGAACTACAACCCCAATGAAACAGATTATAAGATTAACCCAAAGTTCCATACCTTTCTAGCCCCACAAATTTATGGAATAAAGATGTAACCACCTGACCTGTATCCATCACTGGGAATGGATAGACATGGAGAAGTCCTCAAAAACCCATAAAATAGAGGAGGGGACAAATAATCCCAGTACAATAAAAGAAATGCTGTTGTACAGGTAGGTACAAAATGTGGACGGATCACCGAGGGGAAAAATAGCCAACATCACGTGGAGAGAAGGAACTCATAAAACAGATGGCATTTGATCAGGAGCTGACCAGTAGAAAAGAGAGAGAAAAGCATTCCAGTCATAGGAATAGCTTGTGAAAAAGCAGAACAGTGTAAAAGGGCATGACACAGCTGAAACAGTAAAGAGCAGCCACTGCAGGATGAGCATGAATAGAAAAGCTGGACTGGATAGGCAGGACCTTGTGTGCCAATGTAAAGGACACCTGTTATTTCTGTCACCATCGTCAATTCACACCCTTGTTAAATAAACAACCCAAATAGAACAAAAGAAATCCTCTTATTTCCCACTGAAAAATGATCCTTCCCCATTCTCAACATAGGACTTCCCCCTACACCAATCAGAACAATGCCAAACCCTATCCACAGTCACTGATTGAGGAATGAGCCTAATCCAGGGCAATGAAGTCAGACCCAGGATATCTTTTCAAAGTTTTAGGAAAAAGAAATTTCTTGTTTTAAAAAAGAAACTTCCTCAGTTCCAATCAATATTCACAACTCAAATGCATAATAATAATCTATGATCTCTGCTACAGTCAACACAATAGTTTCTCCCCAAGCTCCATCAGGGATAAGACTGGCTGTGGAGAGGATTCCATACAATTCTTCCTAGCTCCATCAAGGAGGCGTACAAAATGTAATTCTGTGAGAATAATTCATCTAGTGTTAACTTTTAATCCACTCTAATTTATACACAAGTAAATCATTCACAAACTTCATCACTTCATCTTAAATTGATAGATAAAAGGAAATTAAAATTAAATTATAAATATTTATTATGCTTTCCCCCCTTTTCAGGCAGGTAGAGCTTGAGCGGCATCCTTTGTCTTGCTGAACAGGATAATAGATGGGGATGCAAACGAGAGAGGCCGAGAAAGGACTACGCTGAATACAGAAATGAAGATCGGACCCACAGAGAGATGCAAAGATGTGGCCCAGAGAGCTTGAGCTCATCCATGGAGGGAAAAAAGAGTTTAGCATCAGGCCACAACTGCCTAACAAGTGAAATTTTAGAAAACAGATGCTTATGGAGGGTTCATAGCAGTTTTGTCATTTGGTACACACAGAAAATCATCACTAATCTTTTTATTATTTTCCACTGCTTTTGGAGTCCTATTTTTGGGGAGCGTTGAGAGGTTGTCTTATTTTTGCGAGCTTTCTCTGTTTTGTTTTAGATGAAATGATATCTAAAGATTGACCTTAAGATGAACAGAGGAAGGATCTAAAAGAGTGGATTATATCTGAGTATCATTAATAAAAATGTAAGACATCATGGTTGAAAATATGGTGAAGGAATCTTTATAGGTGAAGAAACATTTTTTAAAAAATTGATCAATCTCTATTTTGGAAAAACTTCTCTGGTGGCCATATGGAAAGTTATATGAAGAAAGAAAAAAGCTGAATGTAGGGAGAACTCTTGAGAAAACTCTCAACTCAGATGATCATTGACTCTTTTGTTAGATTTCACATATTTTAAAGATCACATTTTGAGATCCCTAAACCACCTTTCCCAAACCAAATCAAACTGTCCTAGCTCTCCTCCCAGCCCATTACCTTCCCTATTTTGCTCCCTCAATGAGGGTAGGGTGACTTGTAGGAAGGAGGGACCCTCCAACACAAATATGGCCAGAAGTCCCATTCAGTTCTACAGTGATAGGAGAAATAATAATGTGGGTTTTTTCCCCATCTTGATTAACCAAATTCATTACAGAGATTTACAAACAGGCTTGCGTGAACTTCCCACCTGTGTTATGGGGAGGAGCAATATGGAAGGCAGTGGGAGGGAGAAAACCTCATCTGACTTATTATGGCCTCAAGATGGTCTCCTCACCTGGCACCCCCAGCCCAGGGGCCCAGGACACAGGTGAAGATTACTTGATTGTAACGGAGAGAGCAACTCGAGGACATATAAATCATGATTCCATCATACTTTCAGCTGTCAACAGAACACCATCTCTTACCAACCCTCACCTCACCTTACCTCACCATAATATTAAACCTGTTGTCGCTCTTTAAAACGTGCTTTTTATAAATTCATTATGCCTGAGTCCAGGAAGGACTTGATGGGGGCCTGAATTCTGTGAGGAGCATCAGAATGAACAGGAGAGGTAGAATTCCAGAGATTTTTAGAAAATAAAATCTAAAGAATTTGGTCACTAATAGAAACACATGCAAAAGGCAAAAGAACGAGAAAACTGAAGCTAATTGAATCTAAAGTTTCTAGCTTGAGAGACCAGATGAAAGGAAAAGCTGTGGGAGTATGAAGGTACCCAGGTGGGCTATCAGTTTTAGCAAAGGTCATTCTGACATGTGATGAGGCATGCAGGTGGGAGTGTCCTCTGTGTCCTCCATAGAGGTGGCACCACAGAACTGGACCTCATGAGAGAGGTCAAGGTTGGCAATATAGATTTAGAAGTCATCAGAATATAGTATCTAAAATCATAAAGATCACAAAAATGAGAGGACGAAAGGATGAACCATCAAAAAACTAAATCTAACAGAGTAGTGACAACACATATAACCTAATATATACACATATATAATACATCTGCTACTTTACAACAAGTATCCTTCAAAAATGTACAGTGATATATTTTTCCCTTTGAACCCTCATTTCATTTTTGTTCTCATAAAGCCTTGGAAACTTGACAAGGGACAACCATTACTATTTCCTTTTTCTTTTTTTTATTTATTTGACAGACAGAAACACAGCGAGAGGGGGAACACAAGCAGAGGGAATGGTAGCGGGAGAAGCAGGCTTCCTGACAAGCAGGGAGCCCAACACGGGGCTCGATCCCAGGACCCCGGGATCATGACCCAAGCCGAAGGCAGACGCTTAATGACTGAGCCACCCGGGTGACCCACTATTTCCTTTTTCAATGAGTAAAACTAGCCAAGGAATAATCCTGCGATTCACCCAAAGGCACCAGGCATGCCGGAAGTGTGATGAGGGTGACAATTTCTGGTCCAGTATTCTCCCCATTAAATCGCACTGCCTCTTGAACACAACAACCTTTATCCAAGCACAACTGCCACTCACAAACAGAAATTCGAAGAGAGCCCCAACATAGAAAATAATCCAGAAAAAAAGTAATTACATAAGACAACATTTTTTAGTTCCGTAAACGACTAGCCTAGTAGTGATTTTAAGAGAGGTCACTTTCCTCACTTGCATTTGTTTCTCAATTTGTAAAATTAACATTCCTGCCTTCTATTTTCATCTCAAGGATTATACAGTGTTCAGAGAGACTTCTGAGTTCCCACAATTATTACTATAGACTCAATTCTAGTCTCCACCAGAAAATCAAGCCAAAGAAACCATCATGTGAGAATTAATTTTACTTTATTTTTATCATTTCACCTTTCAGTATTAATAATTTAATACAGGTATATATGAAGCAATTTCTCAACAAGGCCTCCTGGTAGGAACCAAACAGAGAGAAATAAAGGGTGATGGCTGGCAGAACACACTCTGAACCCAGAAGAATGAGGTTTCAATGCCAGCTAGGCAGATTATTAGCTATGCTTGGCATGTAGTAAACACCATGTGTTGGCTATTAGGATTAGGATACTTATCATCATTACTCTTTCAAGCAGTGAGACTGTGGAATCAGCTAAAACTACCCACAGCCGTGATACCCTTGTGGCGATTTCTCAGCTTTCTTTCATTCTAAGTATCCCAAACTCAGCCATAAAATATCAGTTCACTCATTTGGAAATTGGCATAGAAGTTTTTGGCAATCAAATTATTCTTAAGATAAAATCCAGCCTACCACTCTCTATTTCTACAGAACTATGAATGATCATTCATTTATGGATAAAAATCAATGTAAACTGAATTTCTTTTCAATGAAAGGCTGACAGAGATCATTTCAAATTGCCTCTTCAGAGAAAAACATACTGATAAGAGTGGTCTTTGAACACTGCTATGAAGCCCCATAGAAAGACTTAGCAATGGGGGCGCCTGGGTGGCTCAGTAGGTTAGGCATCTGCCTTTGGCTCAGGTCATGATCTCAGGGTCCTGGGACGGAGTCTTTTGTGGGGCTCCTTGCTCAGCAGGGTGTCTGCTTCTCCCTCTGGTCCTCTCCCTGCTCATGCTCTCTCCCTCTTTCTCTCGCTCTCTTTCTCTCACTCTGACAAATAGATAAAATCTTCAAAAACCAGAAAAGAAAAAAACTAATCAGCATACCCACACTGGAGCAGGTCTTCTTAATTGGAGAATCACTTGAGTTTAAAATAAAACTTTCAGTTCAACATTTTCCACTTTTACTGTGTGCAGAGTCTAAAAAATCTGCTCAAAACAACAACAACAAAAAACCTCATGGTATTTTCAAGTAGTTATCAATAAATAATGAAGAGGTTTTGAAGCGATCTCATCAAAATACTCATTTTTAGTTGTCAGACTACCAGGATGGAGTGATGAGTTCCCAAGTGAATGTAGTCACAATTTTTAGGGATTTAAACATTGTGTATGTAGCCCTATATATATTGTAGTGATATATTGTAGTGAAGGGAAGACAGAAGAGCAAGAGAGAGACTGGTTTCAAAAATAAAGTGGAAATTAATGAATGTATGTGGTAGCAAACACAGGTGGTCATTGAAAAACAGAGTCAGGCCTGAGCTTCTTTAAGTATCTTTGGTGTGTTAGTAAAAGAGAAGGAATTTTTCCCATCAACCAATAACTAAGAAGTCAGCAAGAATTATTTTCTTCTTCTGCACTTAAACCGCATGACTACAACTGCCATCATGAATCAAATGAGTCTCTGCCATGGACAGGTCCCTACCCCATCTGTACACTGTATTAAAACCTAAATTGATTTTCCCACACACAACCAGACTAATACAAATACCATGTGCAAATTCAATTATAAAAACAGTCTAATCTCAGACCTAAGATGGTTGACTTAGAATATGCCAAAACTCACCCAAGGAATTTTTTTTCAGTCTCTAACTATGAAAGGCTGTTATCTTCTAAATTCAGGTTAGAAATATATGAAGTCAGAACTATTAGTATAGTTCCTGTCTGTTGCTCTTACTCTCCCTTCAATATATCCATGCCTTTACAGTGCAAACTTGCAAGGTAAACTAACAGTTATGATTTTAAAAGCCATTAAAATTTGATTAACACTATATACGTAGTTTGTAAAGTCCTTAAACATGAACAATCTCATTTAAGCCTCATAGCAACTCTGAATAAATGGGATTATTGCTCCACAGTGATAGAAATCACAGATGAGGAAAGAGAGGCAGAGAGAAGCCCAGACCCTTACAATCATTGCCACAAGTGGCTCAAAATCAGAGCTCATTTCCATGAATTTACTCTATCATGAACTTGTTGGCTTGAAACCTCAGGAGCTTCCCCAGTGATATCTGAAACAGGCCCCGGACCCAGAGGGCAAGGAGAAACAACAGAAAGAAGCAGGCCACTCCAGATTGGGAGGAAGCAAGCTTAATAAGCAAGGAACTTACTTACAGAGGCTTGCCTTGGGCAGCCGCAAGACACACAGATCTCTCCATCTGCTGGCAAAAATCTTAAATTTATACAGAAGCCTTAACTGGATTCACTCAAGTTACACCAATCCACATGGTGACCAGGATACACTGCTCTCTCACCAATGCATCCCTGAAAGTGACTCCCACTGTGCAAATGGTGGGCGGA
Organism: Nasua narica; assembly: GCA_028533885.1. Lineage (NCBI taxonomy): Eukaryota > Metazoa > Chordata > Mammalia > Carnivora > Procyonidae > Nasua > Nasua narica. The sequence goes on from CM052807.1 coordinate 59,372,839, forward strand.
GTGAGGATTTCAAGGACAGGGGAGGAGAGGAGGAGCCTCTGAAGCCTGAGGTCCCGCTCAAGGGTCAATCTGAGGTCATGTCCTCTCTGTGACCTCCTCCAACAGAGCTATCAGAAACAATTAGGATATAAATGAATGAATCGACCAAATTCAAGCAGCAGAGCCAGAACCCCCACCCAAGCCAATGTGCTTCCTATTATTACACGGTAGTACCCTGCCAAAGCAATGATGGAAACACTCCAGAAAGTAAATAAACCCTGATTCTCAGTTAACTTTTATAAAAATATATTCTGAAGATAAATACACTTTTCTTGATCTTCAGATCAATTTAAGCTTTACAAATCTACAAAACAGTTCAATTACATAATCTCTTAGCTAGATACTCTAAACTACTGAGATACAAACCATAAGACCAAAAGCTTTTTTAAAAGACAATTTTCAAATAATTCTCCTTAAAAAAATTATTGGGCAAAACGTATGAGTAATCCACAACTTTCTAATGGGGCAAATCCACATCTGATGATGCCGTATCCTCACCCTTTAGCTGTCTATACATCCCTTACATTACTAGCGGACCCCAGTGCATACTCTTGGAAAGTCGACTTCCCCTTCTACATTTTATTCCCATGAAACCCTGAAACAATCTCAAAAGTTTCTTTCAGATCAATAGCTAATTATGATTTGATTCAACGCATAAGCATATGTATCTTCATGCATTATTTACAAAATTGTTGGCTTAATGTTGTGAATATCCAACCACATAAAAACATACACACATGAATATAATCAAAAATTAAAACATAAGCATCCACACCATTCCAAGAAACAAAAACAAATAGCAGGTTCCACTCCTGGATTTAGTGACTACACGGTTGACATTAAGCAAATCATTTATAACTCATATGTTGGAATTTTCATTAATGAAGTAGAACAAACTTTAGTCAGAATGTAGGAGGGTTATAAACAATAAAATGTCTGTAATTTTGAGCTTAAAATTACAATATTAAAATTTTATACATAACAGAATATGAGTTATGTAGAGTACTCCATTTTGTTTGTTTCGAGTCCAGGCTAACAAGTAACTTTCTGACAGTAATTTGGCTTCCCACGTACATTGTTCTTCAGAGACAGCAGTAGTAGTTAACCACTATGAGTATTCTCCTTTAGTTCACTATTATAATCCTCAATGTAGATTAAAATTAAAATTGGCACTTGAGTTTATAATCAGATTAATGCTTTTGGCTAGTGTGAAGCTTCCCTCAGAACCCCACCAGTGAAGTTACCAGCTGTTTTGTTACCAGCAAAATTAAGAGGCTAAGTGAGCTAACCGATATCTCTCTTTATTATCTCTTCTCCCAACTGGAATACTGCTAAAGACTACGACTAAATAGAGATGTTAAGTAAATGAAAGGGTTGATGACGATGACAATAACAATAATGATGATGTCATCCACAACTCAAATATACGTTGTATTCCTGGTTGTGTTCTTGATACTGCCTCATTACCTATAGACAGCAGTCTCAACGATATCATTTGAACAGATCTAGCAGACTTAAGAATCGGTAATTTACTAGATCTTTACTTAAACCAATCCAAAATGTTTTATCAAATTGAATCTAAACTGAATGCCTACAATTTGTCAGCTAATATCAAAGCCAATGTCTTAAATGCATAAGTAAAATTAAATTCATGGACTATCATACTTCATGAAATATGCTTTTGCTTTGCCATTGAAACTGACTAAATGAAATGCATGAATGTCTTTTCAAAAAAGGAAGAAAACTCAATTTTTCACTGGTCTTTTTTCACTGGTCTTATCCTTAGCCATACATCAAAAGGTTCCAATGCACCTTCATATACTGACTCCAGTTACTAGTATATGAGTTATTGCTTAAATTAACAATGTACTCATCTTAACATGAAACTATATTAATTCATGAACTAGGTCATTTTTCCCTCCTGTAAATTATCCCATATATAGTACGTATGTTATTTCTTAAATGAACACATAATTACTCTTCATAAGGCATTCATATCAATTAAGAGAGTGACTCTTAAGTGCAAGAGGGAAATGCACAGATGCTAACTTTTTAAGTGAAAGCTGAATCACAAGTTATTCCTTTATTTTCCTTGAGGTCTGATCAAATATTCATTCAGTTCCTAAGAAGGATAAGAGAGGGAGAGAGAAAAAAAAGGAAATATTATATATATATATGTGTGTGCATGTGTATATGTATATATATAGATATAGATATATTCAAAAATCTGGCTATCTTTTTATCCACATGTGTGCTCAGCTTGGCTCAGCTTTAGTCAAATTATGAGTGTAAAAAGAAGAAAGAAAACTAACAGGATCAAGGTGAGATCTCTCCTATATATCTTTAACATTTGGTTGATACCTATTAATTGGCAAGAGTAAGGAATAGGGATCCATAATATATAGGTTTACAAATTTATAGAAAATGTGAAGGTTATATATTGTGCAACCCCAGACTGCACAAGCAGGTTCTAACGGAATCTTTGCTGAATAGCCAAAGAGCTAGGATGCAGTGCTCCATCAATTACGCAGGGCTGAAGTGCTGAAATGCACAATCTCATCTTCCACCTAACAGGCCAATTTGACCTGAGACATCAATTTTGGGAGTTTGTTCTGCTTTTATCCTTCTTTAATTAGAATAATCAAATTATTTTGGAATAACAAGACACCAAAATATCAGTTATCATGATTAATTGCCCTATCAAAATCATGCTGCATTTTTTTTTACGATTATTATTTTCACTGCAACAAAGAAAACAGCATTCATTATAAGGTACCAAAGGACGCAGAGCATAGAATAGTCAGTTTCTCAATCTAGTTTCTCTAATCCATATGGTTACCCAGCTAGAAACTACATTCCCTAGTTTCCTTTGTAGCTAACGTGGCCAGGTGACAATTCTGGTCAACAAGATGCAAGTAGAAGTGATATGTGCTAGAATTCAGATTTTAGTATTAGAAAGGAAACCCCTTGCCCTCCACTCTCCTGTCCCTGGGTCTGGAGCAGGGATACTGAGGTAGTAAGCTAAGCTCTTCAATTAGGACAAGGGCAATGTGGGGCCTTGAAAAATGTGGCGGAGCTGCCCATCAGCTCTGGATGGGCCTACCTTGAGATTGTCACATGAGAGGGAAATAGACCTTCTTTGAGCACTGCATTTGGGGTTTCTTTGTTACAGGAGCTTGGCTTATTCCCTAAGTAATACATCTCCCTCAAGTTTCCTAGGACTCATCCAGAATGGGATATCATTCTTTAAAACACGGATCAGCAAAAGTTTCTGGATAAGACCAGACAGGATTATATGTCAGCCCCTGCCCTTGTTACCGCAGGCCCCATGTCTGCCTCCCCTCAGTTTCTGACCCAGTTATCATGATACCAGAAAATCAAAGTGGGGGGAGGGGCTCAGAATTAAGTATTCTTGCTCAGGGTTTCAACAAAAAAGAGCTCTGAGAATTTGTGCAGCCTCTAAACTTAATCATTTCCCAGCCTACAAAGTTGGACTGTCACTTCAGTTTCCCAGCCTAGAACTCTCTACTCTGCCCTGCATGCTAATGTCATGTTCTAGTGCTCTGTCGGGATCTTGCCAATTTCCTATGCTATGCCTCAGTAATGGATGAATCTGCTAGAGTGTGAGATCGCTAGATCCATCAAATGATGTCTGCCTGCCTAACTTTGAAATGTGGGGGTTACTGGACTTGCCTCATTTACCAGACAAGATACCACCCCCAACTCCCACTCATCCTTACACCCTGACCCTACCCCATCTTACCACCCTTTTGGACTTTTTCCCCACTCCTATAAGTTTTTCTAAATCCAATTCACTACTTAAATGCTGATACTATCCCTGGATAAAGTAGAGAAGATTCCCTTACCAACTAACCTAACCTCTGGATTTCACCTTACTAGAAGCTATATAATCGCCACTACTGATTTATCCATTCTCAAGAGCCTTAAATCTAATCCCATCACACTTGTCTCTCTCCCATTTCAAGGCTTGGATTTCTCCCTAAGAGCCTATTCCAGGGCTAAGGATCGCCTTCAGTTTTCCATTCACTTTCATTAATTCAACAAATTCATAACTGAGCACTTGCTATGTGCTGATCATTCAGAAATGAAGATCAAGAATAATCCAAATTATGAACCGTCTACCTTACTGTGGCAGAGATGTTAGTTGTCCCCCAGTAGCAATAATTCCCTTCTTTTTAGTAATAAGACATATCACATTTATCTGGGTACATGGTTACCCAGCGAGAAACTACATTCCCTCGTTTCCTTTGTAGCTAACGTGGCCAGGTGACAATTCTGGTCAACAGGAAGTGAGTAGAAATGATATGTGCTAGAATTCAGATTTTAGTATTAGAAAGGAAACCCCTTGCCCTCCACTCACCTTTCCCTGGGTCTGGAGCAGGGATATTGAAGTAGTAAGCCAAGCTCTTCAATGAGGACAAGGGCAAGGTGGGGCCTTGAATAATGTGGCAGAATCACACCCATGAGCCCTAGAACCACTGCCTACCTGAGGTTGTCACATGAGAGGGAAATAGACCTTCTTTGAGCACTCTGAGACATCCTTGTTTGAGCACTGCATTTGGGGTCTCTTTGTTACAGGAGCTTGACCTATTCCCTAAGTAATACATCTCTCCCAAGTTTCCTAGGACTCATCCAGAATGGGGCATCATTCTTTAGAACAAAGGATCAACAAAAGTTTCTGTACAAGGCCAGACAGCAAATTATTTTAGGCCTTACAAGCCGTGTACATCTCTGTTGCATATTCTTTTAAATTTATGCTTTTTTACAATCATTTAAAAATGTCAAAAACATTTTAAAATGTAAAAAAAAAAATTAGCTCAAAGGGTCATACAAAAATAGGCCTCAAATTTGGCCCACAGGACTACAGTTTACTGACTCCTGGAAGCAACAAATTCAGATCTAATTTCCCCTGGATAAAGCACAAGTCTTTTATATCTTTAGTTAGTTATGTTTATGTCTAGAAAGGAAGACCAAAACAATGTGATAGGAAGCTCAGTGAGTAAAAGTCTAGATGCTGTGCAAGCAGGAAAGGAAGGAGACAAATGCTGTCTGTTAATTTGCCTTCAAGGCTGCTGTTGATATGTAAATTGGGGGGACACACCCTATGTTTTCTCTGTGATGTTTTCCAAGTGCAGGATCAATTTTGTGATTCTCCTTTTTGGCATAGCCCAGGCAGAAGACAATCACTAAGTGTGGCCAACTGTCTTGCTCATTGATGGCTTAGCCACCTACTTCTGTTCCTTTTAATGACAGTATACTGTTTGCTCAAGTAACTAAGCAAAGGTTACAGATTTCTTTTGCCTCAAATATTCCTTCCCATTGCCACCTAGTTTAACATTATGATTTAAAAGGTAAAGGCCAATTCCAATGAACTAAACTAGAACAATACAAAAACATTTATGATACTTTTTATATTATTATGTATTAAAACTAAAGACTGTCTCTCTCATTTCTCCTTGGAATATGAACAAGCAAGTCTGCAAGGGTATCCTAGATTTATGAAAAGAACTTGGTCCTTTGTAGCATTCTGAGATGAGCATGTTCCTAGAAAAAGGAATGATAGAAGGCCTCACTTAAGAGCAGATTCAAAACTTTCCCCCCACATGTTCACAGTGTGGGTTGAGTATTTTCTTAGAACTGTTATAAATTTCTAGAATGTCAGAGAAAATTATTTCTAATTGAATGGCCAGAAACACCTTCCAGAGCCAAAGGGAAAGCACTAGACTTATCTTCTCTCATCTCCACACCTGTTTTGGGGATAGCTGTGTGTTGGCCCACACGGAATGTTTAAAACATTTACTAAATCAATGTTCTTGTATTTTTTTCTTTTGCTGTGTAAGATCAGATTTAAAAACAACAATAACATTCAGGCAAAAAATCTACACAGTGGTCTACAGATAATTTCCCCACTCTATCTTATACTCTTTAAAACAGAGGAGAGGGTGCCTGGGTGGCTCAGTTGGTTGGGCAACTGCCTTCGGCTCGGGTCATGGTCCCGGAGTCCCGGGATCGAGTCCCATATCAGGCTCCCGGCTCTGTGGGAGGTCTGCTTCTCCCTCTGACCTTCTCCCCTCTCATTCTCTCTCTCTCTCTCAAATAAATAAATTAAATTAAAAAATCTTAAAAACAGAGGAGAACCGGGCATTAAAATAATCCAGGAATTATATTGCAATCAGGATTTAACATGTCACCTTCCATGACAATTCTTTTCCCTTCATGACAGCCATAGCTCTGATGGTTTATTATGTAGTTTCATTATTTTTCAGTGTAGCACTCTGTGCTGCCTTACATCTTTCTCCGTTTCTTGTCTAATTTCTTTCTCTGCCAGTCTTACATCCAGAAAGATCAATTTTAATCTCCTTGAGGGCAAGATCTGTACATTACATCTCTCGCCTCTCCCAATAACTACCAGCAATTATAGCCTAAGACAGAGAGAAGTTCAATAAATATTTGCAGAATTGAGTTGAATGAATTTTCCTTTTTGAAGTTTGGAAGGTAAAACAACATACTAGCTTGGCTGTAAGGATAAGTCACTCCCCTCCCTCCTAATTCTCTACCGAACCAGAGTTTTCAACCCTGGGCTCACTGCACCACTCTAGGCAATACCTCATCATCTCACACACAAACACAATTTAGTGTGCACAAAGGTTTATGGAGAGGTCCTAGGAGGCATATCCCATACTAATTAACAGGTCCAACTATCTCATTAGTCCAGGCTAGAAAGCAATTGTTAGGGTTTAAAATTCTTTTGAAACTAGAACACCTGAGTGTAGTTTAAAACAGCTGTTTTCTTTCACTCCAGAATTGCCTACCCAAATGTTATTCCAGGTCATATATTTCTTCCTCTTGGTTCATATTCGACTTCCACAAAATTGTTTTCCTTACTAGCAGTGGGAAGATATAAAGTGAGTCTTTCTACCTAGTATCGCATTTAGATAGATCTGAATTACATACGGAAATGTGAAAGATATATTTCCATTTCTAATTTTGGAAATTAGGCCCAAACACTAAGAGTATATTTCCTATTTTAATACCATCCAATGATTCAATCATATATGTCCTCATTTACATACCCTTTCTCCTTTATCTGTACCATTTCACATTCATTCCCTAGAAATACGCTCCAATTTTGATTTTCTTCTGATTTTTTCATTTTAGCCTTTTTATTCCTTCTTTCCTCTTGTTTCATAAAGTATGTGCATAAATTCAGAAGACATAAATAAATACATAAATACATATGCATGTGTGTGCACGTAAACAAAACACACATACATCCACATACACATCACTGCTATGGCCAATCTATGATTCGTCATAGATTTGGCTGCTTCCAAAGCATCACTCTTCAACCAGTTTTAGGACTGTGGCCTGCTTTTTCACACAGAAGTATTATTACACATGACAGGAACTCAGAAGATTCAACCTACTTCATTATGTTGTAACTGATTTAAATCCAATAGATTCTGGTTCCGTGGATCTAGTAGGCTGACCTCAGAAATGCCTAGTACCTTGACAGGCAAGGGAGAAGTCTGGAAGGCAGGATGCAAGACGGGATAGAGGGATGGGATAACTCAACAGCTACAGATTAGATACTGACGAAGGGAGTCCACAGTTAGTAGCTGATAGTCAAAGACATGAAGGTGAATTCAGGCTGGGTTCAACTTGGGAGATCCAGACAGATGAAGCAGCATGTGCAAGGCTCAGAGGTGTGCAGAAGCATGGGACATTCATGGACCCACCGGTATGGTATGTTGCTAGAGCATAAGGTGTGTGGGAGGGAGGGAGGGAGGTAGAAAACCCAAGTAGTCTAGACAGGTGGTGAGGAACAGATCACGGTTCTGTGATCAGCCTTTTCAGAGACACTGTGTTACTCAGAACTGTGAGGCTAAGATGAAACCAAAGCAGAAGCCCAGTTACACAAACCAGACCAGGAGAGTGGGGCAGAAGGAAAAAAGTATGACTCAGTAGGCACGTGGCAGCACAAGACTTTTCTCGGGAACACCAGGCACCAGTTCTCAGCACAATGAATTCCAATCCGTTGTACCCGCACTAGTGGAGCGAGGTCCCTATGTCTTCCCTGTTCCGGTCAGAACTGGCTGAGGAACTGGGAATGGCTGGCCTGCGAGGGCCTTGGTTACCCAAGCTTAACAGTGCTGACACAGCCCACCCTGTACAGCTTGGCCTCCTGTGAGACCACTTTCAAATCTCCTGCTTAGGTCTCTAAGAATGTCTCCTCCCTAGAGAGCACCTATAAACAGAATGGAGATTCTCCTTCTCTGGGTCATGGTAGGCTATAGCGCTGAAGAAATAAGAGAGGGGCACCTGGGTGGCTCAGTTGGTTCAGCATCCGACTCCTGATTCCGGCTCTGTTATGATCTCAGGCTTGTGAGATTGGGCTCCGCACTGGGTGTGGTCCCTGCTTAGGACTCTTTCTCCCTCTCCCTCTGCCCCTTCCCCTCCTCTCTAAAAAAGAAAAAAAAAGAGAGAAGAGAAGAGAAGAAAGAAAAGAAAAGAAAAAGAAAGAAAGAAGAGATGGAGGGTAAAAGAAGAAACTCAGGGATTCCAGCACTGATGAAGAAAGCCTAGGACACTCACAAGCAGTGGGAAAAAAAGAGTCAGTCCTGGGGCGAAGAGGATCTCTAACCAGATAGCCACTGGCATAAAAGACCCCTCCCCACTCCGCAAGTCCTCTTGGACAGACTGGCAGTGTCTGCACATGGACTGGGGTGAGAGGTCTGTGATGCTAGAGTGCGGGTGAGTGTGATGGGGAAGATGGAGCTAAAATTTTTCTTCTCGTGGTGGATCCTTCTAAGTCTAAAAGATATTTTTCAAAGAGATGAAGAGGGAGCTTGTATTCAAGCAGAAGGAGGCATATAGAGCATGAGGAGGTGTTTAGATGCTGCTGCCCCTTGAGGAGCACCAGCCATGTCTGCTGCAACCGTGCAGTCTGAGACAGCAAGCTGCCAAGGGTAGGGACCCAGCCTACTTCACATCCACGTCCACTAGATGATACCCAGCCTCTGGGAGAGCGCCTGGCCCAGAGCGAGCCTTCTATAAATACCGGTTGAATGAATAACAAGAGCTAGCATTTACTGAGTGCTTACTACTGGAAGCATTTCTCTAAGTGCTTTCTTCGTATTAGCTAACGAGGCACTATTCGTGGTTTTATTTTCCAGTGATGAAGTCACTTGTTCTAGGTCAGGGTTCCTCCACCTCAGCACGATTCACATTTTGGACCAGATAAGTTTTTGTTGGGGGGCTGAGGAGGTGGCTTTTCAGAGTACTGTGTGATGCTGAACAGCATTTCTGGCTTCTGGGAGGACTCCACCCCTCCTGGGGACAACTGAAAATGTCCCTCGACATTGCCAAATGTCCCCTGGGGGCAAAACGGTCACTGATTGAGAACCACTGCCTAGGCTTTCTGGCTGCTAAGTGGTAGGTTCAGGCAGTCCAGGGCAGAGACTGTGTTCTTCACCTCTGGTGACAGCTGCTGGGTGAATGAGCCTACGACAGCCAGCGTTTAGTGACTGCTTACTAGGAGCAAGGCATCACACTGAGGGCTTTCCTCCATCAATCTCATCTCATTAGCACCATAGCTGTGCATGTGGATAGCTACCTTTGAAACCAAACCCTAAGAAGAATAATTTCAAAGCATTTTGCTTAACAAGTTGATTCATAGCTGCCAGATACTTTATCAGATATTTTTGGAGGACTTAGAACTACATTTTGGCTCTCTGATTGCTAAGGCCCTGACTCTTCTATCCCACTTTTGGTAACAGCAATGTTCCTTTCAAAACTAAAAAATGGATTAAATTGTCCACATTAAGGCAACTCAGATTTCTATGCAGCATTAAGGATTTATATGGTGCCCGTTTTATTATAATATCCTAAAATCATCTTACAGTAGAAGCACAAATCACTGGAGAATAGCTGCCTAAAGATGTGAGCTTCAAGAGTAAAATGGCCTTTGTGAAAGCGACACAGGAGGCTGTTTGATTGTAATGCTGCAAATGCACTTCACAGAAGCCTCGGCTCTCTAAGAACAACACAAGCAAACCACAATCCATAGAGCTTATCTCTGTCATTTTTCAAATTTGTCTAGAACCTGAAGTCTGAGGGGTTCACTTTCAAATCCTTCTACTTGTCTTCAGTATTTAGAAGATGCAGCATGAAGATATCCCTCATTAAAGGTAACAAAGCCCACTGAGAAATACGGTGCCAGACTTTAGTATCACGATGCCCCTGAAAACACAAAAAAGATGTCTGAAACTGTGTCAACAGAGCCTACACTGAAAGGTCAGTAAGAGTGCTTATGTTGTTGACTCTTCCAAAACCAGCAACTACCACTCACATGGAACAAACATGAAAAATGGTTTTTGTAAGTAATGCCACTATGAATTACATAGGTATTAAACAAATTATGAGTACTGACCCTTCACTGCAAAAGTATACCTACACTTTAATAAGCATTTTTTAATAAGTGTGTGCACTTTGCAGTCAGTATATGTTGAGTTTCTATGCCATTTCCATCGTTTTCTAGTTTCAAAAAGTTAATTAACCTCCCTTAGCTTTAGTTATCTTCACTCTGACCTGTAAAATGGGAATAATAATAGTACAATAGGTTGTTGTCAGATTTAATATCTATAAACCACTTAGAAAAGTCGTTGGCCCAGGATAAGTACCCAATTAATATGTCTCTTGCACATATACGCATGCCCACACACTTTGATATTCAAAGAACTCAAATTGATGTGCACGAATAAATTGGTGTGTGTGAGTAAATAAACAGGCAAGCCTCAACGCCAGACAACTGGACTTGTCTACAACTCTTCTGGCAGAACCAAAGCACTTACATCTTTATTACACTGAGTGACAGAAAAGTCATGGGAAAAACAGAACACTTCTCTAATAGATACGGAGATGAACAGTCATTTCGACATGCAGATATCATCAGCTTTTAATAGCCAGAACTGTGAGTTCATCGACTAAGTGGAAATACACTGAACTATGAAATTTTCTTCTGCTGGTCGGGAAGCATGGCTTCAACATCTGAGAAGGAGGAGAATCCGCCAACTGCAAGATGGCAATTTTCAGCTTGTGATGAGGGGGTTTCATTTTGCGCATCCCCCACATCTCCCACGCACATTCCAATCTGTGCACACCAGTGAATTTATATTACACCACTTCCCGTTCTCATTATGATCTTTGTAAAATTTTTCTTTTATCCCTCTATACCATCTGTGAAGGATTATTCTCTACCAGTGTACTAATTATACCTCTGCAGAATATTTATGTGCATCTTCAGTAACTTCAGTAACCCCAAACAAAATTTTAAAGAAAATTAAAGCACTATAATCATTACTAGAAAAACCCGTCTATGTTTATGTTTTCACATTACTTACAACAATGGTAGTAAAGAAAATGAAAATTGTACTAGAAGAAAACAGAGATGATCTAATACATATAAATGATATGCAACATAAGTCATAAAAAAAAAAGAATTATGTGTAACAATGACCCAAATCAATGGTTTAAGCATCCATAAGATTTCTCTTTGTAAATATCAATTAAGATCATGAGCATTAGTATATAAAACGAGGAAAATCCTGCACTATCCTTGACTAATATCAATATTTGAGTAATATCAAAACAAAAAGGCTTTCCATAAAGGACTCTTCAGTTCTACATAGAAATATTAATATGAAACGTGTACTTGTAATAATCTAAATCAAAGCTCTTTCTGCTGCTAGGATTTTTTTTTTTTGAACTTCCAACGCAGGGACGCCTGGGTGGTTCAGTGGGTTAAAGCCTCTGCCTTCAGCTCAGGTTATGATCTTGGGGTCCTGGGATTGAGCACCGCATCGGGCTCTCTGCTTAGCAGGGAGTCTACTTCCCTCTCTCTCTCTGCTGCCTCTCTGCCTACTTGAGGTCTCTCTCTCTGTCAAATAAATAAATAAAATCTTTAAAAAAAAAAACTTCCAATGCAACTTACTTAGTGAAGTTTTCACTTAAGTACTACCATTTCCTCAGTTTGCTCTCAAGACTAAGATCACGGTGAAAAGTTTTCATAATGACTGCACTGAAAAAGACCATAATAATTCTGCTCTTCTCACCCATGATAACACCATTTGCCTGCCATCTGGGGACACAGCTTTGTACTGCATTCCTGGCAGCTGGGCTTGACTGCACTGCTTAACCCAGGCCTTTTGAGTTCTTCCTATGAGCAATGGCACACACTGGCAAGACAGACGCCAAAGGTCAGGTTTCCATTCTCATTTTCAGTATTCAACATTGTCTTATTGTTGTTGCCCTTTCGATCTCATCCCTGGCCACTCTCCCATATGTTCATTACATTCCATCCACACCAAACCACATGCCTGCCTCCAAGTGTACCCCATTCCTAGATTCCCAATATCATTGCCAATGCTGTGCCTCTGCCTGGAATGTCCTCCCTTACCTCACTGGCCTGTCAAACAAGCACCTACATGCCTTCCATGCTCCAGCTCAATCAAGCATCCTGCTCCAGGAGGCAGTCCTAAAGACCCCACGGGAGGGGGTGCAGAATGCCAGTCCACGGAGTACGGCAGAGCCTACTACACTGCAGGGTGTTTAACTGATGTCACCTCAGTATCCCTCACTACACTTTGAGCTCCTGGAAAACAGTACTCAGGTCTTATCTATTCTAATGTAGTCTACTTCCTGACAGAATTTAAAACTCAATATGAATGGATTAGTAATAACCTTCATTTATCAAGTACCATGATTTTACATATTTTATCTCAGTCAACAATCTCGTAAGGAAATGACAGATGACAAAAATCAGCCTTTTAGTCACCATAAAAGATAGCCTCCTCAGTGATGGATGGACAAGTGAAGAAATGAATGGCTGAATGAACAAACAAAATCTTTCAAACGAACTGAAATATTGGGGCTGGTGATCTGTCACCACCCACTGACTTTCTTTTCCATTCCCATTCCTTCCACTCTGGTTCAAGCTCTTGATATCCCACTTCCGGATTGTTGCAATAGTCTCCGAGTCTCCCTGCCTATTCACATCATTCTACAAGACTGTGTAAAACTGTATGACTACAGCTGCATTCCTAAGGGTCTTTCGGTAAGCTATAAGAATTATATCTTTTTGTGACTGCTTATGATAGCAATTTTTAAGGCTGATATTAATGCACTCTTGAACATTTGGAAAACCACTGTTTGGAGAACTGTCATGAAATATCAGTACCTGCCCTACATTTTTGTTTCTAACTGCATTAATCCCAGTAGCATTACTGTAAGTGTCACAAACAAATGCAAAAAGATATATGTAAGTAACACACATAAATGACGACTTGGGGCCAAGAGATGGCAAAGTGATATCACCCAATACTGTACTCACAGCAATACTCACATAGGCTGTATTCACAAAAAAGTGATGGAAGAATGAGTCATCACACAGTTCCTGCATCGGGCTTAAGAGAATCTGCATTCTAACAGTCTCCACCTTATTTATGTTGTAAACAATTTAGTTTTTCAGCAAAACATTATCCATAATATTAAACTAAAATTGTTAATTTGTATCTACAGCTTTGTTTGTATTCAAATTGTCAGTTTACTGCGATTTAAAAGTAGTATAAATGTTATAAGCACAAGAAATTTAAACGTTTTTCATTTAGATAAATTTAAGGAACAATATAATACAAATAAGTTAGGTGCATAATGGGAGGCAGCAACAATTTTCTTCCTTTAGAAAATGTTTCTATACTACACATGGTTGAGAAATACTGACTAAACCATTCCGGTCATTTCGCATGGTGACCCTTTTTTAAGTAGTTAATGTCTCTCCATAATAAAAAAGTCAAAATTCAAACTGGCCCAGAGCAGTTTCAAAATATCTATTGCTTTGATGTTGAAATTACTTTCCTAAATAAGGCTCTTTATTTTTCTTTCTAAATGACATAATACATATGTAATATATATCCTTTTAACAAAACTTAAGCAAGCAATGAAACATAGAGGTTCTCTGACCAACAGAAATTTCAACCACTTTTTTCTAGATCTCTAGCTTAAAACAAATTGTATTATAAGTCAAAGGTGCTGTAGAAAATGTAGCAATTCATTTTCTCTCCTTTTTTCCGAGGTAGGAATAGGTCAAACACATGGAAAAGATATCTTTTAAAATGTTGAAAATGTCTTTCTCAGGCAGTTGTTAATGTGTCTGAATTTGAGGAGATAACAAGTAGTTTTGCAGAACACTATAAGCAGGCAGACCCCTAAGCTTGATATTTTTAATATTCTGAAAATAGTACTTTTGTTGGTATAATGACCTATTGGGGGAAAAACCATGATAATTTTATCAAAATTCAACAGTTTAAAACAAATAGACCAGTGAACACTTGTGCACTGGGCAATGCCTCAAAAATCTATTAACTGAATGTACAATGGATGGAAGAGAACAGAAATTGGCAGGCTTTATGGTATGACATTTCAAACTGCTGCAATATCCTTGATTGTTAAAAGTAATTGGACTTCTTTAAATGTACTCCATGGTCTGTTTCACATTCCTTACTTCTATAACATGTACCTCATTTCAACTTTCCATAGATCAAATCCTTAAATATTAGATCACTTCAAAAATCTAACTGACTGGGAATACTGTCTACATCTTTGTTTCTGAAAGAATAGTATGGACTTCCTGCACCAGCCATGATGTAGCAATGGCTATCATACTTACCTTCTGCTACATAAAACTATAAAATTAGGCAAAATATAGAAAGCAACTAATTTTAGTCACAACAGGTAGACTGGATTGTGCTCCTTGACAGAACATTGGCTTTCTGCTTAGGTATGCTTTCCAAACTGAAGCACAGGGAAGTGGATGTAGCTCAAAGAGAGATCAGCAATCTTTGCTGCACAGAGGCAGAAGGGAGATGTGCAGAAGAAGAGTTCTTGGAATCTATATAGGGTTCCCAAGAACCATGTGAACTTTCCAAGTTTGGCAAATTACTAAGCTGTGCAGGTACTGGGCGAGACTCTAGTAGACTGATGGAGAACAGCTCCTAAAGGAGTAAAGCCAAATAGAGATTCCAGAAGTCACACAGTGTTGGGAGCCATTGGATTATGACCATCCAGAATGGAGAGACCTCTCTGAACAGCAAGAGCATTCAAGTCTAGAAAAGCCATGCCATGGGAGTGGTACCACTCTGGCTCTAAAGAAATAGCTATCCTGAAAGCAAGCTTTAGCAGATTAATTACAACCCTGCAGTAAAATGACTGCCTATCAGAAAAAAACTCAACATTCTTTAGAGGAAAAAAACAAAATTCAGTAGAATGCAAAAGGCCTACAAAAGTCAAAATAATCCTGAAAAGGAAGGAAAAGAGAAAAGGAGAGAGGAGCTTGGAAGACATACACTACCTGATGTCAAGACTTACTACAAGTCGGGGTACTGGGTTGCTCAGGCAGTTAAGCGTCTGCCTTTGGCTCAGGTCATGATTCCAGGGTCCTGAGATCGAGCCCCATGTCGGGCTCTCTGAAGTAGCAGGGAGTCTACTTCTCCCTCTCACCCTCCGTCTATGCTCACTCTCTCTCTTTCAAACAAATAAATTTTTAAAAATTATTAAAAAAAAAGACCTACTTAAAGTCCACAGTAATCAAGACACTATGGTATCAGAACAACTCAGACAGTCTAGAAAGAGGTGTACTTATATGTTCAATAGATTCTGGCAAAAGTATTGAAGCAATTCAATGAGGAAAGGATAATATTTTCAATAAGTCATGCTGGAAAAATTAGATGTCCATATGGGAAAAAGTCATCTTTGAATTCCACCTCCTACCACAAAAAAAAATAAATAAATAAATTCAAGATGCATTTGAGAACTCAATATAAAAACTAGAAAAAGTAAAAACTGTAAAACTTCTAGAAGAAAGCACAGGAGACTATTTTTGAGAACTTGGAATAGGCAAAGATTAGAGTACAGAAAGCATCAACCATAAAATAAAAAATAGATAAATTGGATTATATAAAAATGAAAAACTTCTGCTCATCAAAAGACTTTATTTAGAAAATAAATAGTAAAGTCTACTGGGTTAAACAGCGTCTCCCAAAAATTGATGTCCACCAGAACTTCAGAATGTGAACTATCGGGAATTAGTTAAAATGAGATCATATCAGATTGGAGTGGGGTAGGGTGAGCCCTAAATCCAACAACAAATGTCCTTATAAGAAGACCACATGGGGGCACCTGGGTGGCTCAGTCTTTAAGGGCCTGCCTTCAGCTCAGGTCTTGATCCCAGGGTCCTGGGATCAAGTCCCTCATCGGCCTCCCTGCTCAGCAAGAGCTTCTCCCTCTCCCTCTGCTGGCCTGATGCGCTCTCTCTCTCTCTCTCTTTCTGTCAAATAAATAAATAATATCTTTAAAAAGGAAAAAAAAAAAGAAGACCATGTGGATACATGGAGACACAGAAACACACACACACACACACACACACACACACACACACACACACACAGGGAAAAGGCCATGTGAAGACAGAGGAAGAAATTGGAATGATACAGGTCCAAGCCCATGAACACTAAGGATTACCAGGAACTAGCAGAGGCTAGGAAGAAGACAGAAAGGATTTTTCAGAGGAAACTTCGCAAACACCGGGAACTGGGGTTGCTGGACTTGAGAACTGTGAGAATAAATTTCTGTTGTTTTAAGCCCCAGGTGTGCAGTAATTTGTCACAGCAACCCTAGGAAACTGAAACTCTGTCCATCAAAAGGCTTCATTAAGCAAATAGGCAAACTACAGGGGTGCCTGAGTGGTTCAGTGTCTGCCTTCAGCTCAGGTCATGATCCTGGGGTTCTGGGATGGAATCCTGCATCTGGCTTCCTGTTTATTGGGGAGTCTGCTTCTCCCTCAGCCCTTCCCCCACTCATGCTCTCTCTCAAATAAATAAAAAAAAATAGGTAAACTACAGATGAGATTAACTACTGACAATATATATAACTGATCGAGAATTTGTAATCAGAACATGTAAAGAACTAAAACTCAACAATTAAAGTAACAGAATTGAATAGCAATTTCACAAAAGAAGATACATGAGTGGCCAGTAAGCACATGAAATGGTACTTAGCATTATTCATCATCAGGAAAATGCAAACTAAAGGCAGAAGAGATATATACTATGTACTCATTAGAATGGCTAAAATTAATAAACCCTTACAACACCAAATGGAACAGAGATGTGGAGCAACTAGAACTCTCAGACACTGCTGCAATTGATATAAAAGGAATCGAGTTTTTTAAAACAACAATTGGTGCCCATTCTATTATTTCAATTCTGGCAAGACATAAACTGCCAGATAATTCTAGCCTGTCCCTTAATGATTATTTTTGGACAAGCCCCTCTTAATCCCCTATATTTTTCATTCAAAAATGGAAATAATCAAAGCTCTAAAGTTCCAATAAAGTTTCCCAAATCTGTGGCAAGGCTCTTTTTCTATACAAACTCAAACAAGTTAAATTTTTGATCACTTCATAACTTGAGAAGTTGTGATTAAATAATTTAGGCTCTAAATTTTATTCTATAAATCCAGTTGTCCTATTTATTGTTGTATATGTCAAACAAAAGACATTCCCCATCATAAATGAATATATACATATATATATAAAGGGACAGAGACCATTAACTGGGTATCTAATACTATGATTCCTGACTTATAGCCCACCAAGCACAGGGAAGGTGACAGGAATAAGGGACAGTATTTACAGCTGTGCTATTCTATGTAGTACAGAGTATACAATGTGATGTGCAGTGTAGTGTATAGTGGCCAGATCAGTACACTAATCATGTGAGGCTATTTCAATTTAAATGTAACCTAAGTTATTAAATTTAAATACAATTTTAAAATTCAGTTCATCATTCACACTAGTCACATTTTAAGTGCTCCAGAGCCACATGTGGCTAAGGCCACCATATTGGACATTTCCATCACATCATTCTATTGGGCAGCTCTGATTCAGAGAGCTGGGGACATAAGGCAGTTCTAAGGTAAAAGCTAAGCTTTAAATTCAATGGAAACTAAGTATTCTGAAGCAAAGGAAACAACCCAGCGCCAAGGATTAAGATTCGAAATTTTATGAACCAGAGAATTTTTTTCATAAACACACATGTACACAATAGACTCACACATCCCTCAGGCAAAAACTAAAGGTCAATCAGTTTTCAGACTGGATCTACTCTTGGGTCACTCCGAAGACCTTGTGGTAGTAAAACTGAATTTGCTTCCATTTCCAGGGAAAGTCTTTGAATGACCCAAAATATACTTAATTCTTTGACTGCTTTGGTTAGTCTTTATTTTTGCTAAGTGTTTAACCCGAAGGCTTTTAAAATCCAAGATTTTTAGATTAGAAAATGACTTAAAGCTCCATGCAGTATTCATCCATACTTATTCTTGACATAAAAAATGCTAATACAATAAAAATGGACTTCGAACATTTACACCAACAGCACTAAGTAACCATATGCACTAATGATTAGAGTGGATCCCTTCAAGTTACTGATTTGGCCATGTACATGGTTTAAGGCCATTTCAATAATAACATGTACATGTACATGTACACCAGATGTCTGTGAAAGTGCTCTCAAAGCATCTGTGTTTCATTATACTAGTACATATTTAGAGATTATTGACCCCCAAAGACCACAAAAGTTCCTCTGGAGCATGAGAGTTAACAATGCATTTGTCTTAGAAAAATTCGAGCATTGCCAAGCAGTCTATGGTGTCAGCATCAACATGGACATTCAGTTTTTATGAAGATTCTTGATACCACAGACAGGAATGGCTTCTTTAGTGTCACTGTGGTCTAATCATATCAAACCCCACTAAAAGAGTCCTCAGTTTATGGATCACTAACAATATTGATCAGCACGGCTCCTTTGGAACCATTATCATTTGTCATGTCAATATTGTGCCTGCTGCAATCTATTGCATTTTAAGTTGCTGCAATAGAAGAGTAGCCCATGTTCCAGATGAAAAAAAAAAATTTAATGTTTCTTCTATACTCTCCCCTTTCAGACAATATGCCAAAGCATTATGACATTTTATTAAAGCAACAGAACCTATTCAAGATGATCAATGCAAAATAAATTCTAAAAAATATCTCCTCTAGTTTTTCTCAGGCCAATAGTTTTTAAGTTGCCCAAATGATCTTTCAATTTCCATTTGACCTGTATGTTACAATATGACCTGTATGATACAAAGAAATGTTACTGGGGATTCTTCTGAGACACCATCCCCAGAATGAAAAACAATCTCTCTACCATGGTGTTTTGACATTTCACAAACAATAATGTTCTGAAGTCATTCTCAGCCACACGTCTTCTGAAAGTGCCTTTTTAATCTCAGGATATCTTGCAGGAACTTAAGAGAGAGTAGCCGATTATCAGTAATCAAAATTTTCCCCCACATTATACTACGCCTGATACTGTAATTCAGAATATTATTTAACATTCTGTGCTTCAGGGCGCCTGGGTGGCTCAGTTGGTTAAGCGACTGCCTTCGGCTCAGGTCATGATCCCGGAGTCCTGGGATCGAGTCCCATATCGGACTCCCGGCTCTGCGGGAAGTCTGCTTCTCCCTCTGACCTTCTCCCCTCTCATTCTCAGTCTCTCTCTTTCTCTAATAAATAAATAAAATCTTTAAAAAAAAAACAAAAAACATTCTGTGCTTCAGATAGCCCCGGGGCTGACAGGCCAGGACAGAAAAGGACCACAGGACTCAGTTAGGGACCCAGTCATCACCACCACCACCTTACTACCACCGGCACGACAGTGACTCACCCCATGCCACTGATACAGGAAGGACCCAAGCATGGGAATCTTTATTCTTCTAGAGTAAGTGTATGGAATTTTTATCTTATTTATATGTATATTTTACTCCTATTAATCCTATCTTCCAAACTAAGGTACATGTTCCTTAAGTACTATAATCATATATCCTATTACTATTTACTATTTAACTCCACTGAGACTAATACAGTAGATTTAACACAGTGGACTTATTTCTATTTTCTTATGTGTAACAGGGATAATGTTTTATAAATTATTAATGAGCCTTTCTGAAGGCATTCGCCTTAGCTAGCTTAAGCATCCTTCTGCCTGGGAGGAAGATTTTGGCTCAGTACAGAACGAATACAAG
>CM052807.1:59393576-59516208 GCA_028533885.1 Nasua narica
GTGAGGACAAGGAGCCAGTAGGAGCTGAAATAAAGACAAAGAAATGTGGAGGCTCTTAACTTTAGCTATCATCTAGGTGTGCCTCGCCCATGATATTCAAAGTCACCCACTTATCAGAGCCTGTCAAGATTGCCCCAGCTCCTCCCAAACCAAACCTAATTGCCATCCCAGAGATCCCTGGCACTTCTGATAAGAGATTTCTAGTTATGCTTGCCCCTGCCCATAATTATGACTACCACACTCAGTGGGTGCCGAACACTATGCTAACTGTAACCTATTCTACTTTTAGAATACTCATACTAAATTTCCCCTCCACCTCTGCATTAACCTTTTGCAGGAGGAGGGTATATTTTTTGAAAAATAAATACAATCAAAAAGACCAAAACTTGATTTTGCTCTTTGCTCTCAGAATGATCTCATAGCTAAATGACGGAGAGCATTTCTTAAAGACTCAGTACTTAGTATGAAGATTCTGACCTTGAACGTAAGAAACTATTTTAAATCACAAATGACTAACAATTTTAACTAGTTAAAGTTTCCAATAACCCTACAAACACATTCTCATGCATAGTTGAGAGAGGGCCCAAAAATAAGTTTAATTCAGCTACAAAATAAATGGATCCTAATGTTTAACATATATAGTTTCCTATGGCGGCTGTAACTTATCACTTTAATGGCTGAATCAACACAAATTTCTTATCTCACAGCTCTGGATGTCGGAAGTCCAAAATGAATTTCACTAGGCTAAAATCAAGGTGTTTGCAGGGCTGGGGAAAAATTGTTTTCTTCCTTTTTTATAGCTTCTATGGGCTGCCTACATTCCTTGGCTTGTGATCACCTTCCAACTTCAAAGTCAGCAATGACCAATGATCAATTAAGTCTTTCTTACAATGCATCACACTGGAACTGATGCTTCTACCTACCTCCTCCATATTTAAGGTATCCTTATGATTCCATGGGACTCACTCAGATAATCTAGAATAATCTCTATATTCAGCTGATTTAGCAACCTTAATTACTTCTGAAGTCAGCTGATTAGCAACCTTAATTATTTCCGCAACCTTAATCTCCTCCTTACCAAGTGACATAATATATTCACAGGTTTTGAGGATTTAGTTGAGACACCATTATTCAGCCTACCACAGCCTGTCTTTCATACCAAAAGATACATATCCAGCCCACATGGAAAATACATTCACTCTATCCAAAAGTCTCAACTCAGTAGAGCATCAACTCATGGTTTGGTTTAAAATCTGGTCTAAGGGCACCTGGGTGGCTCAGTTGGTTAAGCATCTGCCATCCACTCAGGTCATGATCCCAGGGAGCTGGGATTGTGTCCCAAAATGGGCTCCCTGCTTGACAAGGAGTCTGCTTGTCCCTCTCTCTCTGCCCCTCACCTCTGCTCATCCTCTTTCTCTCTTGTATTCTTCTCTCTCTCTCAAATAAATAAAATATTTTAAAAAATAAAATAGGGATGCCTGGGTGACTCAGTCTTTAAGCATCTGCCTTCAGCTCAGGTCATGGTCCCAGAGTCCTGGGAGGGAGCCCCACATCGGGCTCCCTGTTAGGCGGGAAGCCTACTTTCCCTCTCCCACTCCCCCTACTTGTGTTCCTGCTCTCGCTGTCTCTCTCTCTGTCAAATGAATAAATAAAATCTTTAAAAAAATTAAAATAAAATAAAATAAAATCTGGTCTAAATCTTAGATTTAAGTTTAAAAGTTTAAAAAGTCCCAAATGTCGGGGCACCTGAGTGGCTTAGTGGGTTAAGCTTCTGCCTTTGGCTCAGGTCATCATCTCAGGGTCCTGGGAGGGAGCCCCGTATCGGGCTCTTTGCTCAGCAGGGAGCCTGCTTCCCCCTCTCTCTCTGCCTGTCTCTCTGTCTGCCTGTCTGCCTACTTGTGATCTCTCTCTTTCTGTCAAATAAATAAATAAAATATTTTTTAAAAAAGTCCCAAATGTCAGCATCTAAATGAGGTACAAATGAAGCTTTGGGTACAATCCATCCTGAGGCCCAATCCCTCTCCATCTGTGAACCTGTGACTCAAGAAACAAGATATCTGCTCCCAAAATGTGTTAGTACAATAGACATGTGAAAACAATTATAGATATTCCCATTCAAAAATAGAGAAAAATGAAGTTAAAAAAATTAGGTATCAGATCCATGCAACTTTGAGATCCAGCTAGGCAAATTGCATTCGATTTCAATGTCTGGGAATAATGTTCTGTGGTCCTTGGCTCTACCCTTTAGGATCTCAGCTCTGCCTTCTGGGCTCTCAGTTCTTCCCTCTTAGTCAATCTTAGTTTTTCATCAAAGGTGGTACATGTTTGCAGCTAAGTAGATTAAGCAGCCTGTTTCTTGCTTAAAGAATTGTTGGGATCCAACAACCTTCTTTCATTACGTCCTCTTACTTTCCTTTTCAGGCCCACCCAGATGTATCTTTGCTGATACAATAGTCTCAGGAATCACGTAGGTCTCCCATAAATGTCATGGCAATTTACTCCATTAAACAAAAGGCTACTCCACAGATATTTCCTGGATAAATCCATCTCTCTACCTGGCTTCTGCTGAGATGTTTGAGGGAATCCATGAGCTACATGTTCAATTTCTTCAAAGTGCCCTCTATGTAACTGAATACTCTGACCTTACCTCGGAGGCCCTCCCAAAAGTTTTCCTACCCACTGGCTTTCCCCAGAGCAGACATTTCTGACAATGAATCTCTTACCTTTAGCATCATTTACGATCTAGGAGGCTGAGAATTTTTCAAATATTAAGTTCTGGTTTCATTTTGCATAATAGTTCTTCCCTCAATCTGCCTCTCTCCTCTCCTTCTTTACTAGAAGAAGCAGCAAGAAAAACCCAGGCCACACCTTCAGTGCTGTGCACACAAATCACCTCAGCTAAATACCCAAGTTCATGTTTTTAAGCTTTACTTTCATAGACTACAGGACACAATTTAGCTAAGTTTTCTGTCACTGAGTAACAAGGATCCCCTTGTCTCCAGTTTGCAATAACATGTTCGTGATTTCTATCTAAGCCTTCACTGGCAGTGTCTCTAATGTATGCATTTTTATCAACAGTCTGCTCATGATAATTTAGGTATTCTCTAAGGACATTTAGTTTTCTCTACCACACTCTTCATTTTCTGAGTCCTCACAAGTAGAATTGGCATTATCCATATCTCTAACAGTCTATTCAAGGCAATCCAGGCTTTTTCTATTGTGCTTTTCAAAATTCTTCTAGTCTATGCCCATTTCCCAATTCCAAAGCCACTTCCATATTTGTAGGTATTTCTTACAGCAGGCTTCCATGTACCAAAATCTGCTATTGCCGCTCTAACAAATCTCTACAAACCTAGGGGCTTAAGTCAACACAACTTATTATCTCACAGTTCTAGAAGTCAGAACTGGGTTAAAATCAAGTGTCAGCAGTGCTGGATACTCTAAAGGAAAATCCATTTCTTGCCTTTTTCACCTTCACAAGACTGCCCACATTCTTTGGCTCATGGTTTACTTTTATCTTCAGATCCAACAACGGCAGGTCTAGTCATTCTCTCATTGCATCACTGACACTGAATCTTCTATCTCCGTCCTCCAGATCTAAAAGACCTTCGTGATTACAAGGGGCCAGAACAGTCTTCTTACCTGAAGGTCAGTTGCTTAGCAACCTTGATTTTTTTTTTAAGATTTTATTTATTTATTTGACTGAGAGCGAGAGAGCAAAGCAGGGGGAGCAGCAGAGGGAGAGGGAGGAGCAGGCTCCCTGCTGAGCAGGGAGCTCGATGTGGAACTTGATCCCAGAACCCTGGGATCATGACCCGAGCCGAAGGCAGAGGCTTAACCATCTGAGCCACCCAGGCACCCTTAGCAACCTCGATTTTATGTACAATCTTAATTCCCCCATGACATGTAACATAATATAGGTTCAGGTTCCTAGAATTGGGACAAAACATCTTTGAGGGATCATTATTCTGCGTACCACAATACATCTTTGTATAATGATAAATTTTCAATTCTCTTCTATTAAAATGGCCCACTGTGTAATTTGGTCCCTGCTCTCCACATGTGTGTCATTTCATATCACAACCCTATGTTTCCACTACAGTGAGTTTCTTCCATCTTGTCAAATGTACAATACTCATTCCCAGCTCGGGATATTTTTCTAGCTATTTCCTCTGTCTCTGTGATTCTCCCTTTCTGAATCCCTGTAGCCCCTCTTCTCCAGACGACTCTTACTATCATTCAGCTTTCAGATTCAATGACTCTTCTTCAAAGACAGTCTCCCTGACCCTGGGACTCCCTAGAGTATAGATACCCATTGCACTCTTCATTTATACTTATAGCATTTTTCTTAACGGTGATTAAATTATTATCTGTGTAACTGCTTAATGACTTTTTAACATACTGTGAAAGTAAAGTTCTAACTTATTCCTTTGTTATATGCTTAATATGTAACAGAACAGGATTGGCCAGCAAAAATGCATTTGAATGAATGAACATGTCTCTTTTAATCCTCATAACAACACTAATTTTATAATTGAAGGTACTGAAATTCAGAGAAATTTAGTAACTTCACCATTGTAAAACAACTAATGAGATTCCACTGGGTCTATGTGGTTCCTAAGCCCATCTCTTTGTCACTGTGTTAATCTATTCTATCAAGGCACCAATGACCATTGTTCCTAAGACCACAGATGTTTACAGACCATCACATTGACAAATAATCATTGCAGCCTAAACTAACTTTCCTTAATGCAGTTATCTTTACCTACTAAAGTCAATGGCCCACCACCAAATGCCCAATTTCAGTCCTGTTTTTAAATACTGACATGAATAGACTTGTGGACATTTTTTCATTTTTTTCCCTTTAAAACTTTTTTTTTTTAAAGATTTTAATTATTTGAGAGAGAAAGAGAAAAAGACCATGGGGGGGGTGCAGTCAGAAGGAGATAGGGAGAGAGAGACCTTCAAGCAGAATCCCCACAGAGTGCAGAACCCATTACAGGACTTGATCTCAGGACCTATAAGATCATGACCTGAGCTGAAATCATCAGTCGGATGCTTAACCAACTGAGCCACCCAGGCACCCCTTCCTTTATAATCTTTAAATCTTGGGGTTCAGTGGGTTAAGCATCTGGGTGGCTCTGTCAGTTAAGCATCTGCCTTTGGCTCAGGATATCATCCCAGAGTCCTGGATTGAGCCCCACACTGGGGGCTCCTTTGCTCAGTGGGGAGTCTGCTTCTCCCTCTCTCTCTGCTCCTCACCTTGCTCCTTCTATCTCTCTCTCTCACTCTCTCAAATAAATAAAATCTGTAAAAGATAAAATAAAATCTTTAAATCTTAAAGTTCCTTAAAAATAACTACCAAACTTATTTTCAAATTACCAACTCAGGAAAAAAATATGCTTTGTTTTTATCTACTTCTCTTGTGGGGATTAATGGCATTATAAAATCTGTGAACACCTTAGAAGAAATTTTATTAAACCAACAGATGAAACTATCAACTTTGGGAACATGGCCAGACAAATTGTTAAAACCAAAGATCTAAAAATCATGCTAACATTGCTAGAAAGTCCTAGAACTGTGCTTCTTATATTCATTCTTGATCTCTCACATACAGAGAAAAAAGAACACTATTATGAACATTGTCTTTACAAATACCTCCTAGACTTTAAACAAGGTAGGTAGAATTCTATTTATAATTGCACAATCTTTAAAATTTCAGAACCCTTTATGAGCTTTCATAGGTCTTTTTCATTGTCAGCATTTAGTCTTCTATTTTTTTTTAATGTAAATGTATTTTTGTGGCTATGAGTCAGACTGCAGCTAGAAATACTTGGAAGATTTTGATGTAGATTCCAAACTGTTGCCTGGATACTTTTTCCTTTTGAAAATGATTATAATTGGCACAGATAAAAAGCCACATTTATTAAAGGATGACCTAATTTAGCATTTTCTTATTTCAGTTTCCAATGTGGCTACAAATCAAATTTCAACAACAAAACAATTTTATTGATACTATGGTTATTATTAGGATAAAAACCAGGTATGACTTTGAAATATATTTCCATTTGCTTTCATTATACATATATAATAAAATATAGCTATTAAGTAATAGATTCATATTGCACAATAATTTACAAAAATTATTTATAGTTTCAAAATGTACTGAATTGTAAGCATCTTAAATACCACTAGAGAGGATAATGAAGTAACCAAAGGAGAAGAAATATTAAATGAGCAAAAATCACTGGGAAATCATATGCTGAGATTTCTTTATTTTAAAGCTAAGAAACAAAAGAAGATGGTTATACCACTGCAGAAGAAATTTAACGGTTCAAAATCTCTTCCATCTATATAGAACATATCTGATAGCATAAAGTAACTTATCTGATAGGTTTATATGAAATCTGAGAGCATCTCACAGGTTTTGTAATTTGTTACTATCTTACTATGACATTTTACACATTATACAAAAATATCTGCAGTACTCTCAATTCACCATAAATCAAATCCATAAGAATCTTCAGAGTTTGAAAGGTTTGTCTCTCTAAAACCCATGGAATCCCAGAGAAGCAGTAGGAGACAGAACTGACTTCGCAACAACCTTTTCTAATAGGAGAGAAAAGACATTTCCAAGGTAATGCAAAACTAACAAGCGGAGCCAAAGATCCACCTGTTGTCAATTTCATAATCTAAATCTTAGAATAAGAGAAATTATTAGAGCATAATCAATAGATCAGTAATATATGCCTACTGAGAACATAGGAAGAGCAAATACTTGCTGAGTGACTGGCTACATGAAATAAGGTTCATAATTTGGCAAGAAATGAGAGTTTACATCTTCAAATCTCAAAAACTATATTTTTAGGCATTTACTCTAAGTGTAGGGCTTGGTACCAACAAGGGAATAAAAACAATTCATCTATGTGCCCTGATACGTAGTTACAATGGACAATTCATTTGCAACACAATGCCTACCTTGAAGAACTGGCAATTTAAATAAAGATGAATACTTAACATTCCTCTAAAAAACTTAACCAGGAAAAGATATTAGTGCCTTAGTCTATTTCCTAGAAATTATTTAATTATCTAACATGAGACCATAAAATGCACAGTCCTAAGGGTTTCTAGTTGTGACAGCTAAGATAGTCTTCAGAGGAAACTAAGAAGAACACAAGTATAATTTAAAGGAAAGAACACAAGTATAATTTAAAGGACCTTTGGGAATTTTAAGGGCACTTCAACACCATTTGTTTATTAGGAGCTTTAGCTTCTGTAAAGCTTTCCAGTTACTCAAATTAGCAGGCCTGAGATAACTTTGCTTCCAGTTCACAGGGATTGAAAATCAGAGATTTGAAAAAGAAGGAAGAAAGAAAAAACAGAAGTTTAACCTTAATGACACTTCCATTCCACTATGTGAAGTTTGCTGACACTCTGGTTTTATTTCCTTTATTAAATTCAGTCATTGTTCCTAAAGGATCCAATATCTAAGCTGCACCCTCACATCTCCCCCCAAAAGACCTTTAAATAAAATATCATCACAAATATTTGTCACAATAAAAACATTTAGTGGGCTCACTATATTTAAAACAGAAAATTACATTTTAATTTTTGTAAGAGTAAACTTGTTTTAAATAAATGCAGCACATGTCAATTTCCTCCTTTTCCCATTGTAAAGCGTTAGTGTTACTGTCCACGGTGACACATACTGGTTATGTTAGGCAACAACACCACTACAGAGACATTCAAGTTTTATGTTATGCCTGTTTCTCGATGGCAGATTTGCAGAAGTGGTTTTATTTTGCATATTCAACCCTTTAGCAATTATGAGTTGCACTTCTCTTGAAGCCATGGTACCAAAATCACAAAAGAAAATCTGGGTGGCTAGAGAGAAGATGTTTCAGTCAGTCTATCAGATATGTTAAACCAAACTTCAATTCCTCTTTTGCTTTCATCTATATTTCACCATATGTGAAACGAATCTTTCTGTATGTATTTAGCCACCTTTTAGAACCTCATATTACGTCTTTCCACAAATGAAACAATATTCAAAAGGTTTGGTAAATCACAGGTGCTGGCTTGAAGCACTGGGATTTGCTTCTGACTACATATTTAAATATAAATTAAAATGCAGACACTTATGCATAGCCAACACGCACAGACTCCCCACCAAAAAAGTTTTATAATATTAAGTATACAATTAATGGTGAGTCAAGATATACCTTTGAATTAAAATTTATTTGTAAGATTTCAAAATAACTTAAGAGAATATTATTCTCTTTCTCTTGACATTGATAGAGTAGAATCATGATTTTCAAAGAGGAATTGTTTCAAATATAGTGTGTTTGTGATATACAGTAGATAAAACTATTGAGAGGGATTCATTTTTCCAGAAAGCTACTCCACATAAAGAAATTCCTCTCAATCAGGCACCACTGTACCTGAAACTTTCAGAGAGCCATGTCCTAACTAAGATTAAGCTATCCTATTTTTTACCTAAATCAGTTTCACCCAAACAAGGCGTTTGTGCTATAATTCATTGTTCCCCAGACTCTAAAATCAACCATCTGCCATCAGAGTTTCTGTACAGTAATTAAGGAACTATCCATTAGAACTGGCAAGAGTACAAAGTAAGGAGGAAGGGACGAAAGGGGAGAAAAACCAAACCACTTAAAAAGAGATGGAAGCGGTGTGTGTGTGTGTGTGTGTGTTGTGTGTGTGTACCACATTAACCCCTCCACACCTCAGCTTCAGAAACTGCCATCCAAGAGGCAACACAGAAGTTAGGAGGAGCTGTGAGGCCAACTCCCTCAGGGGTTATTCGAACTGAAACTGCACTGGGGACTCGGCACGCGCTCCATACCTTGAAAGAGAAAGGCTTTCGTCCCATTATGCAGTCCAGGGACCTGACGTACTCCAGTCGTGGACTCCCCAAGTTCTAACTCAGTTAAGACGTCAATCTGTAGGGTGGGGTCCACACCAAGCCCCCAAACTGGTGGGAAAGAAAGAAAAAGCTCCATCAAAATACAAGCGTCTGCCTCCAGGGCATCAAAGAACTGCATCGTAGAGACAATATTGGGAAGCGACAAGGGAGGCGACTCCCTCCTCCACCGCACACAGCCTTACCTGAGATGAGCAGCCAAGCTTTAAATAGCGGAGCACCCAGTCCCATTTCCCTGACCTACTTTAAACCCCTCTCGGTGCAAACTTCCCCCTCGGCCCTCAGACCCTGGACTAGGGGTGTGACTGGCCCTGGTTTCTCCAAGGCAAGCAAAAAATCCAAATCTAAACCCGCCCGCTACTCCAAGCTTCCCACTCCAGACCTACTTAGGGTCAAGAAAAAGCAAGGCGTCCCCAACCAGCTCCTACTGCCCCGAGGCAGGGGCCATCCGTTTCCCCGCCCCAGCTCTGGGCTACTCACCTGCTCCAAGACTGAAGATCAAACAGAATGTTCTCAGTAAGACCCGAGACTCCATGGTGTGGATCGGCTCAGTCCATCGTCTCCCTCTTTAAAAATAAAAATAAAAATCGAAGAGGTTCTCGGAATCAAGCGGGAAAATAGCGTTTGTGCGTCCTGCCGCTGCCTCGCATTTACTGATTAGTAGGATTAATACGATTTGGTTGCCTAAGAAAAAAATGGGAGGACCCCCCAGGCACGTGAAGAACTTAGACCCTCCAATGCGCACATCATTCCCACACGCAGAGCCGAGGCGGCAGCGCGGGCAGAGCCGGTGGTGCCCAGAGGGAGGGGTCGGGCTCTCTCAGGGGCTGCTCCGCGGGGGAATTAGCTCCGGAGCTGAATAAAAGCAGCCGAAGGCACGCACACCCAGAGGAAGGGAGGCGGCCCCAAGAAAGCCGGGGGTGGGGCGGCCCCGCACCCGCCTGTCTTCCCCAGCCGCGCGAACCTGTTGTAAAGGCAGAGACAATGGAGAGAGCGCCGGAGACGCGCGGTGGAGAGAAGGCTCCCCCGGAGCGGGAGGGGCAGGCCCCGGGGAGGCGGGGAGAGGAAGGGCAGGGAGGGACCGCCTAGGGCGAGGCCCCGCGCTCTGCGACCCTCTCCACCCCAGGCTCCGAGGCCCGTCCTGCGAGCCCCGGAGCTGCTGCGCCCCGCCCTCCTACCTCCCTCACTCACTGACCCTAGCAACGCCAACCTCCTTTCAGTATCCAAAGATCTAAATTCAAGGTGTTAAGTTGATGGGCGATCTTTGCTCTCACCCCTCAATTTCGGGCGCGTGTCTTGAAAGACAGAGGGAGAGAAAGGACCACCCTGTCGCAGAAGGCGAGGCTAGGAGACGCGCTCGCCAGCCCCTTAGGCAAAGGAGGGAAGCCGGCGTACAATCGTGCACTCAGCTCCAAAGCAGCCCCGAGACTGGAAAAGGAACTCCCTCTCCGGGGCAGGCGGAGGAGGGCTGCCAAAGCAAGCTAGACTCTCAAGGTGGGGCTGGACGAAGTAGAGAGAGACTGGCAGAGGCGGGTGGCGAGCCCGGGAAGCCAGGGCAGCCCTGGGGAAGAGGTTCCCTGCCCGGGGCGGGGCGCTGAAGAGCTTCCCTAGCGCGGAGCGCTCAGGGGAGAACTTATGCTGGAACTGCTGGACAGCTCCGGGACCTCGCGCGCCCCCTGCCACACAACGCCGAGAACCGCGCTCTGGTTCTCCAGGACACGCACCCAGCAGGAGACAAGGGCACCAGAGCCAGCGTGCCTGCCACACCAAAAAGAAAAGACAGACGATCGGTAGTAGATAAAGGGATGGATGGATAGAAAGGAGAAATATAAGCAGAAGACAGAGCTTGGGCAAGATAGAAGAGCCACCCTGTTGTTGACCACACTCAAGCAGGCTCTTCCCACCCTTCTCACCATTCTCAAACTGGGACCATAACAGTGAGCTCATCTAAGACCTAACTCTCAACAGGCGAAGGTACACTTAAAGTCAATTGCACATAATGTTTTTCAACATAGCCCTAAAATTTTGAGGTAAATTTTGAATAATGACATTCAATGCCCATACTGAAAAGTAAGAGTTTCAAAACTGATTAAAATGTTAATTGCTCCAAAGATCAATTGAGTTTTCTTAACTTTCCATCCAAACAAGAAGATTCTGAATTCTGTAACAGGATACTGCACAGCTAGTTACCAAAATGGAGTCTGAGTCTCCAGCAGAGAAATATGTACTATATTATACTATAGTGGGATGAGGGGGGTATTTTTAGCTCTATTGTTGGAATTTTTAAGAAAAAAAATCATAATTAGGATACTTTTTCAGTTTAATTTTTAATTATCTCTCTTTATAAAATTTTTCACTTAATTCTACCTGGAATTTTGTAAGCTTTAACAAAGAAATATTCCAGTACTTAGTGAAGTAATGTTGTATGAAACTTTCAGAATGTGCAAAACGAAATAAAATATATCTAATTGAACTAAATTAATTCAAAGGAAATTATTCATCAGAAAAATAAAGATCTTTCTATAGCTATACATCCAAAATACTGGATTGTAATAAGTTACATGAAATAAAAGTTACATGAAATACAAAAGTTACATGAAAGAAATTTTAAATAATCTCACTATTTAAAATTCTACTGGAAGATAAAATAAGGAAAAGTAAATATACATATACACACATATTTACATGTAGAAGTTCTCCTAACCTACAGGTACTCAACCAAATCACAGAATCAGTACTCTCCAATCTCTCTGATGCTCACCTATTACATGCTAAAAGCTGGTGGTTAGTAAGCTTTGTCTCTAGTCCCCCCATCCCCCCAAGACACACTTACGTTTCCTCCAGAAGAGTAGTATTTTGTACCCCAAATTATTGCAGTTTAACTTGCTACTGTAATTATGTGACCTAATTAAAGTTGGGGAAACCATTAAAATATGACTACACAGAGAGAGAGAGACCGTGCGCTATTTCTAACAAACTAAAGTATAAAGCTTTGGAAAACTGAAAGAAAGGTGAGTTATTGTATTAGCTAAGGCATGGTTATCAACCTGGGCAAAGTTTCTCAACTTTAGAGCTATGGAAATTTTGAGATTGGATACTTCTTTGTTAGGACTTTCCTGTGCTTTGTAGGATAATTAATAGCATCTTGGTTTCTACAACTAAAAGCCAGTATTTTTAATATTCCATTTTATCTATATGTCTTGTAATTACATCTTTTTGTGTCATTTCTTAAATTGATGCTCTAGGGAATACAATATACATACTTCTCACCATCTACTCTAAAGTCTGTATGCTTCAATTGGAATGTAGAAACTTTACCAACATATTGGTCCCTTTATCCTCAACTATTTATGTTGTGGTTGTCATATATGTTAAATCTGCATACCCTGAAAGTTCCTTCAGAAAATGTTAAAATGTTTGCTTACAGTCATTGTGGTAAAAATCATAATGGCCTTTCCCACCTTCCAAAAATACATGTCCTAATGTATTTTGAACTTGTGAATGTTACCTTACATGGCAAAGGGACTTAAAGTTGAGGAAAGAATTAAGATTTCTATTCAGGTGACCTTAAAATAGGGAGATTATCCTGGATTGTTTGGGTGTGGCCAATATAATCACAAACGTCCTTTTATGTGCAAGAGGACAGGAGAAGAGAAGTTTAGAGTAGCATAAAATGAGAAGAATTTGTTTTGCTGTGACTGCCTATGATATATAGAAGGGCTATGAGCCAAGGTATGTGGGTGGGCAGCATTGGGAAGCTAGAAAGAACAAGAAAAAGGATTCTCCCCTACATCCTTCAGAAAGGAACAGAACACTGCCAGTACCCTAATTTTAGCCCAGTGAGATCCATTTTAGACTTGTGAGCTACAGAACTATAAAATGATAAATTTGTGCTGTTTTAGTCCCCTACCTTTGTGATCAGCATTCACAGAAAACTAATGTAAATACTAACCACATAATGAAAAGTTCAGTCAAAATGGAAGACTCTACTGATCCTGAGATTTCCTTCTGCCATATACACATCACAAAGATAAATGAAATGTTTAATATCTTCCTTTTCATAAGAAGAAAGAAAATTCTCAGATGCTATGAGAAAAAAGGTAGCTGGAGATTGGCAGAGAAAGGAATAGCCAATACAATGATTGGGTGAGGGTTGGACACAGGGTTTCAGATTTAATAGGGGCCCTAAGACAATGGGGTAGGATTTTAATATCCACACAAGAACTGGAAACAATGAATTATGGACAAAGTCAGAAGAGGTAAAGATATTACTGGTCCCTCTGATAAAAATAGGAAGCTTTAAAGGATTATACTGTATATAAAAGGAAACTTTAAAATTTTTGTACAATGGTCTAAGAAGTGACAAAAGTGCCTTCCAGCTGCACATGACCACAGATGGAAAATAAAGTCATCTATAATAAATGTCAATTTCAAGCCTTGCCACTTGCAGATACACAGTCCAAAATTACACTCCCCCTGGTGTAGGAATTCTACAGTCAGAAATTAGAATAAACCCCAGAGTCTCCTTAAGAAGAATATGTAAAACTTCTATTAAGGGACCCTCCACAACCTCTAGCATATAAGAGGAAAATTTCTGATAAGGATAAGATCACAATATAATAATAACAATAAGAACAAAATTGAAATAAAGTAACATGAGAAACAGAAGGCACTCACACAGAAAAAGAACATTAGTCTCTCATAAACTCAGAATATTATAAAAATGTGATAGAAAGTACAAAATAAGTATGTTGAATGATTTTTTTTAAAGATTTTATTTATTTATTTGACAGAGAGATCACAAGCAGGCAGAGAGGCAGGCAGAGAGAGGGGGGAAAGCAGACTCCCTGCTGAGCAGAGAGCTCCATGCGGGGCTCAATCCCAGGACTCTGAGATCATGACCCAAGCTGAAGGCAGAGGCTTTAACCCTCTGAGCCACCCAGGTGCCCCAGTATGTTGAATGATTAATAATTTTTTGAAAGGAATACAAAAAATAATGAAAGAACAGAATTGTATGAGAAAAATTAGGCAGATTTCAAAGGAAATCAAATGGAACTTCTGGAAATAAAAAATATTTAAAAACAATATTTAAAAATCATTGGCTATAAAAAGTGACAGATAAAACAGAACTGAAAATTGGTGAACAAAAAAAATTTTAGAACAAAAAATGAGACCTGAGAATGTTATTGAGAGTGTGGCAAGAATGATAAGAAGTTGGAACACATTAAAAAAAACATGAATATTAGAATTAGAAGATCTAACACACAACTAAGAGCCTAGACAGAATGGAAGCAGACTATGTTATAGGAAATATTTAAGCAACAAGTAAAAAGTTTTCAAAAGTTAAAGGATATGAGACTCTAGTTCTAGGTAAGATAGAACAAGCACACTCCACTCTTTCTCTCCCTCTGAAAGCTATCGAATCTAGACAGAATGCATGGAGTATTTAAGGACTCTGATAATTAAACAGCAGCAGGCAAATTGAGAAAGAAGAGCAGAGTTTGAAGTACTACCATACTGGCAGCGAGTACTTCTAAGAATAAACCACCATTGGAGTTAGACCGCCTCTGGGTGGTACACACAGAGCATAAATCTGAACATCTCACAAAGTCTTTGAAACCACACCAGAAAAAAAAAAAAAGGCTAGTCAAAATTTGAATTTGCAGTCTAAATCTCCTGAGTTACTTGTCTGCTTAAAAAAGTACTCAACAAAATTCAGTCTCATAATATTAAAATGTTTAGGATATAACATGAAATTATTTGGCATATAGAAAAAAACAGGGAAACTGCAACTTACATGACAAAAATAGAATCAACAAACATTGATGCCAAGATGAAAGACATTGGAATTATTTTTAAAAGATGTTAAAGAAGAATGCTCTGAAAAAATAAGGGTAAATACTCTTGAAACAAATGAGAAGTGGCAGCAAATAAATAAAAGTAGAGATTTTAGAATTGGAAAGCATAATAATTGAATATTTAAAACTCATCAAAATGGGTTCAGTACTAGAAATGACAGAGGAAAGAGAGAGTCTGATAGATCAAATGAAATTATCCAATTTGAACAACAGAGGGAAAAATTTTTTTAAGTAATTTAGCAGCAGAAATCTGTGAGACAAAACCAAAAGAAACTTTGTCTTCACAATCCCAAGAGAAAAGAGTTCACTCCAAAAAAGAGAATTTCAAGAAATAATGGCTTAAGAGCATATCAATAATAGGCAAACTATGGAGAGAACTCAAATGTCCATCAACTGATCAACAGATAAAGAAGATGTGGCATGTCTATATTATGGAATGGAATATCACTCAGCCATCAAAAAGAATGAAATCTTGTCATTTGCAACGATGTGGATGGAGCTAAAATGTATTATGCTAAGTGAAATAAGTCAATCAGAGAAAGACAAATACTATATGATTTCACTCATGTGTGGAATTTAAGAAAGAAAATAGATAAACATATGGGAAGGGGGGAAGGAAAAAAGGAGAGGGAAACAAGCCATAAGGGACTCTTAATGATAGAGAACAAACTGAGAGTTGATGGAGGGAAATGGGTGGGGGATGGGCTAAATGGGTGATGGATGTTAAAGAACACTGGATATTTTATATAAGTGATGAATCACTGAATTCTATTCCTGAAATCAATATTGCTCTCTATGTTAACTAAAATTTAAACAAAAATTCAAAAAGAAAGAAAAATTGCCTTAAGACTTCTTGAATTTGTCAAAAGACATAAACTTATGGTTTCAAGGAGCTCAGTAAATCCCAAAGAGGATAAAGTCAAAGGAATCCATGACCAGCCACATCATAATCAAACTGCTGAAAATAATAAAAAAGAAAACTATCACAAAGAAAAAAATATTGAAAGCAACCAGAGAAAAATGACACTTTATTTATAGGGAAGCAACAATTTGGATGAAACCAGATTTATCAGAAACCACAAAGGCCATATGGAGGAGAAGAACATTTTTAAAAGTACTCAAAGAATACTGTCATTCTGGAATTCTGTATCTGGTGAAAATATCTTCAGAAATAAAGATGAAGGAAAAATATTCTCAGATGAAGAAAATTTAAAAGAACTGGTTATCAGCAGACCTACTTTGAAAGAACTGCTATAGGAAGTTCTTCAAACAGAAGGGAAATGATAACAGAAAGACAACTAGCATATCAGGAATGAAGAAATAGCAACAAAGATGGTAAATACCTGGGTAAACATAATAGACTATTCTTCTCTTGAGTCCTGTAAAATATGTTTGATGGCTGTATTAGTTTTCTATTGTTGGTATAACAAATTACTACAAACTTAGCAGCGTAAAATAACACAAATGGATGGTCTTACAGATCTGTAGGTCATAAATCAGACACTGGTCTCATTGGGCTAAACTCAAAGTGTCAATAAGATTGCATTCCTTTCTGATGGTTCTGGGAAAACCCTTTTTCAACTTCTAGAAAGTGTTTGCATTCCTTGGCTCATTGCCCCCCTTCTATCTTCAAAGCCAGCAACAGCAGTCTACGTCCTTCTGACAGTGCATTCTCTGTTTCTCTGACTACAGTTTGGAAAGGTCCTCAGCATTTAAGCACTTACATGATGACACTAAGGTCATCTGGATAATCTAGGAAAATCTAGGACCTCCTCAAAGGCCCTTAACCTTAATTATTTGTACAGAGTTCTTTTGTCATGTAAGAAAACAGAGTCACAGATTATGGGCATTAGGGTGTAGACATCTTTGAAGACCCATTCTTCTGGCTATCATAGTGACTGAAAGAAATACTTTTAAATTGTCTAAATGGGCTTAAAAGTATGTTTATTAATATATAAAACAACCACAACACAAAGAGATGAGGATAAATGAACCAATATGGTAATAAATTTTCTATATTCTAATTGAAGTGGTGGCATAGTAACTCGAAGTAGACAGTGAAATAGTTAAGTATGTATAGTTTGTCCTCTAGAACACTAACTTAAAAAAAGCTATACAAGGATACAGATAAGATACAATAGATAAAATAGAATACTAAAAAGTATTCAAATAACTTGAAAGAGGAAAGAAAGGATTAAGAGAGAAATAGAAGGAATAGAGATGAAAGAAATAATAAAATGGTAGACCAAAATCCAAACATACCAATAATGGCATTAAATGTAAGTGGTCTAAACACAACAATGAAAAGACCAATATTGTCAGAATGGACTCAAAACATATAACCTAACTATATGCTGTTAAAAAACTGACTTCAAATATACTGTGATAAATTTAAGGTAAAAGAATTAAGAAAAAATATACTATGCAAACATGAATCAAAAGAAAGTGGGAATGGTTATATTAATATCAAAAAAAGTAAGCTTTAGAGCAAAGAAAATTACCATGGAAAAAGAGGTACATTACATAATATTAAAAGGATCAATTGACAAAGAAGACGTAACAATCCTAAATGTGTCTGCCCATAATAGTAAACTTTAAAATACATGAAGCATTTGCCTTAGAGAAATGGTAACAGAACTGGAGGAAGCAACTGACAAATCCACAATTATAGTTAGGAACTTCTTATATTCCTCTCTCATAGTCAGTGGAAATCTCTAGTCCCAGATAATTTCAATTCCAAATTCCACCAAACATTTAAAGAAGAAATAACATCCAGTATAAACAAATCTTTCAGAAAACAGAAAAGGAGGGAATGATTCCCACTTCTTTTTATAAGACTAGCATTACTCATACCAAAACTAGACAAAGACAATGAAAACAAAAACAAAAACAAACCAAAAAAAGAAAATTAGAACATAGACACAACATGTATCTTTTGAACATGGACACAAAATACACCTTTTGAACATACATGCAAAATTCTCAAAAAAAATATTAGTAAATCAAATCCACCAATATATAAAAAGAACAACAAACAATGACAAAGTAGGGTCCATCCCAGGAATGTACAGTTGATTCAACACTTTAAAAATCAATAAATGTAATCTAACACTTTACAATCTAAAAAAGATAAATGATATAATCATATTAATTGATACAAGAAAAGAATTAGATAAAATTCAACTACTGCTAATAAAATAACTCACTGTGAAGTAAAAATAGAAGGAAACTTGCTCAATTTAATAAAGGGCACTTAAAAAATATTCTGCATTAACAACGAAACACTACTGGAGTTTCCAATCAATGAAATGAGCCAAGAAAAAGAAATAAAAACCACTCAGGTTGGAAATGAAGAGATAATAATTTTTTTAAAGATTTTGTTTATTTATTTGACAGAGAGAGAGAGAAGAAGAGAGAGAAAACAAGCAGGGCAAGGTGAGGCTCCATCTCGGGGCCCAGGATCACGACCGGGGCCAAAGGCAGATACTTAATGACTGAGACACCCAGGCATCCCGAGATAATAATTTTTTCCCTAGACAATTTGGTCATCTACATTTAAAAATTCCCAAAGCATCTTTGAAAAACCCATTAGAACTAGCGAATTTAGGCGCACCTGGGTGGTTCAGTGGGTTAAGCCTCTGCTTTCGGCTCAGGTCATGATCTCAGGGTCCTGGGATTGAGCCCTGCATTGGGCTCTCTGCTCAGCGGGGAGCCTGCTTCCCCCTCTCCCTCTGCCTGCCTCTCTGCCCACTTGTGATCTCTCTCTGTTAAATAAATAAATAAATAAAATCTTTTTTTAAAAAAAAAGAACTAGTGAGTTTATCAATGTTATAGAATACAAGGTCAACATGTAGAAATAAATTATATGTAATATGTCATGCCAGGAATCATTGAATATATAAATAAAAACATTATAATTTATAACAGCATTAAAAGAAAAATTGCACATAGAGAACTCTAACTACAGACAAGATTTAACACTGAGAATTACAGAACATTGCTGAGTGAAATTAAAGATCCAGATGGATAAAAAGATTTATCATGCTAATCAATAAGAAGATTTAATGTTACAGTATCAATTATACTCATATAGATCTAAAGATTTAAGACAATCCCACTCAAAACCCCAGTAGTCTACTTGGTAGCAATTGATAAGCTGATTCTAAAATTTATATGAAAAGGCAAAGAAAATAGAAAAGCAAAAAATAATTGAGAAAGAGAAAAACTAGAGGATTCATGCCATCTGACTTTAAGAATACACTAAATGTTATAGATGCAGATATGATATTAGGATGAAGAAAGACACATAAATTAATGGAATAAACTAAAGAGTATAGGGATAGACTCATATATATGCTTAAATTATTTTTATGAAGGTACAGATATTTCAATGAATAATTGATTTTTTTGTTAGATTATAATTCCATTATAACTTACAATGTTATCTTAATTTCTTTTTTAATTTAAATTCAAATTAGCTAACATATAATGTAGTTATTGGTTTCAGGAGTAGGATTTAGTGATTCATCACTTATATATAATACCCAGTGCTCATCTCAACAAGTGCCCTCCTTGATACCCATCACCCATTTAGAATATCCTTCCTACCTTCCTCCTCTCTAGCAACCTTCAGTTTGTTCCCTGTAGTTACGAGTCTTTTATGGTTTGCCTTCCTCTCTGTTTTTAATCTTATTTTATTTCTCCTTCCCTTCCCCTACATTCATCTATTTTGTTTCTGAAATTCCACATATGAATGAAATCATATATTTGTCTTTCTTTGACTGACTTATTTCACTTAGCATAATACACAAGTTCCATCCACTTTGTTCCACAGGTCAAGATTTCCTTCTTTTTGATGGATAAGTAATATTTCCTTGTGTAGACTCATCTTTATCCATTCAAGAGTCAATGGACATTTGGGCTCTTTCCATAATTTGGCTATTGTTGAAAGTGCTGCTATAAATATTGGGGTGCATGTGCTCCCTTCAAATCAGCACATTTGTAACCACTGGACAAATACCTAGTAATGCAATACCCAGGTCAAAGGGTAGCTCTATTCTTAACATTTTCAGGAACCTCCATACTTTTTCCAGAGTGGCTGCACCAGTTTGCCTTCCCACCAACAATGCAAAATGTTTCCCCTTTCTCCACATCCTCACCAACATCTGTTGTTTTCTGAGTTGTCCATTTTAGCCATTCAGACAGGTGTGAGGTGGTATTTCATTGTGGTTTTGATATGTACTTCCCTGATGATAAGTGACGTTGAGTATTTTTTCATGTGTCTGTTAGCAATTTGTACGTCTTCTTTGGAGAAAAGTCTGTTCATGTCTTCTGCCCATTTCTTTTTTTTTTTTTAAAGATTTTATTTATTTATTTATTTATTTATTTATTTATTTATTTATTTATTAGGAAAGAGAGAGAGCGAGAGAGAGCATGAGAAGGGAGAAGGTCAGAGTGAGAAGCGGACTCCCCATGGAGCCGGGAGCCCGATGCGGAACTCGATCCCGGGACTCCGGGACCATGACCCGAGCCGAAGGCAGTCGCTCAACCAACTGTGCCACCCAGGGGCCCCTCTTCTGCCCATTTCTTAACTGGATTATTTACTTTGGGGTGTTGATTTTGATGAATTCTTTATAGATTCTGGACACTAGCCCTTTATCACAAGTCATTTGCAAATATCTCCTTTCATTCTGTAGGCTGCCTTTCAGTATTATTATTTCCTTTGGTGTGCAGAAGCTTTTTATCTTGATGAAGTCCCAATAGTTCATTTTTGCCTTTGTTTCCCTTGCCTCCAGAGACACATCTATTAAGAAGTTGTTGTAGCTGATGTCAGAGATTGCTGCTTATTTTTTCCTATAGGATTTTGGTGGGTTCCTATCTCACGTTTAGGTCTTTCATCCATTTTGGATTTATTTTTGCATATAGTTTAAGAAAGTGGTCCAGTTTCATTCTGCAAGTCACTGTCCAGTTTTCCCAACACCATTTGTTGAAGAGACTATCTTTTTTTCCACCCGATATTCTTTCCTGCTTTGTTGAAGATTAGTTGAGCATACAGTTGTGGGTCCATTTCTGGTTCTCTATTCCGTTCCATTGATCTATGTGTTTGTTTTTGTACCAGTACCTACTGTCTTGATGATTACAGCTTTGTAATAGAGCTTGAAGTCTGGAATTGTGATTCTTCCCACTTTGCTTGCCTTTTTCAAAACTGTTTTGCCTATTTGGGGTCTTTTGTGGTTCTATATGAATTTTAGGATTAGTTATAGTTATGTGGAAAATGCTGGTGTTATTTTGAACAGGCTTGCATTGAATGTGTAGATCACTCTGGGTAGCATAGACATTTTAACAATATTTGTTCTTCCAATCCATGAGCATGGAATGTTTTTCCATTTCTTTGTGTCTTCCTCAATTTCTTTCCTAAGTGTTCTATAGTTTTCAGAAGTACAGATCTTTCACCTCTTTTGGTTAGGTTTATTTCTAGGTATCTAATGGTTTTTGTGCAATTCTAAATGGGATTGATTCCTTGAATTCTCTTTCTGCTGCTTCATTATTTATATAGAAATGCAACAGATTTCTGTATGTTGATTTTATATCCTGCAACTTTGCTGTAATCATGTATCAGTTCTAGCAATTTTTTGGTGGAGTCTCTCAAGATTGTCTTCATAGAGTATCGTGTCTTCTGTGAAGAGTGAAAGCTTAACTTCTTCCTTGTCGGTTTGGATGCCTATTACTTTTTTTGGTTGTCTGATTGCTGAGGCGAAGGCTTCCAGTGTTATGCTATTTAATAACGTAATTTAATACGTTATTATTGTAATTATTGATAGATATGAATTTAGTGCCATTGGATTATTACCTGTAAAGTTGCTGTTCCTGTAGATTGTCTCTGTTCTTTTTAGTTTTTGTTGCTTTTGTTCTCTCTTTCCTGCTCAGAGTGTTCCCTTTAATATATCCTACAGAGCTTGTTTGGTATTCACAAACTCCTTTAGTTTTTACTTGTCTTAGAAATGCTTTATCTCTCCTATTCTGATTGACAGCCTTGCTGGATAAAGTATTCTTGCATACATGGTTTTGCCATTTAGCACATTGAATATATCGTGCTACTCCTTACTGGCCTATTAAGTTTCTGTGTATAGGTCTGCTGACAACCCTCTGTGTCTATCCTTGTAGGTTAAGGACTTTGTCCCTAGCTGCTCTCAGAATTCTCTCTTTATCTTTGTATTTTGCAAATTTCACTATGATATGTCATGGTGTTAACCTATTTTTGTTGATTTTGAGGGGAGTTCTCTGTACCTCCTGGCCTTGAATGCCTATTTCCTTCCCCAGATTAGGGAAGTTCTCAGCTATAATTTGTCTAAATAAACCTTCTGTTTCTTTTTCCTGTTCTTCTTCTGGAACTCCTATGATATGAATATTATTGCTCTTTGTGGAATTGCTGATTTCCCTAGGTCTATATTCATGATCTAATAGTTTTCTTACCCTCTTCTTTTCACCTTATTTTCCATATTTTTATCTTCTATGTCACCTATTCTCTCCTCTGTTTCTTCCAACCTCCTCGTGATTACATCTAGTTGGTTTAGCATCTCAGTTATAGCATTTTTTATTTTAGCCTGACTGGTTTTTAGGTCTTTTAACTTTGCAGCCAGGGTTTCTCTGGTGTCTTCTATCCTTCTTTCAAGCCCAGCCAGAATTCTTATGACTACTGTTCTAAATTTTTGTTCAGATATATTGCTTATATCTGCTTTGAGCAAATCCCTGGCTGTGATTTCTTCTTAATCTTTCTTTTTTTATCTTTTTTAAAGATTTTATTTATTTATTTGTCAGGGAGAGAGCACAGCAGGGGGAACAGTAGGCAGAGGGAGAAGCTGACTCTCTGCTTAGCAAGAAGCTCCACGTGGGACTCGATCTCATGACCTGAGCCAAAGGCAGCTGCTTAACCAACTGAGCAAACCAGGCGTCCCTCTTCTTAATCTTTCTTTTGGGGAGAATTCCTCCATCTCATCATGTCTAGGTTTCTGTCTTTTGCATATTATGAAGGTTTGTTATGTTTGCTCCTGAGAGTAATACTATATTAAGTGGTCATACAAAACCAGTGTCTAGGGCCTGGGGTTTCAAGAAGTGTTTCTGGTGTATGATTGTATGCACTCTGCTGTTGTGTTTTCATAGCTCTTTCCCATAGCATGGTCCTCTACAGAGTTCCTCCTTGCTCGCAGTGGGGAGTGTTGGTTAACTAGGTGTGATTTGATCTGTTTAAGATAAGCCTGATTTAAAAAAAAAAAAAAAAAAAAAGGCAAGCTTGATCCAAGAAAAAAGGAAAAAGAACCAAAAAGTAAACAAAAAGACAAAAAGGGGCACCTGGGTGGCTCAGTCATTGGGCATCTTCCTTCAGCTTGGGTCATGATCCCAGGGTCCTGGGATGGAGCCCTGTGTCAGGCTCCCTGCAGGGGAGGGAGCCTCTCCCACTCCCCCTGCTTGTGTTCCCTCTCTGGCTGTCTCTCTGTCAAATAAATAAAATCTTTAAAAAATTATAAAAAAAAGACAAATAAAAAACTATAAGGCTGATTCCAAAGAACAAGATAAAAAGAAAAGTAAAAAAAAAAAAAAAAAAAAAAAGAAGTGTGATCCAAAAAACAAGAAAAGGAACAAACAAACCATCAAACGAACAAAAACTATAAGCCTGATACCAAAGAAAAAAGAAATAAAGTATATAGAAAAAATTAAAATTTTTAAAAATTTAAAAATTAAAGAAAAAGAAAAGAATGTAAAGAAAGCCTGGTCCTATTTGCACCAGAACTGAAGCTGACACTTTGGAGCACTCTTTGATAAGCAGACTTGGTACATGCAGGGGGCCTGTTAGCTCAGTCCTACCTGCCCTTGTAAAAATGCCTGTGCTGGCTGCAGCGGGCAGGGTTTGTTTTAAGTGACTCCAGCCTCCACTGACGGCACTGTGTTTCTCTCCCATGTCTGACTGTGCTAATGGGCAGGGGAGTGGAAGATGGCGTTACCCTGCCCTCTTGTCCCTCAGTAGGGGACCTTCCTGCCATGGCTGTTGAGAAGGCCCTCACAGTAAAGCAAACAATCTCCCTTCCTGTGTCCCAGGTCCTCCTCACATCCCTGTTCTCCATCAGTACATGTCTG
The DNA here is from genome assembly GCA_028533885.1 of Nasua narica. Taxonomy (NCBI): domain Eukaryota; kingdom Metazoa; phylum Chordata; class Mammalia; order Carnivora; family Procyonidae; genus Nasua; species Nasua narica. The sequence continues at coordinate 59,417,508 of CM052807.1, forward strand.
GACGAACAGTACCCTGGTGCCACAGATCTGTGTTTTTATCTCTGACCAGCAGCTAGATTCAAAATTCCAAATCTTAAAGGGCCTGTTACAGTGTGGACCCACTCTCCCCGCCCAGCGGAGAGCCTCGAGGTGTACCCAGCACCGTTCTGTCCCAGAAAAGCAGTCCCACAGTGCCCAGAGTCTAATGAGACATACAACAAAAAGCTGTGACGAGGTAATCTGCCCTCCTTGTGTGCTTGTGTCCCTGTTGTTGATTGGCTGCTCAGTGGAGTTCGGCATGTCTTTTGTCCTTGGAGAGGCAACCCTCTTCCAAGTGTACTCCAGGAAGGGGAACGTTCTCTTCTATTGCATCCCAGGGGATCCCCACACTGGTGCATATTGTGTAAACCCTATGCACTGCTCTCTCCCTGACTTTCCTCCACATTGTGTAAACCCTATGCACTGCTCTCTCCCTGACTCCACCATGGCTTTCTTCTCTCCAATTCACATCTCCCAAACTTTCTCCCTCCAATTGTACAGATTGTTTTCTTAATCCTCAGATTGATTTACTAGTTGTTCAAAAATGATTTAATGTTGTCTAGCTATGTCCGAGGGACGAGGCAAGCTCAGAGTCCCCCTACTACCTTGCCATCTTAACTTCTCCCCCATATTAGTTTCTAGTGTACAATATACTGGTTCTACAATTCTATATATTACTCAGTGTTCATCATAAGTGTACTCTTAATCCCCATCACCTATTTTACTCATTACCCTACCCACCTCCTCTCTGGTAACCATCAGTTTGTTCTCTATAGTTAAGAGTCTGTTTTTTGGTTTTTCTCTTTTTTCTTTGTTTGTTTGTACTGTTTCTTAAATTATACATATGAGTGATATCATATGGTATTTGTCTTTCTCTGACTGACTTATTTCACTTAAGCAGTATAAGCCCTAAATCCATCCATGTTGTTGCAAATGGTAAGATTTCATTCTCTTTCATGTCTGAGTAATATTCCATTGTATACATATTCCACATCTTTATCTATTCATCTAGATAAATGATAATTTTTTAAAGTTTTACTACTTAAGTAATCTCTATACCCAACATGGGACTCAAACTCACAACCCCAAGAGTTGCATGCTCTTCAGACTGAGCCAGCCAGGCACCCTGATAAACGATCATTTTTTAACAATAATACCTGAACAACTGGACATCCATATGGAAAGGAAGCAAAGAAGATGAGGGAGGGGGAAAAAAGAGACAGGAAGTAAGGGAGGGAGAGAATCCTTATTCATGACTCTTTTCTTGCACCATATACAAGAATTAACCTGAAATGGATTATAAACTAAGGGTTTTATAGTTTCAGAGGAAAATACAGGTGAAAATCTTTGTGACTTGGGTTAGGCAAAAGTTTCTTAAGAAGGCACAAAAAAAAAAGCACAAAAATTAATAGAAAAAACTGATAATTGATACTTCAAAATTAAAAACTAGATTTTTTTGGAAGACAAGAAAATTTAAAAAAAAGGAGAAAATATTTACAATAAAGGAGTTGTATTGAGATTATATAAAGATCTCTTATACTTTAGTGAGACAAAAAAATTCAGTTAAAAAGAAAACAAGCAAATATTTAAATAGACACTTTATCAAAAAGAGATACATAGATAGCAAAAAAGTACATTAAGAATGCCCCAACATTAGTGCTAATTAGGAAAACTCAAATTAAAACCACAGTGGAAGGGGCACCTGGGTGGCTCAGTGGGTTGAGCGTCTGACTCTCGGTTTAGGCCCAGATGGCCCACAACAGGCTCTGCATGGAATCTGCTTGGGATTCTCTCCCTTTCCCTCTCCCTCTGCCCCCTCCCTGCTCATGCTTCCTCTCTTTCTCTCTCTAAAATAAATAAATTAAAAAAAAAAAACTCACAGTGAGATAGATTTATCAGAATAGCTAAGATTAAAAAAAAAGGCTGACAGTTCCACATGCCAGTAAGATGAAAAGTGACATGAGCTCTCGTTCTTTGCTGAAGGGAATCAAAATGGTATAGGCCCTTTGGAAAACTGTTTAGAAGCTTCTTATAAAGTGAAATATTCATTCCTAGGATATTCCTAGAATATCCTAGAATATTCATTCTGGAAAAATGAAAACAGATGGCTTCAAAAAGACCCATTTCTGAATGCTTATAGTAGCTTTATTCATTTTAACCAAATGTAGAAACAGTCCAAATGTCTGCAGACTGAAAAATGGGTACATGAATTGCGATAAATTCCTGCAATGGAACACTACTTAGCAATGAAGCACGATGAACTACTAATAATGCGACAATATGCTCGCTCCTTTCACATGCTGACTGTCACAAAGCCTGGGATGATGATGGAATGATTCTGGACTCATTTCTTGTTCCCTTCATTTTACATTAACAATCATAAGAGTATCTTGGTTTCTATTCCAGGGCTCAAGGCAGAGTAGCTCAGATTTATTTAACCAACCACACACTCAGACACCTCCCTTACCCCACATGTAACTTGATAGGACCTAGCCCTTCAAGACCTTATTTGTGAGGTTCTGTTGACACAATAGGACCACAGAAAATAATATGATTCTGAAAGTAGAACTGGACTAAGCAGGGTATAAAGATAAAGGGAGATTGATAACAATAAACAGCAAAAAGAAAACGTATAAAATCAAAAAGATTGGAGTAAAGAAGCTGTATTTCAAAAGGAGAATGGTATGAAAAACCAAATAGAAGTGGGAAAAGAGAATTTATACAGCCAAGGTGCCTTTCCTTCCAAAGCACACTCAACTCACTTGTGACAGTGGAAGGTTTGAGATGCCCACTGGGGACATGAGAGGAGGTTAGCTTTCAGTCAACATTCTTTATATTCTCTACACACTTTGAACTATTCACACCTCAACTGAAACTCTAAGAAAAATAAGACAAGTGTTGTTTCAAACAGTTCTAGAGACAGCATGGTGAAAGATACAAGCTTGGAACTTGCTCAGGAGCTCTGGGTCAAGGCTCTGTCCCACTTCTTTCCTGAGCCAAACATAACCTCCCTGCCCCAGTTATCAGGATAGCATAGCTAATGCCTATCTAGCCCAGCACCAAGGAGGGTCAAGTCCACCTCAAAAATTGCTACATAGCAAATAAATCCTAGTTCGTCTTGTTGTCGTATGAAACTATGCCACATCAGGGTTAGCCTGTTTCTGTCATTACCCTTAGTTATTAGTTACCATATGCAAAATAATGCTAATTAAAACTAGTCTGCAGGAATAAGCAAGGAATAAGCAAAATAAGCAAGGAAATATGAATATGGTTAACTAAATAGCACTGTTAGCTTGTGAGCCTTGTTGGTTAAAATATGTAGATAGTGTTCTGAGCCCAGCACTGACTTACTGGCTTATCGAATGCTATCAGTCTCCAAGAGCTATGAGTCATTGGTTTAAAAACTAATCCCACTGCACAGCCCTTATTTTTAAATGCCAATGGACAAGCAGAGTGAGCACTGGCTGCCTTTGCCAAGACACTGCAATACTTACTGTTCATCTAAACAGAATGAAGCATCCATGTGGACCCAGCCAGTCTGCTGGCTTCTGGCCTTACTGACGGTTTTCTATTAAAAGACGGGGTTTTGTCGAGCATTAAGAGACAAAGTAACCCTCCCTAGAAGGGCTAAAGGCCAGCATATTCTTAATGACACTTATATCAGACTTCTCCCTTCACCCACATCCAGAAATGGTAAATACAGAAGTCATTAAAAATTCCATTTTCAAAGGAAGATTTTTATTTGATTCTGCCACTTGCTATCATCAAAAATCATTCCTTTTTTTTTCAAAGGCCCACATCACGTAGCCCACACCTTAAAGAAAACTTATTAAATTCAGGCCTCAAGAAACAATAATTCAAAATCTTTCCTGACTCATCACATAGTTCTTGCTAGTTCTTAGTGATTGACATTAGAATCTTCTTTTTGATGAACATGTAGTTTCTAGATGGAAAATCCAGACCAAGTTTCCCTTGGTCTGGCTTGAGAACAAAGATAAGTTTATGTGAGTATCTTCAGAGTCTGGCAGGGACCCAGGATCAGTGTGAGCTCAGCCAAAGTGTCTATGCACACATAGCATCAAATCCTCTGACAGGAAGAAATGCCTCAAGAGTTCTGTCACCCTGCCAGGGCCAGCCTCTATTTCCAGCTTTACTATCTCGGCCAAGCTGGAGCTGAGAATGCAAACCAAAAGACAGAGCTGCTGAGTGAGCAGGAAAATAAGAGTGTGAGTGGTACCAGGGTGCTGGGGTCATCCTTCTCCCTTCCCCATGCAGGCTGACTCTTAACATTCGCAGCGCTTAGTAAGGGGGAAGACGAGGAAGACAGGCCGTCACTTCCAATCACAGGAGAAGAAAGCTTGAAAAGTTCTCAGGTTGCACACTAAGCCAAAGACAAGTCAAGCGATTTGTTCAAAATCACACAACTCATTAATTTCAAAGCTAGCTCGTAAGACTCATTCTCTTAATTTATTCATTAATCCACAGGTCTTTGTAGAGATCCACCTATGGGATGAGCACCATGCTCTGTTGTCTCAGATCAGCAAATCTCAGCCAGGGTCCAGGCATACTTGGGCAAAAGAGCCCTTATGAACTGTCCCAGACTAATCTAAAAATATAACTGCTGGAGTCCCTGGGGAACTTAGTCATCAGAGGATGTGACTCTTGATCTTATATTTGTGAGTTCAAGCACCACGTTGGGTGTAGAGCCTACTTAGAAAATAAATAAATAGGGCACCTGGGTGGCTTAGTCGGTTAAGCAACTGCCTTTGACTCAAGTCATGATCCCAGGGTCTTGGGACCGAGCCCCACATCGGGCTCCCTGATCAGTGGCGAGGAGAGGGCTGCTTATCCCTCTCCCTCTGCCGCTTCCATTGTTAATGCTTCCCTGCTCTCTCGTTCTGTCAAAGAAATAAATAAAATCTTTAAAAACAAATAATTTTAAAAAAAAAATAAAAATATAACTACTGCCTTTAGATCTTCCAAGAATGAGGCACCATTCCCTTGGACTTTCACAAACAGCTACATGTAATGTTACCCAGGCCCAACTTATACCTCTCTGACAAAATCTCTATCTCTCCCCACTCACTCCCTCCAATACCTCGTGGGTGCTCCTGGAACCAGCCCAGCATGTTCCTGCCTCAGGAACTTCACATACCCAGTTTTCTCTACCTGTAATACACTTCTCCCACACAGCTGCTTTACCTCTTTCCAATGTCACCCTCTCAGTGAGGCCTTTCCAAAGGAAGGTCAACTGCAACACTCCCAACATACATACCCAGCACATCCTATCCCTCTTCCTTAATTTATATTTATGATATATTACTTGCTTATTGTCAATGCCCCGCCCCACTCTAGGATATAAGCTCCATTTTCAGGAGTTTATTCACTGCTTTATTCTTAATATCTACAACAGTGTTTGGCACATTGTAGGTGTCAAGAAATATTTGTTGAAGATGAAAATAATGGGTAAAAATGCACCTAGTATGCGTCTGGTATAGAGGAAGCATTCGATAAATGGTAGCGACTATTAGAATTTGCTACAGTGAAAGTATGCAAACTATTGATTAAGAGGACATAATCCTCTAGGGTAGGCAAAATCTCCTCATTAACTTCTACAGAACACTCTACCTAGTTGCTGAGATATGACAAAAGCCAGCTTCTTTTCTCACTACTATACATTCAAAATGGGTTCAGCAAATGATTTTTTTATGGAGACCTAAGTTTCTGAGCAAAACCTCCTGTGTAAAATCCGCAGCAGTTTTGTAACATAATTTTTTAGCAATGAAAAGAAATTGACAACTTTTTTTCATTTGTTATTTATCTCAGTACTTCAGGTTGTTATTGATTGCACACAAGGATATACCTCAAAATGCCTCCAATTTAGGATAAAGCATAGACCTTCTTTTTTCATTTCATTTTTTTCCCCATTGCCTTTAGTTTCCTCCCTCTTGCACAGCAAATTGTATCACTGTGACTGACAACTGTTTTGCCAACATTTCAGGTATATTTTTCAACTTTTTGCTTTTCTATTCTCTTTATCCACACATCAAATTATTTTCCCCCCTTTGGCTTGCCTATTGTTGCATCCTGTTTCATTCTGAAGATGATGTGTTATTTTAATTGACAAAACTTGGGTGTTCAAAATAGTAATTATATTTTCTGTACTTCTATTCAATTTAAGACCTCATTTTTCCCTGGCAAAAAAGTAATAACTATTGTTATTGAGTACTTTCTACGTATCAGACACTGCTGTAAGAGAATCAACTCACTAACTCTCATATTAGTCCTATGAGGTACCCATATTACAGGACAGGAAACTGAGGCACAGAGAACTTAAATATCTTCACTAGGGTCATTGAGCTGATAGTGGGATAGCTGGGATTCAAGCACAGATGGTGTGACTCCAGAGTTGAGTATCTCAATCACTTCACTATAGCTATTTTAAAAGTTGCCAAAAAACAGAGTACATGAGTGGCTCAGTCAGTTAAGCATCTGATACTTGATCTCAGCTCAGGTCTTGATTTCAGGTTTGTGAGTTCAAGCCTTGCATTGGGCTCCGTGTTGGGCTCCACACTGGGTGTGAAGCCTCTTTTTTTTTTTAAGAGTTTTTATTTTATTTATTTTGAAGAGAGAGAGCAGGGGGAGGGGCAGAGGGCAAGGAAGAATCTCAGGTAGACTCCATGCTCAGCTCAGAGCCTATGTGGAGCTCGATCCCACAACCCTGAGATCATGACCTGAGCCAAAATCAAGAGTCGAACACTCAAGTGACTGAGCCACCCAGGTGCCCCAGAGCCTACTTAAAAAAAAAATAAAAATAAAAAAGGTTGGTAGAAAAGGTGATCCATATACAATAGTCACTCTTCCTACAGAACGTTCTAGAAATGTGTCCTCTGCTCTCAACTCAGCCACTGGCACTGACGGAGCTCAGAGTCATCAGGATCATGCCCCTTAAGAACCAAAGTCTTTTATATAATTATTATTGTTATTGAGTTTTTTATTTTGTTAATTCTTGTTAATTGAATTTTGTTAATTCGTTGTGTGTTACTGTTTCTTTGAAAAATTTCTGACTTCCATAAATAAATAAATAAATAGATAAATAGATAAATAAATAAATAATTCTTATTTCCATGACAACTTTTTTTCTTCCTGTGGTCAGGATTCTGTATAATAAAAGTTTTCTTTTCCCACTAGACTAAAAGCTCTGTAAGAGCAAGACTTGTGTCTATCTTATTTAGGACTGTGTACTCAGAGCCATGTATAATGCCAGGCAGTAAGTCTGGAGCTCAAGGTATGTTCTTAGAACAAGTTGAAACACAATTTCCTTTCCCTCTTCTTACTCAATTTCTTATATTGTAGTTCCATAACCCTGCCTTGAGAGAACCTCAGAATAACATATTTCATTAAATATACAGTTATATTTATTGAATATATTGGCAAAGTGTACTATAATTTCAAGACTGAAGACTTGTTTTCAAATATGTCTCAGAAATGGAATAAGCCTATTCCCATAGCATGTTCATGAGGCTTCAGTTTCCTTTCTAACCCCAGATGACTGTACTATACAAGGTGAGGTATCTAGTGAATTTGTGAGGTTGATACTCAACTAAGAGAATATGGGTGTGCTTAGGAGTAGTATTTAATTTTTTTTGAAGATGCGAGCATTTGAAAAAAGGAATCAGTATGTGAAGGTCAGTCCATGAGTGTGCATTAGTGAACACTTTAGTGGGATAACTAGAGTAGACAGGAAGACATCACAGAACTGACAGACAATACTCCAGGTTTCTACTGTCAATTCTGCCACTCACCAGGTGGACAAGTCAAAGGACCTCCATCACCGCCACCGTGCTGTCATCCTCATCACAGTCCTAAAAATATCTAATACAGACAAAGTGCCTACCAGCTTTCACGGATTATTTAATTTAATCATTACAAGCATCCTAATAAAGTAAATACCATTATTATTATTACCAAACTATTACAGATGAAGAAACCAAAGCATAGAGAAATTTAGTAACTTACATAAGGTCAACATTAGGTAAGGGGCACAACTGACTTTTGAATCTTAACAATCTAATTCCAAGACCTGAACTCTTCATCAGTTCTTTCTCTCAAACCTCTCTGGGCCTCACTTTTCTTATGAGTTTTCTCTATCAGAGATTAAGTTAAATACATCAAGTCCTTCACAGTTCCAAAAGTCTATTATTCTAAATAAAATGTAGTTAAATTAACCCTTCACAAAGTCAGTAATCTGTGTAATCATATAATCATGATTTTGCTAATAATAATTTAGCATGGAAAGTCAGCCTTCTCTTAAATGACAATTATTAACATTTTAAGAGAGTTAAATCAAGTGTTACTGGGATCTGATTGGTACTTCTTTACTACTCAGAGCGGGTAGAGGTTGCATATGAGGAGTGATTACAGAGGAGGCACCTATCCTATCACAAGCCCAGCTGGATACAGGATCTGAGATTAGCTGCGCTCCTGTCCCAAGCGACGAAACAAGTCTAACAGCCTGAGTTCACCAAGTTCCCTAAATGTCAACGTCTACATAGCATTCTAAATGAGAGTAACAGCTATCATCAAACTTTCAAATGTTTCTTCCTGCCTTTAGGACCACATCCATAATCCTAAACCGACTACAGAAGTGTTTCTCAAATTGTGGTGACAGACTAGTTTTTTTCAGTTTTACTGAGGTAGCAGATGAATTTTTAATCTCTAATCCATTGTGAATCAACAGATCAAAGATTTTAAATTTTATGTTTGTAAAGTATAATGAAATAAACTTCTAGAAAAATACATTTTAAAAGATATACAAACTCAACAGACCTAAAATTACATTTCAATAAATCTAATCAGAACAAATATAATAGGAAAAAATTATAGGAACCATATACATTGTTTATAGAAAGTATGTATGTAGGAGATTAAAATGGAGACTTGCTGATTAAACTCATAACTTTTGTCATTCACAATCATAAAAAACAAAATTATAAAGGAAATAGCAATTCTCTGTATTAAATATCTTTACTCACACTTTGAATGAACACTGTATATATCAATAGTTCAGCCTACTTTCTGCTTGTTAATTTGTCCAGGTAGGATAGAGGACAATGCTACTCTTGGGGGAAAATATACATCTATGTTTTGTTTTAGTACATTTGTAATAAAGAAATCAGTTTCACAAAGGTAAATTGACAAGAATGGAGGAAAATGAACTACAGTAAGTTTTAATTTTTATCAAAAGTAAGGCATGTAATGTTGTATTTTTGAAATCTATCTTTAATCCTTTATCAATAAACAGTTACAACAATTTATCATGTAAAGTCATGGTTAAATTTATATCACCTTTCAAAAATTAAAAGGAATGCTGGATCCAATATTTTTTTATGCCTGAATCTTCTTTTGATACAAAGTAAAATTCCAAACATTTTACCAAATTTGTAAGGCAAGCCAACATCATCAATTATCCCATTGATACTTTCTATTGAATTATGTAATATGTCATAACAATCTATAGAAACTCTTCCTCTAAGCTTCTAACTCCAATTTTACCCTTCAGTTTTATCTATTATCGAAATACATTTTGCATGCCCTCCTTGCATGGATTATTTGGGTCGTTGAAAATACCAAAGATGTCAGATATACAAATTTATGCTGTTCTAGTCACAATTTTTGAAATATGGGGATTAAACTGCTTTCTTATCTTGCAGAAAGACTAAGGGTTTCTTTTGTGGTTCAAACATTCTCAACAGAACTTTTTCCCTCTATAATCACCATAAGTCAACATGCAAAAATAGTTCCTGGTGATCAGTTTTCATACTAATCATAAACATCAGTTTTTATATTCTCTCTATAATAAAGAGAATAATATAGTAGAATTTAACACATTCACCTTAGCATAACTCATAATGTTTACTATGGTACTAGCACGCTGTCTAGTTCGCCTGACATTTTCCTCATAACAAGACTTTCTCAGGGCGCCTGGGTAGCTCAGTGGGTTAAAGCCTCTGCCTTCGGCTCAGGTCATGATCTCAGTGTCCTGAGATCAAGCCCTGCATTGGGCTCTCTGCTTAGCAGAGAGCCTGCTTCCCCTTCTCTCTCTGCCTGCCTCTCTGCCTACTTATGATCTCTCTCTGGCAAATAAACAAATAAAATCTTAAAAAAAAAAAAAAGACTTTCTCGATGAAGGAAATAGTGTGTTAAATTACAAGCTTCTCAATCTGGGTATTTATTCCAGAATACTTTTCTATTATTGCAGTTGCCTCATTAAAGGCAACTGCAATATAAACCTTCCATATAAACCTTAAGCTGTAAACCACATTAGCTGACACTAATCACAAGCTTAGGTATTGTGGTAATAATCAAAGTTCAATAAGTGTTGCTAGACAGTTGCTCTTTATTTGCCTCATGTAGACCCAATATAAACAGTTTAAAACTAGCACTACATGTTGAGTAACCTTGATTTACAAAACTCCACAAATCCAGCTCTCACTCAGCTGTCCAATCTCGTCTAATGCCACTCTCCCCTTCACTCTCTGTACTTCGGTCATATATAAATACCCCATGTTCTCTCCCACTTTACACTCTATACTTCTCCTATAATAACGTGTCATCTTTATAGCTGTTTGATACCCGTGTTCCCTTCTAGAATGTAACCACCAGAGGGACAGAGACCACGTCTACATTCTTTTATCATAAAATCACAAATGCCAGGAACATTGAAAGTGCTCAATAAATATTCACTGAACAGAATTTTTTTAGAGCAGTTTACTGAGTAGAGTATAGCCACAAAAATGTCTCATATCTTTAGGAAAAAATATAAAATAACATTTTCAGACTCATTGAGTAGCAAAGTGAAAAATGACCCCTCACTTTGGTAGGACAAAGGCCTCCTTCTAGGAACTATTTAGCACCTGAACCTTCTGGAAGCAGAAAAAGAAAAGGAATAAAGGGGAAGATGGAGGGGGGTGAGATAGGATGGGAGAAAGGGCAGAAACAAATGAAGAAAGAGGCCAAGTTGGGACAACAGTATAAAAGCAGCTAAATTGCCTGTATTATGACCTTCTCTTTGTCTGGAAGGGCCTTTCATCTCTCACGTTGCACTCCCACTCTCATCCCATACCCAGCCTGATGAACTTCCATTCACCTTTCAAGACTCACATAATTATCATCTCCCCTACACACACACGCACACACACACTCACACACACACACACACACACACACGCACTCGTGCATGCACGGCTGGATCGCTATTGTAAATATTCTTCAAATTCATAGCACTCAGTATTCACCTCTGTTGCAATACAGATCATATCATTTTTACAAAGTTGTTTATTTGTCTATCTTCTCTCTACTTAGAATGTATCTTCCTTGAGGACAGGAATTCCTGTTCACCTTTGAGGTTCCAACACTTAGTTTACTGCCTGACCCAGTGAAGATTTCAACATGTTTGCTGACATAATGAATGAATATGGTCTATTTTCCTGCCCATAGGAAGTCAGAGGGTGGAGGTGAGGGATGGAAACAAGAGAAGAGGAGTGAAGGGGAAAAAAAAAAAGGTTGCATGCAGAGTGGGGGATGGAATTTACGCCATATGGCAATGAAAGGAACTCAAAGGTGAAGTAAATGAGGGCAGATATGTGGGAGAAAGGATAGATAAGAAAAAAGAGGCACAAAACACTAATAATCTATGAAATTTTACTTTTGGTCTTTACTTGAGTATCTTTGTTCTTTTGCTTATTCATATATTTTTTCCAATAACAATTTATTGAGAATCTACTTCACGGAAAGGGTTGTGCTAAGTTCTGGGAATATGGAGTTAGAAAACTGAGTTAGTGAGCAAGAATAGAGAAGAATAGAAAAGAATGATAAGAGCAAGAATAGAGATTTATATACAATAGAATAAGGGCAGAGGAGAAGGACATCAAAACCACCAGACTCTGCATGTTTACCATATGGGTCCTTTGGTCCCATCAGTAAAAGAATGGGTTCATAACATATCAGTCTTCCTTAGGTGGGTTCCCAACACAATGCTTTGGGATGATAAAACATCCTGTGACTTAAAATTTCTTTTCATATTTCTGTGTTTAAACTTAGAGTTTTGTCTTTAATCAGTTTTAATAACAACAAAAATATATAAGACTTTTCTAATTTAAGCCATCTTCTAAAGCTAACCAGACAGATAAATAATTTTTCACTTTTTATGGATTATTTTTTACTTCTACTTTTCTGTAGCAAAGAGATAAATTCCACCCTACCTAAAGTAAGAGAAGATACCAATTTCCAAAGTTGTTAATTTCACTTTGCTGACATTTTGCCTTGAATTTATGACATTGATTAATAATAGCCTAATAGAATATATTTAATTAACCTGATTTACTAGCATCAATATTTGCAATATTGCCATTTCTGTAAATCTGCAAAATTTGAAATATGAGGTATTCAGCTGAGTATGTCATTTTTTAATTGGAAATCTGATAATTAATATATCATAATTTATAAACCCTATTCATTTAAAATCATTTAGTGCATACAAATAAAATAAGTGTTTATCTAAGTTCATCATTATACAAAAAGTTCATATTTTAAAAATATTAAACCTCAATTACATTCTGGTTTCTAAAATAACCTGGTGACAAAATATAGAAGTAGAAACTGAGTGTATCACGTACTGAATTTTCATTTAACTACTGAAACGTTTGCTATGTTTTTATTACTCAAAGAGCCTGTGAAAAGGGTTGGTAGAGTATGACAAATTCCTTTTTATAAGAAATTCTAGCTGGCTGTTTTCTATAGTTTAAAGTATGAAATCATATATCACACCCCCCCCCGCCTCTAATTTGATACCAATACCAGACCCTAGAGCATACCCTTCTACCTTGAGAGTCACAGCCTTACAGGTGGCATTATATCATCAAAAGAGAGATGGAGTAAACATCTGGGTTACATTATCATCAAACACAACTACACTGGTAAACACTGAATTCAGCAATTAATAAAATATGTACATCTATAAATAGAAAATATTTTGTTATATTTGGTTTTATAAGTGTTATAGTCTGATTATTTAAGGTAGAGAGGAAAAAAGCATGTAATATGAAGAAAGAAAAAGCAAAAGAGTCTGGGATTTCCATTTAGATCAAAGTAGTTTAATGAGTAATTACTATTCAGTAAGATAGGGAGAGGGACTATCGGGGCAGGTCTTGGTTTGTCTGAATCAGAAAGCAAAAAAAATGTCATCTTTTAAAGGCTAAAAGTTGTGCCACTCTACAAAAAATCATCCAACTAAGCAATTCTTGATGCTTGCTAAATACATATGCTAGTGTAAGCTAATATGAAATACACGGCAAAGTTTAAAAAAAGAAGAAAATGTATATTTTAGTTCAAGATATCCAGCTGAAGTTAGCTTGAAAGGCTTCCTTAAATAAGCTGACAGGAGATTTTTAACATCTTCATCTCTTAGTTAAGTGCCCTGTGTTAATAAATGACAGAAATTAATGTAATTTAAAATTTTAATCAAAATTAACTACCGTTCTCAAAGGAATTCTATGACCAGGTATACACAGGAGTGGAAAAGCTACAGTGAGGTAGATTTCCAAGGACATGTGCCCTTAAGGAAGGTGTCGTCTAGTCTCAGAGATATATGTGTATACACAATGAAAATGACTGGCAAAGCAAAATGTAATTGGTTCTATTGGAGAGAAATTACTTAAAGTAATACAGAAGTACAGGACAAAGGCAGTAGACTAACTGAGATACCAGTGGAATTTTCTCAGAGGACAGTGTTTGTCCTGGGCTTTAAAATAATTTAGTTTTTAAAGAGTAGAAAGGGGAATGAGGGATATTTCAGATAGATGATACATCAGAAGCAAATTTTTCCTCCCTGTCGGATGAGTGAAAATCTAGTTTAGATGGATAAGGTGGACAAGAAATAAGGATGAACAGGTAAGTGAGGCCCATAGCTTTGAAAGCCATAGTGATTCTGGACTTTATTTTGAAGACAATAGGAAACTGCTGAAGGTTTTTAAGCACAAGAGTGACTGAATCAGAGAACATTAAAATGTCCTTTGTTCTTTTGTGCAAATAAACATTAAAAATATCATTGACATACTTTCATAAAAAGGCCCCATCTATACAGTGCTGGTGAAATCAAAATGTTAAAAAGAAGCTGTGAATCCTCTTAAACTTGACAAGATGACTGTGAGTAATAATCACCTACTGAAGTTGATTGAATATCTGTCAGGGTTGCCAGATCCCAGAACACAATGCAAAAACTGATCATAGCGTTCTTGGATACAACAGAAAAACAAGGTTCACACTTACAAAATAAGATGTGGGAAAGAGGAGGGTTTTCCAATGTTAAAATTTAGCATCTTCAAAATCTAGGCAAATGAATATGTATGGTCAGGAGCACTCAAAACAAATTTATCAAATGTCTAATACTCTTTTGGATCACTAGTTTATAAAGACAGCAAATTAAAAGATCAAATGCTATTATTAGAACAACTGTACTTTATCTCACTGTGTTACACATCTCAAATATAGGGAAAATGGGGAAAAAGCTAGATCAGAGACTGGAATAAAAATAATACTATATGTTCAACAAATTCTATATTATTCTAAAGATGCAAGAATATATTTTCCAAGCCCCCTTGTTTAGGAAGAGCTCTGGGAAAAAAAAAAAAAAAAGGAGGAGCTCTGGACTGAGTTATGGCCAGTATAGAAATGATATTCAACACTCCCAGGTCTGGTTCCTGAAACTTTCATGGTCTCTCTTTCCTTTTTGGCCAGATGCAAAAATATCCAGTAGAATGCTGTGAGGCTTTTGAAGATTTAAAAAAACAAAGCACAACAAAAGCCGTATGAATGAAGGAGATTAGATCTCAGAATGGCTGTGTGGAGAAGGGATCTTCCTGCTACTTCCTGATGACCCTCATTGGATTATGACATGAACCTGAAATAAAAGCTACTGAGATTTGGGATTATGTTAGTTAGCACATCCTTATTACTATAGACTCCCAAAACTTTACTTATATTTAAAAATTAAATAAATAAGTAAATAGATAGATAGATAGATAGATAGATAGATAGATAGATAGATAACAGAAGAGCAGGGATGCCTGGGTGGTTCAGTTGGTTAAGCGTCTGTCTTTGGCTCGGGTCATGATCCCAGGGTCCTGGGATCAAGCCCTATGTCTCGTCAGGCTCTCTGTTCATGGGGGAGTCTATTTCTTCTTCGCCTGCTGCTCCCTCTGCTTGGGCTCTCTCTCTCTCTCTGACAAATAAATAAACTCTAAAAATCAGAAGACTTATACAGTACATGCTCTAAACCTCCTCAACACATCAGAGTGCTTTCAGAGGTATAATACACAAAAATAGTATGCTACAAATATAATCAAATTTACAGTATACAGAAAAATAAAATTGGAAAGAAATGATTTAAGGGAAAAGGACAGAATCACTACTCATTACATTTTGAAATGAGTCAGCCAGCTCCTCTACTGGGGATTTGGTTATTCCATGGTGATACTTCAGGAGGTACCATCCAATGAAGGCAAAACACCATTCAGGAGGCGACAAAAGACCATGGACACTAAATGACCAGGCCAAATGTTTTCCATTTTTATGAGGTTAAAAAAAAATCTGGGGCGCCTGAGTGGCTCAGTGGGTTAAAGCCTCCGCCTTCGGCTCAGGTCATGATCTCAGGGTCCTGGGTTCAAGCCCTGCATTGGGCTCTCTGCTCAGCATGCAGGGAACCTGCTTCCCCCTCTCTCTCTGCCTGCCACTCTGCCTCTCTGCCTACTTGTGATCTCTCTCTCTCTGTCAAATAAATAAAGTCTTTTAAAAAAATCTTATTTGTAAGAATTCTGATGATGTAGACTTTTTGTTTGTATTTTCATGTAAGTTTATTTTTATATTTTTCCTAGGATATTCTTTCTTACTTCCCTAATGTAGTTGTATTTGTGAGCCTGCATTTTTTCATTATCTCTTCTTAATGTACTTTTCCTTTTTTGGACAATTTTCTATTTTATATGGTATTTTTTAGACTTTTAAAGTTTTCCTTTCTAATACTTCTAATTGTTCTAAGCATAAGCTCTCATGACTGTATAAATATTATCTGC
This sequence comes from Nasua narica, assembly GCA_028533885.1. Lineage (NCBI taxonomy): Eukaryota > Metazoa > Chordata > Mammalia > Carnivora > Procyonidae > Nasua > Nasua narica. The sequence goes on from CM052807.1 coordinate 59,433,653, forward strand.
AACGACTCGAATTACCAAATGTTTCTTCTGTGAGAAATGCTTTCTTTCAGTAGCATAGGAAAAAAAAAAAAAGAGTGTTCAGTAAGACCAGACTGACCAAGGAAAACACAGGGATCAGAAAATGGGTAAGAAATCAATTAATATAAATTACTCCTTTAATATCTGCCCATCTGAGCCCTGACAGAATCCTTAATGTCTTTTCCCAAAGCACTTTTTAAGATAAACTGAATTATTTTATATCCTTTTTGGGCTCATGTCATCATCAGATTATCCTGCACTCTGCAAATGGATCATAAATTATCTGACTTGCTTTCACAGCCCCAGAGGAATACCTTGGGTCTGAATTATCACAAACAGATATCCCTTTGGTGAAGCCATCATACATATATTCATTTAACAAAGTTTAATGAAGTCTACTACACACCAGATATCGGTGATATGTCAATGGACAAAAGACAAAAATTGCTACTCTCTCAGAGGCTTATTTTGGTGGGGAAGAGAGGGAGACGAATAACAAACCAAATTAACTGCAATTAATTAATTACCCAGTACATATACAGTAAAAAGTATTACAGAAATAAAAAAATAAAAATTTTAAATAGGGTGTTTAGTAAAGGCCTTACAAAAATGGGCATTGAAGTCAAGACTGAAGGAGGCAAGGAGGTGACTGTGATGGTATCTTAGGAAAGAGAGTCTCCAGCAGAAGAAACAGCAATTGCCTTCAGTTGGGAATGTTCTTGGAGTACTTGAGGAACAGAAAGAGGACAGTGTACCTGGAGCGGCAGCAGTGTGACTGGGGTTGGGGGAAGAGCAAGAGAAGATGAAGTCAAAGACCTGACAGGGCACAAAATCATGTGAGCCTCATGAGTCACTATAAGAACTTTTTCTTTTCTTTTTTCTTTTCTTTTCTTTTCTTTCTTTCTTTCTATTTTTTTTTAAGATTTTATTTATTTATTTGAGAGAGAGCACATGAACATGCAAGAACATGGCAGGGGGTGGGGAGAGGGAGAGGCAGACTCCTCCCTGAGCAGGGCTTTCCAGGACCCTGGGATCATGACCTGAGACAAAGGCAGACACTTAACTGACTGAGCCACCCAGGCGCCCCAGAACTTTCTCTTTTTCTTTTAGTGAAATGGAAAGTCACTGAAGAATTTTGAACAGAGGAATGAAATTAAGTGACTTATATTTAAAACATTTAATTCTGGCTGCTGCATGTTGGCAATGACAGGAGAAAGCAATTAGAGGGTTGCAATAATCCAGGTGAGACATGATGGTTCAAACCAGGGTAACAGTGGGTAGAGAAGGTAAGAAATGGCAAGATTCTGAATATATACAGTATTTGGAGCAGACAGGATTTACTCACAGATTGGATACAGAGTATGAGAGGAAGAGAGGAATCAAGGAGGACTTCAAGATTTTCTACCTGAACAAGTAGGATAAAATTGGCTTAGCTGGGTGGCCTGGGTGGTTCAGTCAGTTAAGCGTCTGCCTTCGGCTCAGGTCATGATCCCAGGGTCCTTCGAACAAGGCCTGCACTGGGCTCCCAGCTTTTCCCTCTGCCTGCTCTGCCTGTCACTCCCCCTGCTTGTGCTCTCTCTCTCTGACAATAAATAAAATATTTTTAAAAAAATGGCATTTACTGAAATGGAAAAACTAAAAGAACTGGTTTGAGAAAGAGAACCAGGAATCGTAAGTCTGGGATACATTAAACTTAAGAAGACTATTAGACATTCAAATGGAGACACTAAGCTGGTGATGGGAGTTATTTAATGGGGATTCAGAGGAAAGACACACATGAGAAATATAAATCCGGAAGTCATTGGCATGTAGATGACATGTCCAGCCATAAGATTAAATGATATCACAAAAACTATGAGAAGAGACTGGAAGGGAATAATAAGAGTTCTGGGGCACTCCAACATTAAGAGTTCTAAAAGAAGAGAAAGACATAGCAAAGGACTGAGAACAGTAGGCCAGTGAATTCAGAGCAAAACCAACAGAGGGTCGGATCATGGAGCGTCAAGTGCTGCTCATAGGTCAAGCAAAACAAGGATTGATATTTGATCTTTGGAGTTAGCAACATGGAGGTCATTAGTAACTTTGACCAGAGCTATTTCAGTTGAATGATGGAGGCAAAAGCCTGTTTGGAATGTTTCAAGAGAAAATGAGAAGAGTGAAATTCAAGAGAGCGAAGATAGACAACTTTTTGGAACAATTTTGTTAGAAAGAGAAGGAGAGAAATGCAGTGGTAGTAGAAGAGGAGGGAGAGTAGGATCAAAGGATCAAAGGAGATTGTCTTTGTTTTCACTTTACAGATGGGAAACATAACAAACGGTATGTTTGTAAGATGGTGGGGAAGAACCATTAGAGAGGAAAAAACTAGTGATTAGAAGAAAAGAGGGAAAATCACTGCAGGGATGTTCTTAAGTACATTTGAGAAATGGAATCTGATATACAAGTAGAGGATTGGCATGTGCTGGGAATGTGGGTATGTCTTTATCCATACTAACAAGAGAGAAAACAGAGTTTAGGCACACAAAGGCAGAGGTGGTTAAATGTGGTAATGCAAACTTTAGGATGTTTTCTTCTGGTTGCTTCTATTTTCTCAGTGGAATAGAAAGCGAAGAGCTCATCTGCTTAAAACTAGGATAGGGTAGAGAGGTTAGAGGTTTGGGGAAAGAGGGGAAGGTATGCAATAAGCATCTAGAAGCATGGAAGTGTGAATGGCATGGGGAAATATGATTGTCAGGCATTATAAGTCTACTCAAATTTAATGATCAGGAATTTGAAGTGAGACCAATAAGCCTCGGAAGCTACGCAGAATAGATTAGGAACAGAAGAAGAGTTGTATTTACCCTTTACTCATTTACCCTGTAAAAGAGTCTTTTGATGACCAAGGAATAGAGAATTTACAAGGGAATAGTATAGTGATTAACCATGAAATTTAAGCTAGGTTTAAATGACAGGAAAATATGAAGGAAATGAAGAATAGTAGGGAAGTAGGGGTCAAAGAATTGTTAAATAGGGGTATTGGAAAGTAAAGTGGAGGTAAGAGTATAGAGCAAGAGAAGGATGCTTACAAGCAAGATTATGGTGTTAGTTATGATACAGTCTTAAATGAACATGGGGATGTGTCTGAGGAAGGATAGAGGACAAGATGACTGAAAGAAAGGGTGTCAAGGAACCAAGTGGCTAGAGTAGTAGAGGAATCGTTCTTATTAAAGAATCATGGCTGGAGCAGTGTTTGAAGATGCGAAAGTGAGCCAGGAGCTGAAATATTCAACAAATAAGGTTACATTCAACAAGGAGTCTAAAGTAAATAAACTGATGAACTTTGTGATACTGAAGATAATTATTCATTATAAGAAATGGGAACCTGCTTTGCCTTTTACAGAATATTAATGACCACACAAAAAAGAATGACAGATAATTGAAAGTTATTTCCACAATCAAGAATAAAAGGGAATTTATTAAGTAGTGAGTAAATCATCCTGACATATTTAAGGCTGGATCGTGCCTTCCCATTCTTTAGGAGGAGTCATTCAAAAAAAGAACCTGTACAACAAATGTATTTCTACTTGCTCTTAAAGAATCAGCTGACAGACTTTACTTAGATTTAAAGTATTTGACCATAAAAAATACCTCTACACAGAGCACATAAGAATAGAGAAATTATGAAATCAATGTAATGTTCTATTAAGTAAGTTTAAAAAGCAAATAGCAGCTATCTTTAAAAATAAAGTACTATTTTTCAAATGTGGGGGCAGCAGGAATAAGAAAAGAAATGATTGAACCATTTAAGACAAGATTATTTCTTCCCTGAGCATTCTAACTACTGCAAGTCAAGAAGGAAATCTGTAGGTTTCAGAAAATTGTTTCAGTCATTCTGAACATTGGTTATATTCATTCAATCTTAAGGAGACTATTAAGAAATAACAGATATTTCTAGGGGCACCTAGGTGGCTCAGTTGGTTCAGTGTCCAACTCTTGCTTTTAGCTCAGGTTATGATCTCAGGATCCTGAGATTGAGCCATCCCCCCCACCCTCCCACCCCTCCCTACCCTCCCACCCCTCCCCACCCTACCCTGTGTAAGGAATCCTCTGGAGATTCTCTCTCCCTCTACCTCTCCCTCCCCCTCTGCCTCACCCCTGCATGGGAGTGTTGCAGGAGCACTTTCTGTTTCTCTCTCAATCTCTCTCTCTCTCTTAAATAAATAAATAAATAAAATCTTAAAAAAAAGAAATAACATATTTTTAGGGGTGATCATGTAGCTACATGACGACATTGTGATTCAGCAGCAGTTAAACACTAAATATTTCAGTTAGATTTTAAATTTTATTCACAAATTACTATCTTTAACAAAGAGAAATAGATGAAACACCATAAAAAGGTAGATGTATCTGCTTAATCACTGTCTCCTCCCATCAAAAAAAAAAGGAAACTACAGAGCTCTGATGGGTGACCTGGCTTTAGTGAATGTATAAAATTAAAAGTAAATGAAAGCTTACTCCATGACTAGATATTTAACTATGTAATTAGTTGCTGGGAAAACAAATATGACTAAAAGACATATCCCTGCCTTCAGGTCACCCATAAACTAGAGGAAAAGACATGCATGTAAGCAAAATATGCATGGGCAATATATATTTGTACATAAAAATGCTAGGGAACCAACAGGAAGGGGTGAGTAAATCTTCCTGAGAGAGTAAGAGAAGGCTCATGGGTGATGTTTGGACTGAGCCTTGAGGACTGAGTTGGAGTTCAGATTGAAGGAGGTCTACATGTGCGTGTTCTGGGAGAGGGTGGAACTGGGAAGGAAGAAACTCATGCAGAGGGGAAAGCATCAGCCAAATCTAGAGGAATGAAAATGCACAGGACATTTTAGGTTAACTGTGAAGAGAAGAAGTGTGATTTATGAAGAGAAACAATGGATGAAAAATTTGTAAAATGAAATTAGAAATGTAGCCTTGTAAGTAATTTTTTTAAGACTTTAGATTTCATCCTGTTAGTGTGCTGCACAGAATATTAGTTCTATGGGATGTTGATGGACATTACATGAAAACCATGGCACCTCTGATAAGGTTAAATACACTTTAAAAGATTTCTTTGCACTTAGGACTTCTCTGCACTTCTTAATATACTAATATATACTGTGAATTTCAAAAGGAAAATAGCTTATGCAGTTTCACAAACTAATTTGATCACAGAACCCCCTTTTTAAGAAGCGTATTAGAGAACTAATGTTCTGTGGGAATGTACTCTTAAAATTGCTGCTGGGACAATGGGGAAATCACTGCAATATAAATTGCTTTCCCACCACATGACACCATATATCTATTCCTTCAACCAATAAACATTTATTTAGTACCTTCTACATGCTAAGCCTAATAGTGCATAAAAGTACGTGAGCCTTATAAATTCAGATTATGGTCATATGAATAAAAATAATATTAGATGCATCCTGGGTTAATCTGAACAAAACAAAAATGAACTTGGATTCTTATTGTAAAGGATTCACATTCATCATGGCACAGCAGTGGTTAGGGATGGAGACTCGAGAGCCAAACTGCCTAAGTTTAAACCCTAGCTATTCCACTTACTAGCTGTGTAATCTTGGGAAAATTACTTAACTAATCTGTGCTGCATTTTCCCCTCTGTAAAATGGGAAGGGTAACAGTACCTGACTCAGAGGTTGTTCTGATAATTAGGTAAATTGAATAAATTAGTATTTCTAAAGAGCTTTGAACAGTGGTTGGCATAAGTAAGCATAATGTGGTTTGTTAAATAAATAAAATCAATATACTAGGGTCAGAGGGAGTATTTTTCTTTCCTTTCCCAAAGTATTTTATTGCACATTTACTCTGGGAAATTTTTGTAATAAATCAGTAACCTGTTTAGAGATTGCTGAAAAAGGTGAAAATGAGGTAAACATAAGACCATTTAAGCTGTTCCTTTAAGTGGGAAACTTGACTGGGAAACTTGACTGAAATATCCATCTTTACCCTAGGTAGTGCACCATGGTCTCCTAGCTCTCAGTATTTTCTCCACACACTAGCTGGAAAAGTCTGGATACAAAAATGAAACAGAAGGATGAAGGAATAAAGTCGATTGCTAATTTCTTCTTTAAACTTTTTCTTATTTTGCAAATTATCCAAAATAAATATGTATTATTTTTGTTTTCAGAAAAAAAATGTTATTTTTCAGAAAAAAAATTGTTATTTTTAAAATGTTATTTTAAAAGGTCAGCTTTTAAACTAGTGTTAGAAACAAAGATGAATACAAAATGGTAACTTTTCTCCTTCCCAATCTAGTAGCCAGGGATAATTGGGAGGTCAAGGTAAGATGAAACATTATGTTTCAAATTAGGAAAAAGCTGTGAATTTATCAAAGAAATTCCCAAAATCTTAATATGCTAAAAAAAAATCATTAAAATTAACATATTATTATAAAGAAAATGATGTGATTCACGTGGAAATCACAACTGCTTGAGAATTCAGGTCACTGTTCCTTCTTTACGGAATAAAAAAAAATGATGTCCAAAGTTACCTCAAAATTAAAATTGTAGGAAAGAGCTGAAGAACTCAAATTCCAAGGATTAAACCTGGGAAATCTTCTCACAGACATTTCATAATAATAAAGCCTAAAGATTTTTTTCCTCCAGACTGAATAAAAACATATTCCTCATTTTAGTAAATGTTGGCTGTATCATTCAGACTGCACGGGTCAAAAATCTTGCAGTCATTTCTCTCATGTCCCACACCCGATGGTCCAGTATATCCTTCTCTGGTCCTCTTCAAAACATGTCCAGAATCTGACCACTTACCACCCACACTCTCTCTGGTCCAAGCCACCGTCCAAAATGGTCTCCCTTCTACTATTTTTCCCTTCAGTTTATGCTCAAAACAGCATGCAAAGGAGTGATCCCATTACAGCATAAGTAAGATGGATCATCTCACTCCCAGTCATCCCCAAACCTCCGCCATTTCCCATCATGTTTATGACATAAAAGCTAAAGTCCTGGCTAATCCTTCCATAATCCAGTCCATATTAGCCCTCTGCTCTTATTCTTCCTTCCCTGTTCTGTTTCAGTCTCCCTGGCCTTCTTCCTGTGTCTAGAACAAACTAATCAGGCCTTTGCATGTGCTGTTCTTCCCCCCCGGACTGCTCTTCCTACAGACGTCCGGGTACCTTACTCCCACACTTCCTTTACTACTATGCTCAAATGTCACGTTACCAATGAAGTTTTCCCTGATCACCTTTTTAAAATTGCAAGCCATCCTATGCACATATTCCTATCAGACTTCCCAGAATTTTCTCTAGCACATAATACCATCTAATATTCCAAATATTTTCCTTATTTATCTCGTTGTCCCTCCTCAATAGAATGAAAGGTTCCTGAAGACAGGATTTTCCTTTGTTTTGTTCCCTAAAGTATTCTCAGAGGCCAGAATAGTGCATAGTGCATAGTAGCTGCTCAATAAATACTTGGTGGCTGTTAAATAAAGTGGAGATATTAGGTAGGCTTTTGGAAATACACTCCTGAAATCTGGAGAAAGGCCTGAGCTGAAGCTATAACTTTAGGAGTCATCAGTGATGATGTCATTAAAAATAAAGACAGGAGAGATTTGGTTAAAAAAAAAAAAAAGAAAGAAAAAAAAAGAAAAAGAAACTTTCAAGAAAAGCCATTTTCATATCTTTGCTAGAAAGCATCATGAAAAAATAATGCTCTTTTTGCAAATTTCAAATTGGCAAAATTTACAAAACTGAAGGCGATTCAAAAGATATAAAACATACAACTAATTGCAAGAGTCTGAGTCAATATTTTTTTTTCTTTAATTTAAATTCAAGTTAGTTAACATATAGTGTAGTATTGCTTTCAGGAGTAGAATTTAGTGATTCATCACTTACATATAATATCTAGTGCTCTTCCCAACAAGTGCCCTCCTTAATCCCCACCCCCTATTTAACCCATCCCCCACCCACATCCCCTCCAGCAACCCTCAGTTTGTTCTCTTAACTATAGGGTCTCTTATGGTTTGCCTTTTAATTACTCTTTAACTGCATTTGTTTTATTTCATATTCAACGTTATCTTTCCAGTAAATGAAGGACATGGATGCCTTCTCATCTTTCCATTCACCATCTGATCTTAAACAACAACCATGGAACACTAATAAGGAAATGGAACACATGTAATGTGTTCCTCAAGAATCACTCTAGCCTTCCTCCTCAGTGACTATTTAACCGTACTGGTGACTGGCAGGACTTGGGGGAATTGAATGTAATCTATTTGGAAGTAATGGCGATTACAATTCTCTCTCCAATAATTTGAAACTTAGTCTGAAGCTTCTTCAAAATATAAATGCAGCGCCCAAGGTCAGACAACACTTTACTGAGAAACAGCTATTAGAATGCAGAGCAGTCGCCTGAAAGACTCTGCTGTCTGCATTTTGTTGAAACAGATGTGAAAAGTGGGGAAAGTATTATAAAATCACCACCACCCCCGCTTGGTAATTTGTGTTAATTGTATGTATGAAGTTGTTGGCCCATTGTACTTCTTAAATGACATCCCTCAACAGTCCCTGCAATTTGTCTCAACAAGATGTAGACACAGTTGGGCTGGAAGATGTCTCGCTGCAGAGCAATCTAAAAGCTTTTTCAAACACCTTTAATGCATATTCACAACCACCACTTTCTAAAATGCAATATTTCATCACCTACTATATTTAAATTTCTAAAATCTACATTATATATTTCAAGTATGTTTAAATCAAAGTTTAAGTATTGGAAAAGCCTACATAATTTAACAAGTAATATGTATTAGAGGATGCTGACTCAGCAGATGGTAGGCAATCAACGAGCCAACCTTAACTGTATGAAAACTGCAAATAACTGCAGGTTTAAAGTTATGAAGATGAAGCTGAGAAAGAAATTAAAATTTCATAAAGGATATTGACAAGGGAAATCAAATGAGGAAAAGCAAAAGTATAAAGGCAAAAAAGTTGAAAATATGAAACAACCTGAATAGTAGGTAAAATAGAAAATCAAGTAAATGAAATGAGTTTAGACTCTAACTAAGCTAAAAAGAAACTGGTATTAATTAACCATCATGCTAGACCCACATTTTAAAAAATGGAAATTATTTTAATGGGGGGTGGTAAATGAAAAAAGAGAATTCTAGGATATTGTGGAGAATAACATCAAATAGGTCACCGATGTGAATTTCTCTCAGATTCCTTCCCAATAAACTCTCTAGAACCTTCTTCCCTATTACATCCCTATTACATCTTCCCTATTACAAGTGCTCCTTGTTGTATCTAGCATCATAACCACAAATCTACCATCCTCACCACAACAGACTGATTTTCCTGTAAGAGATTCGTATGGAGTATGGAAGTCAAGAAAATGACAAAATTTGAGATCTTTCAGGATGACCCATTATAAATCATATTTGACACTTACTGAATACCAACATCATAGAATCATAGACTCTCTAGGTCAGAAGAGATTAAAAAAAATTTTTTTTAAAAAGAGAGATTTTAAAGGTCCTAGTCCAGCCAAGCACCCATTCTCAAAGTCCCTCTGTGATATTCCTGCCAAACAACTAAACTATGCTTACTGAAACATTGATTGATGGAGAATCCACCATCTTCCAAAATGTCTCATTTTACCTTCAAATGTCAATTCAGCCTGTTGTTTATTCCATTTCTATGTCCTTCAAACTAAATATTTCACTGGGACATTTATTGATAAGAAAACATAAAAACATCTAAGTGACTGGAGTCTGCCTTACAGAGACTCTCATTTTATTCAGATGATTGGGGGACCCCTGACAGTCAATATATTTTCAAAGTTCCCCAAGTGAGGGGCACCTGGGTGATGTAGTCGGTTAAGTGACCAACTCTTGAGATTGAGCCCCACATCAGGTTCTGTGCTCAGCGTGAGTCTCCTTAAGATTCTTTCTCCCTCTCTGTCTTCCTCAGACCCTCCCCCCACTTAAAATAAATAAGTAAATCAATCAATCAATCATCAAATTTCCCCAAGCGATTCTAATATGCAAGCCAGGATTAGAAACATTGCATAAAACTAAGTTCACTCCACACCATTATAGAGTTCCTATTAGAAAATGTCAGATGACCCATCTTCTTAAAACTTTTTTTAGGAAAGTTGATTCACAGCAAAAATCTATTGAGGCAGAAGGCATCAAAGGATGTGAAATCTGGAGTGGTAATAGTCAGAAATTTAATGAGAAACACGATATTTACAATGAAATTTGATTATGTCATTTTATATCTTAAGCTACAGACCCTCTCTGTCGTGTCAGTCTCACGTTAAGAGTAAAGAGCCATTGGTGTTCTTATTATCAAATTGTTTGCTAATGAGCTTCTCTTCTTCCATCTAGAAAGTACCCTGTGAAATCTGACTTTTGTACTAACCCTAAAGTTTGCAAAGTAGGTTTTTTGGAATTTCAGAGTCCTAAAGGTTTCTATTGTACTTTACATGAACCTATTAGTTTGTATAATCACTTGCACTGAATAATGACCTCACTTGCCTCATAGTAATTTGACCCACTCACGTGCGCATATGTGTACACACATGTGGGTATGTAGTTTCTCCACAATCAGAAGAACCTCAGAACTCTAGTTTTCCTCTTTTCAGATTTACACAGGCAAAATACATTTATAGGTATCTCTAATCAATTCATATCCAAACACATCATGAAACCTCATTCTTTCACCTTTGATCATTAATGACTTTATGGCAGAAGATATGATTATCTACCTTTAATTTCCAAAAGGAGCCTTTCTATTAATCATCTTTGAAAAGGGATATGCAGAGGAGATTTACAGCACCCCTCGTACACACACTATACCAGTCATTCATTGATTCCCAATGTCAAAGGTGTTAAAGACCATATACATAGTTTTTCATTTTCCTTATTGAGGACATAAGCATATGATCCTAAAGGGACCTAATAAAGATAGATGCTCAGAATGACAAAATGAAAATATAGAAAGGGCTTGTATTCTTGATGACATTGCTCAGTCAATGAATTAACCAGACCTCCACTACCCAACTGATCTCTTTGAACATGAGGAAATAAACACTTTGTGTAGGCCACTTTCTGGGTATTTAGTTACTTGCAGTCAGCAACACACTAAATAGTAGATTTGCCTATCTCCCATCCAAGGACTTACCAGGCCCCCCTGCTTAGCTTCCAAGATCAGATGAGATCAGGCGCATTCAGGGTTTGGCTATAGACTACATTTGCCTATCCCTAACAATTTCTTTTTGCCTTGCTAAGCCCTTTTTCAGGAATACAAAAAGGAAATATGGCTATATAGTCTTTGCAGCTGATCAAGTGAAGATGAAGTAGCTAAGTTCTGGTACCAATTTCAATGTGTGTGGTGGTAGAGTCCCCCACACCAGCAAGCATTTCTCTGGACACCAGCTGGATGTCCTACAATTCAACTCCATTTTGACACTACCTACCCAGAAAGCATCAGATTTCACAGGTTAAGGGCTCAGTCCTATAAGACTGTCCTGTGTTCCCCCCAGACTCCACTCACTTCAGACACTGGTCACAAGTCCAGATAGTCACCTCTGCTTCTGACAGATTGGTTATAAATGGGGGTTCCTACAACCCCCTCCTTAGGTTTGATTAATTGGCTCGAGGGGCTCACAGAACTCAAGAGTAACATTTTACTTACTAGACCACTGGTTTATTATAAAAGAACACAACTCTGGCACAGCCAGATAAAAGCCATGCATTGGGCATGGTACGGAGGGAGGGTGTGGAGCTTCCAGGCCCTCTCCAGGTACTTCTACACGTTCACCAGCCTATAAGTTCTCCGAAACCCTTACCTTCTTGGTTTTAACAGAGGCTTCATTCCATAGGCATGACTGATGAACTCCTTGGCCATCAGCAATTGATTCAACCTACAGCCCCTCTCACCTCTCTAGAAGTTGAGAAAGTTTCAATCCTTTAACCATATGGTTGGCTCCACTGGCAACCAGCCTCATCCTTAGGTGCCTTCCAAAAGTCACCTCATTAATATAACAGAAGAATTACTGTTCTCACCACTTAGGGAATTCAAAGGTTTTAGAAGCTCTGGGCCAGAAACAGGAACAAAAACCAAATACGTATTTCTTATTGTAAGTCACAGTATCACAAGAGGTCATTTGCCCTAATCCAATACAACTGTATCCTTATTAAAAAGGGAAATCTGAAGACACACACACACACACACACACACAACAAAACACACCACATGAACATAAAGGTAGAAATGAGGGTGATGCATCTACAACCCAGGAAACACCAAAGATGGCTGACAAAGCATCAGAAGCCATGAGAGGGGCTAGAAGCAGCCCTCAGAAGAAACCAACTCTGCCAACACCTTGATTTTGGACTTTTAGACTTCAGAATCATGAGACAATGAACTTCTGTTGTTTAAGACATTCAGCCTGTGGTACTTTGTTATAGCAGCCCTAGCAAAAGAATACAGAATTCAATGTTAAAAGTAAATCCAAATTCCAAAGAAAACCAAACAACAACAACAAAAACACAGAAAAGAGTGTTCATGTTTTACAGTTACACATTCATGAGCTGACATTTATTTTCATAGATAATTGATGGTAGCACACACAAAAAAGATTTTCAACATAAAGTGTTTACATATGGATTAACCTTAGGTCAGAAACTGAAGAGCTTCTCAGAAGAAGAATATTCCACAGTGGGGGGAAAAAAAAGAAAGAAGTTGGAGGGCATGTATTTTTAATACAATCTAAGGGAGAATTTTTGCATATACAAATAGAACAGAACAATAAGGAGGGTTAAGAGACATGTGCACTTTCTTAATAAAACGATGAAATCAAGTGCTAGCATAGATTAAGAAGGTAATCATGAGATGTAAGAAGAAAATCCATTTGGACACATCTTTTAAATTTTAATTCTTTACAAAGAACTGTGAATTGTTATATTTGCATAGTTAATCATTATTTTTTAAGTCTTTCAGTTCCTTGAAATTTCTTACTAAAGAATTGTCAGTGAAAAGATGTGGAAGAAGATGTTTTGTATTGAATTTAAATATATTATTCACTTAATTACAACCTTCATGTAACAAAGGTTTCCTAATGTAGTCTCATCTAAAATTAATAGATATATACTTAGTGAGTCCAAATGTTTAATGAGCTACAAGGTTTATTAACATTCCCATTTTATTTATTCTGAGCTTTACTAAAGCTCATCTATTGCCCACAGGATTGTGATGCACATATCACATAATAAAAAGGCAAAATTAAATATAAATTCTTATGTAGCAGAATTTCCTACAAGCAAATGAATACCAACATGGCTACATTATTTCAGAATTTCCAGACTTAAAATTGAAAATTAAAGCTTTTATTTGCTTTTAATTAATCCTATATTTGTACACAGAGAGGGCACAAATAAAGCCAAAGTTACCAAAAGACCTAGAAAATGATATTTTGAAGAAAAATAGGTACAGTTTCTGCAGCTTGGGGGTAGCTCTACTGCTCAAATAAACACCTCCCTCATCTATTGACGGATGGCAGAAATTATTAAGATGATTAATTCTTGTAAAAATATGCTTTAAAAAAATTTTCATTTTATTATTTATTTGAGATAGAGAGTGAGAGAAAGAGAGAGGGCAGGAGCAAGGGGAGAGGCAGAGGGAAAAGGAGAAGCAGCCTCCCCACAGAGCAGGGAGCCCAACACGGGCCTTGATCCCAGGACCCTGGTGTCATGACTTGAGCCGAAGCAGACGCTTAACCTACTGAGCCACCCAGAAACCCCAAAATATAAATATGCTTAAAGAGAGTAACACTTAAGCTATTCTCAGTGGAAACATTTGGGATCCCACCTAAGTACACATTTTTATAGCCAGTGGGTGGGGTTTGGAGAGGGAGTAGAGGAAAGAAGCACCTAGATAGAGGCTGGAAGCACCACAATCAGCATTTGTCAGTTTCCTTATCTTACTTCTATCTATTCAGGATTCTATTTTTCCAAATGAACCCCTTCTCATGGAAACCATGATATGGAAGTCAGAGGTCCAGACACTGAATAGATGTGGTCTAATTTAAATTTATGTGCAAACATTTATTGAATATCTATTATGCACAAGATACTAAGCTAGATTTTATGGGAGATTCAAATATTAAAAAACAGAGTGGCCAAGTTCTCAGAAACTTATAATCTGGAAGGGATATAAAATAAGTTTAAAATTCACTAACCATACAGACGGTATACGGCATGGTGGCCAAGAACACAGACCCAAGGGTTACATTGGTTTGAATACTGGCTCCAACTGACAAGTCACGTAACCTCTCTGGGCTTCAGTTCCCCAACTGTGTAATGAGCATGGCTTATTAGGAAGCCAAACTGGGTTAATATATATAAAGCCCTCTGAAGTGTAAGCAATAAGTATGAGATAAGCGTCATATGAGAAAACTAATTAAAAAAGTGAAAATGGGAGTTCCAGGAAGGGCAAGAGGACATTTGATGGAAAAATCAGGAATGGCTTTTCTATGATAGGTAGCATAAGGCTGGCCACATTAGCGACCCCCTCTCCCGCATCAGACACAGAAGAACTCCACCTTTTCAGAAAGTGTTGCTGCCATCCTGCTGTTTCATGGCTTCACTACACATGTGGGTAGTACTGCAACTCGCTCTTTTCCTTTTGTTTGCCCTTTCTCCTTGGTCACAATGAGAACAACTTGCACTAAAACTGTCATTTTATAACAAAAATATGTCAACATTTCACATATAGTCTTCACAAAAATGTCAGCATGAATTTTTATGATGCAAGTGTCATGACTATCCTTCCACATTCATTTACTTTTAATATATGAAGAAGTAAGTTCTTGTCTGCTAGGGGAATAGAGAACATGAGATGAACTTGGTTCATATCATGGTATTTTTTTTTTATATTGCCATGGATATTGGTATGGTTCGGACTCAACCAGATAGTCTAGAATAAATACGAAATAATTTATCATGTGTACACAAAGTACAATATAATGCCTTTTCAAATGTTTATACATCATTTAAAACTGACTTAAAAATAAGTTTTAAAAACTGCAGTACAGTGAATTAAAGCATCATGCTGTACACCTTAAACTTACACAATGATCTAAGTCAATTATTTCTTAATAAAACCAGAAAAAAAACCTACACTACATAAACTCTTAAAATATTTTTTAAGATTAACTTTTTATTTTCTGATTTTCTTTTAAAGAAGTAGGCATTGTGGGGATGCCTTGGTGGCTCAGTTGGTTAAATGTCTGCCTTTGTCCCAGGTCATGATCTTGGGATCATGTCCCAGGTCGGGCTCCTTGCTCAGCAGGGAGCCTGCTTCTTCCTCTGCCTGCCCCTCCCCATGCTTATGCTCTCTCTCTTGGACAAATAAATAAATAAAATCTTAAAAAAAAAAGTAGTATTGTGGATTGAATTGTGTCCCCAAAAGATATGCTGCAGTCCCAACCCCCACCCCCATACCTATAAATGTGACCTTATTTGGAAACAGGATCCTTGCAGATGCAATCAAGTCATGAAGTCATACTAGATTAGAGTGGACCCTGATCAAATGACTGGCATTGTTACAAAAAGAGGAAAATTTGGACAAAGAGAACAGACACAGAACAGAAGGCAATGTAATGATGGAAGCAGAGACTGGAGAGATGTAGCTAACTGCAAGCCAAGGAATGCCAAGGATTGCAGGCAAGTGCCAGAAACTAGGAAGAGACAGGGGAAAGATTGTTCCCCAGAGGATTCAGAGGGAGCATGGCTCTGTCACCACCTTCATTTCAGACTCCCAGCCTCTAGAACTGATACAAAGAATGAATTTCTTTGCTTTAAGCTACTTGGTTTATGGTACTTGGTAAGGGCAGCCCTACAAAACTAATACAGTAAATCAATTCATTCATTCAGGAATACCTATCAAATCTGCTATGTGCTGAGTACTGCACCCAGTGCTGGGGACACGGTGTGAGCAAGTGCCACAGAATCCCAGTTCTTGCGCACATAGGTTCCTGCAAAGAAGATGAACATTAAACAGACTAAATATACTCTCACTCATGAAATTCTATTGCAAACATCCTACCCAAAGTACCTCTCTCAAGTCATCCTTTAACTCAATAGTTTAAATTTCTTTATAATCTTCATCACTGTATGAAATTATTATGTTTGTTTGTCCTATGGTTGTTAAACTCTCCCTTCATTCCATCCTCAGCTTTTAGAAGAGTACGTGACATTGTGGACACCCAATAATTGACTGAATGTATGACTGAATGAATTTTTAAAGCTACAGCATAAGAGAGTGTTTATTAAGGAGATGTAACCTTTTCTAAAAGGTCAAAACAAGCTTTCCTGTGGAAATGATATTTGGGCAGAATAACAAATAGGAATTAACTGCTCACTGAGGACTAACGAGAGTTAATTTGAAGAACAGACAGAAAAGAGTGTTTCAAGCAAAGGAAATAGCACTTTTGAAGGTCTTGAGGCAAGAAAGAAAATAGCACATTTAGAAACTCATAGCACAGGGTGGCTAGGACCCCACACGTGAAAGGAAGGCTATGTCAAGTTGAGTCTGATAAAGCAGGCAGTGGCCAGATCACTGAGGCCAGGACATTGGGGCCAGGTCAAGCATTTTGGCCTTAGCCTAGTAGACAATGGGGAACTTCTAAAGGGTTTTTGAAGGAAAGTGAATGAGTATATTTGTCTTTTAAAAATTTCTCTTTGGCCCCATGGCTACATACTGGAAACAGACCAGAGTGGGCATGGAGGATGAGTTAGGGGTTATTACGGCATTCTAGATGAAAGATAGGGTAGCCCAGAGAAGGAAACTAGCTATGAAGATACCGACAAATTCAAAAGTTGTACAGTGGTTAAAAAAAAAAGAAGAAGAAGATTGTGATGGATTAGATGCAAAGTAGTGAAAGATGAGGACAAGGTTTCTGGCTCATGCTGTTGGGTGGTGTATCATTTTTTCTGCTAAGGAACTGGAAGAGAATTAGGTAGCAGGGGGATGAGTAAAAGAATTCCCTTGTGCCCATGATAATTGAGTTTCTAGTGACACACCCAGATACAGAGGCTGAGTAGGCAGGGTCACAGATGAATCTGGATCTTGGAAGAGAGGCCTGGGCCGGCGACGTCAGTGTAAGGTAATCATAGGCCTAAAGATGGCCCATGGGGAAAGTATTTAGAGAGAAGATTATGTCTTGAAAAAACTAAAGCACTGGATATATCCTGAATTTCTTCACAGGCTAGAGGTTTTTTTTTTATTTGCTTCAACATGACCTTTTTATTGTCTAACTTGTTTTAAAATAATTAAAAACATACTGAACAATATGAAGTCTTTTGAATTTTATTCTAAACCCTGAGATCTTTTTTTTTTTAAAGATTTTATTTATTTTATTTATTAGGAAAGAGAGAGAGTGAGAGAGAGCATGAGAAGGGAGAAGGTCAGAGTGAGAAGCGGACTCCCCATGGAGCTGGGAGCCCGATGTGGGACTCGATGTGGGACTCGATCCTGGGACTCGATCCTGGGACTCGATCCTGGGACTCGATCCTGGGACTCCGGGATCATGACCTGAGCTGAAGGCAGTCGCTCAACCAACTGCGCCACCCAGGGGCCCTAAACCCTGAGATCTTAAATGTCACTTAATAGGGATTATAAAACTGAGTTTTCTTCAGATGTGTTTACCAATGATAAACATATAGGAATTAAACCACTTGGCATTTATCATACACATTTGCCAACTTTGACTAAGTTTTGTATAAATATTCCTCACAAGATATCAACTTGGTTTACAATAGTCAAACTTCCTACATGAATACCTACATACAAACCCAAGAAAAGTTAATGTTATCAGATCGAATTCTCAGTGCCTTCTCAACTTTGAACTAATCTTTCATTTTCTGATATGCCTTTGGAGTATTGAGAACTTCAGGACTAGAAGAAACCAAGAAACAGCAGTGACTTAATATTATGACTAGTTAACCAAACTAACTTTGGGTCACAGGAGTATCAAAACACATGCAGGAGGCAATAACATGTTGAGTTTTCTTTCTAGAAACTGCTTTGATAAAGGCAATATTAGGGAATGTTTATGGAACCAAATTTATAGTTAACTCACAGGAAAAGTGCAAATTTTAAGATGTCTTAATACTTATAAAAGTTTATATCAAACTAACACAGCTTTGAAGAGTCTTGCATCTTAAAATGTATTTATTCTGTTCTCTTATATCAGTCTAGATTCGACAACTGATCACAGTTATATCTTAAACACCCTTTCCTCTACTCTACTTCCTATTTACATAATTAACAGTGTTGATCACAGAGAATCATAAGAATTCTGGAACTATAACCCTCTTTAGAAGTTATCTGGCTCAATTTTATTTTCATAGGTGAGGAAAGAGAGGCTCAAAAGCATTAACTGACTTCCCTAAAAATACATGAATATAGTAAAGTACATAATTAGTTTTACTTTTCTTTGGTTCAAGCCAGTATATTACCATTCGTATGTAACACTTCATCTTTTCATATTTGTACCTGTACCAAGCTAGACACCATCTATCATTACACACAAGTTTTACCCCACTATAAGTAAGCTTTAATAGTAGACATAAATCAACTTCCCAATTATCTTTCAAAGGTTACGGACATCCTATATTGTATAATAAGACTCTTACGAAAGAATATCAATGAGCTTTAAGCTTTCTTCTCTCTGTTGCAGTTCGAGGTCATATTTAGAATGTCCCTTCACCCCATTAGAAAATAAAATCTGCATTTCTACGATGAGTCCTCAATTCATAATATGCAGGGGAATCTTAAAGGGAAAACACATTATCTGTAACTCCCTATAGCAAAAATAGGGATTTGACTCTAACTGTTCCAGAAATCCCATTGAACAAAAAGGGTTTGTTAAGTGCTGAATTTTCTAAAAATAGATGACAAATATATTTTTCATCTCCTCTTAGAGTTTACCCTATTTGCTTGTTGTTCCTCTAAACGACCTCTGAAAATATTACAATCTTCAATTCATGAGCAGGGAAAGACATTCATTCCTGCTTTAATGAAGTAATTTTAGAAATGAGTTTCAGAGGCAGTATTAGGGTATCACTATGGACACAAGGGAGGGAGAGATATTCTTTGACTAAGTATGACTCAACATTCACAATCTTAGGATATTTATTTATGTAACAGGAGAATTTGGCATATATTTAAGACAACCTCATGTTCTCATTGCAAATTAAATAAAATCCAAATGCCTAGGTCCCAGAAGACCCACCACCATCTTGCAGGAAGAGTGGGAGACCGAGAAGCAGGGTTTCTGACATGCAGGGAGCCTGATGCGGGGCTCGATCCCAGGACCCTAGGATCATGACCTGAGCCGAAGACAGACACTTAACGACTGAGCCACCCAGGCACCCCTAACTTAAAGACCTTTGCCTTTAGCTTTTCCTAATGCCTGGAATATTCTTTCCTTTGATCATCACATAGCAGAGTGGCCTGCCCTTACCATCCTAACTATAAGCCCACCATATATTACCTCAGGTCTCTCCCATTAGCCCACAGAGCATTTGTTACTATCTCAAATCATTGCTATTTTACAAGTGCATTATCCATCTTTCCCATCTAGATTGTAAACCATATGAGGAAAGGGACTTTAATCCTAATTTACCACTTAGTCCCCCGGCACATAGATCAGTATTGAGCACATACCTGATACCCAGTTAATAGGTATTAAATGCATGTAAAATTGATGTTGCTCTAATACTTTATATACCTTTTGTTCACTAAGCTAACCTTTATTGTCTATTCTGTGTGAGATAACCTATTACACATTACCTAACAGGAAAATTTAAAAATAGAATTCATCAAAAAAAAAAATAGAATTCGTCAAATTCCTCAGAGCTGGAGGAAACTCAAATCCTAAAGTTGTAAAACTTTAGTATTGCACTCTAACGTAGAGATCATCTAGTGCAGCTTCTTTGTCTTGCATAGGAAGGAAGGGACAGAGATAATAGGATCTTGCCCAAAATAACACATTTTTTTACTGCGTTTCTAGAAAAGAAGTTGCGGAGTCAGATCCTCAATGGAATATTTATAGCACTGAAGGTTGCTTCCCAGCAATGAAGTCAAATTTACTACTATAATTATAAACATTATTACTATGATTACTACTACCACTTCTACTGGACCCCTCTGTGGATCTTACATAGCACTTTGTTTCCTAAATATGGAAATGACCGTCTCTAAAACACATACCAAATCCTTTAAAAACCAAACAACTAGATCAACTCAGTTCCACTCCAATACATAAATATTATCGACTCTTCATCTACTGTCAAGACTATCACCTGCTCTAACAAGCTGACAATACCAAACACTGCAGCCCAAAAGGGTTGAATCATCAGCACCAGAAAGATATTATCACACACTGAGGCCAACGCACTGAATTGAGTCTTCCATGTGTTATGTGAGTTAAAGCTCGCATTACCTCACATAGTGCCTATAAGATGGATCAGTAAATAATGAATTGAGTCTATTACAAATGCTAAGTAATTGTCAAATGATGGCTGGACAGAAGGATCAATGACTGACTGAAGGAATAAATGATTCAGTCCAGGAAACCTTCTATCAGTAGGGGCAAGCTCCTTCTCTCTGGGTTTCCCATTGTGCTTCTCACAGTGCTAGATACAGCCCCGCTGAGAAATGGCATCATTCAGGGAATCAAAGGATCTTTAGGGTTAGAGGTAACTTAGGACAAGCCTTAAGAATTTGATTTCTCTCTGAGGAAATCACTTTACCAAACTGATCTCACCCCGATGTGCAAAGTCTCTCCTAATAAATAACACAAAAATCCCTTCAGGGATGCCTGGCTGGCTCAGTCAGTAAAGCGTCTACCTTTGGTTCAGGTCATGATCCCAGGTCCTGGACTCGAGCCCCAAGGTGGGCTCTTTGCTCAGAGGGGAGCCTACTTCTTCCTCTTCCTCTAGCCCTCCCCCTGCCCATGCTTGTGCTCTCTCTCAAATAAATAAATAAAATCTTAAAAAAAAAAACCCTTCAGTTGTACTTTTAGTTTATCGAATATAATAAAAACCTCATTTCTTTTAAGATATAACAATATTTTAATATAAAAACACTTCATCTTTTGACTAAGTATGTTGGGAAGTAAGGAATCTGGTGGGTGTTAAGTATATCTAAAATGAATACAGTCAGGATCGTCCCAGTGGAGCCCAGGTTAGCTTGTACTTTGCACACTGACAAAGTGAGGCACAGGAGAGTTATAGGTGAGAGGAAGGAGAAAAAAGAACTTCCTTTCACCTGGAAGTCCTCCTTACCACTATCCTCTGAAAGTCTGGAAGCCTCCTTGACATGCTCCGCTTGCTGCCTGTATCATGGTAACTCAACAAAACCCTTTTGCAAAAGCCCTCATCATGTGTTCTAAATAGCACAGTTAGAGATAGATCCTGAGGGGCACCCTCCCCCTGCTTGTGCTCTCTCTCGAGCTCTCTCTCGCAAATCAAT
Source organism: Nasua narica (assembly GCA_028533885.1). Classification (NCBI taxonomy): domain Eukaryota; kingdom Metazoa; phylum Chordata; class Mammalia; order Carnivora; family Procyonidae; genus Nasua; species Nasua narica. The sequence goes on from CM052807.1 coordinate 59,455,209, forward strand.
AAATAAAATCTTAGAAAGAAAGAAAGAAAGAAAGAAAGAAAGAAAGAAAGAAAGAAAGAAAGAAAGAAAAAGAAAAGAAATCCTGGGAGTGCCTGGGTAGCTGGGTCGGTTAGGTGTTCAACTCTTGATTTCGGTTCAGGTCACGATCTCAGGGTTGTGAGATCAAGCCCGGAACTGGGCTCTGCACTAGCCATGGAGACTGCTTGGAATTCTCTCTCTCCCTTTGCCCCTACCCTCCCCACCCTCTCAAAACATTAAAAAAAATTTTTTGAACTTTTCCTTACACATTAAGAATATTTCATATTAAATTTGTAGCCTTTATCCAAAGCTACATGTTATGGCAGTTACATACACAATATGTTAATGGTTAAAAGTTATATACACAGTGTAAGTTAGTAAAATGGTTAACAGGCTCTGGAATCACAGAAACTTGCACTCAGATCCTAGCCACACTCGCTAGCTGCCTGACCCTTGGAGCATTATCTAATATCTCTAAGTCTCGGTGCTTTCATCTGTGAAAGCACAATAGAAGTATCTGTTCCACACTATTACTGTATGAATTACATAAATGCTTGATATGCCTGCCACATGATGGACCTTCAAGAAAAGTGATGAGCAGTAATAGTAACAAGAGTATAAATGGCTTAAATACTTCAAGCACCATCTAAAGCATGGACATATCTAATACGTATTCAGCAAATTTAAACTTAACTATGGCTTTCCCATCCACTCACCACTACGTGATCCAGATAGGAGTAACGGGAGAAAAGTGAGCCACAATCTGTCTTCTCTTCTGTAGAAGTTTTCTAATTATCATATTAACTAATTTACTACTTAAAAATGTGCAAGGGGTAAACACAAATCATTGCCTCAGACATCAATAACTTAAGTGATTTTATAAATGTAAACGTATTACGAACTCATTGTAATTAGACATAATTAAGGATTGCACACCATAATTTATTTCTCTTCATGTTGGACTTTTCATTTAATGAATTTATGATTCTAACAAGGAGACTATGTTAGAGTATTAATTAAAATCCGTAGTATTTTGGTTCAGTATGTAATTTTCATTAAAGATACCCAGTATGGTCAATAAGAATCTCAAAAATAATTGACTCCCCAAATATTTGAAATCTAAGTCTTCTGAACATACTATTATTAGCAATAATCTTTTTGCTTTTTACTTTTCAGAGTTAGTGGATCATTAGAAAGTAATACTGATTTTTTTTTCCTGGATAGATCTGATTGAAACTGTGTTTTGCACATAAAAGGGGCTCAGAATCATTATTATAAACTGATTCAACTGGAAACTTACTTGCAAATTTTGGTAAGTCTTAATTTCAAAACAAAACTAAAAAATACTTACAACAAACCAGAGGATATGGTTAAATGCAAAAATATTTAGTTAAAAAAAGTCAGTCCTATATCTGAGATGTTCTTTCACACAAGAATAAACAATAACAAAATATCCAGTTAATTAAACAACTCACTCATTTCAAACATCCAAACTACAAGTAGCACTAAAAGAATATTAAAATTTTACTCATAATGATTTAAAAAATAGTCCATGATTCATATTTGAGCTAGACTGTGTTTGATGATTTTTCTTCTTCTTGATAAATAATTGTTTGAAGAAAATTAATGCAAAAAATGTCTATTTTATCTCACTGCTGGTAATTATTCATCGTGTACTAATTCTTATTATTGGCTATTCCTACAGACATCTGTAAAATCAGTAGCAAATCTGGCTTATCAAGTGACAATCTTACATTCTTTCTCATATGTCAGTTTTATCTATAAAGAAATAAGGGGTGGGGGAGAGACTTTAAAAGAGAAAAAACCCTGAGCCACTAGACTCCAAATAATTGGAAGAACTACAGCGCCATCTTGTGGAAGAAAGTGTCTAATTAGGGAAATGCTTTGATTCTATTAGAGAAGAAATGTGATTGAATTCTTGGCTATCAATTCTAATTTCTTTTAGTAATATATTATTTTAAAACCTTCAGTCTGAAAAGTCCATCAAATAGCAAAGGACACTATTATATAAGGGACTAACATATATAATACAGAAACCAGATGAACTGTGTCTATTTTATGGATAAAGAAAATACAAAGTTAATATCTTTATTAGAGGTTGTCCTAATAAAGGACCCTGTAAAGAGGGTGAGGGATGGATGATGAATAAAGCTGGAGGTGTTGGATATTCCATCCTTCTTTTAAAAATGAAAGGAATAAAGAAACCCTTAACATGACTGCCATGCAGTTTCTGAAAAACTCATTAAGGAAAGATTTCCTTTAACATCCATAATCATAAAGTAAAAAAGTCAAAGAAGTGGGAAGGGAAATAAGGTTGGCCGGGTGAAGTCAGAGCAGCACAGCTCTCTTTCCTTGCTCTTAATTCAATTAATCAAAATTTACTGAGAGCAAACAGTGTGCCAAGCACTGTGCTAAGCACAGGGAATAAGGAGATGACTAATACACATAGTCCCTCCCTAAAGACACTTAATGACTAGTGAAGTACACAGATCATTTCAAGGAGGAGAAATGCTCAGGAAGGCCAGTCTGGGAAGTGATTCTATCTTTAGGACACTGAACAGTACTTTGAGGAGTAGAACCCCCCAAATCAGTGGATAGAACAAAACAGTGAACTTTGCATGAATTCTATATACCAACATACTTTTCTTTTTTTTAAGATTTTATTTATTTATGTGACAGAGAGATAGAGAGAGAGTACAAGTAAGCAGAGAGGCAGGCAGAGAGAGAGAGAGATCCAGGCTCTCCGCTGAGCAGGGAGCCCGATGCGGGGCTCGATCCCAGGACCCTGGGATCATGACCTCAGCTGAAGGCAGCCGTTTAACCAACTGAGCCACCCAGGCGCCCCTCCCACATACTTTTCAAAGTACTTTTCAGACTACTGTTTCCCATACAAACCAAAAAGAAAAAAAGCATAGAGTACAGGATTTCTCCTTTGTAGAATTAAATATCCTCTCCTGTGCTCCCATACAATTTGCTCATAATTTAATATGGAACTTTACTCCTTAAGAATAATTATTAATAATTATTTACCTGCCTGTTTCTCCTAAGAGTGCAAACTTCTTGAAAATCAAAGCTGTCTCACTTACTTAACACCAACCACAGTGCATATGGAACACTCAACTCATGTTCGTTGAACTGAATCAGTTATATTTTACAATAGTATTTGGCCACAATGATAAGCTCCTGAGTAGGAATAATGGAGGTATTCCTTAAGACACCCAGACTAGCACTATAAATGGGGATACCCATTTCTTTCTAAGGTTGTCAACTCCCAAGCTCTTGTTTGGGGGCTTTGATCCCTGAATCATTTTTAAAACTCCCATCTCCTGAAAAAACAAGAGCAGTGGATGAAAGAAAATTTGTCTCTATATCTATGCTTTCAATTTGGGTGGGGGGGAGGGAAACGTATGTATGATTTTTCTCAATTTTCTTTCTTTAAGTAAATAAAAATCTAAAGGGGTACTTACCTGAAATAGAACTAACAAGAATAAAATAAGAAAATTAACATTATCCAAGATAACGTCAGTCTCCCAGTGTGGCGCTTTTGCCCTTGCTTCCCTCTGCCTCACCCCTGTCCACTCTCAACTCTTAGCTCCCATTCACCGCCCCTCCTGCCTGGACTTTCTTTTTTATCTAAAATACTAACACCTGATTACAGAAGAGAATTTGTTACAAATCATTAACAAAGAGCATTTGGGAACCCGATGCCTGTCTTCCTTTTTTTTTTTTCCCTAGACTAACTTTTATTTCTCTCTTATTTGGTCACATGTTTACCTCAAGCTAGTCACATCAAGGTGACAGCAAAAAGAAACATACATCAGTAACTTTTAACCAGCTGGACATAAAGATTTCTAAAGAAACCACCATTAAACAAGAAGTTCCTACACTTGCGGAATATCTGGGTGCTAAAACAGGCAAGGCTACCACTATGGTTGTACTGTATGTACCCGTAACAAGGACCGAATTCTCAGCAACTCTATTTTTAAGTGAGGGCCCCAAGCTGGCTTGCAAAAAAGAAATACTTCAGTAGCCATTAAATGAGAGGTAAAATCTTGATGTGAAATAACAATTCTTTTAGCTCTCTACAGGGTCAAGGACGTAAGCACTGCATCTTAAATACAATAATGCAAATCTGTCTCATTTAAAATGCCATCCAGACTTGTACTCTTACAATACAAAGTGCTAAGCACAAATCTCATATTACAATCTATTTCTTAACTCCGACTTTTGATTAAACAAGATAGTTACACAAAAGGTCCAGGCATATTAGCTAGTACTTAACAGTTTCCTTCCCCTTTGCCTTTGGAAGTAAGAGGACTGGGAACATGTTTCTCCCTTCCTTAGAAAAATGATAAAACCTCTCTGAATCTCAGTTGCTGTTTGTGAAGGATAGTAACACCACCTCAACTAGTCTTTGAAAGGGATAAAAAATATAACCTGTAAATAGCTAATTGGAAGTAGTTGCCCAGTAGAAAGTACCTATTATTGTTAGTGCTGTTATTATTATTTTTTGAGTGATTTGGCATAAACTGCACACTCAAACTTCTAACCTTTACGATACTCACTGAAACCCAAAACTAAGTAGACAAACTATGCTTGAATCTTGTTGCTATTGAACAGAAAACCTCAGAGGTGGCTAAGCACCTCTACTACTAGAGGTAGTTTTTTTAAATGTGAGTTTTTCCAGTGTCAGCCTTGGGGTTTTAATAATGAAATTGCATTATCCAGCTATATTCTAGTTTGTTCTTCATTAAAAATCAGTTTCCAAGGAGAAAATCCAATTGTGTCAATATAAAATTCTAGGAGTGGTTGACTAAAAAACCTGAGATCTGTTGAAAAAGACATGAATGGGTCCTTTAGTAGCTCTGAGGCAGCTAAGTTGGAAATGCCAAGGAAAGTTGTATTTTTGTGGTTGTTATTTTATTACCCTTTCCAGCAATTTTCCAGCCCTTTAAACTTGTAATTTAAGCACATTTTATTCTTTATTGTATTTCAATCTAGGAAGCAAATAACTTCATCGACTTAATCGAAGACTGGGAACCTTCTGGTTAGAGTTCTAGTATTGATTTAGTCCTTAATTTTCCATTAATTAAATTAGGACAATAACCAAACTGCTTTCAGTACTGGGTTGGCAAGAACTTCTGCTCCATCTTTGATTCTCCCCTCCCATTTCCACTGTCAGTGTTCAGAAAATATTGTGGAACTGAATTTATCACAGTAAAATCGCTTCCACTAAACAATCACGTTAAGTAAAGTTCAGCTTAAAAATCATTATAATGGCTTTCCTCTTTCTTACAAACTATGCTTATTCCCTTCTCAACACAGTTCTCATTGCCCCATATGAAATCCATGAAATCAATTTCTCCTGGTGTTGGTCACTCCAATCACTTCTGCAAGCCCAAGAGAGCCTAAGACTGAGCTCTGGAGCACTCCATTATTTTCAAAAACATTTCAAGTTACAAATGAGAATCCAGCCAAAGAGACTGAGAAGAAAGACAGATGATGATAACCCAAAACAGTATGGTGTCCTGAAACCAAGTGAAAAAAAATTTTAAGAGATAGAAGTGATCAATTATGCTAAACACTGGTGATGAACAAAGGAAAATGAGGACAGATTAAAGATCATCAGACTTGACAGGAGGAGGTTGCTGTTGGCTCATACAGGTGTGGCTGTGGCGAAATAAAGCTTGATTCTAATTGTTATGAAGATGGGAGCTGAGACCATAGAGACACTAAGGTCTGCTATACAAAATGGTAAATAAGTTGGTTGCTACCACAGACAGAAGAAAGGGAGATTTCTTTTCTCCTTTTGTTAAAGATTTTTGATTAACATTATAGCACTGATGGCAGAGAAGAAAGGAGACATATAATTATGCAAGATGAAAGAGAGATAATTACGAGGTACCTAGGTGCCTTAGTCCATTAAGGTCTGCCTTCAGCCCAGATCATGATCCCAAGACCCTGATCCTCCCTCTCCCTTTGCCCCTCCCCCCACTCATGCTTGCTCTCTCTCTCTCAAATAAATAAAATCTTCAAAAAAAAAGAGAGAGAGAGAGATAATTATGGCATCACAATTCTTGAGAAAGTGAAAAGAGATGGAGTCCAGTACACAAGTAAAGGGTTATCCCAAAATGGGGAAAGAGACACTTTCATTGTAGCAGAAGGCTACAGATGCGGGCAGGCTGTTTGGTGGAAAAATAACATTATTTTATGATTGTTTTCTCAGTGAAGTAAGAAGGAAAATCATCCACTAAGAGCAAAGAGCAGTGAGAAGGAGTTGGAAATTGAGAAGAAAGAAGAGGAGTGAAATAGTAATTTCTGAGCGAGAGAAGATAAATCAATAAGGAAATGGGAACTGTGGTCGACTGAATTGCAAAGACTGCACAAAGGCCCATTTGACACAAACAGGAAATTTAAAAGATATCAATTATAATAGGTGTTTTTCTCCGACGATCAACTACAAGCTTGGGAAACATTTATTGACTGCTTATTATGTGCCAAGCACTGTTCAAAGCATTTCACTTTTATTAATACCTTTGAGCCCACAACAACCCCATGAGATAGATACAGATGAGGAACTGGAGGCATAGAAGCATTAGGAAAGTTATCCAAGGTCACAGAGCTAGTAAATACTACCCCAGGATTCAAAGAGTATAGGTCTAGAGCTCAGATCTTTAACCACTAAACTATACTACCTTTTTGCAATAGTTGGGATTAACCAGTGTTGGTTTTCTGCCATTTGCGTAAGGCAGAGGGAAGGCAAGGGACCTGAGGGTGTTTCTAAGTAATTAGATAATGGAACCCAATCTGGACAGGAGGAAGTGAGAACAGGAACTAGAGCAGTGGACATTAAAAATGGCATTACCAGGGGCATCTTCCTGGCTCAGTCAGTAGAGCGGGGGACTCTTGATCTTGGGGTCATGGGTTCGAGCTCCACGTTGAGAGCAGAGCTTACTTTTAAAATATATAAATAAATAATAAAAATAAAATAAATAAAAATGGTATCACCAATGGATTGGAAGTCCTGCTGTGACTCAAGAATTATCATGGAGGCAGTGAGCTGAATGAGATATTAGAAGTTGGGATTTTGAGGGTGGTATAGTAATTATAAGGACAAAAATCTAAGGTTTGACCAGAAGAATTGGAAGCTAAAGTCAGAAGGAAAGATGAGGAAAAATTGTAAGAGGAAAAGGTCGAGGAACTAAAAAATCAGGAACTGGATGAAGTTTTCAGATGAATCAGAGGTGGTGATGGAAAGAAGAATGTGAGTTGGGTGTTACGATCTTCACCAACTGGAAAGACTGACTAGAAAAGAGGGAGATTGCTACAGGATGACAAGATGCATAGAGACAGAGAACCTTGCTCCAAACAGGAGTTACCAACTCATCCCAGTTCACCCAGAACTCTCCCAGTTTCAGTAGTGGAAATCCTACATCCCGGTCCTCCTTGAGCTGAGGATTCTGAGAGTGGAGGAAGGGTGAGGTATTTCATGGAGGAGGCAATAAAAAGATAATGCCTGGTCTATTTTCACGTCCTGTGTGAAGTGGCTGTTATGAATTTTAAATCATAAAACTGCCATGTGGTGGTTACTACTATATTCAGCTCCTCATCTCAGGTGAGATGTGAGCTTTTGCTCAGATGATCTGCTTTATTTGAGACAAAGGTTTCCAACACATTTTCCTCTCATTTTGTTGACTTGTTCCCTTAAGGATAGCAATCATGTTTCCGATCTCATTAAACCTAATATGCTCTAAAAGCTATAGCTAACAGTCTGTGATCAGTAAGTGTTTTAAGTGCCTGAATGGGCTCAATGGGAAAGACTGCTCAGTTGGGAAAGTCATATCCCACACAAGAGCCTGAGCCCTCAAGGAAAGATGAGTAAGGCAGAATCAGCCTACTTCCATGTGTCTGCAGTGAGACATAGCTCTGCCAAAGATGCATCTGTAGGCCCCTCTCCACTATTTCAAAGGCTTCTTGAGCTGAGGTTCAGAGAATCATACTATTTCCCAGACACATTAAGGATACTTTAGAAGTTATTAGAGTCATGGCAACCATCTTCTTTGAACACTTGCATGAATTCTCCACTCAGATTGTGCATTAAATGTAGTTTCTGTATATTTCCAGTTTCACATGACAGTAAATGCTCCAGGATATTTTCTGATTTGTTTGAGGACCATACACAGACAAAACTGGTGGCATATTAAGTGATTTCAAAATAGCGCCTACACAGAAAAAGGCTCAAAGAATACACTAAAGGTTAACTGAACAAGAATCCAAAACCTGCCGTGAGACCACCAGGCTGGTGTGAGCTGCTTTCCCAATCTTTCCTACCTCAACCGAACATAGTCTTCTCTCTCCTTGTTTTTGTCACCAAATTTCTCAAAAGTAAGTTCTGTATTTCTTCAACCCCAATTCACTCCTTGGCTTTCAATCTGACTTTGGCCTATATCCTCTAAGGTCAGCAGTGATTACACTGGTAGTCATTTCTGAGAAAATCTCAGTTTTCTATACTTGTACTATTTTGAGCAAATACAAATAGACTGTGTAAATATGAGCTGATTTGTTAGTCTCACACAAAATTATAAACCAGAAAAAAAAATCCTTGGATAGACCACATATCTTAAGTTGAGGTTTAAACTTCCATCCCTCCAATTCAGAACCCAACTCTTCTTGAAATTTCAGCAGCACTTAAAATCATTTGCTGTCTTTTCCCTGAAATTATCTCACCCCTGTCCTATTTTTTAATATCTTTTCTTATTCACCTATTATTTTTTCTTCCTTCTACCTTCAAAATTAGTGTGTTACATTCTCTATAATTCTAGACCTTTTAGCAACATGTAACTTTAACTTTTTAAATTCTTTAAAATTCTTTTAAAATTCTCTTTCCCAGGATATTTTTTTTCCTGAATGTTCCTTCTTTGGTTTTCTTAATTGTTTTTCTTCTTCCAAAGACAGATAAGGACCTACATTTGGACTTCTCCCAGCTTTCTACAAGACTGATCTTTATTAGCCACGTTCTACTATTGTGATTTCAACTGCTATTTTGAAACAGAATGTAGCCTAAACCAAATGTTTTAAGAATTCTTTCCTGCAGTTCTAGCCCATTGCTGAACACCTCCACCTGGGTCTCCCACAGTTACCTCACATTCAACCCAAAATCCTATTCATCTCCCTAACCAAAACCAATTCTTCTGATTTCCCTAACATGCTAAAGAAGCCACCAACCTCACAGTCTCCGAAACTTAAAATCTCTCTTTCTAATCCATCCTAGTCAATCAAAATTTTTTATTTATTCTCCCTCACTCTATGTTTGAGAATCCATATTTCTTATCCACCTCTATGATCATAAAGCCTTCTTAATTGCCTCTCTGTCTCAGTTTCTCCAACTTCCAGTCCATCTAGAATATTATTTTCAAATAGAGCTGCTGAAACCTGAGGTCAGAACCTCCTTTATTCAGAAACTTTTAACAGACGCCAACCGTATGGCTAAACAAAGTCAAAACTCCTAAGCTGGCATCCAGACCCTTCCAGGCTGTGTGTATATATCTCTGACGATACCTATCTTACAATAGATTCACACTTCTTAGATTCTAAAATCAGAAACAAGAAAATCGTGAATAATCAAAATTGCCCTGGAAAAGTCCTCCAACAGGCACTTCCCTGGAGATCACCAGTTGGTTCAGCACAGCCAGTTTTTCCTCTAGCATTGGAACAGATTCCTGTTTCTTTGGTTGAGCCCCAGATGAAGTAGTTGGCCTGCTTTTAGGGTCCATTTTACGTGAAAAACGATGCATGTATATCTTTAAAAATTAGAATCCCACTAAACGATATGCTCACACTTGAGAGGCACCCAGAACAGAGACAAACTGAGGGAACCCCAGACTCACATGCGTCCTGTCACGCTCACTCCAGGCAATCATTGAGAGGAATGACGGGCAGCACTGCCAGCACTATCTAAATTGTAATTTTTCTCTCTTTAATTTCTAGGATTGTTAGTTTGTTTTGCTAAGGTGATGGAATTCCACTGTTATGTCCTTTAAAAAAAAGTTATTTAGATATGTGCCTTTACATCCCCCCTGCACTTTGAATATAGGAATCATGTCACATTCCTAGTTGCATCTTTACTGCACTTCACACTATACTGTGTCACCCTGTAAATATTTTCTCAGCAAATCAAATTTGCTTTGATTTGTTTGTAAGACTTAAGTGAGTAACAGGGTAGTTTGTAACAGAATATGCCTAATGATAATGTCATTTCCTACTTTATTAAGAATCCATATCTTTTCCCATGAAGACATACTGACAAAGTCTTTTCTATTGCAATTACTTAAAAGCAGCAATTTTTTTCCTAAATAAACTAGTCTACAATAGACTAGTTTACACACAATAAAAAAAAAAAAAGACAGTATCGGTAAACTCCAGCGAGGCAGTGAAAGTGATTGATATATGCTTGCTACCTATATCTGATAACCAATATACACATATTAAAGTAATATAATTTAAATACATATTCATATATTCATATTTGTATTCCAAAATAATAACCTAGTTATTTTAAATTAAAAGGAGATTACTATGTCATCATGATATTAAAATCATGAAAGAAAATTGATAGCATCCCCACATTAGACTATGTAGTTTGCCAATGTTATTTAAATACACTCATAAATATAACTACAAACTTCCTAGAAAATTATAATTATACAACCCTATGTAACCTGAGATTATTAAGAGAGCTATTTAAATATTTACCTTGGGGAAGTATAAGATGTCCAGAGCTTCTTCTCGGAATCAATTTAAATAAACCGCCCTGTGCATTTTGGGGGACATACACATATAAATTTTGGACTCGCTGCCACATCCTCTAGATACCTGTATTTGATTCTTCCTGAAATTTAGTGATAGAATCTACCCTATAGCATCCGAGAGTGCACACTTGGCAGGTTTGAGAAGTCATCTTGAGTTGGGGCAGAGCTGGTGACCAAGTCCCAGAAGCACTAAAAGGAAGCTACCAGGGTGACTCTACGTGTGTCACACAGCCTTGCTTCCCTGGGCAACATCTGCGGGACTTTGAGAAAGTTCCTGGGAACATAGATCCCCGAGCGAAGACTGGAGGTTCCCCTGACCGCTAGAGGGTTCCGGGGGATCGTTACTGCAGGCCGCCCTCTAGCGGCGGTGGAAGGAAACGTCCTGGTTGTGTGATGAAGTTTACATTCCAAACACCAACCAGAAGTGGACTCTGGGGCTCAAAGAGAGACATCTAATGAATGTGGGGGTGGGCCTCGGGTATTTTGGAGATGGATAAAGCTGGTTCTGGGTCACTGATGCCAGGAGTGCTTAGTAGAGAAAGACATTGCTACCTAGACATTTATAGCTTTCTCACCCATGTCCAAAGATGTTAGTTACCCTTAAGGAGAAAAACTGTATGTCAGAATTAGGAGAGAATAGAATATATACAGGTTTTGGGATCAGACAGATATGCCTTCACATTCCAGCTCCCCCGTTTACTAGCATGATATCGTAAGTGTGTGATATATTTAGTCTCTGTAATCTTCAGTTTTCTTACCTAGAAAATGTAAAAATGTTTGGTATACACAGTACTTCAAAAATAGGACACAGTCAAGGAAAGGAAGGTGTACTAGTTTAGTTATTTTTATTTAACCTAATACAATTGGAATCTCTGAGACTCAGGGCAGTATCTTTCAGTGCTGTCCCTAGCTATCCTTAATAGAATCTGGCATCTCCGTCAACATCTATCTTAGTATGGAGATGCCACAGGAAAGTCTACCGCTCCTAAAACTGCTGTCCTTTGTACTTTGGTTATAGATTTTTAATTGTTCTCATGAAAATCAGAAGGTAGCCTATCTATCTAACCTCCCACCTGGTACAGCTGATAGGTCAAAATGGAACTTTAATCTGCATGTCTGGTATTTTTGGTTCCCCAAAGGGCCAGGAGCCTCATCCTGAGTGATGGTGGGCAGAATCAGCAGAGTGGGAGGAAATGTACCGGGAGGGGCCAACCTACCTTAACTAATGCCTTCCAGTCTCCTAGCCTGGTATTGATTGATACACTTAGGCTCCACCTGTTCTACAGCTCAATATCAGGCACAGATGATTCTAATCCCATCTCATTCTGCCACCCCGAAGTTTTCCCCGTCCCATCTGTTTTTGCATTAGCTCCTTGGACACTTACTTCAGCCTGGATTTAAACTGTTCCACCTCTAGCTTAGATTTTAAGCTTAAGACTTCTTTAGAGTCAATTTCCCAAGCTCTCTTCCCACAAATATCCCACCTGTCTCAGATTTTTCCTTTCTCCCTAACAGTTCTCAAAAGGCCAGATAGTTAAGGCTGCATTTTTTTTTTCGAGATGAGAGTTAGAGTTAGTGCCTTAAGACACTGAACCAGGACCAAAATTCTTTGTAGATGTTGCTATAGAAATAGGATCAATTGATTGCATTAGTTAGCTTTTGTTAGTTAATATTCCTATTAAGGAAAAACCCAGAAACTACATAGAAATGACTATTCATCCTCTAATGAAGAAGGTAGTTAATACACAATAACTACATATTACCTATTAACTAATACAGTGGCTTTTTCTTTATGTCAGAGCATGTGTTTGGAGTTTTGCACTTGGGTTTTTCCTTTCTTCTTCTTTTTCTTTTTATTCCTGTAAAAATGGCGGATTTCCGCAGATCTGTTTCTCTTCTCTGGAACCCCTAGTGATTAGGAGCATATATTTCCAGGATAGGAAGATGGGAACTGAATGGTGCAGCAATTAATTAGTGGTCTAAGAACTGCAAGGGATAATAATGAGTAGTCCACCCAGATGTTACACTGGATTTTAGAACTTGTTAGATCCCAATGTGACATAATGAATGGACGGTGTCATTCATCTTAAAGTACTATAGGGTACCTCTTATTTCCTCTGTGGTCTCAGTTTAGCATTCTACCTTGTATGTTCTTACTGATTTGTAAATTAATGAATTCATTGAGGAGAAAAATTAGTGTATTTGCCTGGATGTTTGTCAATATTGCTATGAAAAAAATGTTCAAATTCTGTACTGGTGCATTCTGTCCTACAAAAACAAGCACTGTATCTATCCATATGTGACAGAGAATCTGCCACACTAGTCAATTACAAAACCTAATCTTTTGAATTACTTTGAATTAAACATCAAAGGTTTAGATGCCAGAAAAGGTAACGACAGATTTTTTTTCCCATATCCACATTACAAAGCTGCAACTCTGAAAAATATTTTTTTAGGAGTTTACTGCTTTCTAGAGTCCCTGTCATCAAGTTTTGACATAAAGTATTTCAGGCACCCAATTTAGAAAACAAACAGCTATTAAATGTCCAAAATGTCTATCGCTATAGATGTTCTAATAACAGAATAATGTTAATGTGCTTCTCTCTGCCTCCTTCTCAAAAAATAGGCAGTTCAAGGTGTGTTTATTCACTCTTACAAATATATTTCCCCACTCTGTCAAAAAGAGAAGCATAATTCAGTTGAAGTGCATCAGAACTGTGTTTCCTTATACCATATTATGTGACAAGCTGTAAATAAAATGAACTCTTTATGAATACATTATGTGTGGGATATGTTCCCAGGGTGGCATATAAAGAGTATTTTAATGACATACATTTTTCTAGGTAACCAAAGGCAAGTTGCTATTTCAACAACCCATGGACTGAATATAAAGCAATTTTAAAGTGTCCTAACACAAACCCAGTGGTCCCAGCCCCTGAAATATTGATGTCAACACAATAAGCTTCATCTAGAAAATTATCCCTTTAGGAAATTATATTGACCACATGAACTTTTTTTTTAAAGATTTTATTTACTTATTTATTTGAGAGAGAGAGAGAGAGAGAGAGAGAGAATGGGAGAGAGGAAGCATGAGAGGAAGCGGTCAGACGGAGAAGCAAACTCCCCACTGAGGAGGGAGCCCGATGCGGGACTTGACCCAGGGACTCCAGGATCATGACCTGAGCCGAAGGCAGTTGTTTAACAACTGAGCCACCCAGGCGCCCAACCACATGAACTTTTAAAAATGCCTTAAGTATTTAATACAATATGAATAGAATTTCTATTTTTATGCTAAATTTCTTTAAATGGTGTCTATTATTGGATATCTTTTAGATAAAAACGAGCATATACAATTGTTATACTGTTAAGTTATATGAATAATTGAGAAACATAACAGAACCCCAAATTTTATAATTTAGCAGAGAAAGTAACAACCCAAAAACCATGTATAACATGAAAGTGCTTTCATACTATACTGCATTAAAAAGCTGGTTAGAGGGGCGCCTGGGTGGCTCAGTGGGTTAAAGCCTCTGCCTTCACTCAGGTCATGATCTCAGGGTCCTGGGATCGAGCCCCGCATCAGGCTCTCTGCTCAGCAGGGAGCCTGCTTTCCCCTCTCTCTCTGCCTGCCTCTCTGCCTACTTTTGATCTCTCTCTCTCTCTCTCTGTCAAATAAATATATAAAATCTTTTTAAAAAAATAAAAATAAAAAGCTGGATATAAACTTTATATAAGGAATAATCCTGTTCTCACAAAAAGAAAAAATACATATTCTTAGAAAAACCTAGAAGAGATCCAACAAAATGCTAAACAATAGATACTTCTTTGGGGATGGATATTCTTTCTTTGTACATTTCTGTATTTTTCTATTTCCTGTCATAAGTATTAATCTTATTTTCAGAAATAATGTCTTATAACTTAATTTCTTATTTCTTAATTAAACAAGTGTTTGTTGAGCACCTATAGTAGGCTGAGCCCCTATGCCAGGCACTGCTCTAAGCACTGGGTGTCCAGAGGGAAACAAAACTAGGTCTTTGCCCTCACAGAGAATAAGTTCTTCAAGCAGTCGGGTGGGGGTGGGGAGGGGGCAGAGAGACAATTAACAAATCGGTGTGCAAATAAATAGAATATTAGGTGGTGATATTTGCTACGGACTGGGGAAAAGTGGGTTAGGAGATGGGGAAATACCGGAAATGGGGGAGTGTGGGAAGACATTATTGATGATTCCACATGCAAGGAGGGTGAAACAGGCAGCATGTGCAAGAGTGAATCTCCCAGGTATCCAGGGGAGGAGTGATTGAAGCAGAAGAAATGGTGAGTGAAAGTCACCAGGGCAGAAGTTTGTGTGGCATGCTTGAGAAAGGGGGACGGCTGGCGCTCGGGAAGAGGTGGAGAGTGGTAGATGATGAGCTCAGAGAGGCAGCTCACAATCAGGGCTAAAGACACTGGCTTAAGAAGACCATGGCCTGACTCGCATTTGAAAGGCCCTGTGTGGAACAGACTGTGGAGGGCAGAGGTGGAAGGCTGGGAGGCAAGTCAGAAATTGTTATGCGGATCCAGAGAGAGATGAGGTGGTTTGGGTGAGAATAGCATTGGTAGGGTGGTGAACAGTGATCAGATACCAGAGTGCCCTCTACAAGAGGGGGAATGACTGAGGGATTTGGGAATTATTCATCATAAAGTTAAACTGTGTTTTGCATATGGGATAGTTAATTGTGTGTGTCAGCTGGACTGGGCTAAGGGATGCTCAGATAGCTGGTAAAACCTTACTTCTGGGTGTGTTTGGAAGCGTGTCTTTAGAAGAGATTAGCATTTGAGTCAGAACTGAGTCAAGTAGATGGCTCTCACCAATGCCAGTGGGCATCATTCAGTCCTTCGAGGGACTGAGTAGAAGAAAAAGATGGAAAAAAGGTGAATTTGCTATCTCTGCTTGAGCTGGGACACTCATCTTCTCCAGCCCTTGGCCATCAGTGCTCCTGGTTCTTGAGCCTAGGGACTCCACTGAATTACCCCACTGGCATCCTGGTTCTCTAGCCTACACACAGCAAATAGTAAGACTTCTCAGCCTCTATAACTGCAGGAGCCAATTCCTATAATAAATCTCCTCTTACATCTATCTATCCATCTATCTATCTATCTATCTATCTATCTATCTATCTATCTATCTATCTGTTGGTCTATCTATCTATCCATCTATTCTATTGGTTCTCTTTCTCTGGAGAAAACTGACTAATATAGCACATTTCCTTTTATGAAATTTCTAATGTTTTCTAATGTTTAATAACTCAATGTCTCCATTTTTCTACATTAGTGTCTTAGTTTTAACAACTTTCTGCAAAAATACATTGAGTTTTTATTTTAGCAGAGAAAGGATTAGTAAAATTTTACCTTAATTATGCAAAGAAAAACTGCCAGGTACAGTTTATTTTTCACACTATCTATATTTTTACTAGTTCTTGAAGAATTAGTGTCATGCATCCAGTGAATACAATAAATAAATTTTTCTAAAATATAATAGAATCATCTTTTCAACATTCCAAGCTTCTAAAGTGAGGCAATGGACTTACTGCATCTTTAAATAAAGTGCCATCACTGTTTTCAGATAGCTAGTTTGAAAGGAAAGCCACACACTGACCCTGATGAATAGGTTTTATGAATAGAGTGACTTGGGGCACCCAGGTCGGTTGGTTCAGTCAGTTAAGTGTCTAACTCTTGATTTCTGCTCAGGTTATGACCTCAGGGTTGTAAGATTGAGGCCTGTGTCCAGCTCTACACTGGGTGTGGAGCCTGCTTGAGACTCTCTCTCTGCCCCTCTCCCTCAAAAAAATTACAATTAAAAATAAAATAAAAATAGAGTGACTAAAATCACTAGCTCTTCAAAAGATATTGATTCCTAAATTATTCAGGAAAAAAAGCACCTGTGTAAGGGGCTGTGTTTGTTTTTTGGTTTTTTTTAAGGATTTTATTTATTTATTTGACAGAGAGAGAGAGAGACAAGTAGGCAGAGAGGCAGGCAGAGAGAGAGGGGGGGAGCAGGCTCCCTGCTGAGCAGAGAGCCACATGTGGGGCTGGATCCCATGACCCTGAGATCATAACCTGAGCCAAAGGCAGAGGCCTTAACCTACTGAGCCACCCAGGTGCCCCAAGGGGCTGTGTTTTTAATGTCAATTCCAAAACATGGAACACAAGCTCTCAGAAGGTAAGAATTCAGACTTGAAAGCAGATAGCTTTGAGTTTGAGTTCCTGCTCACCCTTTACCAGGCAGGTGACCTTGAACCAGTTACTGAAGTTCTTTGAACCTCAGTTTTCTCAGTTGTAACATATAACAATGTGTATACTAGTGTGCACATGAATGAATTCCTAAAGTCTCCTGAATATCAGAGTCTGTGCTTCTCCTTAACCTGACTTCCCACTCCAGCCAAATTTCCTCCTTATAGTCTCCCAAATGTGACAGCGCCCGATTACCATGCCCAGGTGACTTCTGAAGGAGAAAATATATATAGAAGGCATCCTTTGGAAGTAGACATTACTTTCGTTTCTAGGTCTCCTTGGTGCTGCTACCTTTGGGCCTTTACAATTTAACTGGTTATTAAACTATTGTCTTCATTATTAACTACATTTACTCACTTTCTTCTTTGTGCCAGGTACATTTTGTTAGGCACTTCCATAAACTTATTTCATTTCATTTTCACAGACACTGGAGGTGACAAAAGTTACTTTTTAGGGGTAGGCAGAACAGTGGCCCTCTGAATGGGGCGCCTGAGTGGCTCAGTGGGTTAAACCTCTGCCTTTGGCTCAGGTCATGATCTCAAGGTCCTGAGATCAAGCCCCGCATTGGGCCCTCTGCTCAACAGGGAGCCTGCTTCCCCCTCTCTCTCTCTGCATGCCTCTCTGCCTACTTGGTGATCTCTCTCTCTGTCAAATAGATAAATAAAATCTTTGGGGAAAAAAAAAAAAGAGTGGCTCTCTGAAGATGACCATGTTCTAATTCCCAGGCCCTGTGATTATGTTATTTTAGGCACCAGAGGGGACTCTGCAGATGTGATTAAGGTTAAGGACCTTGGGATGGGGCAAATTATCCCAGATTATCCAGGAAGCCAATCCAATCACAGGCATCCTTCAAGGAGGAGAAACTTCCTGGTGACTGTCAGAAAGCCAGAAAGCAGTGTAAGATTGGTATGACCTGCCATCGATGGCTTTGATGATACAAGAAGGGAGTTACAAGCCAAGAAACGCAGGTGCCCCCCAGAATTTGGAAAATGTAAGGAAATGGTTTCTGTCCTGGAGATTGCAAAGGGAATGCAGCCCTGCCGACCTCCTGGTCTTAGCCCAGTGAGACCCTTGTGACTTCAGATCTCTAGCACGGTTAGGTAACAAATATATGTTGTTTTAAGCCACTGATTTTGTGATCATTGGTTACAACAGCAATAAAAACGTTGGTAAATATCCCTTCTCATATTATTTTACAACTCTAGAGAAATAAGATAAATTCTGTTATAACCCAACAAGCTTCATCTTCTGGGTCCTCTCTCCCTTCACTTTATCATCTACCTTTGTTGGCCCAGGTCTGGCCACCTACCACCTACTAATGCTCTGTCACACACATTTAAAGCACAGATTACCACCTCTTTTATGTTGGTATCCAAGTGCCAAATCTTTTATCTATCCCCATTTGGATATTAAGTGTACAGAAAAAATGTCATCAAAAACTTTAAGCAAAATATAAACATGTAGGACCTTAACTATGTATACATAATGAATTGAAATCTGATTGATTTGTAAAGGCCTTAATTAAGACTTAAATACATAGACTAGCTCTACCAGGTTTCATGCAATTACACTTTCCAAGTTGGGGCTTTGGGCAGAAGATTTAATATGTCTGGCTTTTCCACCTGGGTCTAGTAGATAAGTCAGGTTGGCATTTCATTATGAGAAACCCAAAATGGAAAGATCCATTCTAGTCTCAGGCCTAAAACCACATTCACTCATTCCAGATTCACCTGGAAGCCCTATACTTAGGGAATTGTTGGTTTGTAATGAAGCTTTGATTTTTCCCAGTACATGAATAAAAGAAATCGGATATTCTACCTGGTCTGTGAATGCATCATACTGGATTATAATTATACGTATATATTTCTTTCCTTTAAATAGGATTGTGAGCTCCCTAAATACCTTGTTCAATGCTATGTTCTTAGCACCCAACACAATCCATATCACTGTGAGTAGAATCTCAATAAATCTTGAGTAAATAAGTAATTAAATAAATAAGAGGGCAAATGAAGCAGTAGTTTGCCCAGCTGCCTTTGTACCTTCTCTAGCAGTGACTTTCTTCTATGTATGGGTACTAGTTTCCTTTTTCTGTCTCCCACTACTCCCCCATCCTGGTTCTTGGTATTCCTCTCACACAATCCTCTTTATAGTCCCACCTGCCTCCAGCTCAGCTCAATCCTATACTTTCCCACAGAGGGGGAATATGGGATGTGATGTTTGACTTTGAACTGACTCTTACAAGATACTTTCAATTCTCTGGACCAATCAAATGTTTACAGATGACTCTTTTATTTTGGGGTACTTTAGAAGCTTTATCATAATCTCCTATCCTGGGTCCCTCTATCTATAGCTTTGATAAAGGGGAGAGTATCTCTCCTTCCCCTGACCCCTTTTCCCTCAGTCTCTCGTTTTTGGTTTTAACCTCCACATAGCATCTCTTCCAGGAAAGCTCTTGGACAGGACTTCCAATGGCTCTAGACAGCTGTACTTGCTGTGTGGACCATACCTATGTCACAAGGAGAATTCCACGTCTTCTATTAGTGAATGCACTTGATTCCCAGGCACAGCAACTTGTGTTCACTCTTTCACATGACTCACAGCTAGGTCTCTCTCATACTGAAGATCTCCTGGACGGCAATAAGATATCAGGCTGTGGGTGTCTCAAAATCCAGGACATAAATTTGAAGCTCTTAGAGTAGTCTCAATGAGGCCCCCTGCCTCTCTAGGCTTGAGAAAAAGGTGCTAAACACCTCCACCCTACCTCCTTGAAAGGAACATATTGAAAAACAATGTGACAGAATTTCCCTCCTAAGAAGTCTTTTCTCAAATACTCTCTTTTTTCACGCTCTATCTTTAATGTCAATACAGTGATCAGCATTTCCCAGTTTGCCTGGGACTGTCCCAGTTTTAGCATGGAAAGTCCTACATCTCAACAAACCTGCAGGCCTTGGCAAAGTGTAACCTATTTCTAGAAGAAAGGTCCAAGAGTCATAAAACTGGTTTTTGGTCAAGTTTTCAAAATCTGAATTTTAATGTGCCACCTCACTTTAATATGTGGTATCAGTATTATCTTACTTTCTCAAATTTTCAACTTAACATCCCATTACTTATGTGCACATACATATATACATGCATGCCAAATAGAACTGATTATGATTATGATTATGCCCACTTTACAGAAAAGTGAATGGAGGCTTACAGGATTCAATAATTTGTTCAAAGTCTCTGTGGGAGTGTGGAACAACTAGAATTCTTATACATTGCTGGAAGGAATGTAAAATGACACATTTGGAAAACAGTTTGGCCGTTTCTTAAAAAGTTAAATATACATTTCCCATATGATCCAGCAAGCCCACCTTTGGGATTTACCCAAGGGAAATTAAAATATTTGTCTACAGGAAGGTTTGTACATAAATGTTCATAACAGCTTCATTCACAATAACCAAAACTAGAAACAAGCTAAATGTTCACTAATGGAATAGATTTTTAAAAATTGTGATATGTCTATGCAATGGCATACTACTCTGCAAAAAAAGTAAATAAACTATTGATACATTCAACAACATGGGTGAATCTCAAAAATATCAAGTACCTGAACAAAAGAAGCCAGCCACCAAGACTACATAAGGTATAAGGAAACTCTAGACAAATGTAATTTATACTGATGGAAAACAGAGAAGTGGTTGCCCAGGGCCAAGAGTGGGGGAAGGGAGTTAACTTGGAAAGTACACAAAGGAATATTTTGTAGTGATGGATACCTAAAATATTTTGATTGTGGTGATGATTCCCCAGGTGTATACATTTGTCAAAACTTATCAAACTGTACACTTAAAATTATACCTCAGTAAAATTATTTTTTAAATTTAACCAGAAAAAGACCAAAATAAACCCAAACTAGCAGGAAGAAAAAATAAAGATTAGAGCAAAGATAAATAAAATAGACAACAAGAAAACAGTAGAGAAAATCAATGAAACCAAAAGTTGGTTCCTTGAAATGCTCAAAATTGACAAACCTTTTAGATAGACTTAGGAAAAAAGACTCAAATCATTAAAATTAGAAATGAAAGTGGGGACACTACAGCTGATTCTACAGAAATAAAATGGATTATAAGAGAGTAATATGAACAGTTGTAATCAAACAAACTGAATAACCTATGTGAAACGGACAAATATCTGCAAATACAAACTTACCAAGGCTAACTCACCAAGAAAACGAAAATCTGAATAGACCTATAGATAGCAAGGAGATTGATCAGTAATCAAAAATCTCTCAACAAAGAAAAGCTTTGGTCATGATAGTGTTACCAGTGAATTCTAACAAACATTTATTTTATTTTATTTTTAAAGATTTTATTTATTCATTTTAACAGAGAGAGAACACAAGCAGGCAGAGAGGCAGGCAGAGGCAGAGAGAGGAGCAGGCTCCCTGCGGAGCAAGGAGCCCGATGTGGGACTCAATCCCAAGACGCTGGGATCATGACCCGAGTCAAAGGCAGTTGCTTAACCAACTGAGCCACCCAGGCATCCCACAAACATTTATTTTAAAAAAAGTAACACCAATCTTTCTCAAACTTTTTGAGAAATTGAAGAGGAGAGAACACTTCCTAATTCATTCTTTGAGGTTGGCATTACTCTAATACCAGAGCTAGAAAAAGATACTAAGAAAAGAAAACCACAGATCAATATCCCTTATAAAATTCTCATCGAAATACTAACAAAATTCAGCAAACTGAATTTATAAAAACACTCACAAACTAGGAATAGAAACAAATGATCTGAACATAATAAAATCCATATATGAAAAACATCAGACTTAACGGTGTTTGTCTGACTTAACTTTACATTAAACTTTTACTGACTTAACTTTAAATTAAAAAAAATTAAACTTTTCCTATAAAATCAGGAACAAGGTAAAGGATATTCATTTTGGCCATTCTATTCAATATGGTATTATAAATTCTAACTAGCACACTTAGGAAAACAAATAAAAGACATCTAAGTTGGAAAGAGAGAAATAAAATTATCTCTGCAGATGATATATATAATCTTATCTATAAAATCCCTTAAGTTTCCACAAAAACACTATTAGAACTTATAAATGAATTTAGTAGGATACAAAGTCAATACACAAAAATCATTGGCATTTCTGTACACTAACAATAAACAAATCAAAAAGGAAATAGCAAAAACAACTCCACTTACAATAGCATCAAAAAGAATAAAATTCTCGGGAATTAACGAAGGAGGTGAAAGTCTCGTAAAATGAAAAATACAAAACACTGCTGAAAGAAATTAAGAAAAATAAATTCAAAACACATTCCATATTCATGCATTTGAAGATTTAATGTTGTTAAAATATCAATACTACCTAATGTGATCTACAGATTCAATGCAATCCCTAACAAAATCTCCGTGATGTTTTTTGCAGAAATAGAAAAATCATCCTATAATTCACATGGAATCTCAAAAACCACTGAATAGCCAAACAATCTTGAAAAAAAAATGAAGTTAGAGGAATCACACTTTCTAATTTCAAAGCAACAGTAATCAAAACAGTGTGATATCAGCATAAAGACAGATAAATAGACCAATGGAATAGAATAGAGAGCCCAAGACAAAGTCCTCACAAATGTGGCCAAATGATTTTGACAAGGGGGTCAAAACTATCCAATGGGGAAAGAACAATCTAACTGACAAATAGTGCTGGGAAAATTGGATACGACATGCAAAAGAATGAAGTTGTATCCTTACCTACCACCACTTACAAAAAGGAACTCAAATGAATCAAAGACCTAAAAACTATAACACTCTTTGAAGAAAACATAAAGGAAAAGCTTCACGACATTGGATTTGTCAATGATTTTTGTGTATGGCAAGAAAGACACAGACAACAACAACAATAAAAATAGACAAACTGGACTTCATAAAAAAGTTTTAAATTGTGTATCACGAGACGCTATCAGCAAAGTAAAAGGATGGAAGAAAATACTTGTAAATCATATATCTGATAAGGGATTAATATTAAGAATAGAAAACTCCTAAAACTCAAAAACAAAGGGAACCAATCTATTCAAAAGTGTGCAAAAAGGGGATGCCTTGGTGGTACAGTCAGTTAAGCATCAACTCTTGGTTTTGGCTCAGATTATGATCTCAGGGTCATGAGATTGAGCCCTACATTGGGCTTTGCACTCTGCATGGAGACTGCTTAAGTTTCTATCTCTCTCCCCGTCTCCCCTCCAAAATAAATAAATAAATCTTAAAAAAAAACTATAACAACAAAATGAGCAAAGGACTTGGGACTTGGATAGAGATTTCTCCAAAGAAGATATATAAATGGCCAATAAGCACATTGAAAGATGCTCAATATCACTAAGCATTAGAGAATTGCAAATCAAAACTATGAGATACCACTTCACATCTATTAGGATGGCTACTGAAAACAAAAATAGGAAATAACAAGTGTTGGTGAGAATGTGGAGAAATTGCAACTTGTTCACTCTTGGTGGAAATGTAAAATGGCTCAGCTACTATGGAAAACAGTATGGTAGTTCCCCCGAAAATTAAAAGTAGAAATACCATATGATCCAGCCATTCCACTTCTGGGTATGTACCTAAAAGAATTGAAAGCAGGGCCTCAGAGATATTTGTATACTTGTGTTCAGAGCAACATTATTCGCAATAGCTAAAAAGTGGAGGCAACTCAACTGTCTGTCAATGAATGAATGGATAAGCAAAATGTGGTATATATATATAATCAATATTATTCAACCTTAAAAAGGAAGATAATTCTGCTAAGTCTTTTTTTTATTTATTCAAGTAAGTAATCTCTATACCCAATGTGGGGCTCAAACTCACAATCCCATGATCAAGAGTCACATGCTTTTCCAACTGAGCCAGCTAGGCACCCCAAGGAAGATAATTCTGACATGTGCCAAAACATGGATGAACCTTGAGGACATTATGTTGAATGAAATAAGCTAGTCACAAAAAGACAAATACTATATGATTCCACTAACATGAAGTACTTAGAGTAGTCAAAATCAGAGACAGAAAGTAGAATGGTGATTTCCAGAGGCTGGGAGGGTGGAAGGGATAGTAGTTATTGCTTAAAGGGTACAGAGTTTCAGTTTTTTAAGATAAAAAGAGTTTTGGAGATGGATGGTGGTGATCATAGCCCAACATTATGAAAGTATCTAAACCACTAAACTTTACACTTAAAAATGATTAAGATGGTGAATTTTATGTTTATTTTACCACAATAAAAATAATGGAGGGCACCTGGGTGGCTCAGTTGGTTAAGCAACTGCCTTCGGCTCAGGTCATGATCCCAGAGACCCGAGATCGAGTCCCACATCGGGCTCCCAGCTTCACAGGGAGTCCACTTCTCACTCTGACCTTCTTTCTCCCTTCTCATGCTCTCTCTCACTCTCTCTCTCTCTCGCTCTAATAAATAAATAAATAAAATCTTTAAAAAAAAATAATGGAAAAACTATATGAATGGGGGTGGGGCAAAAAAATCCAGTCAAGAAACAGGCAAAAGACATGAACAGACGATTCTCTAAAGAAGACATACAAATGGCCAATAGACACATGAAAAAATAATTGACATCACTTGACATCAGGGAAATCCAAATTAAAACCACAATGAGATACGTTAAAAACGGAACGACCCTACAACCCAGCAATTGCACTACTAGGTATTTATCCAAAGGATATAAACATAATGATTCAAAGGAGCACATGCACCCCAGTATTTATAGTGGCACTATCCCATAATAGCCAAACTATGGAAAGAGCCCAAATGTCCAATGAAAGATGAATGGATTAAAAAGATGTGGTATACATATATGATGGAATATTACTCAGCCATCAAAAAGGAGGAAATCTTGCCATTTGCAATAACATGGATGGAACCAGAGGATATTATGCTATAATAAGAGAAATAAGTCAGTCAGAGAAAGACAAATACCATATGATTTCAGTCATATGTGGAATTTAAGAAACAAAACAGATGAACATAGGGGAAGAGAAGGAAAAATAAGATGAAAATAGAGAGGGAGACAAACTATAAGAGACACTGAATTCTAGGAAACAAACAGGATTGCTGGAGGGGAGGCGGGTAGGAGGATGGGGTAACTGGGTGATGGACATTAAAGAGGGCACTTGATGTAATGAGCACTGGGTATTATACACAACTGATGAATCACTAAATTCTACCCTTGAAACTAATAATACAGTATATGTAAACTAAATTGAATTTAAATAAAGCATTTTTAAAAATAATTAAGATGATGAATTTTATTTTTATTCTTACCACAATGGAAAAACCATTTGAATGGGGGTGCGGGAAAATGGCTAAAAGAATTTAAGTGGCTGCCTGTGGGTTTTGGAATGTGAGAACAAGAAAATGAGAGACTTTTTTAAAATAAGACTTTTACTACTGTTGCCCTTTAAACTATATGCATGTGAAACTTGAAAAAAAAAATTCAATTCCTATTTGTTTTGTTTGTTTAGAGAGAGAGAGCACCAGAGTGTGGTGAGGAGGGGCGAGGGAGAGAGAGAATCTTAAGCAAGCTCCACTCCTAGCATGGAGTCTGATGTGGAGCTCGATCTCACAACCTGAAGATCACAACCTGAACTGAAATCAAAAGTAGGATGGTTAACTGACTGAACCACCCAAGTGCTCCAGAAACACAAATCTATCTGAAGCTATCATTTCTTTGGGGTTTTGGAAAATTTATTTCAATGAATCTGATTTTTCACTCATTGCCATCTTTCATTTTCCCTTCCCCAGGGTTCTTACGAAAAGAAATTAGTGCCATTACACTGTCCCTTAATCCGCTGTGGACCCTGTCAGTATAGGGACTCTACTAATTTCATGTCATGTAAAAGGATGCAGAAAATATTTTTTCTGGTTTTTTACCATGCTGTGGCACACACAGGCATATCTGCCTAGATATACAGATATCCTTCTTTCTTTGAGGTCTTGATACCCCTTTGGAATTCTGCCATGTTAAACTCAAAGCATAGGACCCATCTATTCAGAACACACTGATATTTCCAATTTTAGTATGTCTTCTTGACTTCCACCCTTCATAATCTAGGTAATAATTTCTAATAGGAGGAATACACGCCTCTCTCCATTTTATATTTTTTCCTTCTCTTTCTTGTTGTTGGAGACATCTGGAATAATCTCCTTAATAAGGATGAACTTTGGGAACTCAAAACCTAGGAGCAATTTTTCTGCTTTTCTCCACACCACGTCCTTCGCCTGAGGCAAAGAATATAAAACTAACCACCATCTGTTTGAATTAAAGTGAAGGTAAAGAGAGGAATACTGGAGGGGAAACTGGTTGATATAAAAAAAATATGAAAAGAATTAAAGAAAGGGAGAGATGATCAGATTGCCATTTGAAAGATTTTTAATTGCTGTGGCTCCTATTAGGACAAGATATTGGAGATATTCAGGAAAAAGTAAAATGAAACCAGCTTGGAAATTATTGCAGTAGTAAGAATGAGAATGGCCATGATATGGGGAAAAATGAATGAATTAAAGATATAAAGCCTGCCAGTCTTACCTACTGGGCTACATTAACTCCCAATGAATGGTTCTGATAAACTCACTGGCCTAAGCCTTAATGCCTAGTTAAATTATTGGATTCTGCAGACCCAGGGCATCAGCATTTTAACAGAGGAATTTTCCTTAATAGAGTAGATAAAATGATTAGGGGAGAGCTGAGGATTATTTACTCTTTATACCTCACTCAGAGGGAAACTAATCCTCAGATAGTTAAAATACTCGCTCAAGGTCCCAAGCTAGGTGGTAGTGAAAGGATTTTTATGCCTAATAAAAATATCTCAATGATGCCCTTTGCATGTTAGGAATCAACAGGTTGGAGTTGATATTTTTTGAATGGAGAACTTAACCTATGTGCCTTGTTCATAGCATTCTCCCATCAGTAAACTATAAACAAGGGTAACAAAATAGAGACATCATGACACCCATGCCAAAGCCATACTCCTGGGTCTGGCTGCTGCATGAAAGTCACAAGTAGGAAATTAATCATGCATCATTTTAGAGATATTTAATGAAGTGCTATATTATTTATCAATTGGAGATCCAGAGATAAGGTAGCACCTTTTAGCCTCCTGCTGGATATCAGCCAGCTCACCTTAAGAATAAAAAGGCACTGGCCATAGTGGTG
Organism: Nasua narica; assembly: GCA_028533885.1. NCBI lineage: Eukaryota > Metazoa > Chordata > Mammalia > Carnivora > Procyonidae > Nasua > Nasua narica. Next base: position 59,482,531 of record CM052807.1, read on the forward strand.
GCTTTCTTGGCCTTTGGAGAGTGCAGCACTGGGGGCTGAGTCATGGAGAGCCCTTGGAGTGTGTGTCCTACTGTGCTTGGCGGAGAAACCTTGCAGCCTCAAGAGTGAAAGGGTCAACAGTCTGCAAGGGCCTCCTAACTAGGTATGTAAGTGTCTCCTCATTATACAAACAAGTAAAATAAGTCCTGGGGGCACCTGGGTGGCTCAGTGGATTAAAGCCTCTGCCTTCGGCTCAGGTCATGATCTCAGGGTCCTGGGATCAAGCCCCGCATAGGGCTCTCTGCTCAGAGGGGAGCCTGCTTCCCCCTCTCTCTCTGCCTGCCTCTCTGCCTACTTGTGATCTTTCTCTTTCTGTCAAATAAATAAATAAAATCTTTTAAAAAAATAATAAGTCATGGAGTGACTTATTTTGGTCACTTGGACAAGTGGGACCTTGTCCAAGGTCAGGCAGTTAAAGAACAACAGAGAATGATTTGTATATAGATTAGTCTAACTCCAAGGCCCATGTGTGCTTCTTGGTACTCCTGCTGAAACACTGTGCTCATCTCTAAGCCAGTTCAGGTTCACCTCATCATTGCCAACCCAGTGGCCTAAAATCCCGAACAATTCAGAAATGGCCATTGTACAAACTCAGGTGCTGAATTTCACAATTATTTTTCCTAAGACACTTGATCTCAGGAAAAAAAGAAACGAAATGATACGAGGTATAGTCCTCGTTTGAGCAAGACAGCATATGGCACACATTCCCACCAGCAGAGGTGGAAAGAGGAGGCAAAAGGAGGGGAAGCACCTGGGTGGCTCAGTTGATTGATTTCAGCTCAGGTCATGATCTCAGGGTTGTGAGATGGAGCCCTGCGTTGGGCTCCACACTCAGCAGGGAATCTGCTTAAGACTCGCTCTCTACCTCTCTCCCTCTGCCCCGCTCCCCTGCTAGTGTGTGTACTCTCTTGCTCTCTCTCTAATAAATCTTTAAAAAAAAAAAGAGAGAGAGGGAAAGTGATAGGAGGGAGACTGAAAGGAAGAAAGGAGTTTGGGAACTTAATAGTCCACATTATGTATCTATCCTGATCTTTTCACTCTACTTGCCTCTTTTCTCAAACGCCGTGTCTTAGCTCAGGCTGCTATAACAAACTACCACAGTGGCTTAAACAACAGACATTTACTTTAATGATTTTGGAGGCTGGAAATGCAAGATCCACGATCAAATTCCTGGTGAAGGCCCTCTTCATATCGCCTTTCCTTGGTAGGTGAACACAGAAAAAGATCGCATGACTCTGCCTCTTTTTATAAGAAAACTAATCTCATCATGGGGACTTTACTTACATGACCCATCTAAACCTAAACCTCCCTAAAGCCCTACCTCCAAATACCACAATACCATTGGAAATGAGGGCTTCAACATATAAATTTGCAGAAGGGGATAAAACACAAATATTCAGTCCATAGCACCCAGTCAATATTACTATTTTAAGTTCAAAGAAGTAAAAATAACTAAACTCAATGGCTGATATTGAATGTTTGCTTTTAAATTACCATGTAGCTTGAAATACCAACACCTGTAAAATCGATACCTCTTGCCCAAAATAACTGAATTATATTGATTATACCAACAACTTTAGTTAAAGAACATGATTATAAATTTTCAAGTGCCAAGTTTCATAAGATCTAAGCATAAATAGTTCTAAATACCTTTAATGCAGAGCTATTCATTGGCAATGAAAAAGATTTTTTTAAAAAGACAAAATGTTAGTGTTTATCTACATGGTAGGAAAATGGGTAACTATTTCCTACTTCCCCCTTTCAATTGTGTGCCTGATCCAAATTTACTAAAATGCGGATTTCTCACTTTCATAGTTAAAAGAAAAATTACCAGACTTTTGACTTTTTTTTACAGAGAGAGGAAGAGAGACAAAGAGATCGGGAGAGAGAGAGAGAAAGGCAGAGGGAGAAAGGAACTAACTCAAGTAGGCTCCATCTCATAACCCCGTAAACATGATCTGAGCTGAATCAGGAGTCAGACATTCAACCAACTGAGCCACCCAGGTGCCCCCAGACTTCCGACTTTTAATGCTACTTCTGGTAGCAGCGCATGAAATATTCTTCCCTCACCAAAATAATAAATAATGAAAACACTGAAGAAAGATGAAGGGACCACACTGGAAATTGGGCTTGAGATTCAAGCAGGATGCAAGGCAGTCTCCTACTCATCAACCTCGTGGCCCATTTGAGTGACCCATAAAAGTATTCTAAAGTCACACTCTCTGAACTTTAGTGTTTCCTGGGGCTCTCTAAGCTCCTAAGCAAAATCATGATGGAAGGAAGTTAGTTAAATTCAAACAGCAAGCCTTCCAGAGGGGGGAAAAAAAAACAGTAAAATGTTATTAGCATTAAAGTCAAAATAGAAATCATCTGTCTTAGTTAAGAAAAGGAAAAGTCACCAATATTTGTCACTTTTCACTCTATTAAAGGAATAATTAGGAAAATGTAACAATGCCACCAAAATTAAATAACATTGAGTCCAGAACATCATAAGCATGACAATGACCTGGATTACAATAATCCATGTAAAGAAAAAGAAAATAGATACCTGAGTGCTAACGGCATCTACATTCAACTAGACATTGTCTCTGCCTTATTATTTCATAGATAACCTTTTATATATTTGTTCTTCCTGTAAATAATTTTAATGCTCTTTATATTCATACAATGTGACAAAAAAGGGGTTAGGACAAACTTTTTTAATCTATTAAAATAAATCTCCTAATTTTCTTTATTTCTAGTGAAAAAACTAACTGATGTTCAAATTGTTTGCATTGTCTTCCACTTCTCAAAAACATTATTGTCAGTTATATCAAAAGGTAAAACGTAGCCCTTTTGCAAAGTTAGAAATGTACATTTAACATAATTATCATTTTTGATGTCAGGGAATATGAATGATTATTTTATGTATTCTTTCTGGTAACTTAAAACTTTGGAGATTTGCCAAGTTACATTAAATAAAAAGCAATTTAAATGGCTAGATCACTTCTAAATAAGATTAAATATTAAACATTAAAAAACCCAGATTGGATAATCTGAGTATTTTAAAATTAAGATATATTAATAAGTTAAGAAAGATAGTATCTCACCAATCTCCTCTTCGTATTATTTTTTCATCTAAGATACACACGTCATATATAAATAACACTGGGAAACTGTAAAAACAAAATGTTCTCCTAACCCAAAAATCTCACAAAGGTAATAAAAAAAAACCCAAACTTTTAATATTAAATAAGCATTAAAGCAGAATGTGATGTCCACTATAGACAGTGCACTAAAAAACCAGAGAGAATCTCATCTCCTTATGTAGCCAAGCTCACTCAACTCCTTACATGCATGTTCACAAGATAAACAGTAACTAGTTTTAAGTAAGAGTACTTTACAGCACCGCTTGTTACACATCGTACTGGTCATTGGGGTGGCCATCTGGGTCAAATAACTGGCTTTACCCAGAAAGGAAACAAACTTCTCATAGCTATATGGCCGGAGGTAGTTTTGCAATGTGGAGCAAAGCACCCACCAGGTGTAGGCTCCTACCTTCCCGCAGGGACTGGAAGAGAAGGGCGTTACCTCTCTTGAAGTCTACATTTAAAAAGATGGCTTCCGGGGCCCCTGGGTGGTGCAGTTGGTTGAGCGACTGCCTTCAGCTCAGGTCATGATCCCGGAGTCCCGGGATCGAGTCCCACATTGGGCTCCCAGCTCCATGGGGAGTCCGCTTCTCACTCTGACCTTCTCCCTTCTCATGCTCTCTCTCACTCTCTCTCTTTCCTGATAAATAAATAAGTAGATAAAATCTTAAAAAAAAAAAAAAAAAGGTTTCCGGTCAGGGAGAAATAAGTTCCTGGGTCCTAAAGCTGACAAAAGGCCCATCTATCTAGTCTTTAAAAGATTTTATATACATTTCAAAGAAAGGAGGAAGTACTTACAAGTTTTCTAAAGTAAAAGGAGAATTCTCTTCCCTTGTTTTCAACAGGGAAAGCTCAGTTTATTTTTTATTTTTATTTGTCTCTATAATAACTATGTATAAAAACTATAGACATATGTGTGTGTGCATATACAACTATATAAAAACTGTTTTATGCACATTTGTGTACATACACATACAGTATATTAACCACATATAATAAAAATCGATGGCAAAAAGACTAGACGGTAAATGACAGTAACAAAAAAGACTAGATGGTAAAAATTCACCAAAAAATTAACATCAGTTATGTCTGCTTCATAATTTTTATTTCCTTCCTTCTGCTTTACGTTAAATGATTTTACCACCAACATACATCCTTTTATTTTTAGTTGAAATTAAAAGAAAAAGAACATCGGTTGTTTTGAAAATATTAAAAAAATATTTCCTGAGAATTCTCTGTAAAAACTTCCCTATCTGTGAAAGAGCAAGATGCCATTTTTTTAAATTAAAAATAATGTGAGGCATTCAGTGCAGTCATTTGTCATGCTTTGTTTGATGGGTTTCAAAGCGGTTTATTAGCCAGTAAGGCCGAGGCCAGTGGTGAGGTTCTCTGAGCTCGGATTCCCCCAGTGTTCACATGGGGGCCAAGGAGAAAAGTTGTTTGTTCTTCAGCGTGGTGAGTGCAGAGAGCCAGCCAGGTTCAGTGGCTGAGTCAATGAGCAATAAACCTAACGTTTCATAGCAACAGGACTCAAGGCACAGTAGCTGGGCTATTTTCAGAAAGCTTCTCTCATCTGAGATAGAGGATCTCACGACTGCCTCTCCCTTAGGAATTCTTTTCTCACAAGAGAAATGGACTTCTTTCTCAGATGCATCTCAACCCTCACAAGTGGATGCCCAGCTCAAATATTTCCAAAAAAGAGTCTCAGCCTCTGTGAAAATAAGTTGCTATCTGGATTGTCTCACCAGATCGCCAAACAGATGGTAAAGCATCTGAAGCCAAAAATCAAAACCTTCTGGGCTCAGGTCGACAATTCCACCACAAAAGGAACAAAGCACGGAAATCAGAGTGTGCAAGAGAAGCGATTGGTTGAAATCTCTGCAACCTGGAGTGCTCAGGACACCAGGAGCCTCAAGGCGGGGGGCCCTGGGAAACGTGAGTCCTCTAAAGCTAATGCAACACGCAGAAACGCATATAGGCCCGGGAGTCAGGCAGAACTGACCTCAAATCTCTGCTGTGTTACTTACTAGTCCTATGACTTGGGGCAAGTTACTCTTAGTGACCTTTGTTTCTTCATCTGAAAAATAGGGACATTAATGGTTTTACTAAAGAGTTGCTCTAAAGATAGAAAAAATATATAAAATTCCTGGCACAATGGAGGCACTCAATAATTGGTAGTTACACAGTATCCCTACAGTACCTCTATGACATTATTGGACACTGAGAAGATTTGATTTGGTTGGGAATTAGCCTACATCTGCAATTGCTGGACTTAACCCAAAGTGATCTCTCTTTTGCGTATTTCTTCAACATTTTATCCATATTATGCCTTGAGCTATGTATTCACCTTGTATTCTTAAATTTATTATTTCCCGCACTAGAGTTGAGCTCTTTGAAAACAGCAACCACTGAATTTATGACGGATTAATGTTTTGTGCTTCAGGCAAATTTATCTACCTTATGATAGGAAATGATACCAGATGGAAAGTTGTATTTTCTAAAAGAGTCAGAAAAAAAGAGACATGTACACCCATGTATATTGCCCTTATAACTATGTTTACAACTAACCATTCTATGAAGAATGCAAAACAAAAATAACAATAATAATAATAATTTAATCCAATGGTTTGTGAAATTTTGCTTATATTTGTCCCATTAAGCAAAAAAAATGCTTTAAAGAGCTACAGTGTAAACACAGGTATGTGGATTAGAAGAATGCATGCAAACACCATTACATGGATCTGGTTTGAAAGAAAGGGCAAAGATATTCACTTAGTCCAATTTAAAAATGAGTTAGTCCTCCCTTCTTCCTTTAACCTCCTCCCTTCTTCCCTCCTTCCCTCCCTTTCAGGGTAGTTGAGTGCTAGAGCCACAGGGTAGAGCAAAGCAAGGCAATCTTCAGTTTGCCCCTCCATCTGCATGCTCCCACTGCTCCCTTTCATGAACTCTGCTCCAGCTAAGTTAAAGCACTTGCTCTCTCCACTTCTGCACTTCTATTCACCCTCATGACTCTTCTGCCCGGTGCATCCGTGCTTCACTTCCAGCCTCCTCCCCTACCACCCCTACCCGGTATCTGAACCTGTCCCACCCGCCCTGCGAGGCATAAAATCTCCAGAGCGACCACCACCACCAGATAACATTTTCCCCCTTGTAATTTTTTCAGAATTTTCTCTGGGTCTCTCCCATGGCCCATCACTTTCTCCCTTGCATTATTATGATTTGACAGTATATCCTATCATCTCAACCAGATTGTAAACTCGTTCAGAACACAGAGGGGAAGATTTCCATCTGATGAATCTTGTGATTCCCTAAAGTGAATGCTGTAGTATCTATAACATACTACCAGACACTTAGTCAGAATCTGTTGATGATTTATTAGGAGACAAAAAGGAGAAAGGCCATACTGGATAACAAGAACAAAGAAATGAGGATGGAAATTGGTAACACTCACTCATTAATTCAATATGCACTGAGTTCCGGCTATGTGTAGGGTGCAGTGAAGAAAGAAAGACTGAGAAACAGAAATAGTGGAAGACAAAGACAGACCGTAGTGGCAGAAGCCATATGGCTCCATAGGGCTCTCCCAAGGTCAGCCTAAGAGTAGGAATTTCAGATCAGAGTTGATAAGAAGTCAGTATAATGATTTATAATTACTTACGATTTATCATATTAGTGAATTAGTACTTAATTAGTATTAGTTATGATTTATTATTTACAATGCCTCTTAATAGACACTATTTCATTTAACCATCACAGTAACTCTGTGATATTTGCAGATGAAGAAACTAGTCTAAAGAGATTAAGAAACCTACCAAGGTTAATATCAAGGTTAATAAGGTTAATACATGCTGCAGTTGTACAAGGCAGGGCTATGATAAAAACCTAGGGTAGTGTGGCTTAGACCATTTCCACGCCATGCTCTACACCTACCATCCTCAGGTAGAGGAAAGCCTGGAGAAAGAGGGTAACTGTCAGAAAATTCCTATGACAACAGCCTATTGGATTAAGGAGTTTGAAAGGAGCCAAAGAGGACATACTAAGGATATGCCCAGTGATTCCCTTCCTTCATACACTAAGCTAGGTTCTCAAAAGTCTCCAGAAAATAACCCTAATCCAATCCTAATCCAAATCTGTTGTAGAAGACATGCAACATCAGAAATGCACAGGTAATATAAAGGCTTAATACAAATGTTTGTGTTTGTTTTTCCAGAAAAGGCACCTAATTAATTGGCATTATTTGGGACGAAAAAATCATCGTCTTTCCAGAACAAGGGACATTCCCAAAGACAGGTGATCTTGACTCTTCAAAATGTCAGTAGTATGAAAGATAAAACAAAGGCCTGGAAACTACATTTAAAAACTTGAAGAGACAAAGACAACTAAATGTTGTGTGTGATCCTTGATTGAGTCCTGGATTTTTTTTTTTAAGGGGGCTGTAAGGAGCTTTATTGGTATAGTTGAGGAAATTTGAGTACTGATTATATGTTAGACAATATTATTGTATCAATATTAAAACTGTGGGTATAACAATGGCATTGCAGTATGTGGGGAAACAGCTTGGTTCCTAAGAGATAATGCTGAAATGCAGTGGCATGGTGCTTACAACTTATTATTTTTTAATTTTTTAAGATTTGTTTGTTTGAGAGAGAGAGAAAGAGAGCAAGCACAAGTTGGGGGGAGAAGCAGAGGGAGAGGGAGAGAGAGAAACTTAAGCAGACACTGAGCAGAGTGCAGAGCCCAATGTGGGGCTCGATCTCATGACCCTGAGATCATGAGCTGAGTGGAAACCAAGAGTCAGACACTTAACCAACTAGGCTACCCAGATGCCCCACTGCAATTTATTTTAAAATGATTCTGCAAACCAAACAATCACATATGTGTATATAATGTGAAAGAGAAAAAATTCAAAGTGGGAATATTAACAACTGGTGGACCTAGGTGACATTTAGCAGGTGTTCATTGTTTTAACTTTGAAATATTTCAAAGCAAAAAGGTAGAGAAAACACGTCTTCATCCTACAAGAGTGGGGAGCATTTACAGATCTATATGAGTAACTTTTAAAATACACATACACAAGCAGTTGGCTCCATAGTTCAGGGGTTAGAGCATGGTCTTGTAAAATACACACACACACTAACAGAAATATCTATTTGTGAAATTGCCACCAACTGGAAAGTTCTTATAAGTAGTATGGAAATATCCAATACCATCATCAGCTCTCCTAAATCTTGAAGTAAATTGTGTCCTTTACCATTTGTGTGAGCTTTCAAAGCAGAAGCAAGCCTTGGCTAAAATTTCAAGCTGAAATAATTAGGAAACTAAACAGTGAATGTTCAAAGCCCTCTAACAGTTTCCTGTAATAATGGGAGAGCTTTGAAAGGCTTAACCATAATATTCCTGTGGCTTTTTACAAGGATTAAAGTTTAAAAAAATATATTTTTTTAGTAATTTCTGCAACAGTGGAGTGAGAGGGGGTAATATGTATAAAAATCATTAGGCAGAAAATCCTCAAGAATTACAGTCTTCAGAAATTCATTTCTGTTATTTTCTCCCTACAGCTCTTCTGCACAAGAAAGGACTGAGGTGGTGCCAAGAATTTTTTACTATAAAACGTTATGATGCCAGGGTGGCTCACATATCCAGGCAACATCTGGCACACCCAGTAAAGAAGACTGCAATTAGTGGAGGGCCTGCTAAAGATACAAGACACATTCAAGAGTTAACTCGTGATTTCTTTTAATGATGATGAACTCAGTTTGGAGCTGGGAAAACACAATTTCAGACCCTGATTCCTTAAATGCTACGAACAGTGGGAAGAACACAAAACCCATTTTTTTCCCTCACACTCGAATTCTCAAAATCCTTATTGAATTTCTACTTCATTGTGTGACTTCAAAATATGTTTGAAAGCTAACTTTTCTCTGTAGCTGCTGTATTTGATCTTATAGTACTACTCTAGATCTTCACATGATAGAAACATTTTCCAAGACATTTAAATAAATGACATTTCTGTGAAGCAGCTGCTTACATCTAGAGTGACTTGACAGTCCTTCAAAATGTAATTTATAAAGTGCTAAACAAATGCAAGATCGTTTTAGGGGCCAAAAAAAAATTATTTAATTATGTGCCTTCTCAATTTGTGTTGCCTTTTTTTTTTAAGATTTTATTTATTTATTTAAGAGAGAGTGCACAAACAGGGGGGAGAGGGAGAAGCAGGCTCCCTGTTGATCCAGGAAAGGGATGTGGGGCTCCATCCAAGGACCTTGGACCATGACTCAAACTGAAGGCAGATGCTTAACCAACTGAGTCACCCAGGCAACCCTTGTGTTACTTTTTGACCATATCTCATAGTCATCACCACTATGCTGGGCTTTCAAAACCTAAACATCAGCAAGAATTAACTTGAAATCTATCACACACAGCTCACTGAACTAGGAAAATAGACCATGACCATAGGGTCACAGTTTTTCCCATTTATCACAGAAAAGGTTCCTTGATCCCTTGTGAATGGTACATTATCCAAGAAATTTTAATCATGAATTTCCTTATAAAATTCTATCGTAATACATGCACTGTTTCAAGAAACATATTTCTATATGACAAAAAGTTCACTAAACCATAGGACAAACAGTCCATTTTTTTTGGAATGACTATTCAAGATGGTAATATCCTATTCTTCAAAATCACAGAAATTTGGGTTCATCTTCTTTCTCTTGTCATCACTGTTGATGTCCACAAGATATTTGGGAACCTGACAGGATGCCCTTCTGAGCCTACTTAAAGTCACATTGACCATGTGACTTGCTTTGGCCAATGAAATATGAGCATAAGTGCCAGGCAGATATTTCAAGAGCCAGTGCTTAATAATAAAGACTGCATGGCTCTCTTTCCCTTTGCACAGGGACCAGCAACCTCCAGCTACAGCAGCTTCATCAGACTGAGTTCTGAAAAGGACGCTATAGAGTAGCATCTTTGAATTACCTATCATGGGGATGCCACAAGAAATAAACCTTATAGTAACTTTAGGCCCCTAAGGTTTGGCTATTTATTAGACACCACAACTTAACCAGGCTTACCCTGAATAGTACATCTCCTGTATTTTATTAAAAATGACTGTTAGGCTCTTGAAGTTTCAAAGAATAGAGAGATAAGCTCTGGATACTTGGCTGATGGGTATTTGTTATAATAGTGTATAGAGAAGGAAGTAAGGAGTTAGAGAAAAGGGTCCTCATTGTACCAGACCAAGACTTATGGATCCAGGATACCAAGCAGTTCCTGGTTTCCTATGGTTCTCTTGGCAGGGTCACCTGCTGATCGATAGTCAAGTGCTCTCACATCATGGGGACTCAATTACCCTCCATCTCTCATCTTCTACAGTCCCTGCAAAAACTGTCAGTTTATAAGGCTTTTGGGGTGCCTGGGTGGCTCAGTCAGCTAAGCGCCTGCCTTCGGCTATCAGGTCCTGGGATCAAGCCCTGTATTGGTCTCCCTGCTCATCGGGGAGTCTGCTTCTCCCTCTGCCTTCCCCCACAACTTGTGATCTCTCTCTCAAATAAATAAATGAATGAATGAATGAATGAATGTGTAAGGCTTTTGTAACAGTGACAATGGGTCTACCATTGCCCCAGAATTTAGAGATATTTCAAACTACTTGGTCAGGTCCATCACAGGGTGCCCCCACCCACCCACAGGAAGTACAGGCTCCTGAGTTCTGGAGGCCTAACAAATGTCCGAGATTCGTGAACCTCAATTTGACTTCAAGCCACAGATGAGTGAGGGACCTGCACTCAAAGACAGCTCGTCTGGCATCTCTTCTACTTTATTATCTATTCTTTGTGGCCCTCCTTCTTCTCAGTTGGAGAAGTCGATTTTCCTACATGTTCCCCTCTCTTTCCAGTCACCCTCCCGCACCCTCATTTCTCTACTACTCAAGACTTAGATATTTTTTTTCAGAGCAGTGAAAAATGATTCTTTGTGTAAGCATGGAAACTCTGGTTTCAAACTTTGTGAGCTGTTTCTTAAATCTTTGTTTCTGCTTCTGGTGTGGAGTAAGGTGCCTTCAAGACACCAAGGAAGAAGAGCTAGAAAGTAAACAATGGATACGTTGGGACATAATGCTTCAAAATTCCATTCAAATTTTCTAAGAATGAAAATCTGATTATGCACCCACTGACCAGTCAGTGGCTATATGGGCACACTACACTCCATGGTGAGCCTACCAATGTTTGACTCCTTGATCCTTGGGCTTATCAACTGAAGTCAGAGTACCTGGGTCACCTGAAACAAAGTAAGGCATTCTCTATAAAGGGTTGGCCATAGCTACTATTGTCAAAAAAGCAGCTTTCCTCAGAAGAAGGTTAGACTACATGAAAAATTAATGATGTACTGTACAGTGACTAACATAACATAATAAAAAATTAATTAATTAATTTTAAAAAAGAAGAAGGTTAGAGATAAGCCAGCCAGCCCATATTGGGTTCAGTTCACTGCTCTCATCTACAACCTCATTTTAAAAATGTAGTTGTTTGGGGCGCCTGGGTGGCTCAGTGGGTTAAGGCCTTGCCTTCGGCTCAGGTCATGATCACAGACTTAGGTCATGATCTCAGGGTCCTGGGATCGAGCCCCGCATTGGGCTCTCTGCTCAGCAGGGAGCCTTCCTCCCCATCTCTCTGCCTGCCTCTCTGCGTGCTTGTGATCTCTCTCTGTCAAATAAATAAAATCTTACGAAAAATGTAGTTGTTTAATCTCTATGAACAATTCAAACTTTCATCTCACTGAATTGAAAATCCACTGCCCCTCACTCAGTAGGAATTCCCTGCCCAATTCATAATGGGCATTGCAGTGGTAAGAGAGAACTCTTTATACTCGAACAAAAAAAGGAGAATGACAACGTATCCAAGCAAAGGGAAGCAGAAAGAAAATGTATAGTGATACATTGCATAAACATGATATTTTTTCATGCCCTTTATAGTTCATAAGGTATTTTTGCATATTTTAACAAAAATACTGATCCTATGATTAGAGATCTTCCTTGCTTAGTCTATTGCTAATTTTATGAGTCTGACTCTATCTGTAAACTGGAAATAATAACAGGATCTAGATTTCATATTTGGTGTGAAGGTTAAATAAAACTGGTAATATGAAAATTACATAATAATATCATTTATAAAATTACCCATTTTGATGGTCATTTTTAATGTGCCAGATTATATGCTGTATGCTGGCAATATAAAGATAAATAACACATAACTCCTATGCTTAAAAAGCTTATAGTTTTATGGGTAAGAGAAATATGGGGAAAATGATTTCAGTAAAATATGGCATGTTTGTAATAAGTGTGCATACGTTCTGAGGGTACATAGATGAGGCCATTAGTCTAATCTTGAGGTGCGTAAAAAATCTTTAAGAAGTGAATGCTTAGCCTACCTACCCCATCTAGCCCATATGAGCTACTCATGGGGGACAAGGAGTCAGAGGTGTTAAAGGTTAGCAAAAAGAATAAAGGCTAGAGAGGGGCAGCTCTATAAGCTTCCATCAACTCTTCAGCCCCATGGAAGAAAGAACATCCCAAGGATGTGGTCTGATCCTCTTACCATAGCCTTAAAGAAGCAAGGAAGTCAGAAAGGCCATGTTCATTTATCCTTTCAACTCAGTACAAGGAAGCTTCTACCCATTAGCACAAGGAATATTAAATTATCTCAACAATGCCTGATACTCTTCTGAAAAAAAAAATTGAATGGTTTTAAGGGTGGGGCATCTAAGAGGTTTCCTTGGCCTATAACCAGCATTTCTGAAGGGGTTGAACAGAAAAATTCCAAACAACCAACTTTGAAATGTTGGAACTTTTACATACAAAAATACACAGACAAAAGAATTATGTACATATACTCAAAATACTAAAACAGAGATGTCAAGTGGATAAATGAAGCAATTTATCTTTTTTCAACATTAAATCATAGCCAGAGTATTCATGCCTATACCCTTCCTCTGAGAATATTAAAGGAAATTTTTCTACCTTTGAAATATTAGCCTTTTTTTTCTGACAGCTTTTCATATATTTTCATACACATTACTCATCCCGCCAGCTTCTTACTTTGCCTTCTTACTTTGGTACTTAAAACATTAAAACCATTAAATATCTTCAGTGATAGAATTTGTATTACTCTTAGGATGTTCCAGAGGTCTATGAACATGGACTATCTTTGTATTTATTTGTGTCTTCAATTTTTTTTTAATCTATGTCTTATAATTCTCAGTGCACAGGGTTGGGAGTTTGCTCCCCTTCCCAGGTAGAGCCATAGCCAGCACTGTTTCTCTCAAGCTTCTGATACATCTGAACTGCTGGATTTCCCTTGGTATTACAATACCCTCAAAACCCCAAATTCCATCATTCTATTTAAAAGTAAAATTCTACTACCATCTCCTGTATCACTCGGGAATTTTGAGATGTGATATCTTCCCCTGAAATATGAAGTAAATAGTTAATTAAGACACATGTCCAAGCTATAAGCATTTTGCATTTTTGTCTATGTATTCTTAATTGTTTGGATTCAGTAAGTTTGGGGCTTACCAGCTTAGTGTTTGATAGTAAATGACAGAAGAGAAATCAACGTAATGTCATTCTATCAGTCAGGATTCTTGCAAGTCCTGGTGATAAAATTCAACCTCAAACTAAATTGAACAAAAAAGAGATGCCATTAGCTTACATAAATGAAAGTTTATAGGTATCTAGCATCAAGCAAAGCGGGATCCAGGTGCTCGTAGATGGCTCTCACTCTCCCTATCTTAGACAGCTCTTCTAAGCTCAATAAATGTCTGCAGCCCACAAGACCCACACCGTGCTATCTTTGCAACCTGCCACAGGTGGGCAATTACCAGGGACAACTCTTCCAAACTAAGTACTATGGCCAGGGGTCTGAGTGTTCTAATTAGTCAGGCCTGGTGCATGTGTCCTCTTCTGCATCTGGATGATAATGTCATCCATGCTCAAATCAAATGGAATGGGTTCTCTTCAAGAATGGATGGATTTGGGATGCCTGGGTGGCTTAGTCAGTTAAGCAGCTGCTTTCAGCTCAGGTCATGATCCCAGGGTCCTGGGATCATCCCACATCAGGCTCCCAGATCAGCAGGGAGCCTGCTTCTCCCTCTGCCTGCTGCTCCCCTTGCTTGTGCTCACTCACTCTTTCTCTCTGACAAATGAATAAATAAAATCTTTAAAAATAAATAAATAAGAATGGATGGGATTTATAAACACACATGATAAGAGATGCTGGGCAGATAAAGCACAAATCTTTTTTATAGTTTTCAAAAAGATGATAATGTTCTCAAAGATGTATATACAAGATAGTTTTTTTTTTTCATAAACTATGCAGGTAAAATATACTCAAGTGCAACATGTAGAAGGCAAATGGTACTGGTGCCATAGAAAATCAGACAACACTCTTGGAGAGAGTTATCATGAAAAACATTTGGGAGCAGTGAGGTTACAAAAGTCTTGCACCCCTCCTTGCTTTTCATACTATACACTGCCAAATCGAACTTTCTAAAGTGATGCCAAAGAACCTTTGTTAGCTCCTCAATATTACATAATAAGACACAGGCATCTTATTCTGAAGATAACCAGACATAATTCTATTCAAATTCAATCAGTACATACAATTTAAGACCTTCAATGAACTATCAAATCTCCTTAAGCCTCAGTTTACTCTTTTGTAAAAATAAAATGTAATGCGTACTTCAGTGGATGTTGGAACCTATACAGCTCATATAGGATATGAGCCTATTATAGTATCTGGCACATAACAGATGCTCAACAATTAGAGGATGTATTTATTATTGCACACATTCCTCCACAGGAACAGCGTATTTTTCTCTTTTCAGTTCCTCCCAATACTTTCCTCACCTAGCAGAAACTTGATAAAGGCAGGGATTCTGGCTGTTTTATTTTCTAAGGGCTCCCCAAGGCTTAGAACTGTCCCCGTAACATAGTAGGTGCCCAATAGGGATTTGTTAAATGAATAAATGAATGTCCTACCTTATCTCCCACCTCCAGTAGTTAACTCCCTGAGGAAATGATTCCCTTTCAGTTTAGTTTTATGTTACCCCAAATTCCTAGTTCAGAGCCTGGAACAAATAAATATTTGTTGAATGAATGACAGAATTGACGACAACCCGAACAATTGCCTCAGTGCTCCATTTTCATTTCTCACACCCTAATATTGTTGGCAAACATTTTCAACTACAGTCATAACTATCATTCCTAACATTTTAAGGTCCATAATCAGTGGGAAAAAGTGCTACACATAATATGCCTTCATGATTACTCAAACACACATACAAAGTTAAAAGCATAAGGAGTGGCATTTATGTTGTTCAATGGCATTAAAGAGGAAAAGATTGCTCAGTGATTTGGAGTGCTTTTATTTTTAAGATTTATTTATTATTTATTTATTTGTTTGTTTGTTTGTTTATTTATTTTAGAGAGAGAGAGACAAAGAGAGCATGAGGTGGGGGAGAGGATGAGAATTCTCAAGCAGACTTCACGCTGAGCCCAGAGCCTGGCACAAAGCTCAATCCCAGGACCCTGAGATCATGACGTGAGCCAAAATCAAGAGACAGGCACTTAACCAATTGAGCCATCCAGGTGCCCCTGGAATGCTTTTTTCTGTCTCTTTTTCAATCTTAGACAATGACTAGTAAGTAGTAGTATTTAATAAAACATTCCTAAAATCAGAGCGCATTACTGAATGATCAATGAAATGTGCCTTTTAACATATAGGCAGAACTGATATAATCAGCTTTTTAATGAATCCCAAGACTGTAGCAGAAATTTTTATAAATTCCAAATAGTGAGATTTTTTTAGTGAAAGTTATTAGCACACTTATTCACCAAAGAACTTTACACCATTTTCTGGGATTTTTAACTGTTTTAATGAGCCAACAGTTACAGAGAGGCTTAAAGCCTAAACTTTACTGGGGGTAAAATAGAATAAAGATCCATTTAGCCATGACTTAAGTCATTCTCAAGCACATGTGTATTTAGAGAAGTATGATAAAATAAGGAAGTGATGACTTGTTTTCTCCAAATCCCAATGAGATTTGAATGTATTTGAACGTGATTTGAACCCACATAAGTGGATTTCCTAATGGAAAAATATGACCTCTTACCTTTAAAAATTAAATGACCGTTTGGAGACCTACAAGAAAGGAGGTTCACCTCAACTTTGTTAACATTAAAGATCCATACAAAACAACGTCTTGATGTATTAGTATATGAATCAGAAACATCTGGATCAAGTTTAGCTTAAAATATACATTGATTTGAAAATAAAGTGAAACGTTTTTATAAAAATATATACTTTGTTTCAAAGGCATTGAATATGGTAATTGCCTTTGTTTCAAAAACCATTAAACACATTTTTTACTCTATTCTAAAATTTAAGTCAATTATTTGAAATAAAGATCAGAGAAATCTTTCTTCTGGATATGAGACTACATAGAAAATCCCAGCAGAAAGTTTTGACCTGAGATCAATTGACTCAGGGTAGGGTTTAGAAGAACTCTCATACCTCTGAAATGGTGTTCAAAATTTTGTGTTTTTATGCAGACATGTCTTTATCTAGAGCAGAACTTCTTGATCTTGACATTCTGAAATCTGGGGCCAGATAATTTTTTGTTGTGGGAGTTGTCCTATGCCTTGTAGGATATCTAGCATTATCCCTGGCCTTTACCCACAAAATGCCACGAGCACAGCCCCTGTCATTACTATCAAGAATGCCTCCAGACATTACCAATGTCCTTGGAGAACAACTGATATGGAGAGAGGGTCCACTGCTTTCATCAGATTCCCAAAAACAGGTTAGGAGCCACTGCCTTAGTCTGTAGAACAGAGGTCCTACTTACCTCCCTATAGATTAGGGCCCATCAGTCTCCATAGATAAGCATGTTGGTCTGGCCTTTGGAATTCCCCTCGAAATGAAACCCATTGCTGTGGTACTGTCCCATTCTTCTGGCTGACAAAGTGATGGGACACCTTCACCACCCTTCTCCCTGTTAAGTACAATCACCTAAAGATCTGTTATTTCAAAAACCTTTGACTAAGATCTCCCAATTGCCAAATGGCTTCAGAAAGTCTATGGATTGATTTTAAAGAAGGGGAGTCATAAGCCTCTTAGTTTGTTTATCCTGTTTTGATTCCCCACCATACAACATGATACTACATGATTCCCCAGTGCCTGACTCATGTAGTCAATAAGTATTTGGCTAAGGATCGAATAACTGAATTGTGGAACCCAGAGCATCTACAAGAGTTTATTCTTTTTTAAAAAAAAAAAAAACATTTTAAATTTAAGCAATCTCCACACCTAATGTGGGGCTCAAACTCACAACCCCAAAATCAAGAGTTGCATGCTCCACCAACTGAGCCAGCGGGGTGCTCCTATGAGAACTTATTCTTAATTAAAAGATCCATAGTTTGAGGCAGTTCTGGAGTTAGTCCATACCATTAACCTGGACTCCTTGGCAATAGACTCTTTTCTCCATGTAGATCTGGTTCATGTGCAGGTCACTAGTATCCTTCAAGGCATGCAGCATCCCAAGTATCCTTATCATTTCCATTGGAAACCTTGTGGGGTATAGGATAGTTCTCAAGCTTTGCTTTCCTTTTGCCAACAGATCCATGGATTTTATGATTTGCTTTCCTTTTCTCTTTAAAACCACTACCCCTCCCCACTGCCATTGGTGTTCTTTTCCAAATCTAATTCTGAAGTAGAATATAGTATCTCTAGTGCCCTACACACACACACACACACACACACACACACACACCTTTCTTGCTGAGCCTATACATATTTGACTAAGCAAAACAAAATTGAGCTACATAGTGTTTTCAAGAGATAACCTAAAACATAAAGATGTAAAAAGATTAAGAGTACAAATGTGAAAAACCCCCCAAAAGAAAGCTGATGTAGCACATATAACAGCATCACCAAAGTTAAAGAGGTTTGCTACATGACCAAAAGGTCTGATTTACTGGGAATACAAATCAAATGTTATATGTACTAATAAAGTAACTTCAAACTACATGAAGCAAAATATGATAGAACTGTACAAACAACTTGACAAATCTTCTATTATTTTATCATAACATTCTCAGTAATTGGATCAAACCCTAAATTAATAAGTATACAAAGATTTGGCAATACTCCTAACAAGCTTGATCTAATACACATATATATTTCAAACCTTGCCCATTGATTCCATTCTTCAATTAAATATTTCATTCCAGTTTCTCTATGTAAGCCTTCACTATTTCATTTCTATCTTCTCTTGGCTGATTTCCTTGCTACTTCACTGAGAAATTCTAAGCAGTAAAAATTTTCTCCAGATCTACCCACTCACTAGTATCTGCACCCATCCATACTTTGCCTTTCCACACCTACTACAGTGGGAGTAGAGCTTCTCTGTAGACCTAGTCCTTGCCAAAGCCCAGCAGCTTTGGCCTTCATCCTCAAGCCCTTTCTCTCTCTCTCATTGTGTGGGATCACTCCTATTAGCATGACCCCATCTGTCCTGTGAATACTACCTCTTTCTCTGCTCCCCTCTGCTAATAGCTACCTTCTGCCTCCCAACACCTCTCCCTTGATACTCTCAATACGACCTACTCTAGCCTGACTTTCTCATTCATGTCTCCATGAAACTGCTCTTGTTGAGGTCTCCATTGCTAAAAGGTCTCCTCATCTTACTGTACTATTATCAGCATCAATCCCGTTGATCATTCTCTCTTTTCTTCATTAGCTTCTAGGATGCCCTGTTGGCATTTCTCCCACTTCAAAGCTTGGTGCTTCTCTGTCTCTTTTACTGGTTCCTCATTTCCTCTCAAACCTCTTCCCATTGGAGAGCCTAGGACTCTCTCTCCCCTCATCCCATACTCACTCCCTTGGCACCCTCATCCAGTCTCTGTGTTTAAATGCTATCTATAAGTGGTAGCTACACTTGTGCTGAGCACAGTATTACACACAGAAAAGCTGAATCACTATGTTGTACACCTGAAACTAATGTATGTCAACTATACTCAAATAAAAACATAAAAATTAAAAATTTTTAAAAATTTAAATGCTGTCTATATACAAATGACTCCCAAATATATATATCTCTAGCCCAGGTTTCTATCCTGAAATCTAAGTTTGTGTATCTAATTACCTACTGGACATCTCTACCTAAAGAGCTCATTGACATCATGAACTTAACATGTTTAAAACATAACTTATGATCCATCTCCTCTCAAAAATAACCTAGCTCACCCAGAGACTTCCCTATCTCAATGAATGATGATTGCATCCCTCCATAAGCCCAAGCAAAAACCGTGGAGTCATCCTTATCTCTTTTGTCTCATACCACCTTTACTCTGCCAAGAAATCCACTGGCTCTATCTTTAAAATAAATCCAGAATTCAATCATTTCTCTCTACTACCATGTTATTACCATGATCTAAGCTGCCATTATCTCCTCCAGCTGTTACACTAACCTTCTGAATTTCCTTCTTTCATCCTTCTCCTTGTAGTCTCTTCTCAACCCAGTAGCCACAGTGACCCCTAAAAATATAAATCACATCATGTCACTTCCCTGATCCCCCTCACTCAGAGTAACAGCCAAAGGTCTTATTACCTGATCTCATCTTTCACTATCCTCTGTTGCTTTCTCCCCTCTAGTCACACTGTCTCCTTGCTGTCCTTTGAACAAACCACACGGGATCCCACTGACCAGCATCTC
The DNA here is from genome assembly GCA_028533885.1 of Nasua narica. Lineage (NCBI taxonomy): Eukaryota > Metazoa > Chordata > Mammalia > Carnivora > Procyonidae > Nasua > Nasua narica. The sequence continues at coordinate 59,502,468 of CM052807.1, forward strand.
TATCCATATATTCTGTCTTCCCACTTAGATCCTTTGCAATCTCCATTCTTGCTGCCTGAAATGTTCTTTCCCTAGGTACCCACATGACGAATGTCCTCAACTTCTTCAGGTCTCTGCTTAAACATCATCTTTGGTGAAGCCTTCCCTGAGCCTTTATTTACAACTGCAAAACACACCCCTGGCCCTCTTGTATTATTTTCCCCCCCTTTTATCAGATTTTTTATAGACTTCTAATTTACTTACATACTACATTCAGTATTTATTTATCTGTCTTTCTCTACTAGAATATAAGCTCTTAAGTGCAAGGATTCCTGTCTGTTTCATTCACTGATGTATTCCAGACACCTCCTGGCACATTGTCCATGCTTAATAGGTATTTGTTAAGTGAAGGAATGAATAACTGTGCTTGGACACATATTAATGGAAGAAATAGTACCTAGGATATTGTAAAGATATGTACAGCTTAGGTTGGAAAGTGGAGTACAATGAGGACAGAGTGTTCTAGGCAGAATGAAAGAACATGAGCAAAGACTCCAAGGCAGTAGTGAGAGAATAAAGAGAAAGATGCCCTGAAAAAAGCCTGGAGTGAGGAGATGGTGATGAATGATGAGGTCAGATTGAAAATTAAGTAGAGACCACTTCACAAAGATCCATGCGTGGTCTATCAAAGAATGTAACCTTTACCCTAAAAGCAATGGGATTTCGGGACGCCTGGGTGGCTCAGTTGGTTGAGCAACTGCCTTTGGCTCAGGTCATGATCCCAGCGTCTTGGGATCGAGTCCCGCATCGGGCTCCTTGCTCCGCGGGGGGCCTGCTCCTCTCTCTGCCTCTGCCTGCCTCTCTGCCTGCTTGTGTTCTCTCTCTGTTAAATGAATAAATAAAATCTTTAAAAAAAAAAAAAAGCAATGGGATTTCTAGTTCCTTCATCTCTTCATTACCAATGACCTTTCTTTCCATCCTATCAGCTACCCATCCCCATGGTTTTATCCTAGACCTTGTCAGCACTAGAAACTACATTACTTCTAAAATCTTAATTTCAGATATTTCACTTTTCAACCACTAGATCACTTTTTTATATGATCTAAAACCTTTCACCTTCACCAAGATCCCCAATACATTGATCCCATGACTTTCTCCCTGATAATCAGTTCCTGCTGCTTCTTTCCTTCCCTCGTCTAGCCTGGATTCCATGGTCCACCATTATAATCATGCTCTTTCCCAAGATTGTGCTCTCTCTCTCCAGGGTCTTTATGCTTTCATACTACTCTCCTGGCAAAACTCTATTAATCTGCTTTCCTCATCTATACATTGGCATTTGAAACTTGGTAGAGGAAGAACCAAATATGTAAACTTACTTGTTTCACTTGAAATTCATACTCTAGACCACAAATAGGTACTCAAAAAGACCCAGAAATCTTTCTCTGTTTCTCTGATGGATTTTCTTCCTTACCTCCTCTTTCATTTACTCTCCCTTTTCCTTTAACCTCCCATCGCCCCTCCTCAACCTTCACCTTCACTATCAGTGGAGGACTGCCTTATGCTTCAGTAAGAAGCCATAAACGAGAGGACTCTTTTCTCCTTCCAGCTACAAACAGAGTTGTGTCTGCACTGCTCTTCTCTAGGGGTCCAGTGGAGAAAATTCTCACTCCCCCTAAAGGAAGGCCTCTCTTAAACCCAGCTCTTCAGCCAATGCCTCTTGCTGTCATCAAAATTGGCTCCTCTCGGGCGCCTGGGTGGCGCAGTTGGTTGGGCAACTGCCTTCGGCTCAGGTCATGATCCCGGAGTCCCGGGATCGAGTCCCACATCGGGCTCCCAGCTCCATGGGGAGTCCGCGTCTCACTCTGACCTTCTCCCTTCTCATGCTCTCTCTCACTCTCTCTCTTTCCTGATAAATAAATAAATAAAATCTTTAAAAAAAAAAAAATTGGCTCCTCTCTCCCTGTCCTACATTGTCATCATTCCCTCTCCATTCAATCATTTTGTTATCCTAATATTCCCCAGTAATTCCAACTTTAAAAAGATCTCACTTCATTGTATAAAACCCTCCAGCTTCCACATTCTCTCTCCACTCCCCTACCCAGCAAAACTGCTTCAAACTTTTGTATACTCAATCCTGTCTGCTGTCTTTTCATTCTCTCTTCAATCTCCCCAGCCTGGTTTTCACTTTCTACCATTCCAGTCAACATCACTATCATCCTCTCTGTTGTCAAATTCAAAGAACTCTTCTCTCCTTATCTTACCTCTCAGCAGGATTCCAGGGTCCTCTTCCACTCTTTTCTCCCCACATTTTTTATATGGTCCCATACAATAGTTTTAAGTACCACCTAGATTTCAATGACTTCCAAATTGATATCCCCAGGAACAATGTCTCCTCTTAACCCTAAAGGCCCATAACCAGCTTTAACCAATGCCCAGTTGAATGACTTGCCAGCTTAATGAGTCCAAAATTGAATGTCCAGTCCAAACCTACTCCTCATACCTTTACCATCTTAGAAACGCCTTCATTGCTTACTTTATTGCTCAACCCATAAGCCTCAGAACCTTTGTGATCCATTCATTTCCCTTATCTATCATATTTAATCCATCAGAAAGCCCCACTGTTTCTAGCTTCAAAACTTGTCTCAAATGTGTCCATTTCTTTCTGTATAAAAAACCATCAGCTTTGTCCACTGCCATTTCTCTATTTCTCATCTAGTCTAATGAGCAGGCTTTTTCTTCCCTTCTTTTCTTCTTTTCCTTCCTTCCTTCCTTCCTTCCTTCCTTCCTTCCTTCCTTCCTTCCTTCCTTCTTTTTAATTTATACTTTCTTATTGACTTAGACAATTTACTAAATTTGAATATAAGCTGTGTAGGCAATGGCCATATCTAACTTGCTCACCATCATATTCCTATACTCTAGTACAGAGCCTCATGCAACACATAATTGTTGAATGAATTAAATAAGGAATCAATAAAATATTAAGATGAGAGTGACATCATCAAATCCATGTCTCAGGACTGTGGTTCTTACCTGGGGGCAATCCCCTTCCTCCCACTCTGAGATATTTGGTAGGTCTGGAAATATTCTTTATTGCCATGGCAGAGGTGAAGGAGGATTTGCTGCTAATGGGTAGAGGCTAGGTTGCTGATAAGCATTCCACAGGCACAAGACAGCCCTGCACAACAACCAATTATTTGCCCCAAAATCCCCATAGTGCTAAGGTTAAGAAATCCTGTTGTAGAGAGCTCAAGATAAAGTTGAAAGAATAAACTATTGCTAATTAGTCTCTTCTTCCATTGGCAATAGGAAGACCCCTTAGGAAGTCATTCCAAGTAAGGGAGGATATCCTGGAATGGAATAAAGCATGTGTTATAAAGAGAAATAAACACATGCTTAGGATATATGGATATAAGAAAAATGTTTAGAGCTGACTGTATTTTGTGATTAACTATACAGGGGGACAAGAGAGTCAGATAAACAGACAAAGATATCCAGGATTACTTGCAGGCTTCTGGTTTAGATGTCTAGATTCAAGCAGTGTGTTCACAGAGTCTGAAGCTATAAGAAGTTTAGTTCACTTGCACAGGAAGATGCAATCAGTCTTGAATAAAACATGAAGTTAATAAATGGTTGTGGAACTCTCAAGATGAGTCTAACAAATTCCATTACTAAAGTAAACCCAAGACATAAATTCTCAGAGATAAATCAAGACAAAGCTTATAAAGGTGGAAACAATATGGCATGAATAAATAGCATGCAGTATAGTTACTATAGATATTTAACAAAAGGGAAGAAAAGGGAATAACATAAGGTAAAAAAGAATAAAACTTCAAAAATTCAGTGATCAAAAACACTCAGTGAAAATATTAGATCACACAATAAGATGAGAACTGAACTTAAAACAAATAAAGATGATAAAAAGAATAGAAAATCTTTAAATTGAATATGTAATTTTTTTTAAAAAGATTTTATTTATGTGAGAGAGAGAGAGAAAGAGCGAGGCAGGGAGGAACAGAGGGACAGGGAGAAGCAGACTCCCCATTTAGCAGGGATCTTGAAGCAGGACTCAACTCCAGGACCCTGAGATCATGACCTGAGCAGAAGGCAGACGTCTAACTGACTGAGCCATTCAGGCGCCCCCAACATGCAATCTCTTTTAGCACAAGTGATCATTTGCCTGTAAGTAATTTAGAAGTATTTGCATTATTACAAATGATATTTGGATTTTATGTATAATGCAAATAATACAATCTGTATTATTTGTATGAAAGTAGTTTAGAAGTTTTATGATATATGGAGAAAAGATAATAGTATTCCATTTAAAACATTAGGCTTTAGGGCTTCTGATTTTATTTCTGACCTTAATGACTTGAAGTTCTTCATTATAAAGAAGATTACTATATGTTTACAGGACCATGATAGAAAAACATACTTTTGACCAAGAGAAATTATACTTTAAGATCAAGGCTTGGGGCACCTGGGTGGCTCAGTGGGTTAAAGCCTCTGCCTTGGGCTCAGGTTATGATCTCAGGGTCCTGGGATCAAGCCCCGCATCGGGCTCTCTGCTCAGCAGGGAGCCTGCTTCCCCTTCTCGCTCTGCCTGCCTCTCTGCCTACTTGTGATCTCTCTCTCTCTGTCAAAAAAAAAAAAAAAAAAAAGATCAAGGCTTAATTGTAAAGGACTAGGTTATCTTAAAATAAGGGTTGCAGTAGGCTGAAAAACACCACACCCCATATCTCCACCCCAAGATAGAAGGTCCTAAGCCCTGGCATCTGTAAATTTTACCTTATCTGGGAAAAGGATTTTTGCAGATGTGATTAGGGGTCTTGAGATAAAGAAACTATCCTCGATTGTGTGAGTGAGCCCTACATGTAATCACATGTAATCTGACAAAAGGAGGGCAGAGAGAGATCTGATACAGACAGAAATAGAATAGACAGACGGAAGCGGAGGCCAAGCGACTATGGACACAGACTGAAGCAATACAGCCACAAGCCAAAGAATGCCAGCAGCCCGCAAAAGCTGGAAGAGGCAAGGAACAGATTCTCCCCTAGAACCTCCAGAAGAAGCCAGCCTTACTGACACCTGGATTTCAGCCCCGTTATATTGATCTTGGACTTCCTGCTCCTGGAACTGTGAGAGAACACATTTCTGTTATTTTAAAGCCACCTAGTTTGCAGCAATTTGTTATTACACCAGTTACAGGAACTTAATACAAAAGTATCTCTTAAATGTTTATAATATTAAAATACAGTTTCAATTATACCAATATAGAATAGAATACAATATAGATAATACTGTTATAAATGGGATTGTGTCATTCCAAAATTCATATGTTGAAGGCCTAACCCCCAATGTGCTATATTTGGACAGAGAGCCTTTACAGAGGTCATTAAGGCTAAATGAGGTCATCAGGGAAGGGCCCCAAAATGACAGATTGGTAGCCTTATAAGAAGAGACACCAGTCTTCTCTCTCTCTGCACATGCACAGAAGAAAGGCCGTGTGAACACACAGTGAGAAGGTCATCTGCAAGCCAGGAAGTAAGGTCTCATCAAAACCAAATTTTCTGTTGCCTTGATCTTGGACTTCCAGCCTCCAGAACTATGAGAAAATAAATTTCTGCTATTTAAGCCATTGAGCCTATGGTATTCACTTATAACAGCATAAATTCAGTAATACAAATATGCTTTCAAAAAGCCATTTTGCATCATCATGTTACCATTGCTTACATTTTCCTCCACAATTGGAGTTCATGCTCAATGTTATACCACATAAGAAGAAAGGGACTGGACCGTAGGAAACTATTGCATTTCACGCTGTACCTGCCAAATGTTGGAAATGGCCATGCCCAGCCTCTGCTGACGGAGGCCAGCTCTGCGTACCACCACCACACTTTCCTGGCTTCCCTTGCTCACCCATTACTTCATTTAACAAGAGAGCTCTAGAAAAGACAAATATGTGAGAAAACTGGAAGGAAACTCACATATCATTTAATTTCAAATCAAACAAATATATTCATTATGGAATTACTGAATTCCAGGCTCCCTGGAATTACTGAATTCCAGGCTCCCTGGCTTCAGAAAGGGGAAAATACAGACAGGTTTTCTGAACTTACAGAGCTTAAAGTCTATCTAGATTCACGAGGTCGGGAAGACAAAAGGTCAACAAGTAATTACAAGGGTGGTAAGGGTGTTGGGAGAGGGAACACACAGTGGAGACTTCACCTAGGAATGCAGAGGAGACCTGAAGGCTGGGTGAGAGTAGGCAAGGAGAAATGTCTGTCGGTGGGGAGCAGAGAAGGATAGCAGTCTGGGATTAGCTTGTGCAAGGGCTTAGCAGAGTTACAAGTGTGTATGAAATTTAAGGAAATGGAGAAAATCCAACATGTCTGGGATGTAGAGAACAAGAAGGGAAGTGAGGAGAGATGAGACCCCAGAGAGGAACAGGAAACAGATCTCAAAGGACACCGTAAATGAGGTGAGGGAGGTTGGTCTTGGTCTTAGCTTGGGGAAGAACCACAGAAAGATTTTAACGGGAAGGATGGCATGATTAGATTTGAATGTTAAAATGATCTGTCACCTACAGCCTGGAGAAGGAGTTGGAAAGAAGCTATAAGGAATGCCAAAAGATCTGGGATGCTCATGGCCTGTGGGGCTGGACAGAGGGGCACAGACTGAAGACATGTTCACGGAATGCTCTATATGATGGGAGTGGGGAGCAAAGAGGCAAACTGACTCCTATATTGCTGAATTCATTGTCCTACTTTGCCATTTACTGAAAGAAGAAAATGTTGGTAAAGACTAGAAGTGAAAGAAGAGTTCATTTGAATTTGAGATGTCTGTGAGACAGCCATATCAAGATGTGCATTTTCTGATTTTAAAAGTAATATGATTTAGACTCAATTATTTGGAAAAAGAAGAACAAGGAAAAAAAATCAAACATCTTCTTTAACCTCACTACCCAGAGGCAGCTACAGTTCATATATGCTTTATAGCCTTGTCTCTAAGTAAATCTGTACATTCTCTCTCTCTCTATCTCTCTCTCTCTCTCTCTCTCTCTCACACACACACACACACATAATCGGGCTATTTTTCCCTTTAACAATGAATCCTAGCCATTTTTATAGATCATTTTTTTCTATAATATCAATTTCAATGGCTGCATAGGATTTCATTACATAAATTTGCTAAAATTGATTTAACCAATTCCCTATTAAAATCTAATTTTATATTACGATAGGGCTTTTCAGTGAAACTACTTTATAATATGATACTATAATGATAGATACATGTCATTACTCACTTGTCAAAACCTCTAGAATGTACAACACCAACACTGAATTCTAACGTAAGCTATGGACTTCAGGTGATAATGTGTCCTGTGTAAGTGTAAGTCCTTCAGTTGTACAAAAGTACCACCCTGGTGTGAAATGTTGATAGTGGGGAGGCTATGCGTATGTGAAGATAGGGGACATATGGGAAATCTCTGTACCTTCTGCTCAATTTTTCTGTGAACCTAAAGCTGCTTTAAATAATAAAGTCAAATATATTTTGACGAGTACTTTTCTATATAAAATTTTGGCACATTTCTATTTCCTAAAGATAAATTCCAGTAAGTGGCATTGTCTAGTCCAAGGGTATGCTCATTTAATAGCTTATTTGTGTTACCAAATTGCCCTCCACAAAGTTTTTTTTTTTAAAGATTTTATTTATTTATTTAAGAGAGAGAGAGAGAGAGATCACAAGTGGGCGGAGAGGCAGGCAGAGAGAGAAGGGGAAGCAGTCTCCCTGCTGAGCAGAAAGCCCAATGCGGGGCTCAATCCCAGGACCCTGAGATCAGTACCTGAGCCAAAGGCAGAGATTTAACCCACTGAGCCACCCAGGTGCCCTCACAAAGTTTTTGATAACTTACACTCCTACTAAGAGAGTACACTTGAGTTGATTTTTGATCCCTGACTCAACACTGCCCATATTGTGTTTCACTCAATTCCATTTACATCATCAAAATAGTGCTGTAAAAACATTATCGGATGTTTCTGTCAACAACATTCCCATTTTCTTACCCACAATATAGTACCAATTCATTCTGTCTTTTGATTACAGCTAGCTGCATCTCTGAGAAAATGTATGCCATGCTAATTTGTCTTTATTTAAAATTTCAAAGAAATTCCCACATGGATCCCAGATGTTGACCATTTAATACAAGAAGGTGTTTCCTCATTATACAAATATGGTATGGTATGTGTCCACAATATTGGCATTGTTTAGTTTATGAATCACTTAATGGTATCACAAAAAACAATGGTTCATGTGTGAGTCATAAATTAAACAATGCCAATTTTTTGATGTGCACCACATTTGTATAATAAGGAAGGAAACACCTTCTTGGATTAAATGGTCAACATCTGGAATCCATGTGATGGCTTTAAAAAATTAGGGCTGCATTTCCTTAAATTGTAGTGTAGAAAGAAATCCAAAATGGAGGCAATTTTTGGAAAAATTTCCCTGCCTCAAATATTCTTGTAAGTAGTGCATCGTTAATCGATACAAAACCTTAAGTCAAAGCAATATAAGTCAAATTCCATTAAAGTCCATTCCATTCCATTCCATTCCAGCAATATAAGTCAAATTCCAATGCCAAAGAAATCTGAGTCTTTTGTTTTTGTTTTTCCTAGATCTTTTGCTCTGATATTGTAGGATACAGTCGTGGTGTGTTGAATAGTGGTTTCCAGAAAGATATGTCCATATCCTAATTCCTGGAACCTGTGGATGTGCCCTTATTTGAAAAAGAACCTTCGCAGATGCAGGTAAGTTAAAGATCTTGAGATATGATTATCCTGGACTTAGAGTCAGCTCTAAAACCAATGACAGGGGTCATTAGAGAAAGAGAAAAATTTGTGACACAGACACATAGGAGAGGAGACCATATGAGTCAGAGGCAGAGGTTGAAGTCACACAGCCCAACCCAAGGAACTCCCTAGAGCCACTAGAAGCTGGAAAGGGCAGCTCCCTAAAATCTTCTGAGGGACAATGGCTCTGCCGACATCTTGATTTTAGATTTTTGGCCTCCACAACTGTGAGAGAATAGATTTCTGTTGTCTTAAGTCATACTGTCTGTAATAATCCGTATGGCTGCTCTAGGAAACTACAATGGAAATTCATCATAATAGGATTAACTATACATTATGAATTAATTATATCACTTTATTTTATTCAGAGGGATGTACGCAATTTTTTTTTTACTTCTGGTTAGCGTCAAACAGTTGATGATTCTGAATGCTTTGGGTTTAAATAACCCTGAAGGGTACCTTTTAAACCCAGAATGCTCTGATCCCAAAAGTTTCTCCTCATAACTTCGGGTAAGCAACTTTGAGAGAACGTCCACAGAGTTGTGGGAACTGTGGAATTCTGGACTAACTAGACAAAGCAGCCTTATCATCTCAGCCTTCAAAATGGTGACAGATGCCAGACACCAGACATTTTGCTTGACTTCTACCCACATTGTGGGAAATAAAACAGCAAAAATGAGGAATCAGTGTGACTGTAAAGCACAATTAAAAAAGAGAGGTAGAAGATTGCCCTACATTAGTATGTTTGCTGCTGGCAAGGTATTGAAATCCAAGTGTGTACACTCCCTTGGACCTTGACTGGATGGATATGTTTTGACAAACTTCATGGTGGCTTTTTGGAAGAGGTTCTCCGTTTGGTACAGGAGCTCCATGATCATTCTTTCCATGATCTGCCATCCCCCAACCCCAATCCCCTGGTCCATCTCAAGAAGTGAAGGAGTTAGCAATGGAAAATTATATCGCCATCATAAATAATTTCAGTATTTATTGAATGGCATGTGGAAATGTTCTCTGTAAAAAGTTGAGTTAAAAAAAAAGCAGGATAGACTGTATACATACTATAACCAAATTTGTTTAGTCATATACACCTTTACATGTACATACATTCAAAGTGAAAGTTTTTCATAAAAGAACTAAATTGGCTGTCTTCAAATGGTGGAATTACACATGAATTTTTGTTAGCTGTATTTCCAAGTGTGTTTCTTCATAATGAGCATGTATAACTCTTACAACCAAAAATAACACTGTAATGGAACTCAACTAATGGCTGGAAAATGAAGAACCATCTTTGTGGGGCTTATACAACATTCTTAAGGTCGTTGCTTATTCCAGAGATGGTTTATAATGGATATAAATTAATTCTGCAAAATTTTCCTTATATATTTGAGGATACTTATCATCCTGATTTCCCCCTCCCCTTGTGTTATCTGCTATTCCTTCACTGTTCCCACCCACCATGGGTACAGGTTGATCTGAGGCTGAGAAGATAGAAAGACAAAAGTAAAGGGTAGGATGCACTACCAACAAAAAAAAAATAAAGAAGTCTTCCCTTGGGCTCTGACTCCTCTTGGGACCAATGTGGCCTGAATGGAAGGGAGATAAAAATCAACAACGCCAGGTAGCTTGTATTTTTCTGAATAGTGGAGCACTTAATAAACTTTGCATCACCCCCACCACCAACAACTGCACAAGGAGAGATGGCAGTTTTAGAGGATGTTAGATGACTATTTTTTGCTCCAAAGTTACTGGATTCAGTTACTGACACATGGAATATATCAAAAGTTGTTTGGCAAAAACACTAATTCTAAGTTTCTCGAGGGCAAGGACAATGTTCTCCCTCACATTAGTTTACAGAGAGCCTAGGACCGTGCCTCACACTGAGTACCCAATAAGTGTTGAAATCCAGAAAGAAAAAATATTTTTGTGGATTTCAGATAACTGCAGAGGCAATGTCTAACAAGCTTATGAAGACAATGGAATGAGCTTTGCTGTATAAAGGCCAGCAGAGCTTGAAGAAATCACTGGTCATTAGCAGATAAGTCATGGAACATGCTAAGGAGTATATAGCTTAAAAAAAAATGAATCAGAATGCAGAATGAGAGGGGCCAAAAAGGACATGGGTAGCTTGAATGAGCATATTCAATTATGACTTTATATTTGAAAAGAGGAAAACATATGTAATGATTTTCAGGGGGTAGCATGGGAGGTATGGCTGCAGAAGAGAATGTATGAAGTATATGCACAAATCTGAGCACATACCCAAAACCGGTTGGAAGGTATGAAATGCTCATATGTATGGATTTTTAAAGTTTGAGCATCAATGGACTAAGTAATTGGGTTCCCCATTCAAACCACTTCATCACTAAGAAAACAGAATTGCCTTTTCAACCTCCAATGACCATGGCCTTCACTGTCTCCAGATCCAGCGACCATTCCTAACCCACTATATACTTCCAACCCTTTATATTTAGCTTTATAAAATATTTATCTTTGTAAAAGCTAGAGGATGGTGCTAACTATTTTTCCCTTTTCATCTGCCTAAAATCTATGTGACAATGTCTTCTAAAAATTTTAAAATACCTTCACCTCCAGGCTTCTCTGGTTTTGGTGCTTACCAGAGCAGAATTTGCCTGGAAAGCTGACAATGAAAACACTAATATGTGACCACATGGAGAAAGGGAATCTGCATCTAGAGGACAGAGGAAAATACATGTGTACGTCTTTGAGGTAGAGGGAGGTGGAGTAGGAGGAGAGAGAGTTGACAGAGTACAAATTAAGAGGGAAGGGAGACCCGTGTCAATTAGAATACCAAGCTAAGCAGTTCTCTCAAGTAATTCAGGTAAGTGAAGGCAAAGTGAAGGCACAACAAGCTTATGTATGTGCACCAAGTGTATGCGTCTATGTATGTGTCCTAAGTATCCGTAATATAGTCATCTAAAGTGTACTTTCCCTAAGCCTTAAGGCATTCCAGAGTAGAAGCCAATTAAAATATTTATTTGCATATTTGACTATCAGGCCAACCTAACAGAAAAAATCCTCTGCTGAGTCTCACAGCTTGGGGTGAAAGTCCGGGGAACATCATTTAAGCACCAATTAGCCCACACAAAACCTGGCTTATCAGGTGGCCATGAAGCAGGTTGCTCTCAAGTTATTCTCAATAAACATTAAGAAACATTAACCATAGATAAGCAGTTCAAGATTTTTAGCAGTGAGTGATTAAAAAAAAAAAAACAAAGTTTCATTTCACTTAAACACTCCTATGGGACTATTTTCCATAGAGGCTTCATAGTTGAAGGCTTTTGTAATTCTTTACTTTCCCTAAACTTCAAAGTTAATAGAGAAGAGAATGCTAGAAAGAAAACCATTTCCCAAGTAAGAAATCATAAAGTACAATATGCTTCTGAATTTCTTTAATAAATCTTACTGCAATCCCCAAAATGTATGTCTTACAACGCATCTCATAGCTGGTGAATACATTCTACAGTGGTATGCATCCCCGTAAGGTTGGTGGGATTTCAAGATTCGAAACTTGATGGCCAGGGTCCAAATCCCATTTATTAACCTCATGACCTTGGGCCACCATCCTAACTGTCTTACGCCCTTGTCTGGGTAAAAGGAATCCTGACAGTAATAGTGCCTACGTCCTAGGGCTACTGCCATGAGGACCACCATGAATTAATTCACCCTAAAGGCTTAGCACAGTCTCTGGCGCATAGAAAGGACCCAATAAATGTAGGTGAGGTTAACATTCTACCAAGAAAAAAAAATGCTATAAATTATTTTAAGACATGTTTTAAATTTTATAATTGTTGTCAGCAGATCCCAGTTCCTCCTTCCCACAGAGACACTGAGACAAGCTTCTTCCGAGAGGACTTTTAAGTAAAACATCTCATGATAAAGACACAGGCTTGCACACCCCAATTCAAATCACGTCCAGACAGAATCATTTCCTGATGCTGACTAAAACCATTGTCTTCTGAGATCTTACCTTCTCTAAACCCTAAAAAGCCTCAAAGTCTATAACTAGGAATGTAAGCAAATTAGAAGCCACTCCCTTTACACAGCTTTCTCACTAACAAAATTCCACATCATGAACTTCTAATAACATTTCTTGTCCACAGATTAATAATAACCTAGTTCAAAATCACATCATTTCCTTTTTCTGCCTCATTTCCTTCAAAGTGAAACATAATTTTTTCTTGGACCTGGAATAAAAATTCTAGATTAACTAAGCAAATCGTTACCAGAAATGCAATTTTATAATACTACTATTTCAGGAACAACAAAACACACAAAACATCTGTGTGGTGCTTGTTAATACCTAAAAATAACCTAATATATATAGTGTATACCACCTAAGTGGAAAATTGAGTCTATAACTAGAAGTGCAAACAGAAATCCACTACCAGTTCCATCAGTACTGTGTTTTGAAGTCCAGTTGGGAACATTTTAGGAACTGTGACATTTCTTTAAGTCTTGGCCGGAAGTCACAAACTGCTTGGCACAGATGTTACATTTGCCCAACACAATATTTTTAAAATTATTGAACTCAAATATTTTTAGGTGGGCCACGCCCTTTCTATACTAACAGGCCCTTAAAGGCATTTCATTTTGCAAACCTTGATTAAGGCCCATCCTTACAGAGAAGAGATCAAAAGATAATTATTAGTTAAATTGGTACCTCCCTCAATGATGTCCTGATGGAGTCCAGAGACTTGGAAAATTAAGGGTTCTAATAGTTTCATTCAGAAATTCTTCTAGTTTTCTTGTTGGATTACTTTTAAGTATATACTTTCAGTGTATATATCTAACAGTGGCTCATTCGATTAGGGTAGCTGAGCTGAGTTGTTAAGGTTCATTTATAGCTGGACACTGAAAGAAACCAGAAAATAGGGAATTTAAAAAAAAAAAAA
>CM052807.1:59516308-59558576 GCA_028533885.1 Nasua narica
GAGCCAAAGAAAAGAGCACTGGAGAGGGTTTCCTAAAGCATTAGTTCATGCATCACTCCAAAGGTATTACGTTTTAGGCACTGATGAGGTACAAGCTAGCTGGCTTTAGAGTCCAAATGTTATTAGTTAAGCGTCCTTTTAAATTAACATAGAGGCTTGGATTCAGACCACCCCAGCAAGTACACTCTTGTCTCCAGCTTCTTCCGAACACAAATACAAGGCACCCTGCAGTGACTTTGCTTCTGGGGGCGCTGCCCCTGAACTCTCCTGGATGAGTCTTTCTGAAGGTTCTGGCGAATTCTCCCTCCATCTTGGACTCGAGTGCTGGGAGACTTCCCAGAGCGAAGGACATGGAGAAGGGAACCCCAGAGCGGACCGTGAGAGGGGATCCTCTGGAAGGCCTACTTCCTGGACACACCTGTTGGAAAGCACTTCCTTCTCTTTGGAATTCCGCCACTTCATTCTTCTGTTCTGAAACCAAATTTTCACCTATTGACAAAATAATTAGACAAAATGATCACTTACTCCACGTTACTTAACTTCATCATTGTCAACTGTAATGCCTTCTTATGAAATAACATTGTGAGAGCCAGCCTAGCAAAGTCCTTATGGTTTTTTGCTGGGCTCCTTCAAAAATATCTGAATAATTACTTTCGTATAATATCCCCACACTGATGAAACAAAAAGACCGCGATAAATGGGTTACATCCTGCAAGTCTGACATCTTTCAAAACCAATTTAACCCTTGACAGTTTAAAATATTGTTTAATCCATGCTAAATTATTTATACAAAGGAAAGGTTATCAGCTCGTAATAGTATTTACTTTATGCCAGGTGTCGGGCCATGCATGTTGTGTGGATTACATAATTTGATCCTCACCATGACTGCAACAGTACTCATTTCACATGTGTGAAAATTGAGGTTCAGAGTAATAAATCAGTTCAAGGTCCCTCAGCTAGTAAAATGGAAGCACTTAAAATAGCATCCATGACTATCCCACTCCAGTGCCCAGGTTCTTCCAACATTCAGATTTCATTAGGAACTTCTGGGAAACTAAATTAGGAATACATTTTATAATGCTTTGATAAATTCCAGGCTTCATACAGTTTCCAAGTGTGATTACTCCTAGGATTTATCAAACTTGAAGAATTAGGCTCAATAAATAACAATCAGTCATAATTAACCCAAAAGGGCTTATGATGGGGGTTTCTAATTTGAGCCATACTTCCGCCCCACCCCACCTCACCAGAGTCTATCTTTACTACTGACTCCCTCTTTATCTACTGTGGAGTCAACCGTGCCTGATCAGAAAACTTCACAACTGGTTTCTTGATATTTTAAAAGCCAATCACATTGTTTTCCAAAGCCTTACACTGCATCTTTATGTGAAAAATTTAGTGGATTTCTATTTTTAAAACAAAAGACCAGAAAGTTTTTATCCTAAAAAATAATTACAAAGTGTTACCAACCAAATGTTTCTCCCAATGAAGGAAAAATGTCTATCTGAGATGATCTTGCCAGATTGGCAAAACAATTTCTTCATTCTTTCAACTTGACTGGTAATTTCAAAGCGGCTGCAAAGAACCTGACCCCAGGCAAGTGAGTCCAAAAAATTGCCATCTCAGTTACAATCCTGTGGCTAAGGCTTTTCATAAGAAAACAGTACTAATGTGTACATACCAGAGCATTTGGTTCTATTCATGAACTCATTTATTATTTGCAGTGGGCATTTACTCCTAGAAAGCCTGCCAAGTATTTCTAGGGGGTTTTCACTAAGACATTTTATTTGTGCCCAGTGGTGATTCTTGACCTTCTCATCGTATTCATTATTTTCTTCTTTCCTTAGCTTTTCTGTAGATACAGATTTTTTTCTGCATGATAGCTCAATGAAAAAAAAATCATGAAGAAATTTCTTCACAATCAACAGTATTGAAACAAACATACATATTTGGGGAAAACCATAAATTAAAAGTTCTACCTCTCAACAAAAACAAATTCCAAATGGATTAAACAGCTAAACACAAAAACAAAACTATAAAAGTTCTTGAAAAAACTATAAGAGATTGTCATTACAGTTTTGGAGAGATGAATTTTTTTTTTTTTAAGTACTGGCATAAAACATTAAGACCACAAAAGAAAAAATAGAGCTGACGATATAAAAATGAGAAATTTCTGTGTAAATAAAGACACCACAAGCATATGAAACATAGCCACAAACTACCTAAAAGAATTAAAACCAGAGACTTGAAGAGATATTTGTATAACCATGTTCATAGCATTACTCACAACAGCCAAAAGGTAGGAGCAACCAAAGCGTCCACTGATGGGTAAATGCATAATCAAAATATGGTATTATTCAGCATTAAAAAGGAAGGCAATTCTGACACATGCGACAACACAGATGAATTATGCTAAGTGAAATAAATCAATCATAAAAGGACAAACACAAATGATTCCACTCCTTTGAGGTACCTAGAACAGTCAAATCATGGACACACAAGGTGGCAGTTGCTGGGACCTGGGGGGTGGAGGAATCCATCACTGTCTGATGGATACAGAGTTTCAGTTTTACAAGATGAAAGAAGTTCTAGAGATGAATGGTAGCCATGGTTGCTCAACAATGTGAATGTACTTACTGTCACTAAATTGTAACCTTAAAAAAAGTTTAAATGGTAAATTTTATGTTATGTCTATTTTACCACAATTAAAAAAAACCCTCAAACTTGAGGAGTTTGCAATGGTTCTAACAGGAAAATGTTACTAACCACAGTATTCCAAATATTTTGATATCGGCTAAAACAATTGCTACAAATAATATGAATAATAGCCAAAAGCTGGAAGCAATCCAAACACCCACCATCAGAGCAGAAAAACTGGGGTAGACAGTATAATGGAATATTTCACAGCAATGAGCACAAAAGAGCAACTGCTGTATGCACCTGCATGAATGAATCTCACAGACATAATATTAAGGAAAAGAAGTCATGTATAAAAGAATTTGTACTGAATGATTCTACTTACACAAATGACACAAATAGGCAAAACTAATGTATGTGGTGAGAAGTCAGAAGAGTGGGTAGTCTTGGAAGGAGGAGGCGGTAACCCGGAGGGAGTACACATAGGGCTACTGGCCCTGTGAGAAGGTTCTACTGCTTATACAGGTGATTTGTACTCTTCTTCAGAAATTCAAGATATATGTAAAATAGGATCCCGTTTTTATTTAAAAACATATATGTACAACTCTGGGTCTGAATTCTAGGTCCCTATTATAAAATAGGAATAAAATAGGAATAATAAAAGTGGCTACCTCGCAGGGTCATTGTGAGGATAAAGGACGTTAAATGTAAGGACACATGTAGGCATGGTGCAAGTGCTGGTGTTACCCTGTGTTTATGTGTATACGACACACATATACATTTACTTTAAAGATAATACATGGTACATCAAATAAATTCAAACAAGAGCCATTTGTAAATGACAGTAATAATTAAGGAGTTGGGTTGGAAGAGAGGAGATGAATTTTCATTTTTAATTTTGCCAATTTCTCCTTTGTTTGAATTTACCATAATAAATACCATGTGTTAATTGTGTAGTTAGATGTCTATGCAAATAAGAAAATGTGAAATTACTTCTGAGATGTTTACCAAATTTAATAACATGAAAAGTATTCATTCTTCAAGGCACTTGAATTTTAAAAACAATATAATCAACTATGTAAAACTATGCACCTGTGAATACGAACAGGAAGATAAAATACGAAATAGGAAAACAGTTTGTTTTCTTGGAGTGGACAGATTATGGTCATCCCCTCATAAACGTTCTCCAGTACGCTTGCAGCATTCTCACTCCAATAATCTATTTTCAGGAAGATGATATGTACTATCAAAGACGTTCGCACTGTCTCAGCACTATCAGATCAAACCTAGCCACCTTTTCTCTTTTTTTTCCTATTAGTATCTTAAAATTTTTAATTTTGTTTTTTGTTGTTGGTGGTGGTTTTTTAAATTTTTATTGTGTTATGTTAGTCACCAAACACTGGTGTAAACAATGAATCTTAGAATACTACATCAAAAACTAATGATGTATTGTATGGTAACCTTTTCTCTTTCAATACCTACTTCAAGTTCTGACTCCACCAGGGGCCCCTTGCAACCTCCCAAACCCACACATTTTCTCCACTCCAACTCTGGAGGTTTTTTTTTTTTTTTTTAACTCCATACCAATGAGATGCAGACCAGTCCTACTGAGCTTCTGTGCCTCCTTAGTTAGGCCCAATGATTCCTCTAAGGATGAGACACTTCCTTACTAGACTCCCCAGGGGTATAAGGACCAGTGATGGAGATGAACATAAATCTCCAGAGAGATACATAACTTTGAGGACCACTGATCTAGCTCCTTTATTTGACAGCATATCTAACCTACCAGGTGATGTCTCCTCTATGTTATTGTCTTATACTATTATCTAAGTGTTCATGAGCTTCTGCTTTGTTTCCCCAGTTGCTCAGATGAATTCCTGGGTGCAGAGAGTGTATCTTAATCAGTACTTAATCAACACTCCCTCTTATTGCCTACATATTAGCACAGCGTCTTGCACACAACAGACCATCAAGATACAGCTACTGATTTATCTATCATATATGCAAAATTGCTCTGTGACATAGATAAAACTCCGGTATTTGTCCCTTTTTTTTATGTGAGAAACGGAGGCATAGGGCAGTCAGTTAAGGGTAGGGACTCCTTAGTACCACACAATGAGGAAAGCACAGACTGGCTGATATAGGCCAATTACCCTCTCTTACACTATGTACTGCTTCCTACAACTAGAAAAAGCTGGGGGGTGGGGACAGATCACTTCCCTAGGGAAAGGAAGCAAGATTAAGGAGAGTTTCATCCAAAAATAACTGGTTTAATAAAATCCAAAGTTAGAAACCAGGTCATTTGTATTGCAAGAAGAACAGTAGAGCACGGTAGTTACGCAGAGCCTCTGCTAGCCCTTCAGTGCCTTTATGCTAACTCAAAAATCCAGGTGGATGATCTTGCACCAAGAAAGCAAGTTTGGCAGGCAAAACACCTGCTACATTTCAGTTGCTGCCATGCCTCTTAGCCCTTGTGCCCTTGTGCAGTGCGTAGCCTGCACAACAATATGTGATAGCTCCAGGTTAAGTAGAACACAAACTCTAGAGTCAGGTTGCCTGGGTGAGAGCCCAGCTCCAGAGCAGCTTCACAACATGACACCACACCCGTGTTTACTTCTCTACACTTTCTCATCTAGAAAATGAGGATGATTATTGTGCTTACTTTATATGGGGATAATAAAACGATCAGTCGTAAAATACCAGTACCTTAATGTATAAGAAAGGTTTGTAGGTGTTGCAAGTAGAAAACTACTTTACTGTACATGACATAAGCCCAGAGTGTGGAGTAATGAAATCTATTTGGGGGTATTTATAAGTCACACATTTATCACTGGATTTTGGATTGGGAGTGAAGAAAAAGACAGGAAAATTGGTTCCTGCTTTTGTAGATTATGTAGTCTACTTCTCTGAAACCAGAGCAAACAATTAATGATGTAAAGGCCACATCCTTAGTGGTTCTCTTCATCTGGGAAGAATTAATCATGCAAAAACCTAGACCTCTCAGCAAATGGGCCTATTTTCAAATAGGAATTGTGACCTGTATTTCCACCCACTCAACAACTGTGAAAATCATTTCAATAACACTTTAGGGTCCAGCACCATACCGAGTACAACAGACATTTGCCAAATGTATGGATTTCATTGTATTCCTTCAAAAATCAGGAGCAGTGGACATCTTCCTGCTCATTAGTACCTGTGATTCCTTTAGTCCCAAGCTGATGGCAAGTTTCTTTCGGTCTGTTTTGCTGATATATTTCTGCTTCTGAAACATTTTCTCCAGAGCCTTTCTTTGATCTTCAGAAAAAACAGCTCTTCTTAAAATACCTCTCCGAGCTTTGGAGTTAGAGTCCTGTGTCAGGAGAGGCAGCATACTCTCTTCTCCTGGGGGTGGGGGGGGCGGGAAGACAGGGACAGAAGCCCAGTTAGCTTTAGTGAGGAGAAGTCAGTCTGCCTTTCCCAGGACAGCATCCTCCTTCTCTGTACCATGGGCAAATCACCTCATCTCTGAACTCTGCATACTTAAAGCAGTGCTTCTTCCATGGGTTTGACCATGGACTCCACTGAGAATCCGATAAATACTCCTTGCTCCCCAGTGAGAGAAAACTACATATGCTCGCCCTCCTGATTTAGGTGCCATGTTAGAAAGCCCATGGTCCCACATTACAAAGTTCAAAGGCAGAACAAATCGTATGTGATTTAAACACTCTAGTTTTCTCTAATTGTTCATTTATTTATTTATTTATTCATTTGTGGGTTTTTTGGCCTCTCAACAAAGTTTTAAACACTTACCATATGCCAAGTACTCTGCTCAATGTTACGCACTGAGAAACAAGACAAATGTGTTTTATTATATGCATTACCCCTAAGATTTAGTGGAAGGCATTTATTGAACTAGCATCACAAGTGTGAGGATGTATTCCAAAGGAGGCTGCCTTGGGCGTGCAAAACAAGGATCTGATCTTCATCTGGGATTTCAGAGAAAGCTTGTAGGAGTCACAGCTATTCAGTCTGAGAAAGGAGGTCGAGAAGATCCCCAACCACTACCACTCCTTGATCCAGTTGATTGTCAACTCCTTCAAGTCAGAGATAGTTACTACTTTTTCTGCCTTCTGTGGCCAGCACAGCTGGTTCCCACAGTCTAAGAATTTTATTCATCATTCACCATTCATTCATTCATTCAGCTTCCCAATTGTGGTAGGAATAATAATGGCCTTCCCAAAGATGCCTATGTGAATGTGTTCCCCAGAACCTAGAAATACATTACATGACACGAAAAGGGGGAATTAAGGTTGCAAATGGAATCACAGCCGCTAACAAACTGACCCTGAGATTAAAGAGTATCCTGGAGTACCCAAGTGGGCAATGTAATCACAAGGGTCCTTAGGAGTGGAAAAAGGAGGGAAAAAAGGAATTCACAGAGAGATATTTACTTTCTCTGACATTACACTTCTTGCTTTGAGGATGGAGGAAGGGGTCATGAGCCAAGAAATGCAGGCAGTCACTAGAAACTGGAAAAGGCAAGAAGCAAATTCTTCCTTAGAGCCTCCAAAAAGAACCTGGCCCTTTTGACACCTTGATTTTAGTCCAGTGAGACCCATTTCAGCCTTCTGACCTCCCATAACTGTAAGATAATAAGTTCGTATTAAGACAGTAGGTTTGTGGAAATTTGTTAGGACAGCAAGAGGACACTCATACCTGGTGTCAGGCTAACTGAACTTATTTGAGGAAACCAGACCAACAGCACATGGTCCCTGCCCTCAAGGAGCTCACATTCTCATGGGAGGACTGACATGAAGATCACAGTGGAATACAGGCACCAGGGGAACAGGGTCGCCAGTTTATGGCTATAGCTGGTAGGTATTTTGGTGCTTAATAATTATTTCTAAATAAAAAAGCAAATTAATGTCTTAAGTACTACACTAGAATGATCCACGAAATGCTCTGGCATCACAAAGGCAGAACTGGTGGTGGGTATTAAGGAGGGCACGTATTGCATGGAGCACTGGGTGTTGTTCATAAACAATGAATCCTGGAACACTGAAAAAAATAAAATAAGGGGTGCCTGGTGGCTCAGCGGGTTAAGTCTCTCCCTTCCGCTCAGGTCGTGATCTCAGGGTCCTGGGATCGAGCCCCACATCGGGCTCTCTGCTCAGCAGGGAGCCTGCTTCCCCCTCTCTCTCTGCCTGCCTCTCTGCCTGCTTGTGATGTCTCTCTCTGTCAAATAAATAAATAAAATCTAAATAAAATAAAAAATAAAAAATTCAGATAAAACAGGCTGAGCCAAGTCTAAAAGACCAACCCAGTTCAAGAAAGAAAGAACCAAGGCCAAGCTAGGCAGAGTGACTGCCACGTCCAGAAGCACTAAGGCACACCTATAAATACGGAGAACAAACTGCTGGTTGCCAAAGGTGAGGGAGATGAAGGATGGGACACAAAATGAGTGGAGGGGAGTGCAAGATACAGGCTTCCAGTTATGGAATGAGTGAATTATGGGAACAAAGGGCAGCATAAAGAATGTGGTCAATGATATTGCTAGAGTGATGTATCAGGACAGAGGGCAGCTACACTTGGGGTGAGCACGGCATAATGTACAGGCTTGTTGAATCACTACCTTATACACCTGAAACTAATGTGACCTTGTGGGCCAACAATACTCAACACTTTTTTAAAAAAGCACTAAGGTATGAAGGAATAAAATTTATTGCAGGAAAACTAAGCTGTCTGCAAGGCTGGGAAGGGCTTAAAGCAGAGGGGGGCAAGCTGGCAACCATATCCGGCCTACAGATGGGTTTTGTTTGGTCTTACAATTCTGATGTAGTTGTTCACCTCTAATAATTAGGAGATTTCATGTGAAGTCCAGGTTTCTGACATCTCTTCAAAGGTAGCCACACTAGGCTCATCTTCCCAGAAAGCAAAGAGCTACCTGAGTGAATAGCAGGTGCCCTCTTTTGATGGAATGTGTGGCCCTCAGTTTGCCACAGCCTCACCTAGCTTGCTTTTTAACCTGCCAGGTTCTTGAAGATATTTGGACCTTTGACATAGAGATTCTAGAATGGAGCAGAGCCAGATCAGAGAGTATTACAAGAGTTTGGGACTTTATCCAGTAGTAGTGGAGATCAGTAGCAGTCTCAGATAGTAGTAGTTTCAGCAGGGTGTGACTGACATGATGATAATAAACTCACACGGAGTACTCTGTACCATTATATTCACTCTGTTAAGCCAACGACATGCATTAATTCATTTAATCCTGCCCAGCCTATGCCCCAAACGTTAAACTATTATTCTCCCCACTTCACAGATGAGTAAAATGAAGATTAGGTAGCTTAAGAAACTTTGTCCAAGGGGCACATGACTAGGGTTCCAAACCCAGGACAACTAATTTCAAAATAAATGCTCTTAACACTACACAATATATTCTAACCCAATCTGACTTGTATTTTAGGGGGAAAAATGTCAACAAATGAATGAATCTTGTCAAATCTACTTCTGTAATATGACAGCTTCCTTTCCTACTTGTCTAAAAGAATGCAGATTATCTCCCAGCGAGTCTATTGGCCCTGGTTTACACCTCATTCTGTTTCATCCTTACATTGCAAGAAGAACCGGCCTCTCTCTCTTCCTTCCAGCTCTGTAACATTTGCATCTCCTCAGAAATGCCACAGCTCCTGGGATGGAACCAAGCCAAATTCCTTACAAGTCTATTTTTATTGATGCTCTTTCCATTCATCGTAAGAGATCTTGGTTAATTCTCCATCTACAGCATCATTTTTCTTTTTTTGTCTGTCACATGCCAAGGCCATACCTTGAAGTCGCGTTTTGACAATCAGATTCACTACATCTTTATCAAAGATTTAAATAGTTTTATGAAATGTTGGTCAATAATAAAAAATATTCTAAATAACTCAGTACATCCTTTTTTCTAAATGCCCGTCTTCTTTGAAATTTCCTTGGTGTAGACACTATGGAATTGGGCCTTCTACATTAGTTCTGAGATTCATCTGTTGGGGTGATCTCTCTCCAGAAAGGCTAGGACAAAGAAGTTTGGAATGTGTAATAGGGAAGAACTGGATTTGGATCATGGCACTTACCTGTATGACTTAAAGCCAGTTACTCAGCCTTTTTCAGCTTATCTTACAGGGTTGCTCTAAGGATTTGATAACATCACACAATCAAATTTCAATGCCTGGCCCACAGTAAGGATCCCATGAATCTATCTAGTTCTGCTTGTTGGATTTCATTCGATTCTTCTAAGAATCCTATGTCACAGACATCCTCCGTACAGATGAAGAAGTATTCAGGGCTGTTAAGGTTCAAAACCTTACCAAGAACACAGAGCTCTGCTAGTAGAGGACTTCCCGAATCCAAATTTTTGGCTCCTTCCTCTATGCCCTGCTGTTTCTTTACTCAGATGTCACATGTCAAAACAGAAGGGGAGAAACGTTTATAAACAGTCAGAGCTCCTGTCTGTGGTTAGAGGCTTCTGCACCCTGTCCGGGACCAGTGGTGAGTGAGGACTGCAGGGCAGCTCCTGTACAGCCCAATAATCGTGTCCTCAAGTTCCAGCATACCCTATCACTTGATATTTTGATTCTGGCATTTTTCATTCGCAAACGTATATAATCTATCATTATTATAGCCATATGTGTTAAAAATTGGGGAAAGAAACTTAAATATCCAAAGGTAAATGTGTAAGGACATGATGCCATATCCCTTTGGTGAAATTTTAAAGAACCATTAAAGATGAGAACTATGAAGATCAGGCAACAGCAAAGAAAATACGCTGTACTGGGAATAATAAATAAGAAACATACTATGTTTATAACTAAGTAAAAATGCAGAGAAAAGAGACTGAAAAAGCAAAAATAAACATAAAATAGGCTACTATAGAGTTATGGGCAAATAATTCATCTCTATTCTGCATTCTAAGTCTGGTTCTACTTTCTAAGGAAAACAAGCAAACATTATAGCAACCTTTTTGGGAATAATCTGGTGGGGCAATTGAGATGTTGCTGAGAGATAACTGAAGATGAAGCCACTTCATCCTCTAGGTGCTCACAGTTGATAAGGAGAGGTCCAAGAAATACACAGCCAGCCACAACACAGTCAGAGAAATAACTGCAGACCATGGCAGAGAAAGTATTTAAGAACCAGAGAGGGGCGCCTGGGTGGCTCAGTGGGTTAAGTCTCTGCCTTTGGCTCAGGTCATGATCTCAGGGTCCTGGGATTAAGTCCCACATCGGGCTCTCTGCTCAGCAGGGAGCCTGGTTCCCCTTCTCTCTCTGCCTGCCTGTCTGCCTACTTGTAATCGCTCTCTCTCTCTGCCAAATCAATAAATAAAATCTTAAAAAAAAAAAAAAAAAAACAGAACCAGATAGGAAGCCACTTAGACTTGGAGGCTAGCAGAGTAAGTTTCTGAGAGAGAAGAAAAGAGAATAGCATTTCCTCTTGCAGGCAATCTAGACAAAGGCAGGCAGAGCAGAGAGGTTAAAATTTACATGCCTATGAGTGGAGTGAGGACATGAGTGAAACACGGTGGGCCCGGAATCTTGGTATTTCCAGAATACAGGGCATTAGTGCCAAGAACACAGAAGATAAGCTGGAATGGTCCATTAAGGCCAGGGGGTGACTGAGACGAGCTCAGGTCATGACTTGCCCTAAAAAAAAGCCTTTTTAGGAGGACCTGACCAACTCAGCACTGTTGAAAGGCCAGTATTTTCCTAGTTAATAAAACTTTTTATATCTATGTAGAAATGCACAGCAAATTTATAAGTCTACAGCCTCATTTTTAAAAATCTACATAGATTTTTTTCTAAGTAGAGATTTTATAGGTAGGAACCATGAATCTACCCATCTTAGCCCCTTCTTCACTAAGGCCTACAAGTTTAAATAAAACAATGGGACAAGACATTTAAAGAACTCTAAAACTTTTTTAAAGATTTTATTTATTTATTTTACAGAGAGAGAGAGAAAGAGCACAAGCAGGGAGAGCAGCAGGCAGAGGGAGAGCGAGAAGCAGGCTCCCTGCTGAGCAGAGACCCTGACGTGGGGCTCAGTCCCAAGACCCTGGGATCATGACCTGAGCTGAAGGCAGACACTTAACTGACTGAGCCACTCAGGTCCCCCTAAGTATCCCTAAAACTTTTAAAGAAACTCAAAGGTTTTCCTATGGAGCTGTTTTTAAGTGAAGAGAAAGAAGGTTCCGGGTGAGGGCAATCTACAAACAAATTACTCTCACCAATGTGACAAATACTAACATTTTGAAAGTTGTGGACCCAATAGACTCAATCTCTGAAAGAGAGACCTGGGATGGTTATGATGGCCAAAGGGTTAATTCCTGGGTCTGACCCTCAGATTTCAGTGCCTGAAAGTGAACATGGATATGACCAATGGCAAGCAAAAGAATATGGCAAAGATAAAGACTATCATATTCTTCTTTTCTAGTTACCCGCTTCCTCTTAGCACTGCTCTCAGTATGCACATCATGCTGGTTTTCCGAAGGTGATGAGCCTTAGGTTCCTGTGGAAAGTTGAGAAGATGCTACTTCTACTATTGATGCTCCTTTTCATCTCTCCCCAAGGTCTTTTACGGGCTATCTCTGGATCTAAACATAAACCACACTGAGGGGGCACATGGGTGGTTCAGTCCATAAAATGTCCTCCTAACTGATTTTTGGCTCAGGTCGTGATCTCAGGGTCCTGGGACTGAGCCCCATGTTGGGCTCCAGGCTTGGCAGGGAGTCTGCTTGAGAATTCTCTCCCTCTCCTCCTGCCCCTCTCTCTGCTTGAGTGCTTTCTTTCTCTCCTTCCCTCCCTCTCTCTCTCAATAAACAAATCTTAAGGAAAAAAAAAAAAAAGCTTACTGAGGAACCTACACCACTTCCATACTTTCTAAATCTAATATGTGCTCATATTTATACCTGCAAAACAAACATCAGGACTTCAAGAACCTATTGGTGACTCAAAATTCTCTCAGAAATGACTACAAAGTTATAAGCAACAAATACCTTTGACTATGCCTGAACTCATGACACATGTCTGACTTGTATAGAAACTTCCAGGCGACAAAAAATAAACAAGTGAGTAATATAAAAATAAAAATAAACAGATACAGAAGTTAAGACTTGTAGAAAAGAGGCTTTAAAGGTCAGGACCACCAATTTAAGGTGTTACAGGCTCTGTTATTTTGGGAGGATGATGGTGATGATGATGATTTTGTACCGTGGCCTAAATATATATATGGGGCTCAGCAGGTGCTATGGTTTGCGGCCACTACACACAGCATGTCATCTTTACAACAATCCCCAGAGGGAGGTACTAACACCTCCACTCAGTTTTTTCCCTAGAAAAAAACTAAGGCTCCAAAAAGTTAAGTTGTGCCCTTGAGGTCACATAAAAAGGAAGAGTGAGGTCCGTCGATGCCCTTTATAATTATACCAAAGACTGTCAGATTTGTAAGTAGGCAAAGAGGTCGGGAGGTGGGAAGAATCCTATTAAAGTGGCAGAGTGACTGAGGATAGAAAAGTTTCAAAGGCATGACTCCCTGGGTCCAGAGATGGCCCCACACACCATCTTCTAGGGAGCCCCGGCGTGTAATGGGGCTGGCGAAGGGCGCTCCAACTGGAGGTGTGCTATGTATAAAAGACACTGTTGGGTGGGGAGAGGTGGGAAGCAACAGAGGAATAGAAGATAAGATAAACTAATGGACCCCTTCATATTTTCACGTGCGAGGATGTTGTGTGTGTGTGTATTTTATATCATTCCTGTGTATCTGAGGTATGAAAAGAGAAGATATAGAACTTCCCTGGCTTGCCTCATTTAAACTAGAAGTCTACTTTCCATTCACTACATAATCTAGTATTTGGGAATGCTATGATACTTCATTATCATAGATTATAACCATATTAATTTGATAAAAAAATCTTTCCCTAATATTAAGCCCAAATTCAATTCCCATTAAACTCCACTCGTTGGCTCCAATTCTCTCCTTTACACCTATACTGAATGCAGCATATCTAATTTGAAGATAACGCTCAGGTTCTCCCTGTTATTTCTCTTCTCCAGGCCAAACATACTCAATAACTTTAGAAAATTCATGACATAGAGACCCTTCACCATTTTAGTTGTGGACTATTCCTGACTTGGCTTTTATACACAAATGTGCTCACTGTTGCCTTTTGAAGTGGGGCTCCGGAAATGAACAGGTGTAGGTTGTCTGACCATTACAGAGGCTAGTAGGACTCTTATCCCCCTTGTTCTGGGTATTGTATTTCTAAAAGCATAATCCAACATCCCCATATCGTTCTGTAGACACACAGTGAGTTAAGAGTATAACCCTTTCCTTCTTCGTTCTGTTCAGCCAATTCTCTCCCTCTGTTTTGCCCTCACGCACTTCTCTGGGGGACTTTATCAGCTGCCCTATTAGATGTCGCAGTATGTTCAGGCAAGGGCTGTAGACAAGATCAGGAACAAGCACCCTATATCACTAAGTAGCTCTGCTTCCCATCCCCCAGTCTCCACGACTTATGAACACATTTGGGGAGAAAGGGAACTCCGTTCCTGGAAAGTTACTCAAATACGCTCACTGCCTCTGCAGAACAGTTGAATAGAGCCATCAACTTGGAAAATCTATTGTCTTTGAGTCTCTGACTCTTCTAAACATTCTTCCTGGTTGACCGAGTGTCATTTATCTCTGCAACACCCCTCCCTTCGCTATGAAGAAGTCAAAACCTATATTCAACTTACTGCACAAACCTTATTATCTTTTCAACAAAATAATCACGAATCCTTCTCTATTAGCACAAAATGCTCCATCCCTCTGAAGATCTTAGAGTGCTAACGATAAATCCTTACAGAAGGACTTCCATAGGTCTTGTTAGTTTTCTCGGGGCACCCAGCACTCCAGCTGAGAATAGTGAAAGAGAACACAAGTCAGGTCCAGTGGCAAGAATACTAATCAGAGCATTGCCTATCTTTGATAGTGACACTCGCCTGACCAACCTACACTCTCAACAATAAAAGTAACAGCCCTTCCCTGCTGCCTTCAGCAAAATCCTAAACTCAAATTCGGAGAGTATATTATGTTCCTCTAAGTTTTAACCAGGAAGAGAAAAGAGTAACGTGATCATAGATGTAGAATATAAGTTCAAAATCTCCCAAGGAAAAAGCAGACAGTTTGTCCCAGAAGAATACTTCCCTGCTCATATTTTCACAACATTGCTCCAAATTTAAACTTTGTCATTTAATGCATAAATTTTTTGAAATATCATATTCAAGTTGGGTACTCAAAGACAAAATGAAATAATTATCTGATTAATTCAATTAGCCATTCGACATAATTAAGACTCCTGTACTTTCTCAGGTCTTTTTTTTTCCTAAGGTCATTCTCCACATAATTTCCATGACTTTCCATTTCATCTTAGCTGAGAAATGTGTGATTTTGAAAAGAACCTTATGGACGTAATATCAAAGATTTTCCTTCTACTGCTTTGGGGGAGGGGAGGACTTTTACCACTGCTTTTTAATTTTTCCCCACTGTCAGGGTTGTGCTTAAAGAGCCTATTAAACCATTTATTATATGTGAGAAGGGCACTGGAGGAATGATTGTTTCCACATTGCAACAACAAGTTAATCATAAATCTAAAAGGTTAACAAGAAAAATGAAATCAATTTTATACAAGTGAATCATGTTAAAAGAATCAAAATGATGTTTTACTTGCTAGTTATGAACCTGTTGATCTGATCCTATCCTTTTCAGATTTCATTGCTCATTAAAATGTTTAGTATAAACCTTGATTTTGGCTGTCCACAGATGTCAGCGCATTTTGGCTGAAATTTAATACTAGATTACTTGGACAGTTCATTTTCCTTCTCCTGTGCAATGGAAAAAAAATGTTAATGCTTGGGCATAAAAATTGTTCCTATTAAACAAAGAAGAAAAAAAAGAAAATCTAGTAAATGCCTTAAATAATAGAGTACTGTGCAGACGTAAGCCTTATTAACGTTTCTTGGTATCATGGTTATTTATGTAAAATTCTTTATTGACAGCATAAATCCACCATTTCATTATTATTTGCTACTAATACAACGAACATTATAAACAAAAAAAATTAAAAATTCATTTCAAACTTATAACTAATGAGACACCAAAGTTTATTAAAAACACTTGTGGCATCTCTAAAATGTTTTAAAATGCCAACTTCAGAAATGGAGACAGACCAAGTACAGCATTCTCTATGCTTGATCTGAGTTGTGCTGATTTACCCCTTGAATGCTTTATTGAATTAAAAAAGATAAACATAAAACTTTAGAAGCCTCTGGGGAGAGATACCACAATTTACAATGGTCATGCCGAAGGCATAAAGTGGGAAGAATCAAGAGAGAGATGAAGGAAAATGAGTCTTGCTTAATTTTTCAAGCAATTGAAAAGTTGAAGTTTTCTAGGAAATGTCTTTAGAATTACTTTTATGTGCTCTATTGATCAAACTGGCCCAGGCATTAGTGTACATTTAGGGCTTAGAGATGCTTACAAAAACACTGCTACAAAATGAATAAACTTATACACGCACACACACATGAATGTCCACCTGTTACACGGGATATTTTGTCCATTTCCACTTACCTAACCTACACTGCTAGATGTTCTCTAAAATGGAAGTCCAGTATTCTATCAAGGTGGAGTAATTAAAACAAGATATGGGATCTCTTTCGATCTCTACCCTGGGGCTGCAACACCAAAGATTCAATTCCAGAGATGCCTCGATACCACAGTATCAGCTCTCTAGGACTTAAGTCTCCACTCCAGCAGCCTTTTCCTGATACTCTAATCTATGATGACAAATGTGTCCTTAATTTGCACAACACTTTTCAATTGCCCTCATAGGAGACCACCTTGAAGGAGCGAGTAAAAGGTTTAGTCATGGTTTCTATTTTTCTATTTGAATCAATACATTCTAGTTAAATGGACAATTAATAGGTCACTTCCAAAATAGTAGTGTATCAGTCCTGGTTAATAAACAATCCCCAGAGTTGATAATGGGCCCTATGTATTCAGCAAGTCCTGTATACACTCAGCTCATCCACTAAATCCCTTTTCAGGTGGACAGAGTTATATGGGAAGATGAGCTAGAATGAGTCTATAAAAGTCAGTTTCATTCACTGCTTTATTTTTCAGTCAAGTGCTTTAAATGGTGTCCAGAAATTCACTCGGAATGTGAGACAGGAGAAAAGATGGACACACAGAGCCTTGCTTTATGACCATACAAAAGGGCAACTGACCCTTGCCCAAGCCTTTTCCATGTGAAATGGCTCCTAAAGTTCATCTGCACAGTGAAAAATCGTGGTGAGGTCGCGTGTGGATGAGTCAAGTGAAAGTGATGATTGGTCACGGGTCTGTCACCCATTGTGGCTGGGTCCCTGCCATGTAAAGTGCTCTGTGGGAAAGTATCGGCCCCCTAAAGAGATGCTCAGAGGCCTGCAGCTCATTAAACGGCCAGCATTTGCTGCCTCACTTGTCAGGAATCATTCTGTTGAGCAACTGCTCTCCTGAAACATTCATAAAACACATTAACCGAGAGACAGCAAGGACCTGAATTCAACCGTGATAGAGCTCTGTACTTCAGCCTGACTCAACTCTGATTTCACTTTTCACCTGATGGAGGGGTTAGCCTGAATAAATGTTTTCTCTTGGGCAGCTGAAATAAATGTGCCCCTTTATTGGACCCCTTTATCATAAACTTGAATTCTCTGCCTACAAATTCTTATTTGACCTAGAAATCTCAAGATCAAGGTGAATTTTATTTCTTTTTAGTTTGACATTCTTTTCTTTGGCTATGTGAGTGTACATGCATGCACACTCTCAAAGTTTTTCAAAGTTGTCGTTCTCACTTCACCCCTGGACACTGTTTAAATTTTGTTACGTTCAAGGAAAAATTCTCTTGAAAATATTTCCTACAACTCTGGTTGCTTTTCTTCGAGATCATAAAGAGGAGGTATTTGTCTCCCTTTACAACCTGGACAATTTTAATTATTTTCTATGGACATCCAGTGACTTTCTGTGTCACATTTTAAGCTGAATGGAAATTTTACATAGCACAATTTCTTAGCCTTCCTTCCTTTCTTTTTTCTTCTCTAAATGAGTATTGCTACACGTTTCAGAAAGAGCCAAACTGGTCCCTCTGAGATCTTTTATATCGAATGGAAAACAAGTCACTTTCCTTGGTGTGTCAGCCCTGGGTTTCAATGCCATTAGAAACTGCTCACAATTGCTCAGTGTGCTGGGGTCTGATAAATCTCTGGAAACCTCCTGAATAGGATCGCTGTGATTTTTTTAGTGAGGATTTAGCTCCTTGCCATTGCATTACCAATTAGTTTTCCAGAGCACATTAAATCCTGCTGCTTTGGTTTACAGAATAACTGAGGCATTGCTGATGAAGCATAAAAACTTACTTGCAAAAGCAGTGGGGGATGCAGGGCGCCGAAAGGACCCACCGCAGCATGCCGAGTAGAATGGAGGGGCACTCAGGAAAAAAGGTTTGGAAGACGCTGCAGAGAAAGCATTGATCTCATGGATGAGCCATTTCTTTTAAACAATATTCAAAATTCAAGTTTCCCAAAAGTCACTGAGTAAAACATTTCATTTTCTGAGACTTTACTTAGCTAGTTATAACTTTCACTGAAATTAAAGTCATTCTAAAGTACCCTTTATCTCCCAAAGAGATTGCCAAAGAATTTAATCAGGAGTTGGAAGGTGTGTTGGAAAGACTCAAGGGATCAAAACCAAAATAGTTAATTTTCCATGTGGTCATAATTACATGTAGCATGTATTCCTTTATTTAAAATGTCCCAGAGCAACACTATCCAAGAGAATGATCTGTGGTGATGGAATGTCCTTTACCTCCACTGTCCATTTGAAAATAAATATTTTTATTACTCTCCCTACATATTCAATGGCAACTTTTTTCTTAATCATATTTAGTGAATATTATCTTAATATGACACACAGGTTTTTCAAGAACACAGTAATTTCAGACTTGTCTTTTAACCAACTGATAAACATGTGTTTATTTTCTCAAATATTTTTGAAGGATATATCAAAATAAGTGTATTGCCCTATAAGAATTTAGGTTCTTAATGCCTTTAAATTGCAAATTAACCATAAATCATAATATAATGGGAAGTTGCCAATATTAATGTTCTCAGTTTTTTAATATCCAAATTTTCAAATAATAAAATGCTTGTCTTAATAATATTTTGAAGCCTACACAGCAGGCTCAGTCAGTGGAGCGTATGGCTCCATATCTGGTAGTTGTAAGTTTGAGCCTCACATTGAGTAGAGAGATTACGTAAAAATAAAGACATAAAAAACCACTATTTTGAAAATATAGCAATTAAGCAAAGTATGAAAAGGAAATTCATTTTGGTGTTCAAAACTACTCTCTAAAACTTTTTTTCTAATTTTTTCTTTAATAGGCTCCATGCCCAATGTTCGGCCTGAACTCACAACCCTGAGATCGAGAGTTGCACGCTCCACTGAATGAGCTACCCAGGCAGCCTATAAAACTTTTTAAAAATTTCACTGTTATCATAAGTCATTCTAATATTGACTATAAAACCATCAATGAAATGATAAATCATTCATTTTAATTAACATCTTATATTACAAGAAAATGGCATTATTTAGGCAGAGTTACACTTTCCATTATTCTCAGACTATAAGTATATTGAAAAATAAAAACCTATTTTTATGTATAAAAGTTGTCACATTATGTTTATTCTCAAGCATCTCTGTTAACTTATTTCACCTCCAAAATAAACATTCCATAGGTAATTAAGTAATGGCAATTGTGCTGTTTGGCACAAAATGCAATGCTGCATTTACATACATACAATGAAACATAACGATAGCTGGAAAAACACACATAAAAGAAATATTTGTACTTAACAGAAAGTATAGAAAATAACTACTCTAGTGATACTATTACAATAACCATGCAAAATATGTACAAATTACAAATTTTACCATTCTAGCCAAAATGTTTCTCAGTCTAACCCTATGGCCCTAAAAATAGAAAAAGATTTAAAAAAACGGAATGGTTCATTTGAGACAAGTGATCAATTCATTTGTGATAAATGAAGTTTTGAGATATATGATCTTAGTGTGAAGTTTAACCATAAAAAATTTGCACTGAATAGTTTATTACTATATATCACCTTATCTTAAAGGAAGAAAGCTGAAATCAAAATGACATGTTATCTACAGTAATAAACTCTTGTGGCTACAGAACTACACATTATATGACCAGGCCTCAGGTTCTATCGTATAGAATTTCTTCACCATTTTATTTATTTATTTATTTATTTATAATTTTATTTTTTCAGTGATCCAAGATTCATTGTTCATGCACCATTTTAAATCAACTCTTTGACATACATATATTTACACAGATTAGTTCACTCCTGATTTCCATACATAAATACACCTTGTTGAAGCCGGCTTATGTGAAAATTGCTGTGAAATTCCAATTAAGTGCTCCATTTTTTTTTTAACATGTGCTACAAATTGACATAAGTCAAATGCTAATCCAGTTGAACACGTGATTGCAGGGGTGTTGAATGGTATGAGAAATAACATTTAAAAGAATGAAATGCAGAAAAATAAGATAAACAATGAAATGCATTTTAAAATATATATTACACTTTTAAATTTTTGTAAACCACATGCTTTTTAAAGCAATGAACAAAAAAAGAAACTCAATTGTGACAAAAACAAAGTAACAAGTTGACAGACCTGTTAAAACTTTTGTAACCCATTAAGAACTACTC
The DNA here is from genome assembly GCA_028533885.1 of Nasua narica. NCBI lineage: Eukaryota > Metazoa > Chordata > Mammalia > Carnivora > Procyonidae > Nasua > Nasua narica. Next base: position 59,536,765 of record CM052807.1, read on the forward strand.
TGAAAACGCTCTGAAAAAGGCAGAAAACAAGGCAATTTCATCACAGATGATATGCATTTCAAAGACCATCAGTGCAATCTAAATGTAGTCACTTTATCACTGATCGTACTTCATGGGTTTACCGAATAATATTAATGACAACATTATTTAAGGAGTGTCCACTATACACCAGGCATTGGACTAGCTATGAATTTAACACATGCTATCTCATTCATTCATTAGCATTCAGCCTCAAAGGTGCCCGGAATTTGATGAGGACTCTCTTCAGCAAATTTTTTTAAAAAGGACAAGAGAAACATAAATATGTTAGCATAATATTTAGTTATTAGCCAGGAAAGATAAGGATTTCATGCACAGAGACTGCCAATTATTCCTAAGAACTGGAACCCAGAAAAGGGACTGATCTCCCAAGCTTTCCATAAGAGAAAAACAAATGGTTTTCCCTATGGGGGGAAAAAAGTACACTGTCAGGTGCTACAGCATGATGTTAGGCTCTGTTAGCACAACATTTTAGGATTCTCCGAATTTTGTATCCCACCCACAAATCTAGCTTCCAGTTTCTGTGGGAATCTGCTACAAGTCACAAATTACTTAAAATTCTTGGAACTGAACTGTTTGGATCCAAATGACTAAAATCACTTATTCACAGAGAACCTCATGAACTTTTCACTTCTTAATCAGACACTGAGACTTAACGGAAGCAACAGGATCAAAATATCTATTAACTATTCCGCATATTTAATTAAGGTGGGAACTTAGAGCCAACTTAATGGTGAACTGGACTTTCTAGACTTAACTAGATCGTTTTGTGATACAAGCATCTCATAGCCAAGAAGGGTTACAAGCCTAACTACAGAGAAATTATTTTCAAAATTCTGTTGTTTAGAAAGCAAGCAATAATTTTTAAAATGCTTTTCTGTTATTATTTTCACTTTTCTTTTACTGATGGAGCAGAACAAATGGGTATTTAAAAGGGGTGAAACCACATTCTTTTTATTGTCCATGCAAAAACTGTGCTACAAACTGACTTGAGTTGAAGTTTCAAAGAAAGAATACTCAAGACCACTAATAAAACCTTCCAATAAATTTCAAGAGTCCACTGCAATGCTATGCCAGTTGGCAGCACCTTTTAAAGATGAGGAGAAATGAGAAAAGTTTCCAAGATGTCTTACTAAGGCAACCAAAGGGTCAAAACATACCTCCAGGAAATAACAGGGAATTAGATAATTTTTTAAAAATGGTTTTAAATAACCTTCTTTAAGTGCCTGGTATATGGGCACCAGAAATAAAGAAATCTAAACTTGTGACCTGAAAATAATACACAATTGGAATAGAGTGGACCCAAAAACAAGACTCCAAAGAACGGCAACCAGATGCCCTGAGTAGTGAGACCTAAAGAATATCACTTACCTAATGAGGTGTGATTTATTTTATCACACAACCTGGCAGGAATTCATTTATGTGATCCACATGCGAATTTGCCTTCAGTCACAAGGGAAAGCAAGTTAAGTAAATTCATCTTTTATCTTCCTGCTCATCAGAAAACAACAGAAGTCCACATTTTTTTTCCTCAATGAGTATTTCAGACACAGAAAAACAAAGATCTTAATGTTCTGGTACAGCTCATGGGAAGATAAATCAAGTGTAGTGTCTACTTTTTGATTCTATCCTTTTAATTCTGTGTAAATAATATTTATTGCATCTCTTCAAGTGCCACACAGTGTACTGTGTCCTGGCATTACAAAGATGAAAAAGGACAGTTTACTTCCCTAAAAGAATTTCTACTTAGTGTTTCTTTACTTACAGATTTTATCTGCTGGTCAAAGAAATGAAATGCAAATTTTTCTGTTCTCCAAAGTCAATTTTGTTCTGTAAAATCTGAGGCATTCCTCAAGAAAGAGAGAAGATTTGAAAAAATTCATATGATGCATTTTCCTAACCATTGGTTCTCAACCCTGAATACACACTAGAATTAACTGGAGTGCTTTTCAAAGATACAGATGTCCAGACCACACACCAATGGGGTTAAATCACACTGGCTAAGGGTGGGCTCCTTAGCACAGCATTGTTTCAAAGGCTGCACAGGTCATTACAATGCATCGCCAGGATGGAAACACTGAAAAGAACACAAAACAGTGTCTGACACAGCAGTCACTCCATAAATGTTAGCCTTTACTCCTGCCATTATTATGTAATTTGAGATCAACTGTGAGACAACGTATAAAAAGAAGCAGCATGGTCAAGACTTCCACTGAAACAGAGAAGTAAAAAGAAAAGATGATTGTTAAGAAGGCTTTGTCAAAGAAGGCTTTAATCAGGAACAACATCTTAATCCACACCTTAATTTGGAAGGTATCTGGAACTGCAAAGGATGAGAAAGAAGGCATTCCAACAAGGAAAGGTGGCATGAACAAAAGGCAGGGAGCAGGGTGAGACATGTAGGGCAGGTTAAGAAGACCAGCCCCACTGCTGCCACTAGGTCCGAAGACTGAACGTTAAGGAATGTAGTTGGAGAAGCTAAATGTTGATGATGGAATGAAGGTGTTGAAGAACAGAGTATTTTTATTTAATTTGACCATCAGGTGGGGATAAAGAAGGTTTCCCCCAGTAGGTAGGTAATATGACAAACTCTGGGGAAAATTCACCTAGCAGTACTGGTTGCGATGTGGGGGAGCAAGGTAAGACTATGTGGAAGGCTCCCACTGCAGTAGTAAGAATAGGTGACAGCAACCCTTCGTTTGGACATTGCTGCCAGCATCTTCTCAAGCCTCACCTCACCAGTAGGTGGGTAGGTCTGGCTTCTTCTCAAGCTTTGGGGCCCTAGTTCATTGCAATCATCAAATATGATCACTACCTCTGCTGCCTCTCTCTTCAAAGCATCTCCATAGCAGTTCTGACAAATTGAGCTAAATTTGAGGAAACCCATTGCTCTTTTTATGATAAACTCAACGTCCCAGGAGAGAATAGCATAGCAGAATAGAATCTGTAGCTCTCAAATTCTAGAAGCCTTAATGAAGGCTCCTTGAGCTCCAAGCTATATCACTCTATGTGACTAATCCTTGCACTGGTCTACTCCAGCAGGAGACAATCCTGGTAAGAACCGTATTGGATCTTTACCCTGATTTCACCCTGTGGCAGATTTTAAATGGCTGCAAATTATTTGGCACTCCTTCCTCTGAGAGGTACGGTCTCGATTTCCCATTGCCTTGTATTTGGAATGGTCTTATTGCCTTGTTTGAAGGCTATGGAAGAAGTGACATTCTAGAACTTCAATACCTAGACCACAAGAATCCTTGCAGCCATTCTTGGGATTCTTAGAGGGTTTGCTCTTAGAACCCTCCCTTTCATAACCCAAGCATTACGCTATTAGAAGCTCTAGGCACTTGGGAAGTCCAAGTGTGGATTGCTGGACCAGCTCCAGTTGAGCACCCAATCAACAGTCAGCCATGTGTGCAGCCATTTTGGACATCCAGTCCAGCTGGGCCTTCAGAAGACCACAGCTCCAGCTGCCATCTAACTGTAATGAGATTCCAAGTGAGAACCACACAGTGGAGCCCAGTCAACCCACGGGACTGTGAAAGAAAATAACGAATTGTTCCTTTAAGCTTCTAAGCTTTGAGATGGCTTTTTACACAGCAATACCCCTTTTTCCAACATTTTGGTTATGGTGGAATGGTGGGAAGGAGTCTTTCCCATCTTTCCCTGTATGTCATCAGTAGGCTTTTGCAGTATGTGTTTGAAAGTCAGACGCTGACTCTAATCTCTGTTCTTATTTTGAAATGAGGATACGGAGGCTCAAGGAGCTTCTGTGAATTATGACTATATAATCAATAACACGAAGATCTTGGACATGAATCCAGGCTTTAAAATTATAGAAATGCTGCTAAAATCAGCTCAGAAAACTGTATTGTTAAATTTACTCAACTTGCCATTTTTTGCTTTGGAGGAATTGTTGGCAAACTTCTACTATAAAAAATACTTTAGGCTTTGCAGCCATAGGTCTCTGTTCCAACTATTCAATTTGTGATGCAAAAGCACCTATAGAAAATATGTAAACAAACAGGAGTGATTCTTTTTCTGCTTTAAATAGTAGTATCTTTTGGTTTAAGATCCAATATAACCATAGAATTGGCTCAATATACCCAAACTCAATCCAGCCCTAGGATTGTCTCTTTAAGAAATATGCCAGCAGTCATGGTTTTTAGTCTCTTTTAATGTACAAAAATTTTCCCCCCAAAAAACCGTAACTCCTTCGCATATTTTAATTTTTTTTTCAGAGTAGAGAGAGCACACATGTGCATGTGAGAGTGGGATGGGACAAGCAGAGGGAAAAAGACAGACAGAATCCTAAGCAGGCAGTATTTCACGTCCCTGAGAGCATGACCTGAACCAAAATTAAGAGTCAGACACTTAACCAACTGAGCCACCCAGGCTCCCCGACATATTTTAATTTTGAAAGTTGTCAGAAATTTAACATTTTAAAGAACAAGAAATTTTGAGTCTTCCCAAGAGGACTGGTAAAAATGTATATATAATTTCTGATGGTCACTTTGAATTAATAAAATTAAGGTTGTCAGGGCAAAGTGACTAAACATGAAAGAAAAGTGAAAAACTCAATTCATCACTGGAATATTGATAAACAAGAAGTCAATTAAGTATTCAATAATATAGAAAAAGATGTGAAGTTTTTTCTTTCCTTTTCCCAGATGCTTTCATTCTGAAACAAAAGTCTAAAAACTTTAGAGACTTTTTGATCTTTGACTTCAGAGAGAATTTTAGTGCCTTCAGTTTACTGTTCACATAACTCACAAAAATGTGCCCCTGAAATATTCCCAACTAATAGCTGGTTGACAAAATGAATAATGCTATTAAAAATAGGATCAGTTATGGTAACTTTATATAAAGTGATGAATCACTCAGCATTGCCAAATCAAGTACTGACTGGAGGCTAAAAAGAATAAAAGGGAGAGATTTCATTAAAAGTGGAAACATTACTGAAAGTAAAATAAAATATTTTGGAATAAAATATACAAGGGTCTGGTAAGCATATTATACATTAAGGCAAAAATCCAATTTCTTACTAAAAGAGTATAAAATAGAAAAGCATGATCTAATGAAGTCTTAAATAAGGATTCTAACAAGCATTCCTAGATAAAAATCATACTGTTTCTTTTTCCAATTTGCCTTTTTATTCCTGACAGATTCCAGGTGTATTTGAATGAAAACTTGTACTTCTTAACTGGCTTAAAAACTGTGTACTTTCACTATAAAAAAAAAAAACTGTAATTAGGAAAAAACTTAATTTAGAGCCTCTGTTAATCCAAGACTAAGCAGACAAACATTGTATTAAGAGCTACAAATCAAGTCCTCTTGAAAGATATAATAAGGGGCACCTGAGTGGCTCAGTCAGTTAAGTGTCTTGCTTTGGCTCAGGTCCTGATCCCAGGGCCCTGGGGTAGAATTCTGCTTCCTGCTTCGGGCTCCCTACTCAGTGTGGAGCCTGCTTCTCCCTCTCCTACTCTCCCTGCCTGTGCATGTGCTCTCTCTTTCTGTCAAACAAATAAATAAAATCTTTAAAAAAAGGAAAGATATGATAAGATGTATCTTAAAGTTATAAACAATACAACAACAGAAGTAGGGTTGTGAAAACAGGCTGAGTGAGGTGTAAATATTTCACCATCAGCCCCCACAAACCTAAAGACCCATTTGTTTAAATATGTTAAAGATAAGAACATTTCGCTTCTGTAAAAACTTTCATAGCAAAGCATCTCGAAGTATTTTTTGAACACATCAATTACATTTTTTGCTTCCCTTACTTTCATGCTACTCTCATTTCTATCATTGTTCAGCAGCAGACCTAAGGCATAAGGTGACTTCTTACAGCAAAGGAAATTTTTTTTCTGGTGGGCACAAGAACAGGAGGAAGGAGGCACACTCAAAGAGTGATACAATGGAGTCTAATTCACAGCTTTGGTTCCAATATCTGAGGCCCATTTATGGCAAATAAATGTGGATAAAATCACTGTCGACAATCCTTTTAAATCACCCACAACATATGGCATCCTTTGGCTTCCTGCACATAACTCTGAACTCTCTGAATCCTATGTTTACTTATGCATAAATGTGTACACAATTTTCTGGGCATTCAAACCACTATGCCTCTTAAAATAACCCTCAAATCTCTTAAGTAAATAGGAATTCAGGGGAAAGTTCTAAAATGTTCCTACTTGCCTGCTGAATTCACGCCTGTTTTATTTTTAAACCTCAATAGTTTCAATACATGTTAACAGATTGAGATTCCTTGTTGTTAAAGTGGATTCGAGAAGGTAGAGAAGCATATGTTAGGGGTTGGGAGTGGAATAGGTACTATAGTCAGAGGCAAATTAAATGCACATAAATTGCTACCCCATTATAGCTCCAACTCAGGTGCTATTCTGAATCACTACCAGAAGGGAAGGGACTATCTACAGACGTCCCGTTCTCGTCACTGCAACAATTTCTCCATGAATCTGAAGCAGTTCATTAACTTGGGGAACATGGAACAGTTTGTTCAGAGCTGATTATCATGAACTGTGTTAAGTTATTAATATGTTAATATAAATTCAAAGATATGTTAAAAAGATACAAAAACTATGCACATGTAGTAAGAATACGCAAAGTAAGAATATCTACAAATTCCACCAAAGGATGGTTGAGGGTGATGGCCCAAGCAAGGAATCACTGGAATGGAGTCCATCCTTATCCTGGATTCTCCATTCCCCACCCTAGTTCTGGGTCAGCATCCCCAACATTCAAGATGCTGTGATTTTAATTTGCCAGAGCAAATCTAAAGCATAGGGTAGCAAAAATAAGTGACAAACTCTGGTTTAATAAATTAGATTACAAAGTCTTCAAGTAGGCCTAGACAAAACTAAGTGCAATTAATTTAAGACAGAGTCATGGATTAACAGGTAAATAGTAACTGAAATTGGGAGGTGGACAAGAAAACTAGAGTGCACATTAAGTATTAACGGTAAGAAGCAATCCTAGCAAGGGGCCAGAGAAATGCCATGATCTAGTTCCTTTTCTATAATATACAGTACAACTTACTTGACAAAATTTAGAAAAGAAAAAAAAAAAAAAAAGATTCACCTATCCAGAAGAAACATTTGCTTTCTAATCCTTTTAAGGAGTAGCTTTAATAGTCAATAAATAACATTCAGGAAATTATCTTTATGTCAAATGTTTTTTTAATGTTTAAAATAACAAATATCATTAAAAAGGAAGACTATGTCCACTTATTTTTGAATAAAACTGGTGACATAACAAGAGAAATTTAAATTTTTCAGCTTTTTACATTTCAAGGTTCTCTTTTTATACAAAAACATAAATATTTTAATCTAGCACAAGTCACCAAATAATGACATAAATGAACTTTTGGGGAAGGCTCTCTGATGATTCTAATTTATTTGCAAAACCTCCTGGTTTCCCCTAATAAACTATAACAGATCGAAAGATTCAACCTTGGAGGTGAACTATTTACAACCTTCTATCGCACTAAATGTACCCGTCTCCAGCCTTGAGGAATGCCCTTTGATTTTTAAGGTTTTTAAACTACTCTGTATAAACCACTTGACCATATATAGCTACAGAGTGTTTTTTTCCTACTCGAAATACTCAAATACTTGCCACTTTTCAGGGATGAAGCACTGAGAGCGATCCTCTCATTTATTACCTGTAAATCCCTTCTACTGCCTAACTATCTCCACCTTGCAGACACAGCAAGATGAACAGGAAGGCCAATGTCTTTCCTTCTGGGCTCAGACACAAAATTACAATTGATTTATTATTGTGATACGTGTAATTGGTTATCACTAGTTTCTGATATTCAATGGAAGATTAATATAAGGAATATGAAGGTATGGGGTAATTTTTTTCTCTTTCACAAGTCCACAGAAGTTTTCACTGTTATTTCTGACAAAAACAAAATTGGCAAATGAAGTAAATCACTGTAGAAAAAAACTGGTCTGCTGGGAAGATTAAAGCAGCTAACAATTATGAAAATGCTTGGTAAGCCACACAGCAGTATGAACATGGAATATAGGCTCCACAGGGGCAGAGACAGTCATCCATGTTGTGCACTGACTGTCCCAGTGGCCTAGGACCAAGCCTGACACATGGGAGATAGTCGGTAAGCATTTGCTGAACGAATGAAATATGTGGTATAATTAAAAATGGGTAACAAAGATAATGAAGAACAATTTGCACACCGTGGCAGAAGTCCCTTAGTTAAATGGTTCCGCAGTTCACTAATGCACCAATAAAAAGAACTCTGGGGCTTTTTCATTCGACATTTGGATTGGTACACCCAATGAGTTAAGGTCAGGAAAAAAAAAAAAAAAGCGAGTAGTCAATATGTTGAAATGATTAAAAATCACATTTTGTGATACACACCAACGTAAGTGTCTGAAGGATCAGAAGCGGTCATTCACTGACATCTCAGAAAGAAATATAAAGAAATCCTGTTATCTTTCCAAAAACTGTAGCTCTTCTATCTCTTCTATATTCTCTACAAAACATCAATCACTATGTCATCAGTCAGCTAATTTTCAGGTGATGGTAACCTTGTCAGTACTCATTATAATTTCATAATTCTACACAGTAGAAAAGAATTCCCACAACATTTGGTAGGACAAAAATCTGCCACTTAAATAAAACTAGGGCAATGTTCAGAAAACTACATTCTGTGTCAAACTGCAAAGATAAATGAATGTAAATGCTGGTTTTAAACAGCATACTTGTAGGAACAAATATAGAGAATTTTAATTTTCTTAAGATACTTCTCTAGATTCAAAAATTAATTGCACTCCTTTATTTTTTTAAATAAAAAGTTATTTGTTCAAATGAAAATTAACCTAGGAGAACATCCTATCTTCAATGAGGGCTGAATAAAATATTGGGAAATATATGCTTACACTATATTAGAATACTTAAAAGGGAAATATAAATTCTTGTACTCTCATTCCAAAAAATCATTTTTGCATTTTGACACTTTAACAAGTGTACAAGAATGAATATATCCTTGAAAATTTTTAAAAATGTAGTTAGAAGTGCCTTTACCCAATAATTGCAATATTTTTAATGAAACAGATACACAAAATTCTTTTTCAGTTATTGAAATATCTGCACTTGATTTGCATTTGGCTTATTTAAATTTAATCTGTAAAATCTACAAAGGTGAAAATTAAGCAAATTTCAGTGGTTGAGTAGCCAATCATAATCAGGAGCAATTTAAAAATCCTTAAAAATAATTTCAATGAACACAATGCCAAACCACTAAAAGTTATGCAAATCACCAATCTTTTCCAAAATGTTATTTTTCATGACACAACATTATTTACTAACTCTTGCTTAGGTGAACCTGCTATATACGTTTCTAATTTTCCAAATACTTCAGAAATAACAGAATGGCCCAAATTTCCAAGGAACAAAAACTCTGCCTTTAACTGTATATTGTTCCTTTCCCAAGGTACAAAAAGGTTTCCTAGAGTTTAGGTTTTACACCATGTGAATGAGACCGGAGCTTATATAATTATATTTGTTCCATTCTGTTAGTAACGATTTCAAACTGAAAGACCAGGACAGGTTCTAAACATGTTAAATTCTATAAAGCTATTAGCAATAAATTTGATCCGGCAGTTTGCTGGGACAATGGAATCTGCTGAAAAAGCATCTATTAGTCATTCTGGACAAACCCATCGGGATTAAAAGAATGAGTTAAGATCGTCTAAGGACGCAGAGGAAAAAAAAAATTAATCCAACTGGATCTCGGCTTCTGAGTTTCTAAGAGACTTTGCCTTTTCTCACTGCCATTTTCGGCTGCCTCTCCATACACTTTAGCTAATGTCTGACTAAGCCGTCAGCATCCTCTTCCCAAACACACCACTTAGGTTTTATCCGAAAATGAGAACAAACCAAAATTGCCTTTCTCTGGGTAAGTAAATTCCCATTTACTGGTGGTGAATTTCCTATCCCAGGTGCCAATTCAGCTGTTTCGGCTCAGCTCAAAGAAAAAGTCGGCCTTGATTTCCTTGCGCCTTAGTGATCCAAAAAGTTAAGAATGGAGAAAGCCAAGTTTGCGCAACTCTCCTTCCAAAGATCTTTGCGAACGTTCCTGAACTGCCCCGGCCATCGCCACCCGTTTGAGAAGGGAAAGCCCCCAAAGCGGGCCTTGCGAACTTCTCCTTGCCAAGAATTTTCCAGGGAGCTCGTGTCGCACGCCTCCAGGACAGGAACCGACGGGCAGAAACGCTCAACTTGGGAAACCCCGTAAAACTGGTCCAGCGAGCCCAGACATCTTGGGTACTGGGGCTGCCCTTTACCGCTAACCCAAGGAGGTGCATTCAGGGTTTCTCTGGGAAGGCCTGAAAATCAAGGTAGCCCTACCACTTGTTGAAAGGAGAGCGAGAGGAAGCTGGTGGTTTGGGGATGACGGAGGGGAGGTGTCACAGTTAGTGGTGGTACCCTCTTCACTCCCGAAGTGGCATCTCCACGAAAGCTGGACACGCTCTAGGAAGGTCCCAGGCCAGAGCGGATTCTAGCGCGCTGGGGCCGGGGCTCCCTTGGCGCAGAGCGCACCGCAGAGCGCCGGCCCCGCCGGGCAGGAGGCGCCGGGCGCGGCTGGGGAGGGAAGAGCTAACTCACCTGGGGCTGAAGGCTGGAAGGTACAGTCTCTGTCCGCCGGGGCCCGGCCCGGCAGCCTGGCGCCATCCACCGAGGGGCTGAGCACTTGAAAAGCCCAACGCGTGCCGTAGGGCGCGCCGGTGGCGCTGACTTGTTCCGCCGCAGGGCACAGCTTGAGGGGAACGGGGCTGGCCGGCAGAGGCCGGACCTGCGCGCCCGCGGCCGTGGCGGCGGCGGCCGCGACTAGAGCCGACGCCGGGCCGTGGTGCGCGGGTGGCTGTAGCCCGTGCGGCGGGGCGCCCCCAGCCCGCAGCAAGTTCTCGATTAGGAAACTCTTGCCCAGGTTGCCAAAGCCCGGCGCTGTGGGAAAGTTGAGGAGCGCGGAGGACGCTACCACGTCCCAGTACGCGCCGGCGTGAGCCGCCACGGCGCTGGGGAGCATAGTGCGGCGCCGGCGGGCCGCCCGCGCGCCCGCCTCTAGCTCCGCTGCCCGCACCGGGCCCGCGCCGCCGCCTCCGGTCGCAGCCTCCCGCAGAACTGGAGCGCGCTGAGCCCGGGAAGGAGGAGAGGGCACCGAGGACGCCGGCAGGCTTGGAACGATATTATTTATTTGGGTTGGGCGTTTTTTTTAAAGGATGGGAGGAGTGAGTGTGGGAGGGGGAAGCTGTGCGTGTCTCTGACCCGCGGCGTAGGCTCTGGGGGCGCCGAAGGAGTCCCTCCTGCTCCCTATGCAGATCCGGACCTTTTTTTTTTTTTTCTAGAAGGCTGGAAGGTGTGTCTAGCCCATCCATTCACGTCACCGGCCCACAAAGTGACAGGCGCGGCCAACAATAAGGGCGGCCGGGAAAGTCTGAGCTTTGGCGAAGGGAGGGGACGCATAGCGGGAGGAGGTGGGCGTGGAGGCGACGTGAACCGGGCGCGCTCGCCCCCTCCCCGCGGCCTGGGCTCTGGCTCGAGAGCCCACGCAACCCCCGGGGCGCGAGAGCGCGCGGCCGCGGATGCCTAGTGCGCCGAGGGCGGGCGAAGCTCGCTTCTAGAGAACGCTCGGTGTACCACCTGTTGGTCGACCCCTGGCTCTCCAGTGTTGATGTTACTTCTTCAGGAACGAAGGGGCGTCCAAGGGAAGCGAGTAGTCACTGGTGTCTTGAAGGGTTGTAGTCATCAGAGAACGTCGCCAGTGTTACTGAGACATCGTAGTCTTACAGATGAAAAGTTTTAAAAAGTGGGTTGCATATGAGATGTGCTCCCCCCGCCTTGTTAAGGCAAAAAAAAAAAAAAAAATGAGTTTTTCTTGAAGACCTTTTAAGAAATTTCGTAGTTTTTAGTAATTCGTTTCTAGTAGCTTTTTGTAAGATTTGATCTAGGAATCACTTCAGAAGAGATGTTCTAATAAATTTTGATCTAGAGAAAGGGATCTTACTTGGAGTTGTTTAAATGGTTGGGTCCAAAACCCAGGAAGGAAAGCCACCAAGTTTTCTTAACCAAACGTGGTTGGGTTTTTCTCCACAGAGACCAGGATGAGAATTACTTAGGATTACAGTTGCTGTTTTTCCCTCCGTAGAAATCTGGGCAGTTTCCAGTTTATTAACAGCCTGCTAGAGACTGGACAGGGAAAAAAGTGTGTGTGTGTGTGTGTGTGTGTGTGTGTAGTTAAAAGTTCCTTTAACCACAAGGCAATTTAAAGCTCCTCGTTTTAGAAACTGAATGGAGTTTTAAAACTGACTTCTCCGTCGATTAACAATTCGCATTGCTACTCTCCTGTGCAAATTTAGATGAATTTATTTAAAATAAAAATTGTAAAGAATGTCTGAAAGGTTTGGGGTTGCATGTATAGTTTTCCTCTTTATCCTAATAGCTTCAGTTTACTTAAAAGCTGGCCAGGGTTGTGAGGCTAGTGAGATAAATTTCCTTTAAAAATTCACCTGGTTGATTTGTGTTTCATTTACACTAGGTATGTAAAAAGCTTTCTAGAAATCCACTCACTCTACCTGCTGCTGAATGGAAGGGAAGTTATTTGCAAGGCTGGTGTATGTTACTAATATTCATTCACTTACAGGGTTAGTCAAGAAATATTTACTGAGAATTTCATATTTGTTTACCATTTGTGGTGGTCCTGGGAATATATAGAAAGAGAAAAGTAAGGTCTGGCCCTTGGTTTGTAGAAGTTCAAAGCTTAGTGAGGGAGAAAAACAAGTAATATCTGAGAAAGGGACTGTAATTTGGAAGGAAAAGTGTGAGAAAACCTCCAGAGTAAGATTCCCCTAAACCAAGTCTTAAAAGGTGAACAGTGGTCGGGGATGGGATATGAAGTAGAGGTTATCATGTGTGAATGTGATGTGAAGTAGAGAAGTTTGAGATTATGAAGTAAAAGAGAGATTACCTCATCCCTGCCAGTCCTATATCATAGCCACCACTTATTCAGTGTTTACATTTGGCCAAGTATAGACTAAACAATTTGTACATATTAACTTGTTTAACTTCATAACAATATTATAAGGTTGGTATTATTATTGGTCCAGTGTTACTAATGGGGCACAGAAAACTTAATTAACTTTCCTAAAACTACACAACTACCAGAGTGATGAGGCTAAGATACCATCTAAGCTGGATGATTCCAAAGCCTTTAAGTTCAACTGTTACTCTCTTCACAAATCTACTTGCCATGCAAAATGGTATCATCTGGCCATGCAGAAGAGGCTAAGAAACACGTACTCTATTTTCCTGTAGTAGAAGGTGGCAATGAAGACCTGAGTCAAAAATAACCGTGGAGTCATTCAACTTGCCACAGCCAGATAAGAGGCAACTGGAGAAATCCAGACACAAAGTGATGTGGATTTAATCAAACTAATGGCAGGGAAATGGAATGGAGGGGATAAATATTACAGTGGGTTGAATCTATAGGACTGGATGATGCAATTCTCAACTGGGGTGAGCCCCTCCCTACTCAAGAGGCATTTGGCAATGTCTGGAGATATTGTTGGTTGATACAACTTGACAAGAGGATGAGGCAGTTAGCCACTGTCATCTAGTAGCTAGAAGCCAACATTATAGGATGTTGAGTAGCATATAGGATGCTGCTCAACATTCTATAATGAATAGGACAGCCTCCCCAACAAAGAATTATCCAACCTGAAATGTCAGTAGTGTGGTGGTTGAGAAACTTTGATTATAGAAGATAAGTAAGATAATGTAGGATCACTTCCAGTTTTCTGGTCTGATGACTGAGCCCACTTAATCAGGATGGGGACTTATAAGATGAGGAGCAGGTTTTCCATGGAGGTATGACCAGAAAGATGAAGACAGATGTTCTGGGTGTTTGTGAAAACTTCCAGGGACAATAGTGGATTGAGAAGAGAGGTGGGCCAAGAGACAAATGCTGGGGAATACCAATATTAAGGGGATGGATAGAAGAAAGAGAAGAAAGAGGAGCCTTTCTTATACACTAACAATGAAAATATGGAAAGGGAAATTAAAGAATCCATTCCATTTACTGTAGCACCAAAACCAAAAGATACCTGGTTACTGTATCTTTGGTACCTGGATACCAGGTACCAAAAGATACCTGGTACAAGATACCAGGATACTGTAGCACAAAAACCATAAGACACCTGGGAATAAACCTAACCAAAGAAGTAAAGGATCTGTACTCAAGGAACTACAAAACACTCATTAAAGAAATTGAAGAAGACACAAAAAAGTGGAAAAGCATTCCATGCCCATGGAAGAATAAACATAGTTAAGATGTCTATACTGACCAGAGCAATCTATACTTTCAGTGCCATCCTGATCAAAATTCCACTGGCATTTTTCAAAGGGCTGGAACAAACAATCTTAAAATTTATATGGAACCAGAAAAGACCCCTAATTGCTAAGGAAATGTTGAAAAAGAAAAACAAAGCTGGGGCATCATGTTGCCTGATTTCAAGCTTTACTACAAAGCTGTGATGCACCAGTGTGCTGTGCATGGCACTGGCACAAAAACAGACACATATACCAGTGGAACAGAGTAGAAAGCCCAGATATGGACCTGCAACTCTATGGTCAAATAATCTCCGACAAAGCAGGAAAAAATATCCCTTGGAAAAAAGTCTACTCAAAAAATGGTGCTGGGAAAATTGGACAGCTATATATAGAAGAATGAAACTTGACCATTCTCTTACACCATACACAAAGATAAACTTGAAATGGATAAAAGACTTCAACGTGAGGCAGGAATCTATCGAAATCCTAGAGGAGAGCATAGGCAGTAACCTCTTCAACATCAGCGACAGGAACTTCTTTCAAGACATGTCTCCAAAGGCAAAGAAACAAAAGCAAAAGTGAACTTTTGGGACTTCATCAAGATAAAAAGTTTCTGGGACACCTGAGTGGCTCAGTGGGTTAAAGCCTCTGCCTTTGGCTCAGGTCATAATCTCGGGGTCCTGGGATCAAGCCCTGCTTTGGGCTCTCCGCTCTGCAGGGAGCCTGTTTCCCCTTCTTTCTCTGCCGGCCTCTCTGCCTACTTGTGATCTCTCTGTGTGTCAAATAAAAAAACAAAATCTTTAAAAAAATTAAAAAAAATAAGATAAAAAGCTTCTGCACAGCAAAGGAAACAGTCAACAAAACAAACAGGCAACCTACAAAATGGAAGAAGATATTCACAAATGACACTACAGACAAAGGTCTGATATCTGATAGGAGATCTATAAAGCACTCCTCAAACTCAACACTCAAAAAACAGATAATCGGGTGCCTGGGTGGCTCAGTTGGTTGGGCGACTGCCTTCAACTCGGGTCATGGTCCCGGAATCCCAGGATCGAGTCCCACATCAGACTCCCAGCTCTGCTGGGAGTCTGCTTCTCCCTCTGACCTTCTCCCGACTCATGCTCTCTCTCTCTCTCTCTCTCTCTCTCTCTCAAATGAATAAATAAAATCTTTAAAAAAAAAAAACCAGACAATCATGTCAAAAAACGGGCAGAAGACATGAACAGACACTTCGCCAAAGAAGACTTACAAGTGGCTAACGAACACATGAAAAAATGTTCATCATCATTAGTCATCAGGGAGATTCAAATCAAAACCACATTGAGATACCACCTTATGCCAGTTAGAATGGCCAAAAGCAACAAGACAGTAAACAACAAGTGTTGGAGAGGATGTGGAGAAAGGGGATCCCTCTTACTCTGTTGGTGGGAATGCAAGTTGGTGCAGCCACTTTGGAAAACAGTGTGGAGGTTCCTTAAGAAATTAAAAATAGAGCTACCCTATGACCTTGCAATTGCACTGCTGGGTATTTACCCCAAAAATACAGATGCAGTGAAAAGAAGGGCCACATGTACCTCAATGTGCATAGCAGCAATGGCCACGATCGCCAAACTGTGGAAGGAGCCAAGATGCCCTTCGACAGATGAATGGATAAAGAAGATAGTACATATATACAATGGAATATTATGCCTCCATCAGAAAGGATGAATACCCAACTTTTGTATCAACATGGATGGGACTGGAAAAGATTATGCTGAGTGAAATAAGTCAAGCAGAGAGAGTCAATTATCATATGGTTTTACTTACGTGTGAAGCATAAGGAAAAACATGGAGGACATTGGGAGAAGGAAAGGAAGGGTGAATGGTGGGAAATCAGAGGGGGAGATGACCATGAGAGACTGTGGACTCTGAGAAACAAACAGGGTTTTGGAGGGAAGAGGGTGGGGGGTTGAGTGAACCTGGTGGTGGGTATTGAGGATGGCATGTATTGCACGGAGCGCTGGGTATGGTGCATGAACAATGAATCTTGGAACACTGAAAAAATAAGATTAAAAAAAAAAAAGAGGAGCCTTGAAGAAGACTGAAAACAAGCAGTCAAGATTTGAAGACTGAAATCAGAAGAGAGAATGGAGCCATGGAAATCAAAGGAAAGAAAATTTCAAAAAGGAGGACTTGAGGACTTTGGTAAAGAACTGCTGTATGCCCAGCAGTTTATTTTTCCAACTGGACAAGCAGCTACATTGCATTTCCCAGCCTGCCCTGCAGGCTGTGTGTGGCTAGTACAATAAGAGGAGAAGGGATCTATTTGCCCTCCAGTTCTGTTCCCTAACAATCTACAGAGTCCTTTGCTTATCAGCTGCCAGATCCAGAGGTCCAGGGGATGAAGAAGTCCTCAGGGCATGGTGGAAGCACAAGATGAAAGCAGCCTATGTTCCCGAATCACCACATGGAAGGCACACAAAAATGCATATTTACATAAGTAGATCATGACATAAACAAAAAATAAACATTTACTGGGTAATGCCATTAAGATTGAGGAGTTGGTTTCCGACAGCATATTCTCATGTACCTTCGTTAATATACTGACTCTGCAAATGCCTCAGATTAAAAAAAAATTAATTTGATCCTTAGTGACTTGGGAAAGAACCTTTTTGTCAGGAAAGGAAGATAGTAGACACCAGTTATTATATGATTGAAAATGCATAGAAGGTAAGAAAGTAAGGAAGTAGAAATTGAAGAAATACTGGAGGAAGGTAAAGGGAGTTAGGAAGGAAGGAAGGAAGGAAGGAAGGAAGGAAGGAAGGAAGATATTTATAAGGTGAGAGAAAAGGGGCTGGAGGTAAAAGTGTATTTGATAGAGCACAGAGCAGTGATAAGCTCCCGCACAGACTGTGGGAGCTCTTTACCCTTTGGTAAGGAAGGCCTATTCTTATGCAGCCAAGTGAGCATGAATGACCACATTCAGGAGACTGCCTATCCCAACAGTTATCTTGATCTTCAGTTTATATTAGAGGGTGTTTTAGATAGCACAATAGACATTATAAGTTATTTTTCACCTGATAAATAAGTGGTATTTAAGATTGGGAGGAAAGCATTCCCACCTTTACTTTATTCTCCAGAATGGAGCCCAAGGCTTAATTCTGACCCAGCCCTGTGTTCAGTCACTGTTTGAAGGAATTCATTGCCTAAATCCGTCTGTAATCTTAACAGCATCCTGAGACTAGAAAACTGTCACATTTCCTCAAGTGAATCTTTCATACAGGATGTGACCTTGAAAGGCCTGAGAGATGGACATCATTGAGCTTACAAACATAGGACTGTTTCTGTATATGCTCGTATATATAAATGTTTAAACCTGTCATAGAATTCAGTTTGACATATGCCTTCACACCAGGCCGTGGGCTTATGGAGATGGCTCTAAATCACTTAATTTGCTTAATTAGCTCTTTGAAGCTGCTCATATTTATGAAAAAAGAACCTAATCATTGAGAAAGCCCGATAGGCTCAGGCCATTTTCATCCCTTAAGGAACCACTTTGGTCTATGCTGAGATCTGGTCCAAAAAAAAGAACATCATTGGAAAATCAAATACCTTCAGGGTCAGATGGCTGACACCTATGGGTTAACCATGTATAAAATAACAGAGAGTTAGTTATTAAAGAGTTGGGGGGCGGTCAGAGGCTGCCAAGCAAAGCCTATGCTTAGACCTATTTGTCACTAGTCTGGAGAAGTAGGTTTGGGCCAGATTGTGCCTTGTATGCAGGACTCAGGATTTTGGACTTTGTCCTTAAAGCAATGAGATGTGCACCAGAATAAAAGAAATTGCAACTATATGTAGTGATGGATGTTAACTTAAACTTACTGTGGTAATCATTTTGCTATCCATATCAAATCATTATGGTGTATGCCTAAAACTACAACATTATATGTCAGTTATATCTCAATTTTAAAAAAGCAATGAGATGTGATTTCATATCTGCATTTCAAAGGATCACTCCTATGGTATGGAGACTGTGTTAAGATCTGGAGAATGCTGACTGGAGACCAGTCAGGTAATCCAGAGAAGAAATCCTGGCACTTTGGGCTAGGTTTGTGGCAGTAACCATGGGGAGAAATAGGAGAATATGAGAAGGTATATTCTCATATTCTAGAAGGTATATCTAGGATATCAAGAAGGTATCTGGGAATTTAGAGTATGAGGAAGTCTTTTCTAAGGAACCAGTATGCTTAGTTTTATCAGACTGTGGAAACTATATAGCCCATTATATTTCCCGATATGTTTTGAATGCCAAGAAGTTGAGCTCATTTTAGAGTTTAATTGAAGTAACTCTCTTAGCCTGAAGTTTTCTCATCTCCAGCCTCAGTTCACTTTAGATCTTTTAAACATTTTTTTTAAGATTTTATTTATTTATTTGACAGAGAAAGAGATCACAAGTAGGCAGAGAGGCAGGCGGAGAGAAGGGGGGAAGCAGGCTCCCCGCTGAGCAGAGAGCCCCATGCGGGCTTGATCCCAGGACCCTGAGATCATGACCTGAGCTGAAGGCAGAGGCTTTAACCCACTGAGCTACTCAGGAGCCCCTGTTTTGATCTTTTATGTGTATTTGCTGACTCTGTTACATATGTACCCATTTAGTGCTCCTCCTCCAACCTAGTAAGTAATAAGCAAATATAACAAACAAGTCAATCTTTTTTTTTTTTTAAATTTTAAACACACCTGCTTATAGTAGTGGAACTAAGAATTAGAATTCTGTAGTGGAATCTAAACAAGCTTCCCTAATTCCTCCATGATCAGCTGAAATATCCCTTTGAGCAGTAGAGTCTCTGTGCTTGGTGAAGAGAGAAGCTTCTCATGGTACAGGTAATATGCACTCTGGATTGTGGACCTCTCTGGCAGCCCCTGAGCACCCACTCCAACAATCACACATCTTTGAAAAGAAAGATGTGATTATGAAGAATTAGTTCTATTCTCAACTGGAAGGAGAAAATTCAAGTCTCATTGTAGCCTTTTTAGTAACCACTGGAAATCTGGCTGGCGCAGGGTTACTCAGGGAGAAACAAGTATTTCCCAGAACTGCTAACCGTGTAGATTCTCTCCACTGCCCAACACCCACTCACGACTCAGAACTTTAGGCAGATTACATCCTAATCTTTAAATTAGAGAAAAAAATATATTTTTTAAAAGGTACAGGAACATGTGAAGAGGCACGTTCAACCACTTCAATAGTCGTTACTCAGTTAAAACTCTACAGAGTAATATACTTTCTTAAATACTCTCCCATTTCCTCTATCCCACTCCATCCGCAAATACTCTGGGGTCTTCAAAATAATTCTAAAACTCTGACTCATCTCTGAAAGACATTTATAAATATGTTTTCAGTTTTGATCTGGCAGGACTCATGCTCATATTGTCCTCCTTTTCCTGCACATGTCTTTTCTGGCTGGCTCTCTTGGCTTTTCGTGTATTATTTTGCCATGCCTCGGGCATTGTTCATCTCCGTGCCCTGCATTCTACCTTCAAGCTCTATTTTACGGACTTTCTTCTGTAACTGGGAGACTTCCCAGTTTCTTTCCAGGCCATTCAGTTTCTTTGGCATTCCTCGCTCATTGATCATTTCTAACCACTTTTCCACTTGTCCTGCTTGGCCCAAAGCGGAATGTGCGGCTACTGAATGATTTTGAGGAAATTACTCTGGGTGCTGCTGAGCAGCAGGTCTTTTTAACTGTTTCTCATTGTCTCAGTGTCCTCACAGCCACAGGTGCCTCTCATTCATATTGAAATCCCACAGTTTGTCAGTTTGCCCTGAATTACCGCTTTGGATAAAAGGGAGGCTGCATATGCATTGTGAGTTTTGTCCTGTTCCCCAGGGTTTACACCAGAATCCTCCCTTCAGATGAACATTAAGTTTTTTGCATTTACTGCCAAAAGTATGAAGTACACATAGAGAAGTTAATCCCTGGTGAAACTGCTTTAAGGCTATGAACTCGGGCTCTCTGAACCAAATTTAGGTGTGTCACTCTCCTTGCTTTGAACTGTCATTTCTCCAGCGAGAATTTGTCTTATGTAAAATGTAATAAGCATTTTAGGCAGATAAACAAAAAGTAAGCCTTAGAGTATTTGTTTCTTTCCTAGTCCCCCAGTTCTCTACTGAGTTTCAGTGCTTTGATTTATTTGGAAACTAGAGTAATATTACAAAGCTTCTGAAGTTAAGCATTGCTTGACAGCCGGCCATTTAAATTGTGTGGTGTAATTCTCAAGTGACCCTCCTTATATCACTCAAACATCTGCTCTCTTTTTTACAGGGTCATGCATACATTTCACACTCCCCATCATTCCATCTACACATCTCCCCCAGCCCCACTCCAACACCTCTGGTCCAGCTATCCTTTCTTCTTTTAGCCTAAGCACCGGTCGGTTCACATCCCTAGGAGCTTCCCAAATGAAATCTGAAGCTGGCCCCTAGTACCCAGAGGTCAAGGAGAGACCAAAGAAAGAGGCAGGCCATTCCAGATTGGACAGTGGTAGGTTGGCTACGCAAGGGAACTTATATATGAGGCTTCTCTTGGGTGGCCACAAGACCAAGAGATCTCTACACCCACCCACCAAATCTTAAAAGTTTATATAGAAGCCTTAACTGAGTTCCGTCATGTTATACCATCCAGATGGTCTCAACAACGCATTGCTCTCTGAAGACTATGTCCTTGAAAACACCTCCCGCTATGGGAACAGTGGGGAGAGTGTACATGCCAGGCACAGGGGAGGGGGTGAGGAGCATCTGATTGCCCTTGTCCACTGTCTAGTTCTTGGGTCAACTGGCAGTCATGATCTCTCAATTATCTCCCCCAAAACTCCACCAATTCTTGACGGACTCTTAGAGTCTTCTAGTCTATACACTGATTCTTATGGTCTATACACCCTCCTCTTCCATGGTGTGCCCTGAACAGTCAGCAGGTTTCACCAAAATGGAGGTGACTTTTTTGGTGGCTGTCTTACTACACTGGAGGCAGATACCACAACATCAACAGAGGCACATATCAGAGAAAATACAGATCATGATAAAGATTCCAAAATCTAGTAATAGTTGTTTTTTTTTCACCAGGAGTCCCATGATCCAAATAATTGATTCCTAAATCCCCTAGGCTATGGGTTGGATCACTCAGGGAGTTCACTTGTGTCCTCATATGATTTAATAAAGATAACACATCAGCACACTCATCAGGTATGAACACACAACGCTTTGTTTGGACAATGGCATGTGTGCCTAATTGCAAGGCATTAATTATGTCCAAGGCCATTCTGTTTTAGAAGACATCTTTTCTCATTAAAGACATTTCAGCATTCAGTTAAGGACAGGCTTTATTGGCTATCATTTAAGGTTTGCTTGGCGAATTTGCTAAGGGCTTCTATAT